>CAVLGL010000148.1:4764720-5964720 GCA_963668995.1 Parnassius mnemosyne
TAATAATTTATTGCGGAAATTTTGTGATAAAAATAAAAAAATTACAAACTTATCCAAGTTAATCGAACATAGTCTAACTTATCCTTATGCGTTACAAAAAAAAACAAATAATAAAATAGTGAGATGCCGTCAGTTTTAAAGAAGATATAACAAAAATAAACAAAAAAATAATTTTCAAAAAAGTTCAGTATTTAATTGATTATATACCGCTAACACTTAATCACACTTTTCGAAACAACGCCAGTTGTAAGCAATACTTGTGTGAAAAGACAAAATCTTCTTTTCAAATTTCCGCCGAGTTGTAAGTAGAAGGCCAAATAGGTCATGTGTCAATTTTAATTAAATATATTTTATATGAAGTGATCTTGACTACGTTTCATCAATTAACCATTGGTAAAAATTAAAACAGGAATTTTACAATTGTGTTTACAAGAAACATTATTAGTTGAACCTGGCAGCTTGTTCATTATTTTTATTATAAATACCTATAAATGTATATATTATTAATAAATAGTTCCCATTATATTTTGTATTATTTTTATTTTGCCCTATCTGCAATGTTCTACGACCTATAGAAAATGTGGCGTATGACATGACTGACAATCTCTCGAACGTTTTATCTAGATACAAAGATGTTTTACGTTTTCGTCACCTCCACATGATATTTTTGTCAGCATAAGGTACACTTCTGTATCTGAAACGAATATGAATATTGCTACAAAGTAAAGTAATAGGCTATACAAGTCCCTCTACTGGGCACAGAACTCTTTTTTTATTTCTGAGAGGGTTTTAGGGCAAGGAAATGCCCGCCGCGCTGCCCCAAAGTGTGTTGACGAAAATTGCAATTACAAATTTCATTCGTGCTGTCGGGAATCAAACCCGGGAAAAATTTAAAGCGAACGCTTTGACCCAGATCTACTAATACGACACAAATAAATACGATTTAACATTTATATAATAAAAAACTTAAAACTTGAACATTTGATAGCTCGTGACGCCTACCGGACAAAGCTACAGCACAATGTAATTGAAGATGCGTAACTGCGACATAATTCTCAGTGATGCGCAAGCATAACAGGCAGTATGTCACTTATATAATTGTCATCTCTGCAGTCTACTAATCTTTGCACTTTTATAAGTAATACAGAACGTAGTTGCTAGACAGTGTTGACGTCGGCTAACATCTCTGCGATCGCCGTTTCGTCAAGGTCATTCAGGCTAGTTAAAGCCTTAACACTAATCAAAATTAATAATGTATCATTCAATGAAAAAAGTGTTCTCATTGGTATATACTATAGACTAACTTTTAAAAACTTTAGCGTAATATGATGAATCCAAAATTGATAATTCCATGTTACCACGTATAACCAGTTTTCCCAGTGAAAGCTTAATTATTATTAATAAAAGACTTAAGTAATCGGGTTCAGATATGTTCATTTTAATTATTAATAATCTAGCAGTATAGAATAGAATAGAATAGAATGATTTTTATTCAATATGGATTATTACATAATATTTATTGAAAGTCATTATTTTATTTACCAGTGGTTCGGAAAATACCTCTGTCCTGGGAAGAACCAGCAAGAATAGAATAGAATAGAATAGAATGATTTTTATTCAATATGGATTATTACATAATACTTATTGAAAGTCATTATTTTATTTACCACTGGTTCGGAAAATACCTCTGTCCTGGGAAGAACCAGCAAGAAACCCAGCGGGACTTTTTTTTTTAAACATAATTTCACTTAACAATAATTTTGATTATACAATTTTAAATGAATTTTCATAGAACCAGCATGGTGGCGATCACCTTATTCCCAGGGGTTATTTTCACTCATGTATTCCTTGATATTATAATAACCCTTTTTGTACAGTTTTTCTTTAATAAAACTTTTAAACTTGTTTATTGACAAACTTTGAACATGTTCTGGGATTCTGTTGTAAAAGCGTATACATTGCCCCATAAATGAATTACTAATTCTGTGGAGTCTTGTAAGTGGCATTACAAGCTTATGTTTGTTCCTAGTGTTTAAGGTATGGACATCCTTATTCTTATTAAAGCTATTTATGTTTTTATGTACATACATTACATTTTCATAAATATATTGCGATGCCAAAACCCAGCGGGACTTTTTTTTAAACATAATTTCACTTAACAATAATTTTGTTTATACAATTTTAAATGAATTTTCATAGAACCAGCATGGTGGCGATCATGTTATTCCCAGGGGTTATTTTCAATCATGTATTCCTTGATATTATAATAACCCTTTTTGTACAGTTTTTCTTTAATAAAACTTTTAAACTTGTTTATTGCCAAACTTTGAACATGTTCTGGGATTTTGTTGTCAAAGCGCATACATTGCCCCATATATGAATTACTAATTCTGTGGAGTCTAGTAAGTGGCATTACAAGCTTATGTTTGTTCCTAGTGTTTAAGGTATGAACATCCTTATTCTTATTAAAGCTATTTATGTTTTTATGTACATATATTAAATTTTCATAAATATATTGCGATGCTAAAGTTAATATGTTTATTTCTTTAAATTTTTCTCTGAGGGACTCTTTACAATTTAGATTATAAATCGCCCGTATGGCTCTCTTTTGAAAAACAAATATAGCTTCAATATCAGTCGCATTACCCCATAGCAAAATTCCATAAGACATTACGCTATGAAAGTAACTAAAATACACTAACCTAGCTGTCACAACATCTGTGAGACTTCTAATCTTTCTTACAGCAAATGCTGCAGAACTAAGTCTGCTTGCTAATTTAGATATTTTAAACAGTGGTAGAGCCACGCGGCAGCTTTTGCTGTCGCACAAATGGGCCGGCTCAAACCGAAGTGGTACCACGACCTCACAGAAAACCAGCGTGAAGTAGAGGTTTACCTCTGCGTTTCAAGCTCAACACATGCCATTTCTTAAGTACGCTCAACAGAGAGGCTCACAATGTCTTTACGTTCTTTACATGATAAGGACTTATTAGCTAATATTAAAGAGCCACCACGTAATTTAGTATCTCTATTGAACGAACTGACCACCTGGTGATTACTGAAATTAAATATGGAGTTGTAATCTTTCAACCAATGTTCTGTAATACATAAAATATGTGTACTGTTACTATTTAAAAATAATTCAATTTCTAATTCTTTGCCTTACATACCTTGTATATTTTGATGCACCAGGTTGATACAGTTTTTATTATTGTTATTTTGTAAATTGTATAATTATGTATTGGTAAGTTGCACTCTAAGCTATTTAAATTATCTTTGCTAGAGATTACCTCTATCGTCTTATTATCTTATTTAAATTACTTGGAACTGGTTCCAAATCAAATGCAAAATTATTTTGTTGCTCAAAAGAAGCAGGTGTCAAGGTAGCCAAATCATTGGCTGAGTTAAAATATAAATAATAAGATTATATGTATTTGCTACCAGTCTTAAACTATACTTTGATAGGTAATACCTATCTCTTGTCAAAAACTTCTTAGTTAAACTATTAATATCAATTAAATGAAATTTATGATTATTATTCTTACAATTAAATGTCAAATTTAAGTTATTGTTACATGTCAAGTTATGCATCATCAAATTTAAATTATGTCTTAGTTTATTTTCCTGTGGCTACCCCTCTATGTAAGGCAATGTAAACAAGATAACTTTAACCACATTTATGTTATTGAGATATTCAATATATTTTAATAATTGATTCTTGTTCATATTGCCTCTTCTCCCAACAAAAATTATTAATATAATATTAGGGTTAAACTTACTAGTTAAAATTTTATTCATAATATCACTGAATGATGCTCCAGGCATGAAGTAATTACTTATCTTTTGCCTTTTTAAACATTTATTCAATGATATACCCAAGTTTTTGCCTATGTCATCACTATACACAATTACATTATTTTTTTCATTATATAAATTACTTTTTTAATTTATCTGCTTTGTTATGGTATTTTCATAGAGTGTAGGTAAAGAAAATGAAGTATTACTGCTTTTCATATTATTAACACACACTGTCCCTAAAGAACCTGGCGTGAGCGCTGAATTTTGATATTTTAATAAGGAGTCAAAACGTTCCTCGTTATATTTGCAGGACTTTACCAGATTATCCATGGCCAGTATGTGTTCTTTTATCTCTTTCCAGTAAATCCCAGTATCCAATCTTTAAGACGCTGGATTTAAACAAATACTTAAAGGATAGCGTCATTGATATCAGCGCTTATCCGTCACGTTAAGAAGCACGCCGGTATCTTCCTCCAATGACATAAAGCGTACCTGCAGTTGGCTAATCCAGCTGTTCTCTTTGTTCCACTAAGTTATGAAACTTGCCGTTAAAAAAACCCAACAAGATAGAGCTTTGGTAAATGCAAGATTAAAAACTTAAACTTAACTTATCTTCACGCACAATCCCTGACTCTGAGCCAGAGAGAACAGATCGCCAAGTGTCACGATCCTTACATATCTCTTTCGCTTCTTTCAGATTCATTATCTTCTTCATAAATGCACGTCTAGGTATCCGAGTACTCTTGACCCTACCCTCTTCGAGCAATTTGCTCACATGGTCTTCGAAAAGTCTTCTTCATTAAGTAGAACTAAATGATTTAGTACTAAGTGTAATTGGAATTAATATATTTAAAATGTTGGTTAGTTTTCCACTGCGATTTTAATTCTCGATGTATTGTTAAATTAACTATACTGGTTATCCTTTTCTATAGAGTTGTTCTTTTTATTTGATTACTCTGCAATGGGGCACCAAACATCTACATAGTTTATTAAATCTCATAGGATGCAGCAACGAAGTATAATTTATGGTTAATGGAACTTACCTTTAGTGAACTTCAACCAAAATTATACAAGTTGCTGCATCCGTAGAGATTAAAGAACCCAACCCTCCCTAAATTAAAACCCCTACTTAATTGCAGAGTAAAAAATTCGTCGCTACTCTAAAAAGAATGATCGAAACGCCCGGCCGGCACGGCAGGCTGACAGTGGCGTGCAAAAGTCAATAGACTATCTTTTTATTATTTAATTTTTTGTAAAAATAATATCTAAAATTTGTGTGATGATGCAGTACGACAGAAAGCGGACTACGTAGTTTCTTAAATCTCTACGGATGCAGCAACTCGTATAATTTTGTTTGAAGTTCACTTAATGTGAGTTCCATTAACCATAAATTATCAGTCAGATCAATACTAATTAATACCTTAAGCTTTACATTTTCTTTAGTGACGTAGACAGATCGACCGCCGAAATACCGATACTGACATACCACTTTGGCGTTTTTAGTTAGTAGTTATTGTAGGCCTACAGATTCCTTCGTGATATTCTTGGATTACGCGACCCTCAGGATAGCTTAGAACAGTGGTTGTTTACGGTAAAGTTCGTTACGGTCATGTATCTCTAAGGGTTGTACTGCCGGGCACTTATAGATGGGTAGGTAACTATAGCCATTTTTGTATGGACTTGGCATGTGAATGATTTGATGTAAGTAGATTGATAACTTTCATAATCAGAAAGCTATTTTTAATTTTGTTTGAATACCACTAGCTATAGCTCTGCTTGAAAAATAGGTCCTTTAGTTACCATCGTCCAATTTATGCTCAATTTTATTTGTTATAGAGCTCTAACCGCGTACTCACTTAATATGCTCATAGTATTAAAAAGGCCCCTTCCAAGTTCACGTATTATGACTTGCAATAACGGAACTCTACCTCTACATTGTGTGTGGCCCGACACGAACTTGGCCAGTTTTTTATTTAGTTATAAATCTCATATCAACATGGAATTTACTAACATACAAACCCTCAACAAATCGTCAGCCATGCCATCCAGTTTTTACCAGCTACTGTCGTAACAAAAACTAGCCAGGTATCTCAAATCGTTTGCTAAAGCTCGTTTTTTACTCTTTCAAAATTGCACTGAATTTTTTATGTCATTCGCTGGGAAAGGTAGGTATATTCTAGCGCACCGTAGCTACCGGTAATAAGGCAATTGAGCAAATATATTCAAGAAGTTCCCCAAATATATGAATTATTCAGTGCCTGACCGCGACACCTTATTGCTAATGCTGCCAAAATGTGTTCCTAAATTTAAGAGTTAAGTTAAAGTGAAATTTTGCAACTACCATGAATGTTATGATCCGTCAATATTTTTTTTTATAAAACTAAGTTTGATAAACAAGCACACAATTGTCATTTTCATTTAAAAATCAAATGCTTCATTGTTCTTCTTCATCATTATTCAAGATGGAAAGCGAAAGAAATACTTCTGTAAAAAAGAGTATCTATTCATGCTCTGGCCATAATATAACAACAGTGAGGCTCAATGTCTCACATAAATATGAAACACGCAAGCACATCTTATTTTTCAACTAAGTATATAAGAAATAAATTTGTTCAAAAAAAAAACAGATTGATCATATTTACACGAATACCACACACTGAATAAAACTAATCACAGTAATATTAGCGCGTTAAATTTAACTTATTTTTATTCCCCTGGACATGGGTGCTGTAATAAAAAAGAGCTAAAAAATGTTTTTTTTACTACTCTAGCATGTGGAGTATATAAAAAATAATGAAAATGGCGAGGAGGGGGCATAAATATTGTCAGTCTTGGACCGCTATTCTTACTTGGCAATCATAAAAAAAACAATACCTTATTAACTATCTAGCTTAAAAAGTTAATTGGTCATCCCAACTTTTGCATTATTTTCTGATATTTAAACTGAGACTGAAAAGAGATTGAAAAAAGTTCCTAAGTATTTGTCTAATTCGGTCGATAATTTAATGACTTAGGAGGCAGTGACACACATTATGACTGACAGAACGAAATTATAAATGTTCTTTGCATAACAGAGGGATTCTAAAAACAAAGAACCCTATAAATCACGAAGCTTTGTTTAGTGCATTAAATATACATACATTCCACACCCATTCTTTTACGAGCAATCCACGTTATCTCCTAACGCCTTTACACGTTCCACAAAAGATACATTTTCCTTTGCACACGTAACATTGATATTGTTAGCAAGTGTATTATTCAGAGGCTGCCGACCGCAGCGAGTTAGCGTGTACAACAAGACAGGATATCATGCATCTTTTTGTTAATATTTAAAGCTAATTTGTGCTATATGAAGTTTATTTCTATTAATTATAGTTTGTAATATAAAATTGACGTCACAAACGAACTAACAGAATTCCGCCTAATGGTTAGTGACTGCCTCGTTGCCAGTCCTAAATTATTTTCTTTTTATTTTTAATTTTTTTTTTTCCTTTTATAAACTGTTGGTAAATTATTTAATATACAAGACGCATTGATCATGAGCTGTAACGATCTTATTAAGAATGCTAGGTCATAGTCAAGAAACTATTGTAATTTATTTATCATCCATACGTCAGGAAAATTTCAAATTATTCCAACAATTTGCTTAAGCCCACCATCGTATACTTCGATAGAATTCGAAATTACATCCCCATCATCTCAATGGCTGACGGTCCACTACTGTGCGATTAACGCGGAATCTTCTCCTTCGCACGACTAGACTGTGGAACCTACTATCGCCAGCGGTTTTTCCAGACCAATAGGACTTCGAGGCTTTCAAAGAAAGCGCCAACTTATTCCTAAAAAGCCGGCAACGCACCAGCAATTTATGAGCGATGGTGATCACTTCCCATCAGGTGAACCGCATGATCGTATGCCTCTTCTTCCATAAAAATAAAATAAAATAAAAATAAATCCTGAAGTAGTGGTTTACTTTCACATATACATACAGACCAAGCGTATAAAAAATCTTGTGAATAAATTGAGTATACTCAATTCATATTCGCTAAGTAGTAATCGCTTTGTCGGCGTCTTTTTTGTTTGAAGTTGGTCGCTGTTGTCTATGTTCTGCTGTAGTCACATACCATCAGTTGGGCTTAACTTCGTTTGTCAAATCATTTTTATAAAAAAAAAATATAATCCCGTAAACAGTCCGTAGAAATTGCTACAAAAATATTTTTTTTGACAATGAAATAAAATTAATACACCCTTTCAATAAACACCACTCTAAAAAAATATTTTAATTATACCGACCGCCTGGAAACATTACAAATGTTCGGTAATAATGGCGCAAAGCATCATAACTTTAAAGAAAAGTTGAGGCTACAGTAAACGCATATTGAAAGCAAAGCGTTTATTGAAATTCCGATTTTGATTTTTTTTGAGATTAGCCAGCCACCTAACTCCTGAACAAGATGGCGGAAATCGCAACATGTCCTCAAAATATTTTTCTCTACTCTCTACTTCATCTGACTCTACTTCACCTGAGGATGCCTCGTGTAGAGGCAAAATACGTGTCGTTGTAATGTCGTGGTGTGGTTTTCCTAGTGTGATGGTGTCCGCAATTGAGGGAAGGCGAGAGGTGCTCTTCAAAGTGCGTAGGACGCATCATTTTATTTCATTATGCGAAAATAAGCAAGTTAATTTTTGGTTTTGGGTCAAAAACTCTTTATTGAGAACTATCCGACGGTTTATTAAAATTATAAAACGTGATTAAATTACCATGCACTACGTGATTTCCAAATCAAAGTCGCAGAAATACTAAAGATGTTTATAAGATATTCATAAGATATTTTATAACGATTTTAAATCCAAATTTTGTTTGTAAATTTACAAAAAAATGTATTTAATGAAACCTCAAAATATATTTATATATTTAAAAATATTTTTATTGAAAATTTATCAACGGTTCGCTAAAATTACAAAATGTTTAAGAAAAATATTTTTTTTGTGGAATTACAATGCGCCATGTAATTTTCAAGCCAGAGTTTTAAAAATACTTATTATAATTAAATATTTGTAAACTTTCAATCTTTTTTATGTGGTAGAGCCAAGCTGCAGCTATATTATGGTTGTAGCACTAATGAGTCGGCACAACCGGGGAAGGACCACGCTCTTATAGAATAAACAGCGCAAACATAGCAGCTTGATGCTGTGGTGTTTCGTATGGTGAATGTAGAGAACCGGAGACCCTAATTACCGGAAACGAGGCATTCCATCTTAGTCCTCAGCGGTGACAATGCATCTGCATTTTGATTCTTAATCGAGGATAAATGTAGATGTATATGAGTGACAGCATTCATTTACCATCAGTTGGACTGTGAACTCGTTTGTACCTTATTTTTATTCTATGAAAAAAAAATCACTGTAAAGTAATTTCAGTTTCATGTGGGATTGTGTAGGTGATGTGATAGCCAGCTATCACCTTTTTCACAGTTTTTTATTTATAGCGATTACTGCCTCTTAAAAAAAATATGGTCCATTTTTCCAAAGTAAAGTTATTTCTACACGTTTGAATACAGATTCTGATAATGCACTTAACGGTTGCCATAGAGTTTTTGTGGCATGTTGTATATAGGGCGTTAACTTTAGAAATTTGATAGCGTTATTTAGGCCTCGGTGCTTTTCGTTTACGATGATAACTATGCCACAAGCCTATAATAGCCCGCTACTAGACATGGGACATTATCGTATTAGGGAAAGCCTTGTCTTAAACGAAAAACTTGGCTAACGGATTGCCGATCACAGTACCAGAAATCTCGCACCTTTGACGCATGCTTGTCTGCCTGTTGCTGGTGTGGGTATTTTGGTATTTTGGTACCAGGTAGCTAAATTATACTTTTCTTAAATAAAAAAAAATATTATAATTATGGCATTAAATCCACCCCTTGCATCCTTTTTTTTTCTAAGAGTATGCTATAAATATTTTTAAATAAAATAAAATATTACAACGTCGGTATTAACATAACAACGTGTAAATTCGTATGATAAAAAAAAACTGTCCGACCCATAACCAACTGCAATACCAGGGGAATTACAGTTGCGTAGTCGGCCTTATAAAACGGAGTAAGGTGAAGGTCCCTAAATCATATCGGTTCGGAAAAATCGCCGATGGTAAACAATTTCGCAAAGAAGTCGTGCGAAGAAAAAAACTCTGGTAATGTGAATTAATGCTTGCAACCGTTAAAACTATTTTTAAAGGGTAGACACAACATCATGTTCCTGTCTAATGATGACTGTGACTCCACCGAAACCAGTCCGTTTAATTAATATTTAATAAAAATTTTAGTGAACCAATTAACTCGTCAATCACGTATTATTTTCCTAGTATAACATTGACAAATGCTTTATCAAAAACTAACGAAAAGCCTGCATCGACTGATAAAATGTACCACAGTGCTTTGTTACCCGGAGCCCGCAATTTAAACGAACCCCGTTTCTGGTTAAGTAATAAACGTGCAAAATTTACGAGTGTTCACGAGAAATCCTTATCTACAAGGGATGAATATTCAACTCGCAAATTCGCGAGCAGGTGTATTTGATGCGATGTTTGGCTGAACAGTTTCATCTGGCACCAACGTTATTCATGGTTGTTTCTTGCATCCCGGCAAACATTTATATAGTGTTTTTTTTTATATAATAACGGTGAGAAGTCATTCCCGGTCGAGCCAAACCATTTGTGCTACAACCTTGATATAGCTGCAGCGTGTGTCGTTAAAATCAGTTCATTCCATCAAAAGTTATGACAAATATTCTGAAGTATGGGTACGAAGTATAGAAATGAATTTTTTCAATAGTGGCGTTGGATGAGTCATCAAATACATTTTAAATTAATATCATATTATAAATCATAATTAAATGATGTAAAATAATGTTCTATAATGATATAATTATATCTAAAACGCAGTAAACAAAAGTATTATATAAAAAAAAATATTAACCTTATTATCTAAATCTAAAGTACAATAGTTAACCAATTTTAAACTAAAAAAGGCAGGTTAAGGTTTTTTCCTGTAGATGAGTTTTCATATTTGCTGCTAATCTTAATATTACACGCTGCCTTACTGCGTCTTGACAATCTCTTTTTTTTACCGCCGAGTACTCTATGTGGTAAAATAAATTTTAAAAGAGCTATTAACAATTTAATTTTTCGGTGAGGATCAAACTTTCTTTTTTGCTTACTATACAGGCACTGATTTATAAGTTCTTTTATGTTTTTTATTGTATCAATCGCGTCAATTAATCTCTTATTTTCAGAATTGATGTTAACAGCGCCATCTCTCTTTAAATCTATACATATAATAAAAATAATGACAACACGTTGTGTCTGTTTCTGTATATTGTATAGTATATTAATTTGTGACTAAAATCATTATGGGGACTGAAAATCATTAAAAGAGTACATTTTTATAATTTTCAGAATTGCACTGTCTGACGGTCTGTCTGTTTGTTTATGAACGCATGAGGTTTTCAGTAAACAACTTTTTTTCAATGATATCCATAAGAAAATCATAAAGCGTATAATCGAGTACATTTAATCTTTGTTTTATTAAAATTGGTCATCATCATCATCATTATTACAGCCTTTCGTAAGTCCACTGCTAAACATAGGACTCCCCCAAGGAATGCCACAAAGCACGGTCCTGAGCCACCTGCATCCATCGACTTCCTGCAAGTCTTACCGGTACGAGGCTGCCACTCAAGAATCTTTCTTCCCCATCGGTTGTCGGTTCTTCGAGATATATGGCCGGCCCACTGCCACTTCAGCTTACTTATCCGTTGGGCTATGTCGGTCACTCTGGTTCTACTGTGGATATCCTCATTTCTAAGTTTATCACGCAGAGAAACTCCGAGCATAGATCTATCCATAGCTCGCTGAACGACCTTGAGCTTCCTCATACGGCCAGCAGTGAAGAACCACGACTCAGATCCGTAAGTCATCACTGGCAAGACGCACTGGTTGTACAATTTCGTTTTAAGGTTTTAAGGTATGTCTGACGAGAAGATGTGTCGTAGTTTCCCGAACGCTGCCCAGCCGAGTTGAATCCGTCGATTGACCTCTTGGTCGAAGTTGGACTTACCTACCTAGTCGGACTATTTGTCCCAGGTAAACATACTCGTCAACAACTTCGAGCTTAGTGCTCCCAACAACTACCGGTATAGGTGTGACATGTACATTGAACATGATCTTTGTTTTGTCCATGTTCATCTTAAGACCTATCCGTTGGGAGACACTATTGAGGTCATTTAGAATGGTGCTTAGATCCTCCAGCGATTCTTCCATAAGGACTATATCGTCGGCAAATCGAAAGTGAGTGATGTACTCGCCATTGATGTTAATACCGTATCCTTTCCAGTCCAGAAGCTTGAAAACGTCTTCCAATGCAGCGGTGAAGAGTTTCGGGGATATAACGTCACCCTATCTTACACCTCTCTGCAATTGGATAGGTTTCGTACTCTCGTTCTGTACTCGGATAGCCATCGTAGCTCTACTGTACAAGTACTTCAGTACTTCGATATACCGACAGTCTACTTGGCACCGCTGAAGGGACTGCAGCACCGCCCAAATTTCGACGGAATAAAAGGCTTTCTCATAGTCCACATACGCCAGCCATAGTGGCAAATTGTACTCCTCGGACTTCTGTACAATTTGCCGAAGGGTATGTATGTGGTCTATGGTGCTAAAACCCTTTCGGAAACCGGCTTGTTCGGGAGGCTGGAAGTCGTCCAATCTGCGCGCGAGACGATTCGTAATGACTCTCAAAAACAGCACGTAGACGCGGCTCAGAAGGGAAATCGGTCTGTAGTTCTTCAAGAGAGCGTTGTCACTTTTCTTGAAGAACAAGACCACCGCACTTCTGCTCCACGCCTCCGGTATAATGCCATTCTAATCTCGCTCAGACTGACGTCCGCGATATCTTCGGAATAGTGTCGGATAAGACTCGCTCTTGGATCGTTACTCACACTTGCGTTTGGCTCCAACGACGACGTGTACAGCTGCCCGTAAAACCTCTTAATCTCACTCAAAATCTCAGGTGCCCCGGAAACGATGCTGCCACACTCGGTCCTCAGCTTTGACAGTTGGCTCTTTCTGGCAGACAGATCTCTGGCAAAAACTTTGGAGCCTTGGTTCCGCTCGATCGCTTCTTCAATACAAGTTGTATTGAAGTTGCGTAAGTCCCGCCGCATGCATTTAGAGATCTGTCTGTTCAGTTGCCTATGCTGTCAAATCTGTTGAAGAATGTAGCTTCATCTCCCGTCTAACAGCCATGAGATTAAGAGTGTGATCGGAGAGTTTTTGTGTTCTTCTTCGGTGGGTCTTGCAGAACTTAGCTCCGACCGCATGAACAGTTTCCACGAGCTTGTCATTCATATCGTCCACTTCATTGCAATTTTCTATGCACTAAAAACGGTTTTGTAACTCGAGCTGAAAGGTTTCGGGACTTGTGAACAGAGCACGAGGGGGACGGAGCATTGACTTCATTAGACGAGACCTCTCCAATTCGGTGATCGCTACCAGTTTTCACCCTCGCGATCACGGAGACATCACTGAACAGTTGTCGTCTGGTCGTCATAATGAAGTCAATCTCATTTTTTGTCGAACCGTCGGGGCTCGACCAGGTCCACTTCCTATGGGGCCGCTTCTGAAAGAAAGAGTTCATCATAAAGAGTCCCTCTTTCTCCATGAAGTCGGCCATCTGCTGGCCCCTTGGGTTCCGTTGCCCTATTCCAAATTTCCCTGCTTTCAGCTCACCGTTCTCTTGTGCCTAGTTTTGCATTGAAGTCTCCCATTAACACCGTATATTGGGTTTTGGAGGAATGCATGGCTCTACAGATATCCTCATACATTTCCTCCACCTTCTCATCGGGGTGTGCCGAGGTTGGTGCGTAAACCTGTATGACCTTCAGCGAATAACGTTAGGTGATTCTGAGTATAAGGTACGCAACCCTCGTTGACACACTCTCAATCTTTACAACGTTGTTAACGTGAGACTTTTGGACGATAAATCCGACACCTCCTTGGGACAGATGGTCGCCCTCCCGGTGATAGAGCACGTTGCCGGATTCGAGGATTATCGTGTCCTCCCCCTCTCTTCGGTCTTCGGATAATCCTATAATATGCCAGCGTAACTTGTCTATCTCTTCTTCACGCTCCACGATCTTCTCATCAGTCCTCAGGGTGCGTGTGTTGTATGTTGCCAGGTCCAGTCTTCTTAGGTGGCAACCGAACCTCCACCGGAGATTCTTGGCACCCCCTGTCCCGCCGTTACCCGGGTCGCCACCGTAGCCAGGAATAGCGGGGCCGCCGGGGACTGGGGGCCGTCTCTTTGTTACTCTCTTCATAGGAGGGAAAATTAGTTAATTCTATCGAAAGTTATGATTATTATGGTTCGAATTTGTTTAATGGCGCCATCAAATCTCAGAAATAGTAATAAAAAGATTTGTGTGTAAAAAAAACTTCCTATTATAATATATTTATACTGAACACACAGTAAACAAAAAAAAAATGTTTTCCTTAAATTAAAAAAGGATGTTTTCTCACAAAGAACGTAATAGATGGCGTTGTACAAATTACAACCTTTTCTGAATTGCGGTGTTAAGATTTTTCTCCGGTGAATCTTATTGAGACTCTATGAAGAAATTTATATGCAGGAGTCCGATGAAGCTAAAAGAGCTGTGTAGGCTAACATTACAAACATCATCAGAAACAAAAACTAGAAGAAAGATATGTACGCCCAAATTAAGCAACAAAACTCGACTAAAATTTGCAATAAAATGTCGTGATATTATTTTATACCCAGAATCTCTCTAATACTAAATAACATTCCTTTCAGTTTTAACATAGGATGATCGATGATGCAGAAACATCTATGATGACATCGATGTTAGCATCGATAGCTCAACATCGATGTTCGATGTTTAGCCTACTCAAAACATCGATGTTTTTTGTATATGTGTACATACTTATATATTGTTTCAAAATTATGTTGCTATACAAAGCAAGGAAAAAGTTACAATTAACTTGAATATCAATTTACGTAGAATAGTTATTATGCGACAACAGACGACTACAAAATAAAGCGAAAGTAATGACCATTATGACATTACAGGTGACGCTTGACAATTAAGTTTGACACACCATAATGACATTTTTAGGGTAACGATGCGTTCGGGAATTCTGAATTATTCAAAATTTTAAAAATTTATTTAAAAAAAACATCGATGTTAAAACATCGATGTTTTAATTTTTAACATCGACGATCATCGAACATCCCTATTTTGAGCATGTTCAGTTCCCACTTCCCACTCAGCGTGTGTTATGCGATGATCGTAAATGAAGCGCAAGGTCAAACTTTACGCGTTGCAGGAGTGGACCTCAGTACTGACTGTTTTGCACATGGCCAACTCTATGTTGCTTTTTCCCGCGTTAGCAGCCTCCGTAACTTTTTTGTGTACACCCCGACTAAGTCTACTTCTAACGTCGTTTACACAGAAGATCTATCATAAACGACTTAGAACTTTGAGCATATTGATTTATTTTGTTACCAAGTGGTAACAAAATAAATCAATATGTTATTCATACAGTAATAATAAATCGTTTAATATTATAATCGTTTAATATATATATTATCTTACTCTAAACGTCAAATTCTTTAAGTAAAACCTATATACACGAGCTACGCCGCGGGCACAGCTAGTTGTTAATAAGTTTGTTAACGCAAAATATGCACTGGAAATATCAAAGTATCAAATTTTATTGTATTTATGGTTCACTATTTCGGTAATAATGGTTTATACATAAAATATAGATATGATATATCGACGGGGAAGTGCTAACAACTCCTAACATTTTTTTCGAAAACGATTTTTGAATGCAGTTCGATAGAGAATGAATTGCGCGTCTACTGGTATGTGAATTAAGTTGAAATTCGCAAAATTGACGTAGCTAGGCACCGAAGAAATATCTCCTATATTAAGGTCCATCACAACCTGATTAATTTTGGCAGGAAATATATTCTAACTTACTAATGGAAACACCTCGTAACTTCATTTCAAATAAAACTTTGAGCTAATATCTTCTATCTTCATGTGCAAGTACATAGTTTCCCCTCTAGAGCGAGACAAAAACGGTGCTTATCAGGCAGTGTGAAAGGGACAGGATTTTTTATTTATTACTAGCCGGTGCACCAACGTACGCGACGTCAGTGAGTGCGGTGTTTTTAATCTTGCATTGATGAGGAACTTGAGTTCGTAAGTAGATTGCGACTGGATTAGTCAGTAAAATAATAAAAGAAAGTTATTAAATAATTAGTAAGTAATGAATTGGTAAGTAATCCTAATAGTATTTAATTTTATTAAATACTTACCTGCTCCATTTTTATACTTGACTTACGTTTGCAAGCATTAGAACCATGTGAAAAGAGTAACCCGCAACGCACGTTTTTATCTGAGTAGGCTCAACAGTATGCTGGGCCGACACAGTAAAATGTCCCTACGAAACAAGCGAAACCTTTATAAGGTCTGTATACGACCAGTCATGACTTACGCGGGCCCTATATTTGCTCACGCTGACCCCAAAATCATTAACAAACTCTAAATAGTTCAAAACCTTTTCTGTCGTCGAGCTACGAACGCACCCTGGTACGTCCGTAACGCCGACCTCCATCAAGACTTAGAGCTCATCACAATCTAACAATTTCTAAAAACACTCTCTGAGAACTTCTTCAAAGCCTTAAAGTCTCACTCCAATCATTTCATTCGTGAGACAGCTACTTATGGAGCCCCACTCCCCTCTCGCTATCGAGTCCGCAGGCCGAGAAACTCTCTCTCTCGGACTCGCCAAATAAGCTTTTGACTGACCTGAACTGCTTCCTGGCGGTTCAGGCCGACTCTTCTTGATTTGCCTTAGTTAGGCTCCCCCTCAGCGGCTCGTCGCTGCCTGCGCCCCCTTTTCCCTAAAGAGGGTCGCTTCCGATTCGGCAGAAAGGCCTCATAAGCCAATACCAGTCTTACAGGTGGTGTTTAGTGGGTGGGTAGACACTCAGGTTAGGTTAGGCTAGTCGCAGTGAGTCCCACATAATCACGACAGCCGGCTGTCGTGGTATGTAAAGAGCATTCACCACCTCCCTCCTCGCATTCCGGGGGGTAGCTCTTTTCAACTGCTTCTGGGTGCATAAAAAAAGCATTAGAACTGAAAAACTTTATGCATATTCTCATAGTTCATAGGCGATAAGATCATGAGAATTTTTAAACGCATAATATAATGTGAGCTATACTGTATTTTCTATGATATTTTTTCATTTTTATGCCAATAACTCAATTTAGAATGTTGACCTAAAGCATTCAATTTTGCTCTCGTTGATTTAGTTTTAGAAGTGGGATTATTCTAATTTAAGCGTTATCTTTGTAATTTTTTGTGGGATGTTTTTATTGATAAATATTATAGTAATTAAAGGATTATAATTTCAAACCCTATACATAAAAATTTCAATGAACAAACATTGATTTCTCAGAAATATAACAGTATTTTATTTTGAAAATACCTCCTATCTTAACCGATATGGTCTTAATGATGGTGATATAGAAAGGCAATAACTCCTATCTTCAAAAAAATCACCTAATTTGAATATTTGGTCCATTTTTAGTAATTATTAGATTCCTTTGTTATATAATCGCCGAATATGATTGAAAACTTCAACGAGAAATAATAATTTTCAATGATTTCTGTTACTTTTTTGAAGTGTGGTAATTACTCCTATCTTCAAATTTTCAGCCACACCAGCTTGGTGATACCTCCTATCTTACATTATCTCGCTAAATACTTATTCCAAACCAATTTATGTTATTACCTTACAAGCGGGTCCATTTAAGTATAAAATTGCCATTTACTCATTTTTTCTTAAACTTCTGGGAAAAATAAAAAAGGGTTTTTTGTGCCACCTGTAAAATTTGGTTTTTGTAAGTTAGGAGTTGATAGCACTTCCCCGTCGATATACTGTCGCGGACTTTTTGTAGAGCTAGTCAGGGGAAACAACTCAACTTTACATTATATTTGTGTAACTCTTACAGTTTTTACACCACACGCCAAAATAGCTCGCAGATGACAGGTTTTTACGACTTACTTAACACTTATCGTTATATTTTGACCAATTTACACAATTTATTTATTAATTGTACCCTATGTGTTGTTCTGATAAATGAGCTGTTTTATACATATTTATATTATTTTATTATTATTCTAAAGTTTCATTAAAGTATATTCAGTAGTTTTTGCGTGGAAGAGTAACAAACATCCATCCATCCATACATCCTCACAAACTTTCACGTTTATAATATTAGTATGAAGGTTGATAAACGAGCACACAGCCCACCTGATGGTATGTGTATGCTGTGGCCCATAGACATCTACATGTATCATCGATTAAGAATCAAAAGGCAGTTTCGTTGTCACCCCTGAGGACTAAGATAGTCCATCGACCAGTAAAATCCAGTAATGTCATCCGCTTCTCCAAATTAACGAGTTGCTATTTTACGCTGGTATCCTGTGAGATTGTGGTCCTTTCGCGGTCAAGCCAACCATTCGTCTCATAATATAGCTGCAATATGGATCTACTACGTATGCTTGCGCATACACTCGGGCACTATAATCCTGTCCTGCAAAGATGGCTAGTCTCCTTTGCGACTGGTCACCTTGACTGGAATTTGGTCTGGAGGTATAACCTCGTTTATGCCAGACGTAAAATTCCCAAGCCGGCGATGGGTCAGCAGCGTTAAAGATGCGATACGTCAGATAATGCGATCGTCGATTTGCCTATCGAACAGATTAATGCAAGTCTTCTCTACAATGTGCAAAGGTCTATGCCCAAAAGTGGACATTGAAGACAAGCGGACGGGCTGATAAAGAATAAAGTTCTACTTTTCATTAAGTAGAAAAAAAGGTGACCGTCGCTGCAAAGTTTTTTTTATGGATTGACTTCAAAATATTGGCAGCCCTAACCTCACTACCAGGGGCTATTTATCAACCATGTGTTTATTAATATTAAAATAAACTTACATTTTACATATAACACATATAACATTAGAGTATCTGTCTGATGTATTAAAATAACTGGCAGAAGCTAATATTTCAGTAGGAAAAAAGCTCAGGGGTCATTTGCATGCTACTAAGAAATAAACAACCATATTTTTTTTTTAATTTTGGCCTGTCTGTCTGTCTGTTCAGGCTAATCTTTAGCCGATTGTGATGAAACTTTACAAAAAGAAAGCGAGCAATATCAGGAGCGATCTAGACTATTATGTTCGAAAAACTTGAAAGCTTTTTATACGAAAAATTGATGAAATAAATGGTCTTAAATCTAAATAACGCCACATTAATAAACCCCATTCAGGCTTAGTCGGGGTGGGTCGCTAGTCAGTCGTAAATTTTAGAGCTTAAAGGCTAACTTAAGTTAAGTTAACTTAACTTAAGTTAAGTTAAGCTTAACTTTAAGTTTCGAATGTGCGCTTTACGGACAGATCTTGTTATTATTCTGAGACTTTGCTATTTGCATTATCATTATCATAACATAACTATGTTGCTGCTCACTTATCAACCTTATTCTATGAACAAATTATAGAATAAAATTGTTAGGCTTATATTACCGCACTCCCTGCCTTACGTCATTTACGTCATAGGATGTATAGTACTTCGTAATAGCCTTGATAAGCTCGCAATATAAATCTAGGAAACTGAGGGGCGGAGACGTTCTCTAACTTCGGCGCAGTTTTGCGAACAACTTACTTGTGCCGGACCGAAGTTGGTCGCTTTAGGCCAAAGTTTTGCAGGCGTGCACGAAGTTCCCCGAATCAAATTAACGGATAGTCTCAATCAAAAGCCAATAATGAGTCAAGCTGCTTTATAAGCTATTTTGGGAATTCGATTCTAAGATAAAATTTACCTGTACATAAATTAATACTTAGTAATGAACGAAAAATAACGTTTTAAATTAATATTAATAATAGACGCTGTTATTGATGATAACTATATTATAATAACTAATTTAATTTTTAATTTAGGTAATTTTATTTTTTGTTAGCTTTTTTACTACCCGGCGCGTTGCTGCCGCAGAAGAAATAATTGTGAAAATGTGGTTTTAAATTTGAAAAGTGATATTGTTTATTAAGGAATGATAATATGTAACTTTTAAATACATTTTTCAACATAATAAGCGCGCCACCTAGATTTAGTTAATTGTACTAATCCTATAACCTTCGCGCAAGTACAAGCAATGAGTTGACAAAGTTTTACCGTAACCTGATGAACGGTATGGCAGCATATAAAATACGAACAAACAAAAATTATTTTTTATATATAAGATGACAACACATTCATTAAGTTTCAATGTCATATAACTTTCAAAAAAATTTGTTGGTACGATACGTGCGCCACCTACTGTAAGTTGATTGTACTATGCTTATAACTTTCGTACAAGTGCATGCAATAACTTGACAAAGATTTACCGCAATCTGACGAACGGCAGCGCATAAAATACGAACAAACAAATATGAATATTTATATATTACATAAAAACTTTAACCCACTATAGGATATTCTCCTGTATTTTAGAGGCAGTTTTCATACATTAATTTCACAAGGATAATTTGGTGTAATCTGTTTACCCGAAACAATTATTTGTAGGCCATACAAATACTTGTTCCGTGCCAATTGAGTATTTAGCCATTTGTCGGTTTTGTGAAAGTTAGCTTCAACCATACCAAGAGGGTATTTTCTGATAAAAGATTTTCTTAGCTAATGTACGATTAGAATAAAACTCAACCTTGTAGTAGGGATATTAGAATATCCACTATACCATATGGTCCTGTGGGTGTCGTAAAAGTTGACAGAGAGGAATAAATCAAGAGATTGGCAGCAGCGTCTTCCTAATAACAAACAGAAATTAAAAAAACTGCGGTTGCTAACTATTTCAGAAAGCGTGGCAGATATGGCAAATAAAAAAGGCCTATATACTGAATTGCGGTCACTGCGGCCTTTCTTAGTGGATTTTAGCCATCTGCGAAGGGCAGCATTACAGTGCAAGAGTTTATGCGCAAGCATTATTATCATTTTTCATTCGCCCATTACAGCCTATTATATAGTCTACTGATGAATATAGGCCTCCCCATAGATTATCTCAGATGGGAATGCTTCTTTGGTTTAGTGATCGTAAGTGCGACTGCGGATGACATGGTCCCGAGTTCAAATCCAGTGTCAAACCAAAATAAATTATTGGGTTATTCTATTAAGAAATTCGCAGTGGCATCCAGGAGTCAAGAAGTTGGCGGTTTTCCATTATTTTGGTTACTTGCCGTTAGTCTTGCGCCTGATCTCTGTCTTACGTCCCATCAGATTATCAGTGAATATAGAGTTCATAAATATTTGCGCACACACTCGTGCACTATAATCCAGTCCTGCGCATATGCCTAATATCCGTTGAGACTAGTCGCCGTGACTGAAATTAAATCTGGATAATATTATTTTTATTTTAATCAAGGACAGATAAAGGTGTTCATGATTCATAGAATAGGTTACATTTACCATTACCACCTTAATTTCTATAAACATATTTTCTCTTACATCCAAAAACATATAGTCATTTGCAAAGTAGAGCTTAATTGTGTAAGGAATGAAGCTTAATATAGTATATAATATAGGAACTGTTTATAAAACTAAACAAAACAATACAGGGAATAGAAACATAAAGAAACATACAGATAACTTGCGTGGAACTAACATTATAACGATTATTATTATAGTTTTAACGTGTTTTTAAAAGTTTAATCAATTTTGACAGTAATAAACTGTTACAGAAACACCTGTAGTTAGATTTTTTTTTCATTTGTTTGATGATTTAATTTAAAAGACTCTCCCTTCTTTTTCTCTATTTCTGTATTATTATTTTATTTTATCTTTTAATTTTATATCACTTTCGTAATGAAAATTTTGTACGATTATTTTAATAGAATAGCAACATAGATTTTATCTGGATCTCACATCACATTAACGTTCAAACTAAAAGCAAATCTTATTGATTCATACTTAGAAACTTAGTTGGGACTATTCGTTATTGGCTTTGGGCTGAAGCTTTAGCGCTTATCCTTTTATTGGAATTCACTTTTATTTAAGGCTGACTCGATTTTAGTAAAACTTGAACATTGTAGAACCCGGCCAAAATTAAACCTGTAAGGTTATTTTTAATCACAATTCTAACTTTAAAAGTTTCTTAAACAACTTTATCCATTGCCTTAGACTAGAGCTTAAGACTATATAATGTATTGTGTTAAAAATTTAAGTCATGAGTAATAGTAATCAACCACGCTCTCACAAAATACACCGTAAAGTAGCAGCAACAAAATCCGATTCAATATATATCGAAACATTTCATAACAACTATGTAATTATCGAAGAAATGTCGTTATTAAGGTTATATTATTAGTCACTCGTCAAAATTTTAATAATAATAATTCGCATTTAAATAATTTTTAATACTTTTAACCAATAAATATTTGTTGGAGGGAACCAAAGATATGCCGATAATGTTGAAGTGATGTACATATTTTGTATGTGTATTCTTACTTTCGTGTTCAATTCATCTCTTACGCATTTGATTTGACAGTCGCCATTTTGCGGGATTGCTTCCCGCTTTTCGCGTGCAGGTAATTTTAGACAGTATTGGAAAAATAAAAAAGGAAAATATTCATTCCGAAACACCAACAACATCTTGTGGTACAAGGTTTTCTGGTAGACATTATGCGGTCCAGGGATGTAAAAGCAATCACTGTAGACTCTTGACTGTTGAGAAGAATATCTTACAAATCCTATATACAGCTATCACTTAGAGAATGTACATGGTTTTAATTCAGACCTTATAGATATCACGTAGAAGATAGACATGAATTGACATGTAGATCGCTACCAATAGAGGGAAGATATTAAGATAGGCTAGAACTTAGAAGGAATTACAGCAGGCTTTGAACTATTAGGGCTGCACTTAGAGGATATACATGGTTTTAACAATTAATGCCTTAGTTATTTAAATGATAGACTGGTTTTAAATTTATATACAATTTTCGAACAGCATACGTCCCACGACTGGGCACAAACCTATTTATGTTTCTAAAAAGTATAAAATACTCTTTGAAAAAGCAAAGTAAAGTTACAGCCTATACTCGTATATACGTCCTTCAGAGTATTTTTATGTCTGAGAGCCCCTGATCGATCCCGATGTCAGAGTTAATCACGAGTACCTTCAGCTTTTTTAATTATTAATTTTGGTCCGATCTACGCAGAATAAACTTACTGTATCTTGAAGTCTTGCAGTGGTATGTTTGGGTTTAGTTTTAACTTTATTAATTACAGAATCCCAAGCAGGTGGTAGTATCCATCATTTCTCTATTGAAATTAGGATGTTTTTAATAAGGTAATGCTACAGTTATAATGGATACGTCGTATTACATTTTTAAAATACAACAACTTTTATCGGATGAAAGTACAAACGTAAAGGTCAAAAAAGACCCTACAACTAATACGCTTAAAACAACTAGTGATTTAATTAAGCAATACTCCGAGAAATTGAATCTAATCGTTAATTCGATAATACCTGCGTGTGCCGAACCACTGAAGTTGAATGGGTTACCAAAAATACACAAACCGAACGCTCCATTACGTCCAATAGTGAGTCAGATCGATTCGCCAACTTACAGATTGGCTCAACACCTAGCAAAAGTACTATCACCACTCACAGGACACACAAGAGCACACACTAAGGATTCATACCATTTTGTCAGTGAGATAAAATACCTATGTCTTACTGACAATGAAACTATGGTAAGTTTTAATGTTCAGTCTCTATTTACATGCCTACCTGTTGAAGACTTTATCTCAATTGCAACTAGGTAACTAGAGGAAAACAACATGCCAGCAGAATATGCAGTATTCCTCAGACATTGCCTTACAGCTGGCTATCTATTGTGGAAGGAAGAGTTTTACAAGCAAGTAGATGGTGTTGCATTAAGCTCACCAGTATCTCCCATTATCGCCGATATTTTTATGGAGGACTTTGAGGAGAAAGCCCTGCTTACTGCACCAGTAAATCAAGGGTTCTACAAGCTTTATATTATTATATCATAGTTTCACAATTTTACCAACACAAAGTAACTGCATTTTTAGAACATTTCAATTCTATAAACTCTAAAATTCAATTTACTATAAAGTTATAGGCAACTATTTCTTTAGCTTTCCTAGTTGTGTTAGTCATTCAAAATCCTAATAACACCATAGGTCACACTGTGTATAGAAAAAAGACCCATACAAACCGATATTTAAACGGTGAATCCCACCATCATCCTTCACAGTTAGCTACCGTGGGCAAATCTTTGTTACACCTTTGAAACACCTGGCCGCCGAGCTTCAGCACGTCAAGCAGGTTCTGCACGACAACAAGCTTCGGGTCCCGCGCCTACGTCATAGAGACCGTGTGAAGCCGGCCACATTCGAGCGTGTGCCTGCTGTACTACCATATGTTGGAGGTGTCACAGACAAGATTGGCTACATCTTGAAGCGAGCTTCTATTAAAACATTCTTCAAACCGCCGAAGAAGATTAGTCAGTTCTTACCATCCGTCAAGTGCAAAATTCCTCTACAAGATGCAGGAGTATACAAGCTTGACTATGAATGTGGTCTCTCATATATAGGGTACACAAAACGATCAATATAAACCCGCGTAAAAGAACACATAGCTGATGTGAAGCACCAAAGTTCCGGGAAGTTTGCAGTTTGTGATCATATCCTAGACGGTCCCCGCCATTACATTAGATTTGATAAACCACAAATTCTCGCGAAAGAACATCGATTCCTGACAAGGATGATACGTGAGGCTATTTTAAATTAAAAACATCCTAATTTTAATAGAAAGGGAGGCTGGGTACTACCACCTGCTTGGCATACTGTAATTAATAAAATTAAAACTAAACCCATGCATACCACTGCAAGACTTCAAGATACAGTAAATTCATTTTGCGTAGATTGGACCAAAATTAATAATTAAAAAAGCTGAAGGTACTCGGGATTTACTCTGACATCGGGACTTCAATCACCTCAGTCCCCCGTAACCATGGGTGCTGAAAACCAACCGAAATGTCGGGAATTAATAAAAATAAGCAAAAAAAGTAATTAAACGCAATAAAATCCGTAAAAGTAGTTTTATTCAATGCGTAGTGTTCGCGTAAATATAAGAAATCATTATGGGTAAGCCTCTTTTGATGAATTTTAGTTGAGTTAATTTCCGGTGAAACGTATTAAAAAGAGACAATTTTTTTGTAACGTTAATTTCAGTCTTAATAATTGCTTTGTTTATTTCTTTTAGTCACACACAGATGCATTTTTAAACAGTTAAATCTTATAGTTATGAATCGATCTTAGTTAAAAATCATAGTAATTCTTAATAACATCACTATTATCTAGTAATTCTAGTATCTAATCATTGTTCATAATCTCATTGTAATTCTCATAATCACAGGTACTACTTTCCATTGACTCCCATCGAGTTGGGGATTGATACGTATTTTTACAGAAAAGTTACACTATTATAAGCACACACACAAAGTTACAATATGCGGAAGCGCGTAATTATTGAGAAAAAAGTTATTGAAATTCAATTATTCTTGCATTGTTTATGTCTAATCCTACAATAAAACTGACGCAATTTTTTATTGTTATTGTCAGTAGGGATGTCGATTCTTTTCGAAAAGATCGATTTTTTAAATTGATTCGAATTGTAAGCTGATGTATCGATTCCCAAAAAGTCGATTTCTAAAATATCTATATTTTTTCATGTTTGCATTTATAATGTAAATATAAATCCATTTTATGACAAAAAAATCCCCTTCATCTTAAAATATAGGGGGACTGATTCAGAAGGATTTCTGTATCTATTTTGAGACTGCTACGTCTCCGGCGCTGCGGGTAGAGCAGCCTCTACGCCTTAGCGTAACAAATCGCAGGCATCGGACGAGCCGGAGCGGATGACGCTGGTCGCCGAAGGCGACCAACAAGCCGAAGCTGCGGAGGCGAGGAGAAATTTGTTACAGTAGGCGGAGGCTGCTCCCCTTACGCGCCTCCGGCTCTTTAAAACCATTCTAGGGGGTAGGACAGACACGACGACAGGCCGTGTCGACGGCGCGTTTTGTTCCACGCACGCCTCAAAGAGCTCTCAGCAGCGTGAAGGGGCCCGCAAGGGCTGACGCCTGCCGGGGCTGCGGGCTGTTCGAAAGAGATACCGCGCCTCCGGAACGTAAGGGCACTGAAGGAACACGGATGGTTTTTAATCAGTAAAAGTCTGACACTCCCTTCCGCTCCACCCAGAACGAAAGGCGTCATTTGATGATTTTCCATCCGCAAAACAAAAAAGGGGGTAGGACAGACTCGTACCAGGTGGAGTCGGGGTCAATCAATTCGGTTCTTTGACGTAAGTTGAACCTAAACTATTTTATTTGTTATCTGCCCTAATTGGTACTGTTAAAATAAACCAAATTTCAATTAGAGATCATTTATTATGGTATTTTTCTTGTTTTTCATAAATTGGAATTATATTTACATTATAAATGCAAACATAAAAAATAAAGATATTTTAGAAATCGATTTTTTGTGAATCGATACATCAGCTTACGATTTGAATCGATTTAAAAATCGACCTTTTTCGGAAAGAATCGACATCCCTACTGACGATAATGACATTACAAAATGGCGTCAGTTTTATGGTAGGGTTAGATATAAACAATGCAAGAATAATTGATTTTCAATAACTTTTTTCTCAAAAATTACGCGTTTCCGCATGTTGTAACTTTGTGTGTGTGCTTATAATAGTGTAATTTTTCTGTAAAAATACGTATCAACCCCCAACTCGACGGGAGTCAATGGAAAGCTAAACTTAATCACATATTTGTTTCATTTATTGTGTTGCATACTCAGTAGTTACGTAACAATTTTGACAATCATGTCTCGTCTCGAGTCTCGACAATAAAGTCCCGGGACTCCGAGACAACTAAAATTACAAAAAGTCCTGGGACTTCGAGACATGAGACGTCCCGGGAACCAAACCCTACTACTGTGGGATATGACTACAAAGCGACTAAGTCTAGTCCAGTTTAACCTCTAGTAGATACATATGAGCGCGTTTACCACTTAAAATACCTTTGTCATATTGCTTCAATATCCGAGCTCTCCCCTTCCGAGTACCTCAGTCGGAATAGAAATCTTTGACTTTGACATATTGAATGACGTTCCGTGGTCACAAATTCCTGATACCATCCATACAATCTGGATCATTGGCGGTTAACCACTGTGCGATTGATCAGAAGTTTTCTTCCTCGCACTAATTCTTTGTGGGATCATCTACCATTTATTTCGCTTCGATACGACTCAGGGACCATCAATACCAGCTCAATTCCCCTGGTGTTGCAGTTGTTCATAGGCGGCGGTAGTCAAAATGCACAAAAAGATTTCGTGCATTCCTAAAGATGGTGGCATTTACATCAAATGTAAAATTTCCAGATTGACAATATACAGAGTCGTCAAAGATGCGAGATGTCTTGTAACTGCGATTTCTTTTTTATAGGATAGAGTAACAAACGAGCACACACTCCACCTGATGATAAGTGGTTGCTGTGACCCATAGACATCTACATCTATCATCGTTTGCTAATCAAAATGAAGATGTGTTGTCACCCGTTAGGACGAAGATTTAATGCCTCTTTTCCAGTGAAAAGGGTCGCCGGTTCTCTACACTCACCTTACGAAACACAGCAGCCTTAAGCTGCTATTTTACGCTTGTATTCTGTGACAGCGTGGTACTTCCCCGGTCGAGCCGATCCATTCGTGCTACAACTATGCTACTAATATAGCCGCAGCATGGCTCTCATCATTATCATCATTACAGCCCTTCACAAGTCCACTGCAGAACATAGGCCTCCCCCAAAGAATGCCACAAAACACGGTCCTGAGCCACCTGCATCCATCGACTTCCTGCATGTCTTACCAGGTCGTCACTCCATCTCGTGGGGGGACGCCCTACACTGCGCCTACCGGTACGAGGCTGCCACTCGAGAACCTTTCTTCCCCATCGGTTGTCGGTTCTTCGAGCTATATGGCCGGCCCACTGCCACTTCAGCTTACTAATCCGTTGGGCTATGTCGGTCACTCTGGTTCTACTGCGGATATCCTCATTCCTAAGTTTATCACGCAGAGAAACTCCGAGCATAGCCCTCTCCATAGCTCGCTGAGCGACCTTGAGCTTCCTCATACGGCCAGCAGTGAAGGACCACGTCTCAGTTCCGTAAGTCATCACTGGCAACACGCACTGGTTGTACAATTTCGTTTTAAGGTTTTGAGGTATGTCTGACGAGAAGATGTGTCGTAGCTTCCCGAACGCTGCCCAGCCGAGTTGAATCCGTCGATTGACCTCTCGGTCGAAGTTGGACTTACCCAGTCGGACTATTTGTCCCAGGTAAACATACTCGTCAACAACTTCGAGCTTAGTGTTCCCAACAACTACCGGCATAGGTGTGACATGGACATTAAACATGATCTTATTTTTGTCCATGTTCATCTTAAGACCTATCCGTTGGGAAACACTATTGAGGTCATTGAGCATAGTGCTTAGGTCCTCCAGCGATTCTGCCATAAGGACTATATCGTCGGCAAATCGAAGGTGAGTGATTTACTCGCCATTGATGTTGATACCGTATCCTTTCCAGTCCAGAAGCTTGAAAACGTCTTCCAAAGCAGCGGTGAAGAGTTTCGGGGATATGACGTCACCCTGTCTTACACCTCTCTGCAATTGGATAGGTTTCGTACTCTGGTTCTGTACTCGGATAGCCATCGTAGCCCTACTGTACAAGCACTTCAACACTTCGATATACCGACAGTCAACTTGGCACCGCTGAAGGGACTGCAGCACCGCCCAAATTTCGACGGAATCAAAGGCTTTCTCATAGTCCACATACGCCAGACATAGTGGCAAATTGTACTCTTCGGACTTCTGTACAACTTGCCGAAGGGTATGTATGTGGTCTATGGTGCTAAAGCCCTTTCGGAAACCGGCTTGTTCGGGAGGCTGGAAGTCGTCAAGTCTGCGCGCGAGACGATTCGTAATGACTCTCGAAAACAGCACGTAGACGCGGCTCAGAAGGGAAATCGGTCTGTAGTTCTTCAAGAGAGCGTTGTCACCTTTCTTGAAGAACAAGACCACCGCACTTCTGCTCCACGCCTCCGGTGTAATGCCACCATGGAGGACGGAATTAAAGAGCTTCTGAAGGACTTCAAGTACCGGTCTTCCACCCGCTTTCAGAAGCTCCGCGGTAATTCCATCCTCGCCTGGGGCCTTACCGTTTTTAAGGTGCTGGAGAGCCATCCTAATCTCGCTCAGACTGACATCCGGGATATCTTCGGAATAGTGTCGGATGAGACTCGCTCTTGGATCGTTACTCACACTTGCATGTGGCTCCAACGATGATGTGTACAGCTGCCCATAGAACCTCTCAATCTCACTCAAAATCTCAGGTGTCCCGGAAACGATGCTGCCACACTCTGTCTTCAGCTTTGACAGTTGGCTCTTTCTGGCAGACAGATCTCTACCGCGTACAAAATTGATCCGAATTCCAAGTGTTACGATTAAGGCAAATACGGCAACGGCGAGGTCTATGGCTAGTAGACTTGCGGGCTAATAAAGAAGACGAAGTTACTCTAGAATTATCACATCATAGACTTAACGTACAAGATCCATACAGGGAACTTTCATGTAACATAATAAACTAAAAAAGCTAAAACTAACATTTTGTTTTAGCTGCGTTACCCTGGTGTGTGTTGTTTTGTTTTGTTTACGCACATCATACGTCGGACTTATGAATAATTCAGGAACTTTTGCTTTTGGTGGATTAATGCGGGCCGGGATAAAGTGAAAATCTACACTTTTTTTCGGCTAAAATAAAGCATGTTACTGAAACACTGCTACTACAGCCACAGTGTTGACAAATAATATAAAGAGTAAAAATAAGCCGGATAAAGTTTAATATAAAATGAATGTATGGTGCGATTAGGCCTTCGCTATCAAATTTCCATTTAAGAAAAAGAAACATATATTGCAAACACTACACACACATAAGTTAGGCACTTAAATTTACAAAAAACAACAAATAAGCAGATACATTTTATAAATTATATATATATATATATATATATATATATATATATCACTAGACAATATACATAGCTTAATTTGAATGTATTGTTGGGAATAAGGGTAAAAAAATAAAAGGAAATACGAACAAATGAAGGTATAATGGTAATATCACACTTGTTTTAGCAGTATAAATTATCGCACAGGCGACTAAGAGGCATCAGTCGGTAATTCTAAGGACCTCACTGTCGTTACTATGCTTCTTGGGGTATTCTACTAGTGCAGGCAAGGAAGGTCGTGTTGCTGATAGGCGGCTGCCCTGTGTTACGTTGAGATGGGTAGTGATGCTGTTGATTTGCATACTTTGGTGTTATCATGTAATTGGGTCCTGATAGTAAGCAGGGTTTGTTACCGAGTGGTGTTCTTTTATTTAAATACTTTTGACGATAATTTCTAACGTCAGAAGTGGAATAGTTTTTACATCAGAATTGGGATAGTTCCTGTTATCTTCCACATATAATCTTCGAATAGTGCGAGGTTATTACGTTAGTGAAACACTATGATGCACCTTTGTTTTTATGTTAAATGTCGTAATGAAATTTACAATATTGACATACCATGAAAGTGTTAAAGTAAATGTACGAGTATAATGTGAAATATTTTAAGCCAATTAAGTATTTTGGTTCGATTTATATTAAAAGTATCAGCGACTGCTTTCATTACTTCTTCACGTACCCAAATATGTAAACAAATGTTGAAAGAAATGTTTAAGGCACCTAGAAGAGTTATAGTTTTGAAAATTTAACTTGCTCGAGTTTTGTTGTAATTTGATAGTTCATGTGAAATATGATTTGCGTGGGCTACATTTTAAAGTTGAGAACGTATAGTGATGTAACTATTAATAAATGTTTAACATTAACGTGCTGTGAATTGAAAAAATAAGTAGTCTTTTTGTATTCTAAAATGTTGATAAGTGTTACAGCTTACTCCGAATATTATGTAGTCGACAAAATTGGGGTTTGATGTCGAGAGGTTCGTAGAAGTCGCTACAATAATGATCAATGAGGAAGATGTCGTGACGGCTAATTTAACATGGTCAGGTGCGGCTGAGCCCTGGTAAACTTTAGGCTACACCGCTACAGCCTGCAACTTGTCGGCGGATCTTGCGGCAAGATAACTTAAGCGGCCGTCAAGCACATGGTGTTTTGGCGCGGCAAATGTACGTCTGACGCTTGCTCAGTTTTCGTTGCGAGTGGTGAGCCATGTCACGTGGATATTTATCGAGCAGAGACGATTAAATGACTGTTACAATTTGATGTGTTATATGGTCATAAAGTTGCTCTTTATATTTGCAATGTGTGTAGTGGCCAACGCCTCTGCATGTAGTTGCCTTTTGTAATGCGTAGATCTTGAGCAGTTGCCTCCTTCCTTTTGGGATATGTGGTAGGATCAGTCTTCCCACATAGCTGCCGATTTTGCAATGTGTGCAATGGTTTACGAGTTAATGTCATACAGTTGCCGTTTCTTAAGAGAATATGTGGTGAACTTTCGAAACCTTGAATTCTATGGTTCGCAATACATTTGTCTTCATTTGTTTTAATTTTTAAATTTTGCAAAGCAGATTATTTGTTTATTTCATGGGTCTAAAACGCTTTCCATCTGTTTCAATCTTAAATTACTTTGAATACCTATTTTGCGAGACCTGTGTTGGATATACATAAGTACATGCTTATCTGACATAGTTTCAATGTATTTTGCTTTTACTGTTGCGTACTTCAAATTTTACATTGACAAAACTACCTTGAGTAAAATCCAATATGAAAAAGGTTTCAGGCACTAGTTAATGCTAACTTTGTCCTTATGTTAACAGCCACTGTGAGGTATACAATTTTGGTGCCTGTGCCTACAATTTTGAAGTTTGGACACCTCACTGGTGCGAGTGTAGCGCGGCGGCTTGCTGGCGCTGATGCAGCGCAGCGGCTTGCTGGCGCTGGTGCGGCGCGGCAGCTCGTTGGCGCGAGTGCAGTGAGACGGCCCGCTTGCGCAAACACAGCGGAACCGCTCGCTGGAGCGCGTTTAGCTGAGGGGCCTATGTCTTCAGTGTATAGTACGATCTGTGCCGTGTGCACAGTGCTCCTCAGAAAAAAATGTTATCTAAGAAGTGCGTAAACTTTAGTAGGAAGCGTTGTATACTAAAATCTGGTTTGGACGATGTTTTCAATTCTGTAAAAGTTTGGTCTGTATGAAATGTATTCAAGAGCTCACTCATTGTGTGCTGTTGAATTACAATTGGTAAAGATTTGAAAACAAGAGTTTGTCGTTTCATGGTCAGAAAGGTCAGAAACGGGAAAGTTACATTAAGCCAGTAATGTTACTATAGCCTCCAAACGAGGTTTGTGCTTGCCCCATTCTTGCGACTTTGAGGGTAAGTGTCACATGTATCGGAAATAGCTAACGTAGTGCTTCCTTTCTGAAAGAGTTATATTGAGATACGCTAACGTTGTACCTCTTTCTTAAAAGTAGGCGGACAAGCGAACGTAGTGCCTATGACTTAGTCGGTTATTATTTTATTATGTTATGCTAACGTCGTGCCTATGACTTAATCAGTTATTTTTAACCGACTTCAAAAAGGAGGAGGTTCCCAATTCGACTACGTTTTTATGTGTTCCTCGGAACTTTTTTACAGGAGACCGATTTTGATGGTTCTATTTTTGTTTGAAAGCTGGTACTTATCATGTGGTTTCATATAAATTGGATCAAGATCTGACCGAACTATCTCTTAACAAAATTTTTAATTTTACCACTTGTGTTAAGTTACGCGGAGGTAGTGCCTATGATTTACTTTGACGACACGTTGTGTTAACTTAGAGCTATTGCCAAGCGCTTGTGACGTACGTGGTGCCACATTCCCCCATGCCGTTGATGGAGACTAATATTTAAAGCTAAAGGGAGCCCGAGAACGGATTCCTGTCAGGAGAGGCCGTGTTGGGAATGAGGGTAAAAATATAAAATGAAATATGAACAAATGAAGGTATAATGGTAATCTCCCACTTGTTTTAGCAGTATAAAGTATCGCACAGGCAACTAAGCGGCATCAGTCGGTAATTCTGGGCCTCACTGACGTTACTATGCCTCGTGGTGTATTTTACTAGTGCAGACAAGGAAGCTAAGATGCGGCTGCCCTGTGTTACGTCGAGATGGGTAGTGATGCTGTTGGTTTGCATACTTTGGTGTTATCATGTAATTGGGCTCTGATAGTAAGCAAGGTTTTTTTACCGAGTAGTGTTCTTTTATTTAAATACTTTTGGCGATAATTTGTAACGTCAGAAGTGGAATAGTTTCTTACAGTATATTAACTAATCTTAAAATCAAACGTATTGTGGCGCGTTAGGCAAACAGGCATCACTCAGCTTATGCTGTCACATTTAGTTGTTAACTGTCGCTTAATTTTTTTTATCTTTAAGATTTATTTATTTTTTTGATAAAAGAGGAACATTTCACATCTTGTAAAAATTTGGCTCTCTCAAGGAGGTTACAATATAGTCTTATAACCTTCTTGGGCTCTCTTTACCACAGATACGATAATAGTTACTGAGTATTCTATACTCTTCCGACCAGAAGAAAAACAGTTCGTTGTCACCTCTGCGAATTAAAATGGAATGTCTCAAAGGCTGTAATTGTACTTGCTATCTATATTGTTAATAATGCAATACAGCAGAGCAAACACTGATGTTTGGCGTCAGAAATAAGTAAGAGAATTATACAAACGGATTTCAAGGCAGTAATAATTGTACTCGTAGTAGTTGTACAATGTACACATTTCTTTTTTGTTTTGAAGAATATACGAAACGTATGGGATGAACAACACTGCTCCGTCGAATGACCTCCTTGCCGAAATTAAACTTACCTTGTGGCATAATGAGTCATAAGTAAACATACTACGACTGCTCCGTGGCTCAGTAGCTAATCAATTGGTTTGCAGCACTAAGGGCCGCGTGTTCGAATCCCGCACGGATCAAGTGTTTATATGACCAACAAATAATTGTTCCGGGTCTGGATGTTTGTCCTTGTGCAATTTATGTTTGTAAGCTGCCTCCACGAAACAGGAGAAAATCCTAGGGAGTAGATTACGGTTTTGTTAAATAAAATACTTGTCAATAACTTCGCGCAACTGAGACTATTGCTCCCAACTGATTGTATCAGAGGAAAATAAACGTATAGTAGCGGTGTAAAAGTATCCACTAAGCACTCGCCGTAAATTCCACAGTGCGATTCCCACCGGCACCACTGAAATTGTGACATTTTTACATCTGACACGTCCGTGATCAATATATCGCCATCAGTGGCTATGATATTTTGATGCATTCATCTATAGTCGATTATAACCACAGAAGGGCTCCGTTACTCCGCATTGAGATACCAATTTTCAAACATTTCATGGCCGAATGGATTAGACCGCCAAAATGGTATTAAGGCAATCATGTAGCTCGAAGAAACGACATCCGAGGGGGAAGAAAGGTTCTCGAGTAGCAATCTTATATCAGCAAGTGCAGTGCTGGGCAACACACCATGAGTCCATGGTAGGTGTGCGACTTGAAGCAACAAGTAGATAGGAGATGGCTGCAGATGGCTCAGGACCGTACTTTGTGGCAATCTATGAGGAAAAGCCAATATTCAGGACTGGCATTTCAATCTTATTTTCCATTACCATTATATCCTATAAAATTACACTGCTGACCATAGACAATCTAAAAGGAGACTTTGATACAGTTTACAAGCTTGACATCCACAGTTTTTTATACTTTCAGGTAGAGGATATTCTTACACCAACATCATATTCTTAGACCGTCATTTATTTCTCCTCACTATCTTATTTAATTTCTTTGAAAATGTTAAAAAATGTATTCTCAACACACTTAGCGAAAGCGGTTGTCGGAAAATTTATCACATTCGACAACAACACTAGAAGCCTGAACTGTGACACGTTTTGTATGATAATTGAGTGCAGCGAACTCATGCATACAAACATGACATCCCAATCTGCGAGGCATTCTGAAACGAGCGCCACCGGGACATATACGAAGATAAATTTTATCCTTCTTCGCCATAAAAATAGAACGAAAGCTTTTCTCACCTTTGGTAAGATATTCTGTAATCGAAAATACGTTCAGATATTTACCTATATTTGAAATGTAGAGGTTGTCAAAAATAACATTAGAAATTCATAATCATCATCGTTACAGCGCTTTACAAGTTTACTGCTAAAGATAGGCCCAAATATTGCCACAAAAGACGATCCTGAGTCACTTGCATAAATCGTATTAATGCATATCTTAGTAGATGGTTACTTCAGCTTCAGACACGGCCTACTCTTTGCTAAACGGTAGGAGGTTACCACTCAAGAATCTTGGGAATCTAAAAAAAATCTCTAAAGAAAGAATTAAAATTTTGTACTCTAGCTTTTCTATATCAATACAAGTGACAGACGAGTTACATCTATCGCTGCAAATTCTGTGCGAAATTAGTGTGTATACAAGTTCGATTACAAAGTAAAACCAAAGGACAATTTTAGTATCTTTTATTTTTGATAAAATTCAGGTCTACTTTGATTAAAGTAAAGAGCTCCGTTAAGAAACTCGTTCTTTAGATCTGGAAAAGGCGTGGCTCAGCTTTAAGACGTAATTAAGATTAATTATTACGAAGAAATCCTTTCGCTTCAGCCAAGTTATTTCATGAAGCCGTATTGTAACAAATACAAAACTTCAGTTTACTTTAGCGGTTTTGCGTAAAGTCTTTCGTCTTAAATTTTAACTTACTTGTATTTGAAGCATTGATTCAGTGGTGCTTAATAAATAAATTCTATTTAATTGATTAAACTTACTAGTATAACTCCCTAATTAACTTTTTTTATAAAAAAAGTGACGATCGGACTCGCAGGTGTTTTTTTGGTACTATTGCAGTCCATGGACTACTCAGAGAAATTTTACAGCCTGTAATTATACTGACTAGTTGTAGGTACCTTTCTGCTATTTGACAGTAAAAGTAGGTAAGAGAGTAGTACCCGCCCAAACTGACTCCTACGCTATAAGGGCTATATATAATATTATCTAGTAAATTATATATATCTCTATTTAGTAAGTACTACTACTTTAATTATATTTAAGTAACGATAGTGCTGCTGATGAGTGAAACATTTATATTTGCCGTATGGTGGCAGCATAAGAAAGTCGTCTTTGGTCTCGTAGCTGTTGTAGGAGGCGATTATAGAAAAAGCACAAAAAATATTATGCCTTCCGATATATGGCTAATTCGCATCGACGCTTGCCAGCAAGGTTAAGGGCGCGCGACGTCTGGTATTGCGACAGTCCACCCGCCTTCCAAGCAAATTTTATACGTGGTAGAGCCATGCTGCAGCTATATTAATAGTATAGCTGTAGCACTAATGGGTCGGTTCGACCGGGAAGGACCGCGCTCTCACAGAGTACCAGAGTAAGAACCATACGAAACACAGCAGCATTATTCGTATGGTGAGTGTAGTAAACCAGAGACCCTTTTTACTGGAAAAGAGGCATTCTATCTTAGTCCTCATGGCTGACAACGCATCTGTATTTTAATTTGCAAACGAAAATAGATGTAGATGTCTATGGGCCACAGCAACTACTTACCATCAGGTGGACTGTGTGTTTGTGTTCGTTTGTCACTCGATCCTATAAAAAAAAAAGGATAAGCGGCAGCATCTTCCTGATATCAACTCAAAAGTGAAAAGTTAATTTACACTATATTAGGTGTGTCTCCGAACGGAAGAACAAACCTAATGCGACCCTCACACTTGCTCTCTGTTATAGCGGGAGATAGACTTGATAGATTTTTTTGTTTTGCTTTGCTGTTGATTGTTTTGCTGTCCACTGAGTGAGTTCACAAAGCTAGCATTATACATTATTTTTTATGTACCTAATTTAAAAAGAGATAGTTGCGGATAATAATAATAATTACAGTAGGATTACCTGTAAAGATAGTTGTAAGTGTTAAAATAAATAAATAAATTCTGAGCGGGCTTTTTATAAAATTAGGATGACAATCGAGTCCACCTAATGATAAGTAGATTCTATCTCGCATAGACATCTTTTTCTAAAGAAGAGCAAACGAGCATGCAGCTCACCCGATTGAGTGTCGACCGTCGTCCATTAAAACTGCAACACTAGGGGAACACACATCTATCCTCGTTTGCGAATAAAAATGCAGATGCGTTGTCACTCGTGAGGACTAAGATGGAATGCTTCTTATTCATTTTTCCTTTGTAGCCTCTTTCGATAGTCGCGGAATGATGTAAGGTATTTTATTATCTTACGCCGGCATTATATTGCGAAAATCAGCTTTAGCGGAAATTTCTATCTACCTACATCTACTATCTCGGGGATGAAGTATATGGCAGAATTGATTAAGCACACTCCTTCCCCAACTGTTCCGCTTCTAACTTCGCAACTTGTAATAATGAAAGTGATTATTGGGCGGACGCTGAGCGCAGCCAGCTTCCGATACCAGTTTTATGTGACGTCGCTGTTTGAACGTATTATTCACGAATGGAATGAAAATATCTATTTGAATTTAATGTAAGCGCTCATTATAATAACGTAAAAGATACGAGAGATAATAAGTCTTTGTAAATGTTATAGAATTTAATTCCGTAAGTATACATTTACAAGAAAGTTGCCAAAAAAATGTTATTGTTACTGTTATTACACCAAAGGTAACTTTTATTTATAAATGTATACACTGTGCAGTGGCGGTGAAAGAATACTACCCCATTTCATCCCGTGGGTGTCGTAAGAGGCGAGAGAGGGCAACGCAAACAGGAGTTGGGCAGTAGCATAATTCAGGATGTTTGTAATGGTAATGAATAAATGTACACGTAATTTTAAAATAATAAAGTTTTTCTTTATATAATAGAGTGACAAACAAGGACCTGTGTCCCGCTATAACAGAGAGCAAGTGTGAGGGTCGCATTAGGTTTGTTCCTCCGTTCGGAGACACACCTAATATAGTGTAAATTAACTTTTCACTTTTGAGTTGATATCAGGAAGATGCTGCCGCTTATCCTTTTTTTTTTATAGGATCGAGTGACAAACGAACACAAACACACAGTCCACCTGATGGTAAGTGGTTGCTGTGACCTATAGACATCTACATCTATCCTTAATAAAGAATCAAAATGCATGTGCGTTGTCACAAGTGAGCACTAAGATGGAAGCCTCTTTTCCAGTGAAAAGGGTCTCCGTTTCTCTACACTCACCATACGAAACACAGCAGTGTTAAACTGCTATTTTACGCTGGTATTCTGTGAGAGCGTAGTCCTTCACCGGTCGAGCCGATCCATTCGTGCTACAACTATACTACTAATATAGCTGCAGCATTTTCCCACGGAAAAAAGTGATCCATTAGTTTATTTTAGGGTATTCGACATAATCGATTCTTACGACATCCTATATACAAGATACACACACGCCAAACTACGAACCATCATCATCATCATTTTTAAGATCTTATCAGAAAGGTGCTGCTGCCCACCTCCTGTTTTAGTTCAACAACGTGACGATCAACATCCCATGCTGGATTATTTTACGCCGGCACTATTCGGCGAACTACGTTACTACTTGCATAAAAAAAATATACAATTTTGTTAATAATATTCGATAACATCTAAATTCGAAATTGCATACAGTGTAAAATCTGTTAACATTTATATAGCGTTAGTCAAGAGCCGTTGGCGGTCAAAGTCACTGAATTATTCATACGGTTTATGAACTTGGAATATATTTTGGTAACATAACTTTAGCATTACAGCAGTCGACATTAAAGCTACTTGGAAGCGCAAGCAATGAAATGAGGATTATTTTATAGGTAAAGAATGTGACACAGGATTAAATAGGTTTATTTTATTTTTATTTATTTATTTATCCTTTATTACAACACACCAACTAGGGGTTACAAAGGGTGGACTTAATGCCCTATGGCATTCTCTACCAGTCAACTCGACGAAAAATGGAATAAATAAAGATGTTGGCAGGTGCAAGAACAGTAATAAAACATAAGTTATAAATAAAAACAATTCAGCTATAATAAATAGATTACACAGTATAAAACTACCTAATTGCATTATATAAATACAGTATACATAAAAACACACATATGTAAACACACACACACACACACACACACACACACACACACACGCGCGCGCGCGCACGCACGAAATTTACTTGTCAGATCTTGATCAAATATATATGAAAGCACATGAGAAGCACCAGTTTTCAAATAAAAAAAGAATAATCGATTTACCTAGAAAAATGTTTTGAGGTCACATAAAAAGATACAGTCGAATTGAGAACCTCCTCCTAATCGATTCGTTTGAAGTAGATTGAAAAGAAAAAATTTGGCTTAACATAAAGTGGCTTAAACATACCTACATAAACTCTCACGCTTGTCACCAAGAGAGGTAGGCAGTGACTACGGAGTTTAATTTGGCACGATCCTGAAACACCTCTCTCGCTTCTTTCACGTCTATCGCTTGATATCGTCTTGTATTTATGCATTTATCACCATAACATGCCGACCTGCACCTATTACTAAAACATGAAGTACCAAATTTGACCCATACCCGTCACCAATCCACGCGTGACCCGTGGCACGCAAAGCATTAGAAACGTCGAGAGTTAAAAATAATTAAAACTACTTAAACCAAAATGTAATAGAATCCAGTAAGTTAGTTTTATTCGATGTGTAATATGTGAAAACATTATATTAAAATTCGGCGATTGCTTAAATGCCAGCCCAGCGAATTGATTATGAATATTAACTGCTCTGTAACGCAGTGGCCAAGCGCTTGGTCTCAGCGCTACGGGCAGCGGGTTCGATTTTCGTACTGAACAAATATTCAAGGGGCCTACACAAAACTTTTACAGTATAGATGTTTTACCCTGTTTATTTTATGTATGTAAAACTGATTATCAAATTAGATAAAAATAAAAAGAATACCTTCAAAAGGAAACTTAAAATATCTGATGACGATGGCGACGATTTATGCTTTAAGTTTTTTCTTCTGTAACATTGTCTTTTAATAACATTGACTTTAAAAATTATTTTATTTATTTCATCGAAACTCGCCAATTCACAAAATCCACATACAGAACAAAATCCTCGAGAAGTTTTTCAGTGAAATGTCTTAATTTACCCTCGATTAATATTTCTGCTGTACATGCGTTGTCACCCGTGAGGACTAAAATGGAATGCTCGTTACCACTTAAAAGGTTATCCGGTTCTCTACACTCACCATACGAAACACATCAACATTAAGCCGCTATTTTACGCTTGCATTCTGAGCGTGATACTATCCCGGTCGAGTTAGATACTGAAACTTGTTTTCATAAAGGGATCTAGACTCGCTTTAAGCCTTCTAGCGTTATTAAAACATATCATGTTCGTGCGGTTCTTGTGTTCACATAAGCACTTCCATAGCGCCAATATTCGTTATTAGAGGAAAACATTCCCCCTTCATTGATAAATAAGGACTGATACTAACCACTGTGGTTTCGATTTATGGAAACTTGGATATGAGGCGAGAATGACATTTGACATCACAGGACTCAATGGCCAAGCTCATGGCACTAAAGGAGAGTTAAATAATAAAAATCGAAGCGCTAAACTTATCTGTACCTACTTTGACTAAAAAAAGTTTAAAAATAGTAGAACTACACTGCAGCTCTAGGCTGCGGGACGAATAGGTTGACTGGAATGGGGATGGACCACGCTCTCACAGTATACTAGCGTGAAACACCAGAGCTATGCTGCTTTGTTTCGTATAATGAGTGTAAAGAACCAGATATATTTTTACTGGTAATGAGGCATTTTGACTTAGTCCTTAGGTTTCTTATATTTACGCGAACACTACACATTGAATAAAACTATTTTTACGGATTTTATCGCGTTTAATTAACTTATTTTATATTCCCGACGTTTCGGTTGCTTTCCAGCAACCGTGGTCACGGGGGACTGAGGTGATTAACGTCCCGATGTCAAAGTTAATAATTAAAAAGCTGAAGGTACTCCGGGTTAACTTTGACATCGGGACGTCAATCACCTCAGTCCCCCGTGACCACGGTTGCTGGAAAGCAACCGAAACGTCGGGAATATAAAATAAGTTAATTAAACGCGATAAAATCCGTAAAAATAGTTTTATTCAATTAGTCCTTAGGGGCAAAAACAGGCAGAAACAGGCTTTCTCTCATTTCTGAAAGGTTAATGAAGTAGGAAGGCCGTCGTTTTTATTAAGTAGCGTGTTGGCAGTCCTCACAAATATTGAGAACATCTTTATTCCACATTCTTGCTGGTTTTTGCACAATATCTTCCTTTACCGCCGAGTGCGTGGTAAACCAACACCAAGAGCTGGTGATACTGAGAGTATAATGGAGCAATTACTCGCTACGATACTCTACTGAGTTGGAGGATTTCACGATTCTCCAAAATATTTTTATTCCTCAGACATACAGGTCTTATAACGATGTATTTCTTCACCGCGGAGCACCTGGTATTTGGCAATATATATCTGAAATTATCAGATTTGTTGGTGCCAATGGTATTGAACTTTGTTTGCACAAGTTGTATCAAATCTGAAGCAGAGTTTATATTCCCAGCTACCACGTTTTTCTCAACCTATAGCACCACATAATGAATTCTGATACGAGTAAACAATATTGTACAAATATTATATTTCCCTCGTGACTATGGATAATAAAACATCGCAAATAAAAAAGTCAAATGTGTTAATATCTGATATTATTTTTAAATAGAAACTATTTGAATATCCCCAGGTAACATTTATTCATAAGATAAAATACAACACAAACAAATTTAAACGTTACAGTTCTATGAATAAAACATTTTTTTAAATTTTATATTCAGTGAGATTAAAATAAAAAAATCATTTTATTGTGAAAACGCATACGGTGCTTTTTCAAGTATTTTTACTTTTTATTTCGGTTTTTTTGTTTTTTTTTTATTATTACTTATTTACCTACTTTAAAAACTACGTTAATATACGACACATCAGAATTTTCTCTAATATCATGAAGATATTTTACATGTTTAAATTTCACATAAACAAACTTTCAGACCCAGAAGAATAGATTTGGGCCATACAAACATTTAGTTCGAGCGGGGTTTGACACCATCAACCAGTACCTGTCAAAAGGTTAATCACTGCACTAACGAACCTCTGCTCTGCTTCAACAAAGATGGCTACTGACGCATTGTCACCTCTTGCGACTACGATGGAATGCCTCACAGATTGTACTCATACTGCCTCTCTATACTCAGGCAGGAACACTTTTACTCTATTGTTTACACTTATACGCATTACATTACTTATTCCGCGTTTCACTGTAGTGAGTGCCTGCCCTAAGGCGGGATCCTGCACGAGGGTTGCGTATAATGCAAATGGTGTTAAGATGTACCGTTAAAGTTATCTGTTATTATATGTAAATGTTCCTGTATTTATTTACAACCACGGAGCAAATACAAAGAGAAGACGGACTAAGCAACTGTGCACTGTGATTCTAATTCCTGACGTCATCACAGTGGGAAACTGTATACTTCGCCCAGAAGAAGTGAAATTACTCACAGCTAAGCAACTCCTTCTACTCATTGAGGACTACGTCCTTAGCAGAGATCTGTAGAATTAGCAGCGATCACAATAGATCTTTTAGGTCGCAGTGATACTTGTCTCTCTAGATCTGCATAGCTGCTCGTACAAAAAAAAAGAGGAGACGGCCGAAGCAACTGTGTACTGTGATTCTAACTAGGTCCTGACGTTATCACAGTGGGTGTGGCTTTAGTTAGGATACTGTCAGCGTTTATACTTGTGCTTAGGTATCGAAAATCGCAAATCGGTGTATTTTCGTAGTTTTCAGAATAAAAGTATGAAGTGTTGTATTTTATCGTGTAAAAACTATTCAGATAGACGCTTTGATGCTATGGATGGCATCACATTTCATTTGTAAGTCATTTTATAACTTATTTATTGAAAGTTCTAGAACAATCTCTTTGCGTCGGCTTTTAAATATAATTAAATATACTCGCCACTAGTAGCTACACTTTGTGTCATGAGAACTAAAAATAGTACGCAGAGCTCAGTATTGGTAAAATAATCATAAGAAGATGCTAAAATTTGTTTTGCATTCTGTCCTAAAGAATGTTTATTCACCAAAATATTATTTTTATAGATTTTATAATCATTTTGTGAACACGCCGCCATCTATCGTCAATGTAGTTCAACGATATTGCAATATCGATATGGAACGATGGGAGTAGTTTTACTATTTATTGGTAAATGGAAAATATATGGTATGTATGTACGGTACTAATAACAAATAAACATTTTTTTTTAATTTTTGTCTGCCTGCCTATCTGTTTGTTCCGGTTAATCTCCGAAACAGCTGGACTGATTTTGACGGAACTTTGCCTGGCGGATAGCTGCTATTATATGGAGTAACTTAGGATACTTTTATTTTAGAAAAATAATCAGGGTTCCACGCAAAAACTATTAAAACCTACGAAATCGTAGTAAATTCCACGCGGGAGAAGTCGCGAGGACAGCTAGGTTTACATATAAAGTATAACGGAAATTTAATATTGAAGCATGGTTTTGACGCTGGATATTTTCGTTGTGAAAATTATGCGCGTAGTTGTGTTAAGGACTTCGTTAAGATGGCATTAAAGCTTCTCTTGTAATGTGTCGGCACGTATATGTTAATGGCTAATAATGCGTTTGTTGACTGACGTATGGGCAGAGAATAGTTTCAGTAAAACTTTTTCTGCTTTATATAATAAGTATACATGAGTACATAGTTGGGAATTACATAGTTGTTAAATATGAAGAATATATTAACCACCTACTACCTAGTCAGGTACTGGCTTCAAATAATTATAAAATCTACGTAAATTAGTCTCTGAAATTAGTTGTCTCGATATCAATTTTTAAGACAGACGCTGGCAACTTATTATATTCTTTTGCTGTACGTATGACAAACGGTGAAGCAAATGAAATCTGTTATGAAATGCTTTCATATAAATATAATAAATTATAACTATATAACTGCATCATGTAACAGTTTTTTTTTAATACTAACAATGCTATTCACATTACAAATATTCCTTGTAACTACTCCTAGTAAGCTTAAAGTGCTTGTGCTAGGAATGATTCACGACAGGAGTCGAATGGCGGATTCGAACCCAAGACCTTTTGAGATCGCGGTCCGCACCTTGGCATTGGCTACTGACGCTTTCGGTAGTCCAACGTCTAAAAACTAACCGCGCGGCTTTGCTAGCGTGATATTCGTATAAAGTTAATTAATTAGCTAAAATAACAATATAATACAAACTAAAAGATTTGCCAACAAAAAATACACGCTATAATTAGATCATCATCATCAACCCGTAAAAGTGGATTCCTTTTAGAGAATAGGGGTTTATAAAAGAGCTCACTGTTCATTTGATGTTAAGTAAAAAAAAGTAATTAAATAGAATACAGTCGACACAATTAAAATTTATTTACACAGCATTGAAATATATACAATATTCAAAAACCATAATAAATAAAATAGTATATAATATATGTTAAAATTAAAAATTGTAACATATATAATAATATTCGCCCCAAGCCAACGTATATGTGAGAAGTAATGAATTACCCAATTAATAATGACAAATTAATGACATGCGATTGACTTACGATTTAACGACTCGGAAATTTTAATGTCCCAACATTCACGAGCAACATAAATTATTATAAGCACAAAACGCAATGATGTGTACATTAACAATAAACGGTTTCTTGTTCGATATTAATCAATGTCCTTTTATGGAATACTATATTCTCGATTAAGAATCAAAATAAGGATGCGTTATAACCCCTGACTAAGATAAAACAACGCCTGCAACTTTACAAGTCACAGGTTTGGCCTCTCATGGAATACTGTTCCCATCTCTGGGCCGGGGCACCCCAGTGCCAGCTCCTTCCAGTTGACCGCATCCAGCGCAGAGCGGCTCGAATCGTCGACGACCGAGTCCTTTCCGATCGGCTCGATTCATTGGCGCTGCGAAGAGATGTTGCATCCATTTGCATTTTCTTTCGCATTTACCACGGGGAGTGCTCTGAGGAATTGTTCGGATTAATCCCAGCCGCCAAATTTCACAAACGCACATCGCAGCAGAACTGCCGATACCATCCACACCATCCTTGGATGTTTTCTTCCTCGCACAACTTCCTTGTGGAATCGATTACCGCCAGCGATTTTTCCGGACCGATACGACTTGGGGACCTTCAAGAAAAGAGCCTACTTCTTTTTAAAAGGCCGGCAGCGCATCTGCAATTCCTCTGGTTCCCATGGTGTTGTTCATGGGCTTCGGTAGTCATTTACCATCAGGTGAGCCGCATGCTAGTTTGACCCCTCTCCTATAATAAAAAAAGAATGCCTCGTTTCCACTACAATAGAATAGAATAGAGTATTTTTTTATTTAAAATAGATTTCATGTAATTCTTATTGAAAGTAATTTTTTTTACTTTATCATTGGTTAGGGAAAAAAAAACTTCTGTCGAAGGAAAAACCAGCAATATTTTTTACAAAATAAATTATACAACACGAAAGTTTGTACAAACTATTGACAAAATTTATTTAAGAAACATCTTGAAAGTTCATTAGAAAACATGGATCTCTCCCATAGCTGCTTCACTTGGCACGCGGGTTGGTAACCACATTTTACTATTATTTTGATCTCATTTTCCTATGCTACTGTTACTCTGGCATGATATGGGCAGCGGATTCTTTGGCGCATCCATTACAAAGCGATTACCATCCTCATCATTACATCCTTTCAAAAATGCTACCAAACTGAAAGGATCCAGCAGACAGGGATTAGTCTTTTATAGACGTTCTATTCCTAATAAATGAAAGAAACTCCAATCACACCAAGTTGGACAACAACGAGGTGGATGTGAACCCCGTGAAGGAGTGTCACACAAGAGCGTCCGCTGGCCTTTCTTAAGAGAAAGGTTGGACGACTAAAATTACAGGTCCTCTTGATGTGGTACGGTCCCGTCGTCCCTTTATATTGTGGACTGTATTCGATAGGTGGTGGAAGATACTTTAGGAAATAAAACAGCTATCTGCTATCTATCTTCAAAATTTCCCCATAAGAATGCAATGTTGACTTTCACTAATTTCCTATCGCTTCCCAATGCACTTTTCTTTCTTGCTTTAAATACAACCAATCCTAAACATAAGCCTGCCCATAGAATGCTTCATAAGGAGGATATTAGTCGTAGCTACCACGCTCGGTGGTCGGATCAGCAACTTCAGTTTCTTATTACTTTGATCGTTGGCAGGAAGATGCTGCCGCTCATTTCTTATTTCATGTACGTCTGTCGCCTCTACAACACGCACGGGGTGATATAAGGCAGCTCCTATAGCCGCGAACTTTTTTTTATAGAATAAAAGTGACAAACCAACACCAACACACAACAACCATCTGATGGTAAATGGATATTGTGGCTTATAGACATCTATATTTATCCTAGACTAGCTATTCCCCACAACTTCGTCCGCGTGTAATTTAGGGTTTTAATTTTGTTGTGCGAAACCCTAATTATTTTTCTATAATATAAGTAACCTAAAGTACTGCTTATAACATAAGCTATCTACCAGTGAAAGTCCCGTCCAATTTGGTCCAGCGGTTTCGGAGATTAGCCGGACCAAACAGACAGACAGACAAACATTCTAAAAATTGTGGTTTTGTTATATTATTAATTTCATATGCAATTAGTAAAAAGCTGTTATTTTTACATTACAAACAGACACTTCAATTTTACTTATTTGTATAGATTAATAATCAATATGCAGATGCGTTCTCGCCCTTAGGACAAGGATGGAATGTCTCGTATCCAGTGAAAAAGGGTCTCCGTTTCTCTACTCTCACCATACTAAACACAGCAGCATTAAGCTGCTATTTTACGCTGATATTCTGTGAGAGCGGGGTCTTTCCCCGGTCGAGCCATCCCATTCGTGCTACAACCATAATATAACGGCGGCATGGCTCTACTACATACACAAAGATATCAAAGAATAATATAATATTAAACGTCAACGTCTTTATTTATAATCGTCTTTCTTAAATTAAGTATTAATTATCTATATACGTGTCTCTTTCTATTGTAATTTAGTAAAGAGGGAGAGAAAGAGCAACTACAAGCATTTTTCGTCCTTTGACGTCGAGGCCGTAAGTGTTTTATTATTTTATAAATCACCTAAAGACGTTGCGAATACAATGACATTGTGAAACTTAAAGCAAGAAGTTTGAAATTCTAATCTCAATTAAACTAATTCACCACCAGTACCTCGTAAGTTAATCTTAACGAATATCAAAGTTAATCAAAAGAGAACCGAACTAATTATCCAAAGCCGGGATTTGTGGTACGCTTGGCTGTATCTAGTCGTGGAAAGCGGCTCGCTTTTTGCATAGAGTGTTTTAACTTAATCTCTATGAATATTTAATGTTTCGCGATTCCGCTGAATACGTGAAATGTTAAAATATTTTTTCACGTAAGAGGCGAGCAATTTTAAGTAAATTGCTTTCACGTGTTTTCATGCATGTTAAGTACAACATCAAACAATGCGTGTGAGTGGGATTCGGTTCTACGCTCACTATAAACATGCCATTTGAATGTGTGTGTTTTTTACCCGACCGCCCTGAAGGATGTCTTTCGAGTGTATGTATGTATGTATGTTTATTTCTTTGGGAGCTCTGTATCCTAAATTTCTTCAGGGATTTAAATACATGGGGTGTGGTTAGATTTGTATCAGTTGTGGAAGTGACATGGGGTATAAAATTTTCCTCTTTTCAATAAGCATTTTGCGCAGTCGGGTTTTTAGGGTTCCGTACTTACATAACAAGGAACTCTTATAGTTTTGCCATATCTGTCCGTCCGTTCATCCATCCGTCCGTGATTTTACTCAGAGACCCTAGGTCTTACAAATCTGTAATTTGGCAGAGTTATAGATATTATATTTTATACGTGGTAGAGCCATGCTGCAGCTATATTAATAGAATAGTTGTAGAACGAATGGGTCGGCTCGACCGGGGAAAGACTACGCTCTCACAGAATACCAGCGTTAAATAGCAGCTTAATGCTGTTGTGTTTCGTATGGTTAGTGTAGAGAACCGGAGACCCTTTTATTTCACGGCTGACAACGCATCTGCATTTTATTTCGCAAACGAAGATAGATGTAGATGTCAATGGGCCACAGCAACCACTTACCATCAGGTGGACTGTGTACTCGTTTGTCACACTAATTCTATAAAAAAAATTTAATTACAAACTGAAATAAAATCTTAACCCTTTCGTTGTCCCGTGCACTACATATAGTTCATTGCTATTGTTTTACTACTGAAAACCGGAAAGTGAAAGTGTTAAAAACATTTTTATTTTGGATACCGCCCATACGAGTAAATGGAGGATGTTTTTTTTACCCGTCCAATCCATCGTGTGGAATATGGTTGGATAGGTCTTTCAACAACACTGGGGGTATAGAATAACATCTTTTCGATTTAGAGATCCGTTTGCGAAATATTTAGCTTTGAATTGGTATTTTTCATTAGAATCATGTGTCCCCCACCTCTACCAACTTAACCACATATTTACATATGAAAAGTATACAAGATAGTAGTATATATAATAAAAACGACTTACATGCATTACTACTATAGCTATACTTTTTCATTTGGTAGTTATTGTATGTCTCATTCAAATTATTGATACAATCATATAGCCATTAAGCTATAGTATAGTGTGACGATAAAATGTATTTACATTATATTCATTACACTCTTGGTTTACGCCGGAAACTTCAGGATAATTTACAGCAGTGGTGGTTAACGTGAAGGTTTATGGTCATATATGTATATCTTAGGGTTGTACAGCCGGGAATATATTGATAGGTAAATATTATCATCTTTACTTGCTTACTTGGCAATATGAATGATCTGAAGTAAATTGTATTATTTTCAAAACCGAAATGTTTTCTTAATCTTTTTGAATACCACTCACTACAAGACTGATTTCAAAATAAGTCCTTCAATTTTTAAATAAAACTAATTTTACGTATTTTATCGCGTATATTAACTTATTTTATATTCCCGACGTTTCGGGCACTTTTCAGCACCCAAGGTCACGGGGGGGACTGAGGTGTATGACGTCCCAATGTCTTAGTTAACCACGGCTACCTCTAGATTAAAAATTATTAATTTTTATTCCGATCTATGCAGTATGAACTTACAGTATCTTGAAGTCTTGCAGTTGTATGCTTGGGTTGGGATTTAGGTAATTTTATTAATTATGGCATCCCAAGTAAATGGTAGCACCCAGCCATCTTCTCTATTGAAATTAGGATGGTTTTTGATTTCAATAGCCACGCGAATCATCCTTGAAAGGAAGCAGTGTCCTTTAGCGAGCATTTGTGGTCTATTAAATATAATGTAGTGACGGGGGCGATCCTATACGCATTCACAGACTGCAGACTTTCCGGAGCGTCGATTCTTCACATCAACTATGTGTTATTTAACGCGGATTTATGGATTTTTCGGTTTATCCTACATAAGAGAGTCCACATTCGCAATCAAGCTTGTACACTCCTGCATCTTGCAGAGGGACATTACACTTGACTGATGGTAAAAACTGACTAATCTTCTTTGGCGGCTTGAAGTATGTTTACATAGAAGCACGCTTCAGGATGTAGCCAATCTGACAGTGACACCTCTGACATATGGCACTACAGCAGGCACTCGCTCGACTGTGGCCGGCTTCACTCGTTCACTGTGACATAGGTGCGGGACCCGAAGCTTATTGTCAGCAAAACTTGCTTGACGTGTTGGAGCTCGACGGCAGGTGCTTACTGTAACAGATCCCTCGTGCTCTCTGAAACAAAAATTTACCCACGGTAGGTAACTGTGAAGGATTGTGATGAGAATCACCGTTTAAATATCTATCTGTATGGGTCTTTTTTCTATACACAGTGTGGCTCAAGGTGTTATCAGGATTCCGAATTACTAACACATCTAGAAAAGCTAAAGAATTGTTTGCCTCTAACTCCACTGTGAACTGAATTTTAGAATTTACGGAGTCAAAATGGTCTAAAAATGCAGTTACTTTATCTAAAGGTAGAATTGTGAAAGTGTCATCTACGTACCGCTTGTAGAATCTTGTGTTTACGGGAGAAGTAAGCAGGACTTTCTCCTCAAAATCTTCAATAAATATATCGGCGACAATGGAAGATACAGGTAATCACATCGCCACACCATCTACTTGCTTGTTGAACTCTAGCTTCCACAATAGGTAGCCAGATGTAAGGCATTGTCTAAGTAATACTGAATATTCTATGGGCATGTTGTTTTCATCCAGCCTTCTAGTAACATTCGAGATGCAGTCTTCAACAGGCAAGCATGTGAACAGAGACTACATATAAAAACTGACCATAGTTTCATTGTCTACCAGATGTAGGTCCTTAATCATCATCATCACAACCCTTCACAAGTCCACTGCTGAACATAGGCCTCCCCCAAGGAATGCCACAAAGCACGGTCCTGAGCCACCTGCATCCATCGACTTCCTGCACATCTTACCAGGTCGTCACTCCATCTAGTGGGGGGGACGCCCTACACTTCGTCCGCCGGTACGAGGCCGCCACTCAAGAATCTTTTTTCCCCATCGGTTGTCAGTTCTTCGAGCTATATGGCCGGCCCATTGCCCCTTTAGCTTACTACTCTCCTCCTTACTTACTCCGTTGGGCTATGTCGGTCACTCTAGTTCTACTGCGGATATCCTCATTTCTAAGTTTATATAGTGCTTAACTAAAAAATTGGGACATCATACACCTCGGTCCCCTCCCCTCCCCTACTCCCTTGATCATGGGTGCTGTAAAGTGCTCGAAACGTTGGGAATATAAAATAAGTTAATATACGCGATAAAATCCGTAAGACTAGATTTATATAATTGTGTATTGTTTGCGTAAATATAAGAAATCATTAATGCCTTCAGTTACCGTCTTCCTATTTGGGCCTATTTTTAGTCGTTATAGCGGTCAAACCGCGAACTCATTTGTTATACTCATTATCAAGAAAACTCACGATTTTACGGACAATTTCGAAACCCTATAATACCACAATATTTTACATTCATCTTTTTTATAGAATAAAGGTAACAAATCTGAAGACAGTCCACCTGATGTCGTGAAAGTCGATGATGCTGCCCATTGACGTCTACATCTATCCTTGTTTTAGAATAAATATGGAGATACGTTGTCACCCTGCGGATAACTCTCACTAAAGCCAACATAGAGAGCAGAAGTATATACTCGTAAACCAAAAAACTTAACATGAACGTAAAATTGCGTCCCCATTAACTAAACTGTTTTAACACATAAATTCTGACAACCCTTAAATTGAGTGATATTGTTTATCCCGATAAAAATTGTTGTTACTTTGAATATTTCTGGGAACCATCAATCACCTCATTTCGTCCCATAGGTATCGTAAGAGACTAGAGACTATTTAAAATGTCAAAAAAAAATCTAACACTTCCATTAATAAATTTATTAATTGTGCAAATAAGCCTTGAATAAAATTGGTCGAATATGTGATAAGCTTTCTCGTTATACACTTATATCTCACATGGAAGACGAAAAGGAAACTAACGTAGGAATTCACACACATACACGCCCTATTTTAGATACATACTATTACTATTGTCAGTGCGGGGCGCGTGGAATGAGGCAAACAGTACCTTTTTAGGGCACAGACTAATTAATAAAGATAATAAAGATTATTTAAATAAGATACGCGTTATAAAACCAAATGATGTGGTTGTCCACTAAGACTGGCTGACTTAGCGTATCGTACAGTGTCAGTAATCGCACAGTACAGTGTGTCTTTCCTAGTGTAGTGGTGCATTTTACACTATATACTCATTTTTCTACGGGACTAAATCCGTAACGAGGATATCCGCAGAAAAACTGCAGTAACTGTCATATTCTACCGGTTCAGTGAGCTAAATTAGCAAAATGTCGGCCATAATTCGAAGATGTAATGCTATATTAAATATATTGTATAAAATTTTGAACACAATTTTTATTACTTCGCAATAGGTGAAACTCAGATAAATATTAAATCAATTTTAGTTTATTGCAGCAATGCGGTGAAATTTTTCAGTCTCCACTGAGTCCAGGAGTTTCCTAAGTCAATTAAAGTTGCACGCATGCTTTGGAGCGTCGTCGGCGACAATTTACGAGATTACTTCTGAATCAAGATTTGGTCTGTGTTTGTAGAATTGATTAGAGTTTTATTCTAGAATGTCTAGAAACGCGTCGAGTTTGTTTGAAGACTTGTTTCAGAGATTAAATAGAACATTGAACGGATACGTTCAATATTCTAATTAATCTCCAAATCATACACTAGATCGGTTTTATATTACTCCTTATAATCATCAATATATCAATACTATCACTGTTCATGTTTGAACGGTAAAGTAATAAAACTTCAAAACAAACAAATTACTAACTAAGATTCTGTACGAACGAAATCGCAGGCACAGCTAGCTATAAGTATTGTCATTATCACCTTCACTTCAAGTCCACTGCTGAACATAGATCTCCCCTTATATATTCTTTATCGACGATATATATTCATCCATTCATCCAGACATTACAGCCTATGAAATCCACTGCTGAAAATAGGCTTCCCTCATAGATTGCCTCATGGGGGATTTTGCCATAGTTACCACGCTTGGCAAGCGTTTTGGCAACCGCAGTTTTTTTATTATTTTGCGTTGTTATCAAGAAGAAGCTGCTGCACATCTCTGTTTCAATTTCCCTCTGTCGCCTCTTACGACACCCTCGGGACGGTATGGGGCAGTGAATATTCTTATATCACCACTTAATGACAGACATAGGTGTTTATTATCCACAGCCGGCACTTAGTGTTAGGTGAATGTATGCTTGTTAATACACCTTCTAATAAAGTTCACTAACATGTTACTTTACTGTAACGTTAACTTTTGTTTAACGTCGCAATTGTAAACATAATAATATTTTATTACGTCACCGTCTAATAGCTAAACTAAACAAAAACCTAATCACACCCAATGTATGCCGCCGTAATGAAGTAATAATGAAATGGGCCAACTATGGTTGTTTACTTAGGTTTCCATTATTTGTATATGTGTCATACAAATACACTGTTCACTGTGGTGATTAATTTTTCCTGGACTTTTATGGAGTATGTTTACCAATATTTTTAATTTTTATTGAAATACTATGTACATTGCAAAATATTTAATTTTCTTCTTGTATCTATATATCTATACAAATAAATAAAATTGAAATGTCTGTTTGTAAAATAACAGCTTTTTACTAAATGCATATGAAATTATATACGGTACATATAACAAAAACACAATTTTTAAAATGTTGGCTGTCTTTCTGTCTGTCTGTTTGTTTGTTCCGGCTAATCTCCGAAACGGCTGGACCGATTTTGACCGGACTATCACTGGCAGATAGCTAATATTAGTTCCGCGCAAAAAAAATCTATAAAATCTAATCGTAATAAATTCCACGCGGGCGAAATCGCGGGGCACATCTAGTTATCAAATAACACAAGAAATAAATTAACAACTAATAGGTAGTCAACCGTGTAGTGGCGTTGTAAGAATATCCATTATCCCATATAGTCCCGTGGGTGTCGTAAGAGGCGATAGAAGGAAACTAAAACAGGAACTCTGCAATTTTCCCAATTTTCTTAAAATTATAAAGTTTCCAACCTGCCTGCCAAGGGTAGCAATGGCAATATTCCACTTATGAATAATAAGATAGAGGCCCTGTGTTCAGCAGTGGTCTTATATAGGCTGTAATGAATTAACATGTAGTGAATTAATATGTAGGTGACGTAAGAATATCCATTCTCTTATTGGATTTGACGTTTCTCGACGGGCCTTCGACGCCGACCGACCAATCATATGCTATTATTATAGCGTCTAATGGACCGAGTGACGTCAACCAAGATGCCACCAATTTGACTGCTGTTTTAATTGATTCTTAGTCATTGGAAATTAAATATTTTAAGTTATGACACTAAAATGAATTAAAAAACAAATAAAAAAAAAACAAGGAAAAACAAAATACGGTGGCAAAATTGTTAGTAATTTGTTACGCCAATAAATTTAAAACTGTTCTACTAATATTAATTAATGAAAAAGGATTAAATTGTTTTTATTTTTTAAATTACCAGCTTTAAGAGTCATGTCACGTCGTCATTTGAGTCGAGATAAAATGTTACTAGCCGTAGGCATATTAGAAAATTCAATTCGTCGTTGCTGAGGTCCTACACACCAGTCAAAATGTGATATCAAGGTTGTGGTCACGTTATCGAAGTAATGGGGATGTGGCCGAATGGTACATAGGTAGATATCGTCTTACTATACAGATACAGAAACGATTTCTCCAAATGCCCGCCAGAAGACAATCCAATATCACAGCAATGCAACTACTACAAAAACTCCAGGAGGACAACCAGCTGCTAGTAAAGGACCAAACTGTGTAAAGGGGGTTGCATGAAGTTGGTCTTCATACTCATAGACCTCTACGTGTTCAAGCATTGCGACGTGGCAATCGCAGTTGGCGGCTTTCGTGGGCTCGGGAGCATTTACCATAGAGTGACGAACAATGGTCTCTGGTGCTGTTCAGCGATGAGTCCCGATTTGTGGTTTATCCGAATTCACGAAGAACACGCATTCGGAGAACTCCAGGGAGAGTTAGCCGTCTACGGCACCCTCAGGACCAGCATACCAAGTCGGGAGAATCATGGTGTGGGCAGGAATTTGTCTTGGCGTACAAACCCAGCTCGTTTGGATCCAAGGTAGCATGACTGAATAAAAATGTTATTATCTCACACAGAATCAAAATAGGCCAGGAGTTTCTATTCAAGCACGATAATGCTCCTTCCCATTTGGCACGGTTGGTGTCGGCCACTCTCCGAGACTACGATATTCAAGTTTTGGATTAGCCCGCACAGTCGCCCGACTGCAATCCTATCGAACATGCCTGGGACATGTTACGACGAAAAGCTTTGAGAGATTTTCCGCCAAATTTGACGATGGAACTACAACTTTACGAACACTTGCAAAGAACATGGGCCCTCATACCGCAGCAAGATATTCACAATTTAATTTTAATTATAAACAATCGAGGTTGATGTGTAATTAATGTAAGAGGTGGCAACGCTGATTATTAATAATTATACTTTATAAGATTTTTTCAATTTTAATCAAAATTCATGGTTTTTGTGCCGGACGGGCGAAAATCTCCGGAGTAAATGTTGTCGGAGATACCCCGCGAGTCGCTCACGTCCTACACCTGTAGGTTCCAGACTCCTCCGCCTGCCGTCTTTCACTGCCGTCTTTCACTGCCGTCTCTTTGGTTGCTGCGGATAAACTGTGGACTGAGGTTCAAAATTAAAATGCACGATTTGTAAATTAAAATAGCAAGGGAGTGGCCAGCGGATCGACTAATTAATTTGTCGCGAGCTTTTACACTGTTATTTATTTATCACTATTTTTCAACTATGATTGTTCACTATATATTTTAAAACACAGATTTAATTAAACACACAGCAATATTAAAATTTCTATTGGTTTTCTAAAATTTCTATTCGTATTTTTAAAATATCTGTTGGTAATATCAAATTTCTATTGGCAGTCACAAGTTTCTATTGGTATTCTCTACAATTTCTATTGGTAATTTTAAATATCTATTGAAAGTAACAAATTTCTATTGGTAGTATCCAAAATTTCTATTGGTAGCAGCTGGTTTTCTAACACTACTGACTAGCAGCTATTAATCAACTAAAATTAGTTGAATTTAAACACTTTTGTAACTGCGAATATCAGTTACCACTTTTTCCGTCTAGCTAACACTTTTCACGAAATGTAACGGCGAAATTTCCGTTACCACTTATTTCAGCTAGCCAACACTTTTTCACTATATGTAACTGCGAATATCAGTTACCACTATTTTTGGCTAGCTGACACTATTTTACTATGTGCAACTGAGAATTTTCAGTTGCCACTTTTTCCGACTATGTGTAACTGCGATTTTTCAGTTACGACCTTTTTCGGCTAGCTAAACTTTTTTATTTCACTTTAACTTTTCACTGTGTTCTGCTACTAGTCACTTCAGCTACTACCGGATACTGCTGCTTGTTACTGGTAGTTCTTCCTACTACAATGTTACTGTGATTTGCCCCCATAAGGTAGACTTCGGCTATACTCTATAGAGAGCCGCTTGCCAATTTCCGGTTTTGCCTTTTTATTATCAAACATTTTCATTATGTATATTGCGCAAATCGCAATTTTTCTATATAATGCTAATTTTTACATTAACACGCTATACACTATAAAAGAGGCATTTTGGTCCTTTATCATTATGTGATAAGGGTTACTTGATATATTTACATTCAAAAAAGTTATTAATCAAAATGTACCAAATTTACATTACAAAAGTGCACATTAAATCTTTAATTTTACTATATTTCTCAAATGCGTTTATTTACATAAATTATCTATTTACTTATTTCAATCTATATACCATATGCTAACTAAATATCGTATTTACAACTCTTTTCAGACATAAAATTATTCTCATTAATTTTTTGCTTAAAACTATTACGCAGTTAATTTAAATTTCCAGAAAGTTCTATAGCGCGGCGCGCTGTGATTGGTCGATATTTTCTTAAACAAAATAAAGTTGTTTATATTAACTATTGTCAAATCGACCTTCTATTCAAACATATTGAGAGTTGTAAATACATGGTAAAACTATATTTAATACATTATTTAGTCAATTTTTCCGTATTTTCATTTTTTAAACAAATAAATATTCCTTAATCACTTTCTCGTTTAAAGTCATTTTTGCCGTTGTGAACAGTCATTTTGGCCGTCTCGAACATTTCTCCCGCCGTGCAGCGTCGCGAAGACCCGTCGCAGCGGCGCTGCATAATTTCGGTGAGAGACGTTGCCTCTACTTCTGCAGCGGCACGAGTTTTCTGGTTGGCCTCTTGATTAGTCCATTCGCTGTGCGTACCTCCACAGTGCGGATCTGTCCGTCCGCCCCGGGGTATATGTTTTCAATCCTTCCTCGTGGCCAGGTGTTACGCGGTAACTGGCTGTCAGCTATGAGGACTGGATCGCCCACCTGGAGATCGGGGCCCTGCCCGTGGGCCTCCCGCCGGTTTTGAAGTTCCGGCAGATATTCTTTGACCCAACGCTGCCAGAACATGTCAGCGAGTATCTGGGAGCGTCGCCAGTGTTTCTTGCTGTTCGCATCTTTTTCACTAAAAACTCCAGGTGTTGGCAGTCTCGCAGATCCTCCCAATAGGAAGTGATTTGGAGTGATGGACTCGTTGTCTTTGCTGTCTACTGAGATGTGAGTCAATGGTCTGCTGTTTACTGTATATTCCACCTCGCAGAGCAGCGTGGTCAAGACATCTTCGTGCGGATGTCTCTCATGAAGGACGGTGTATAGTGCCGTCTTCACGCATCGAACAAGCCGTTCCCACACCCCTCCCATGAAAGGCGCGGAGGGGGTTATAAATCGCCAGACTATGCCTCGTCGGCTGGCTTCTTCTCGGAAGGCCTCTCGAAGCTCCTTGTCGGCACCGTGCATATTGGTGCCGTTGTCCGAGTAAATCTCGGTGGGACATCCTCGGCGCGCTGCGAATCTTCTTAATGCCAGTATGGCAGAGTCTGCGCTGAGATCTTTCACAATTTCCAAATGTACAGCTCGTGATGTAAGGCAGGTGAAGAGCGCCACGTATCTCTTCTGATGCTGACGTCCCACTGTTACGGAGAGTGGCCCAAAATAATCCAGGCCGGTGAACGTGAACGGTCTCTGGTGATGTGCGAGACGCGTGCTGGGATGATCACCGGTGGCTGGCATGGATGGTTGTGCCTTTCTTATGCGGCACTGAACGCATTGGCTTACTATTCTTTTAGTAGTGGGTCTTAGTCTGATTACCCAGTAATGCTGTCGAACCTCGTTGATGGTTGGTTCGGTCCCGCAATGATGCAGGCTACGATGCGTCCAATCAATATACAATTGGGTGATGTGATGATCACCATCCAATATAGCTGGCCCTTTCATATCTTCAGAGACTCCTTTTACAGCGGCTATTCGACTTCGTAGCGCAATGATCCCGTCTTTCAATTGTATCTGTAGTGGTCGTAGGCGGCTATCATGGGCGACCCTCTTATCGTTACGGAGATCGGCTATCTCTTGTGTGAAGGAGTCTTCCTGGATGACATGTACCAGGAGCTTTTCGGCCTTTCTTATATATTCGGCCTCCAGTGTGATGTATTTGTTTACATCTTTGCTTTTCACCTGACTGGGAGGCTGCGCGAGACGTCGCGGATTGCACTTCGATCTCCTCCAGTCGGGGTCTTCCTCTCTATTTTTTTTTGTCCTTTTATAAAAGGTCCTGTCGGTTGTTTTGCGGCAGAGTGTTATGAATTGAAGCACTCTAGCCGTAGCTCGCACTAAGCGTTCCCATTTCGAAAATTTCGTCGGATCGGGAATGGCCTCTTTATATAGCGGAGCTCTATATCTTTCTGTGATGGTGAGAGATCTTTCTTCACCAGTAGGTTCGGATGACGTGGGTCGTTCTGTTGGCCATGCTGACGGTTCTTTGTATAGAAATGATGGGCCACTGTACCACTCGTGGTTAGAGTCGAAATTGGGTGGTACGTCCCTCGTAGCGGTGTCAGCTATATTCAATTTTGTGGGTACCCAGCGCCAGTCGTCCACTTTACTATTGTCCTCTATTGCTGCTATTAGTATTTCTTCGGCTTGCTTCTCTGGATCGGAATCTGGTTTTCTCGGATTTATCATTAAAGATTCCAGCGCGAAGTATTCGCGGAGTTGGTCATTTATATTCTCCTCGCTCGTGTACAGCTCGTTGGCCGTGTGGACGCGCTGATGCGGGGCTTTAGTGTGCGCCCCGTGTAGCACCCATCCCAGTTCTGTGAGCGAGGCTATTGGCTGGTGCGGTGGACCTCTGCGTACTTGTGTGGTTATTAAGAGTCTCCAGTTGTCTTGTCCTATCAGGATCCTAGGGTTGCCTGAATCATATGTCAATTGATCCTTTAAGCCTTTCAAATGCTTACAATTTTCTATGTCTGTTGCACGCACAGTCTGCGGCCCCAAGTTTAGGCTGGCGACCGTGCATGCTCTGAATGGCACCCTTTTTCTATGGAGACTCTTCAGTGACACTTTGACTCTTTGGGAGTCCGGCGAATCGAGGGTAGTGTTCCCGATAGCTGTGATCTTGAATGGGTCCAACCGCCCTTTAGCTCCAATTTGATCGGCAATCTCTTGATCCATTAACGAGACTGTCGACCCATCATCCAGCAGAGCGTGTGTGTTTATTGCTCCCGCCGGTCCAATTACTCGAACTGGAATTATCTTCAAGTAAGCTTGATGCTTTGATACAGCGAATGAGTTTGCCACTGTCTCTTGAGGTTCTTTTAGTGGGCCCTCTGTCTTTTCCTTTCTATTATTATGAAGGAGTCGATTGTGTGTCGCGTTGCATCCTTTTATTCCACACTTCGTGGTTTTGCATCTGTGTGTCTGACTTCTATAACGCAGACACCGGAAACATAAATTCCTTTGCTTGGCGAGTTGCCATCTTTTATCAATATCTGCCTCTTTAAACTTGTTGCAGTCGGATCCGTAATGACCCTCTTTTTCGCACACACTGCATTTCGGAGACGGCTTAGTGGTAGCCGTGTGCGTCCTATGCACTGGACGATTATTTTGCGCTCCGCTTATGATCTCAGGAGGCGCAAATGCACTACAGTAGCGAGCTTGTTCGGTGATAAATTCACTGAAGGAACCGAGGTCTGGTCTTGAGTCATACTTTTCTGTATAAATTCTATACCACTGCGCGCGTATAGAGTTTGGCAGTTTGTCTGTGAGGTGTCGTAGCAGCTCTGCGTTAACGAGGTAATGGTCTCGCTTGAGTGCTCGAAGTGTGACGACGCTTCCCCTCACTTTGCTCGCGAATGTACAAATATCTCTGGGTGCCTCTGTACAGCGTGGCAATCCCCGTAATTTATCGGTTTCTGCTTGCGCGATTGAATCTGGACGCCCAAATTGTAGCTCCAGTTCTCGCATAATCTCATCTGGTTTAGCATGCCCGATGAGTTCCGAACTAACTGTTTCCAAGGCTCTTCCTTGTAGACTTCTTCGTAGTCTAGCAGTATTTTCTATGTCATTGAAGTAGCCTCGGGTTGTTTCATAAATGGCACGGAACGAAAGCCATTCAGTATGTGCTCCGCTAAAGCTCGGCAGTGTCATTATCGCTTTTGATGCTGCGAAAGTATTTGACGATGCACTCTCTGGTTTTGGTTTATCAGCGAGTGCGGCTATAGCGGACGTGAGCTCCGATATGAATGGTCGGAGCACCCTGTCTTCATTGCTGACAGGTGCCTGGTTAGGTCTTTTTATTATGGGATTCTTGGTTGCTTCTTCCGGTTGGGGATCCTGGTAGGCGGGCTCTGATACAGCAGGTAGGAGCCCCCTGTCTTCATCAACCTTGGGGTCCTGGCAAGTCTTCTGAGGTACGGGACTCTTCGGTATATTTTCAGCATTGGGATCCTGGTAGGTGAGCTCTGATACAGCAGGTAGGAGCTCCCTTTCTTCATCAACCTTCGAATCCTTGTTTGTGAGCTTCATCGGCGGCTCACTGAGGTCGACAACCTCCGGGGGTGGCTTTGTGATGTTTTTATTAAGTGGGGCCTCCCCACCGGTGGTTGCGCCTTGCGTTGGCTTTTGTTTGGCTACAGAATTTTCGAGCCAAGATCGGACATACTCACTTTTGGAGTGACCATCCTCATCATAGTCGTCCGATTCATCATCTTCTTCAGCCATTTGTAATGAGATCTGTGCGAGTTCCAATTTTATTCTCAGCACTTCCTCACGAGCCTTCAAAACCTTTTTACTGGGCCGAGTGGTCTTCTTTGACCTTGTACTTTTATCGGTGTGGCCCCTTGGTGGCTCTTCGGCGCGGGAATATACCCGGGCTGTTGGCGGTGATGCACAGCGAATGTCATCGTTGCCTTCTATTTGTTTCCTCTGCTTCGGTGTACCAGCTTTAACAACGGCTGGCACTGGCAGGTGTACCCCCCCATCGCAGGGGCAAGCTATCTGTTCTCTCTGCTTCGGTGTACCGGCTTTAACAACGGCTGGCACAGGCAGGAGTACCCCCCCATCGCGGGGGCAAGCTGGCGCCTCAGCGCCTTCTGTTGTGGATGGTGAGCGTGGTGGCATCTGGTGGCGGACGGTGTCGGTATTGTCCGACGGTCCATCATCCAGACCGACAGTCCACGCCATGGTTCCCCTTCCTTGCGAACGAGTGATCGGCATCTTGATTCTGAAATTTCAGCAACTTTAAAACGGTAGTGATTATTTACCCGGTTCCGAAATACTAACGGATTGACGAATCCCGTTCGAATGACCAGCGTATGTGGTCCGGTGTATACGGATGATTCGGCTCAAAAGGACCATAAAATGGTCCAGCCGGCAGTACAGGTGGAAGAATCCGGCTCGAAGGACCATAAAATGTGCCGGACGGGCGAAAATCTCCGGAGTAAATGTTGTCGGAGATACCCCGCGAGTCGCTCACGTCCTACACCTGTAGGTTCCAGACTCCTCCGCCTGCCGTCTTTCACTGCCGTCTCTTTGGTTGCTGCGGATAAACTGTGGACTGAGGTTCAAAATTAAAATGCACGATTTGTAAATTAAAATAGCAAGGGAGTGGCCAGCGGATCGACTAATTAATTTGTCGCGAGCTTTTACACTGTTATTTATTTATCACTATTTTTCAACTATGATTGTTCACTATATATTTTAAAACACAGATTTAATTAAACACACAGCAATATTAAAATTTCTATTGGTTTTCTAAAATTTCTATTCGTATTTTTAAAATATCTGTTGGTAATATCAAATTTCTATTGGCAGTCACAAGTTTCTATTGGTATTCTCTACAATTTCTATTGGTAATTTTAAATATCTATTGAAAGTAACAAATTTCTATTGGTAGTATCCAAAATTTCTATTGGTAGCAGCTGGTTTTCTAACACTACTGACTAGCAGCTATTAATCAACTAAAATTAGTTGAATTTAAACACTTTTGTAACTGCGAATATCAGTTACCACTTTTTCCGTCTAGCTAACACTTTTCACGAAATGTAACGGCGAAATTTCCGTTACCACTTATTTCAGCTAGCCAACACTTTTTCACTATATGTAACTGCGAATATCAGTTACCACTATTTTTGGCTAGCTGACACTATTTTACTATGTGCAACTGAGAATTTTCAGTTGCCACTTTTTCCGACTATGTGTAACTGCGATTTTTCAGTTACGACCTTTTTCGGCTAGCTAAACTTTTTTATTTCACTTTAACTTTTCACTGTGTTCTGCTACTAGTCACTTCAGCTACTACCGGATACTGCTGCTTGTTACTGGTAGTTCTTCCTACTACAATGTTACTGTGATTTGCCCCCATAAGGTAGACTTCGGCTATACTCTATAGAGAGCCGCTTGCCAATTTCCGGTTTTGCCTTTTTATTATCAAACATTTTCATTATGTATATTGCGCAAATCGCAATTTTTCTATATAATGCTAATTTTTACATTAACACGCTATACACTATAAAAGAGGCATTTTGGTCCTTTATCATTATGTGATAAGGGTTACTTGATATATTTACATTCAAAAAAGTTATTAATCAAAATGTACCAAATTTACATTACAAAAGTGCACATTAAATCTCTAATTTTACTATATTTCTCAAATGCGTTTATTTACATAAATTATCTATTTACTTATTTCAATCTATATACCATATGCTAACTAAATATCGTATTTACAACTCTTTTCAGACATAAAATTATTCTCATTAATTTTTTGCTTAAAACTATTACGCAGTTAATTTAAATTTCCAGAAAGTTCTATAGCGCGGCGCGCTGTGATTGGTCGATATTTTCTTAAACAAAATAAAGTTGTTTATATTAACTATTGTCAAATCGACCTTCTATTCAAACATATTGAGAGTTGTAAATACATGGTAAAACTATATTTAATACATTATTTAGTCAATTTTTCCGTATTTTCATTTTTTAAACAAATAAATATTCCTTAATCACTTTCTCGTTTAAAGTCATTTTTGCCGTTGTGAACAGTCATTTTGGCCGTCTCGAACAGTTTTATAAGAAGAATTGAAGTTTTTTTATCATACTAATTTTCTACGGCAATTAAAAAAATATATTTTTATTTAAAACAAAAATTACGAAATGTTTTTTATTTTTTATTTATTTAATACCTTAAAATAACCTATCATTTTTCTATTTACTATATTAGAAAATTCTTCATAGATTTTTAGATATTTGATAAAATATAAAATATCCCTAGATTCTATCGACGTGTGCTATTATATCATATTATATGCATACCTATTTGTTTTATTCAAAGAAAGTTGCATCCCAAGTGACATTGCATTATAACTCATGAGGCATTTCTGCTACAGTAAAATTGTTTATTTTATGCATAGCGCGAGAGTTTAAGACTCCATGATCAATCTTCGTTTATTTAACTTGTTTTATTTGTGACGGAAACAAAGCTGAGCACATTGGAAGATGTATAGCGCTATGCCCGTCTGAATAATTAATCCCAGTGTGCAAGGGATTTACCACTACATCTTCTTAATTCGTTATATTTTTAGAAAGCACTTGTACTCTGCAAAATGTGTGAAGACTGACAGGCACGCTTGGATTTCAGTCAGTTTCTTTAACATACATACATACATACATATAATCACGCCTCTTTCCCGTAGGGGTAGGCAGAAACCACTTCATTCCACTTGCTACGATCCTTACATACTTGTTTCGCTTCGTCCACTTTCGATCGAGAGGTCAATCGAAATCGAAAAGATCGATTCAATTCGGCTGGGCAGTGTTCGGGAAATTAAGACACATCTTCGCATGAGATATACCTTAAAACTTAAAAACCAGATTGTTCAACCAGTGCTTGTTGCCAGTGATGACTTGTCGATCTGAGACGTTGTCCTTCACTGCTGGCCCTATGACGAAGCTCAAGGTCGCTCAGCGAGCTATGAAGATGGCTATGCTCGGGGTTTCTTAGCGTGATAAACTTAGAAATGAGAATATTCGCAGGAGAACCAGACTGACTGACATAGCCCAACCGATTAATAAGCTGAAGGGGCAATGGACCGGCGATATAGCTGAAGAACCGACAACCGATGGGGAAAAAAGGTTCTTGAGTGGCAGGTAGGTAAAGTGTAAAACGAGGGACTCCATCTTAGTCCTCTGGGGTGACAATGCATTGCATTATGATTCTTATTTGGGGAGAAATGTAGATATCTATGAGCCACAGCATCCACTTACCATCATGAGGACTGTATGCTTGCTGAATATGTCTTCAGTCGTTTAAATTATTCTGAAATTACTCGATCACTAAAATGTAGCCAGCCCGCTCTCGTGATTAATTCCGGCAGAGAAGGGCCAACTAAGAGGTCTTCCTTCAGATGGTTCCTTGTTACGAAACTTCAATCACACTACTTTGAACAGTGGTGACAGACACAGCCACAGTATGTTCGGCCGGTTAACGAGGTGGATGTGAACCCCGTGAAGGAGAATCACAAGAGAGCGTCTGAAGCCTCTTTCTGAAAAGAAAAGGTCAGCCGACTAAGATTACGGGTCCTCTTGAAGTGGTCCTCTTTAGATGGTGGAAGGTCCTTCAGGAATAAAACAGCAATTATCTTCAAAATTTCATCATAAGAGTGCAATTGATTACTTTCCCTATTCCTATCACTTCCCTATGCGCTTTTCTTTCTTGATTTAAATATATACTGGTAGCTGGTCCCGAACAAATTGCATAGCCGTTTAATGAGCTACCTCAAAGCTATACTCGAAAGAGAGCCGCGCACCGCGCGCGGTTTCACAGTACTATAACATCGATTTTTACAATTGAACTCTTATATTTTTCCCAATATGTTTATTTGTACAACGATTTATTTATAATGATAGCACAAGAAAGTCTTAATATTATAACATACGTCCCATTATGATCACATAAAAACGTTTTTATTTATTCAACAAAATATGCCTAGTTTACAACACATGTTCTTAGTTAGAATTCATAAATATCTAACACATAAGGTTGAAATAACATTCTTTATTAGAAAACAATATTTTTATCTTTCATACAATTTTAAATTTCTTATACAAAATCATTATTTAACTATATTTAGCACAAATTTAAACACCTATAACACAGAACTCTTCTTGCACATACGTGTGATCAACCTGAAACACTCATGACTCATTTTTACGTGCATTGCTGAAATTTTACAAATAAACAAAATCTATTTTTGCACATTTTTGCACTCGGCTTACATCTTATGTGAGCATACATATAGTGAGCAACCAATTTCTACGCGACCCCCACCACATCGATAAGAGGCAAGTGCTCTCATTGTTTAGATAACATCTATCTCTGTTCATTATGAAACACCAAGGTTTACATACATTATCTTTATCAGTCATAATGTTTCTTATCTAATATCACAAAAACGAAATTAGTCTCAAGTGCTAAATATTCTATAATAAACAAGTATATATTTAATACAAAAACTTTCATTCGCATTACACAGCCGATTACTATGTAACACATGACTCTAAATTAACTCGAAAAACAAACAAGCAGAACTCCCGATACCATCCACACCATCTGGATGATTGGCGGTCCATCACTGTGCGATTTAGAAGATGTTTTCTTCCACGCACGACTTCCTTGTGGAATCGATTACCATCAGCGATTTTTCCGGACCGATACGACTTAGGGACCTTCAAGAAAAGAGCGTACTCCTTTTTAAAAGGCCCGCAACGCATCTGCGATTCCCTCCCTGGTGTTGCAGCTGTTCATGGGCGGCGGTAGTCACTTACCATCAGGTGAGCCGCATGCTCGTTTGCCTCCTCTCCTATAAAAAAAAACTTTCAAGAAAACAATGCTCGACCGGGGAATCGAACCCCGAACTTTCGTTCGACGTTATATCGAATTTATTCACTTCTAATATAGATTATCGGACGCACCAACGATTACGGGATTAATTACAATATCAGTATATCAAAACATCCTCAGACCTTAGTTACTTTCGAATATTTTAGCTTACTTACTTTAAAAGAAACGACGTTTGTTCTACGACTTATTAATATACGAATAATATATAATAGAAATAACAGTCTAAGTATTTTACTGTAGATTAATAGTAACCCTGTACGTAAAGATTTTACTTTAGATATAAGCAAGTTAAAACGAGTAAATGCATTTGAAATTATAGGTACAGTTATGATAAATCTAGTATATTTCTAGTGTTTTTCTTTTAAATTTTAGTTGTGTGGCAACTAGGGAACGACTGTCATTTGTTTGTGTTTAGAGCAAATTATTATCAATATATTTTTCACCATAAGGTTTGTAATTCCTTCCCCAATCATTATTATTTTCGTGTCTTCCTTTTTGTTACTTTTAATTAAAATATGTTGTGACCAGTGAGTTTCATTTAATGATGTTTATTATTAAATTGCCGAGGTAGTAGACTCCAGTTACGTATTTAAAACAATGGAAAAATTAATAAAATGGGAGAGTTTTTTTTGAAAGTGGCGTTTATGCAAGCAATTGAATAGAAAATTACGTAACAGTTCTTCCACGCGTTTGAAATAGCATGCTTGAACTGTAAAATAAAAAAGCTATTTGTTCAATAGTATATCTATTGCATTGTCCCCGAATAACTGTAAGCGAAATATTATTATAATGACAGATACTGAGTTTTTTGAACTTAGCCTTCCAGTCCTCTGAAGTACCTCTACACGTGGTAGAACCATGATGCAGCTATATTATGGTTGTAGCACGAATGGGTCGGCTCGACCGCGGAAGAACCGCGCTCTCACAGAATACCAGTGTAAAATAGTAGCTTAACGTGTTTCGTATGGTGAGTGTAGTGAACCGGAGACCCTTTTTACTGGAAAAGAGACATTCCATCTTAGTTCTCACGGGTGACAGCGCATCTGTATTTTGATTTATAATCGAATGTAGATGTAGATGTCTATGGGCCACAGCAACCACTCACTATCAGGTGGATTGTGTGCTCTTTTGTCACCCTTATGCTATAAAAAAGGTGTGAAAATGCAGTGACGTATTTTGCTTAAATCTGCTGCGAGTATACGTTATCCTGCAGCAACTACTTACCATGATGTGACTTGTTAATGTTAACTCATTTTCAGAATACTATTCACTATCATCATCATCGCAGCCCTTCATAAGTATAAGCCAAACGTATACTTCTCCAAGGAATACCACAAACTCTTCTTCAAAGCCACCTGCATCTATCGACTTCCTAATATCATTAAAAATTGTTTATTACTCTCTTTGTTTTTTGTTATCTACTACTTTAACAAAAAATAAATTATATATAAAATAATAAATACATACTACAAATCACTTCAATTTGTCTAGGCTTTCGAGTGAAACGGAATGTCGTAGCGCCTTCCAGATGCTCTGAAATTAAATTAACTACCTTTGTTCGTGACTAAAAGGAGCTCTCCTTGGAAGACTGCCTATTGAAGTCAGAAACAGCTGGCACATTCCTCAGATTCCATTTGACATCCTTTCATTTATTTAATATCGCACTAACGATGAGATCAGAACTCCAAAAATTGTTTTATAACATTTAATATATTTTTTAGAGTTTCTTTGTAGTTTTAATCCATTCATAACAGTCTATCAAAAGTCCACAGATAAAAAAGGCCTCCCGCGTAGATTTCCTTATAGGGAGGATATTTATATTTGTTACGCTTGGCAGGCATGTTGGCAACCGCAGTTTTTTTATTATTTTAAGTTTTATAACGAATTTGATGCTGCCCATCTGCTGGTTTATATACCCTTACGTATATTACAAAACCGCTACAACACGGTTAGACATCTTGCTTACAACGTAAACATAAACATTCACGCCTGTCACCCAGAGGGGTAAGTAGATACTACGGATTTCCATTTGTCTCAATCCTGACTCACCTACCTTACCTCCTTTACATCCATACACCTACGCATATGTATGCATGGGTATATGCTTATTGGTCAAGGGTAATTTTTATTTGGCCCATCTTCAGTATATCACCAATTTGGGCAATAAACTTTCGTCTAAGGCGTCCTTTGCCGACTCTGCCGTTCACAGCTTTGCTTTGTCATTTTTTTCTTATTCATTATTTCTACATGATCTCGTATACGCTAAGCGTAAAATACCCAGATCTGTGACGGGAAGTAGCGTCAAGGTTGTTTGTCAACTTTTGCGATAATCAATCCGCCAGCCATGATTGACAATTAGGGCCAATCCATCATATAACGGGAGATGTCTAAGCCCAGCAGTAAAATTTTACGGGTGTATCATGATGAAGAAAAAGGATACTATACAATTTAAAAGCGAGAGCCTATCCCATATCATTCCGTGTGTGTCGTAAGAGGCGACAGAGGAAAATGAACCAGGAGATGGACGGCAGCATCTTCCTAATAACAACTAAACATAAAAACTACGGTTACTTATCCGAATGCCAAGTAGGACAACTATGGCAAATATTCCACTATGAAGAAAAAATATATCTAAATGCTCTGCATGTGGACACTTCATCATCATTACACAATCAGTAGATATGGAACTTCAAAATGCTCGCTTTCGCATCGTAATCCTCGCGAATGTAACGTGACAAGTGTGTCAAATAGTGTGGAGCTGTGACTCGTTTAATATTATGATAATACAGCGCACGAAATTCATACATAAATACATGCCAGTTTATACGGGAGTTTAGTGTGTGTCCAGAGGGAGTTAAGCGCAACAATAGCTGTCAAGAAGAAAGTTCGCGAATTTTAATTAGATTAACTGGCAAAATCATACTGAATACAATAAATTATACGGATCGCGTTTAATTTTTACTTATTTTTGATTCCCGAAGTTTCGAGTGCTTAGCAGCACTCATGGTCACGGGGGGACTGAGGTGATTGACGTCCCGTCCTATTTAATTATAAATGTTGGTCCGATTGACGCAGATTGATCTTGCTGTGTCTTGAAGTCTTGCAGTAGTATGCTTGGGTTTAGGTTTAATTTTATTAATTAAGGGATCCCAAGCAGATGCTTGCACCCAGCCATCTATTTATTATATATTAAATATTTTTTGATGTAAAAATTTATGTAAGGTGTATGTGTTATTTTGTTTTTATTTTATTTAGAGGATAAATAAATAAATAGTGTTTTGCATACGTCGATTTACAAGCTGCAACCGTGTTTACATGGAATCTTGTGTTTAATGCTGAATATAACTTTGGGCGTAAAACGTTGATAATGAAAGCTAAAAAAAACATTTTATAATGTAAAAATTTTTCCCTATTCCTTTCTATGGGCGATGTGAGAGGTGACTTAGGAAGATCTTTTGTTTAACAGAGTAAGGGTGAAAAGAGCACACAGTCCACACTGATGTACAAACTAGTACGGATGGTAGAACATTAATTTTTCTGTAGCACTATTATCATAACTGGAAATGTTTTTTAGTTTACCTCATTTAAATTTGGATTTGTATTAACTCTTCACTTAAATATGTTACGTTATAGTGAGGTGGTAAGATCAATTTGCTAAATATAATATGTTATTTGTAACTTGTTGATAAATAAATTAATAAAAAAAAAATGTGTGGCCCATACATTTATCCTACGATTAATGGCGCAGGTTCGGCCTCACATGGAATACTCTTCACATCTCTGGGCTAGAGCTGCCCAGTGCCAGCTCCCTTCACTTTACCGCATCCAGCGCAGAGCGGCTCGAATCGTCGACGACCGAGTCCTTAGCGATCGGCACGATTCACTGGCGCTGCGAAGAGATGTCGCATTCCTTTGCATTTTCTATCGAATATACCACGGGGAGTGCTCTGTGGAATTGTTCGGATTAATTCCAGTCGCCAAATTTCACGACCGCACATCGTGTCAAAATTCACGATACCACCCAAGCAGCATGCAAGCTGTATACGAGCTGTATTGGAGTTCCTTTTTACACTACAGGCTACATTTACTGGCTGTACATAGCCTGTATAAGCGCTTATACAGCTCTTATAACTAAAAAAATGGCACAAATTATACAGCTTCATGCGTTAGTAGCGCTGTACAGTAGCTATACAAGCAGAAAAGGGGCTGTATAATAGCTGTATTATAGCTGTTATTTGGTATACAAGGAAACTATTAGACTACAAATACTATTTTATAAGTATCTTTTACAGATAAAGGCTCTAAATTGGTGTTTGAACGGTATCACAAATGAAATTATGACAAAAATAACTTAATAGGTTTACTTTATTGAATGATTATAGTGACTTAAAGATTATATTACATATTAATATTACTTGGATTGGAGTTGAGTTTTGACGGTGATAACTGGCGAATAGAAAGTGCAAAATTAGATTTACGGTATTGTATATGATTTCTATCAAAAAACTGCCGCGCCAGTAAAATAACGAAATAATATAAGGACAAAATACTAAATATGGTAAGTAAATATTGATTTTATAGGTTAGAATAAGAAAATAATTAAATTAGTGAATATGAATGCATATTGGGGCAAGGTGATCATTAGTCAAACTAAAAATAATGGTTTAGGGTAAGACTAATGTCTCATATTTCTAAATTTACAATTTAAATTTTGTTTTTATAGGTCCTAAAATGGCGACAATTTGCTAAACAGCCTAAAGGATATTTTGATGATCTTATAGTCTTAGTAGCGGTACTATGTATGTTATGGATTCTATTATACAGCCATTAGTTTTTAATCAGCTGTATAATAGAATATTTTGATTACTAACGCTGTATAGTTGTTTTTAAAACATCACAGATAATTGTCTTTAGAGATTTAGTATAAAAGATGAAAAACCTTTGTCTTAGAAACAACACTTTTATACCTTCTTCACTTTATCTCATTTAAATAATAATATTTTAAGATGTAACAGTGTTTTAATAATTTAGTTGTTTTATTTTATGGACAAGGACAAGAAAGTGTTTACTTCTTTCACTTTTTTTAAGACAGAGACTATATAAAGCCACACAGACAAAGTTAATAAATTGAAAAAATATTTTTTTTATTTTTGTACCAACCTAAAACCATCGATTTAATCGAAATGATTGTATTTATTGGCAATAAATTACTACCCCTTTGATTCAGTTAAATTCACAAACCAAAAATATGACTACCTTTAGCAAATAAATACATAATACATAATTTCTTTCTAAAGTTAAAAAGTGAAGTAAAGTATTAAAGCTATATCTTTCTTTGCCGAACAATATTAAGGAAGGCACATTTTATGACAGAATATTTTATCTCGCTCAGCAGTACGGTACCAGTACGAGCATGCTATTTATTTTGTTATTGTGTTAAGTTGATAGGTAACTCCTGGCAAGGGCATACGCATATCGTTTTCTATTCATACTCTTACGTCACGTAGGTACGGCAAAACCAAAAGAGTTAGCTATTTTATTTGATACATAATTTAACATTTGTGAAGTAATTTGACTGTGTTGTGTATCTTATACTGGATTTATTTTACTTTTTAGGAAAATATGCCGTTTAAAATTTTGGAAACCATAGAGAAAGGGAAAAATTGCATTTTTATTGTACCGAGTTTGTGGTAATCCGAAGGTGTTTTAAGATGGCGATAAAAGCGATTAGATGCTAATAAAAATAATATAAATCATTTAAAGCTACTTAACATATATTTCTTTCTGTGGCCCAATTCTTCAATATTCTGGTAAAATAAATAGATTTTTTGAAAATTCGCAGTGATTATCATTTGAACTACTTGTGCTGCTGCATGATAAATCATCATGAACATGAACTAACACCGAAAACTAAGTTACATTTGTCATAACTGTAATGATGATTAACACTGTTTAATGTTTTTGTTACGGAACCCTCTTTGTTCGTCGTCGATGGGATTACGCTTGACTGTAGCTTGTCTGATTTATTAAAGTATTTCTATATTCTTCAGTATCACTATTATTACGCTGATAATTTGTAATATTTATAATCCTTTTAATCCTTCCTGCACCAAATCTTTTTCTATTTTTACACATATTGATAACAAATTGATTTGTTCACTATAGCACAATATATTAAACACGCAATTACGCATTCAAAATGGCGATATTCTATCACTTATACAGACTTAATCTGTACTATAGCTGTTATTTATTTTTTTAGTCTTATATCACTCTCATAGACAGAAGTTATAAAACTACTGTATTTACAAGAGTGTACAATTACGCCATAAGAATAAGTTTTAGAAGGGAGTTCACATACACCATTGTACAGAAATAATATTTGAATGATACTATAATAACACTTAAAGCTGTAATAAGCAAGTGACAGCATGCAAAAAACAGCTTCTATACAGTTTTAATGATAAAATCAGATTGAAGTGTAACAAAATACTTAAAGCTGTATAGTGGAGTTTTCATATTCTGATTAAGAACCCTAAGCTTACTTAGATCCCATAATACAGACTTTATACAGCTTGAGCTCTATAATAACTGATAAGCCACTCTTATAAGTATACAATCTGTTATAAACACTCTTATACGCTTCTAATAGAACTCTAAGTTCTATATTATGGGCTGGTATATTGATGTTCATAACGCTTGTGTGCTGCTTGGGCATCCTCACCATCTGGATACTTGGCGGTCTACGACTGTGCGTTTGAATAGGAGTTTTCTTCCTCGTACAACTTCTCTGTGGAATTCTTTACCACCGGCGATTTTTCCGGACCGATGCGACTTAGGGACCTTTAAGAAAAGAGCTTACAACTTTCTAAAAGACCGGCAACGCATCTGCAATTCCCCTGGTGTTGCGGTTGTTTATGGGCGACGGTAGTTACTAACCATCAGGTGAGCCGTATGCTCGTTTGACCTCTCCTATAAAAAAGTTAAGAACCAAAATGCAGAATACGTTGTCACACCTGAGGACTAAGATGGAATGCTTTCCAGTATGTGGTTCCATTAAAAAAGTAATTGTCTCCAGTAAAAAGGGATTCCGAATAACTACACTCACCGTATGAAACACAGCAGCTTAACGCTGCTGTGTTTCACGTTGGTATTATGTGAAAACATTATACAGCCTCAATCGAGCGTATTTTTTCCCCGGTAAAGCCGGCCCATTCGTGCTACAACCATAATATAATTGCAGCATAGCTCTACCACGTATAAATGTCGTGGAGATGTCAAAAAATTCTCATGGAAAAAGACATGAAGATTCCATAGATGATGGTCATCATTATCATAACTACCCTTTACAATTCCGCTGCTAAATATAGGCCTCCCCCAAGGAACACTAGAAAATACGATGGCGAGCCACCCGCATTCATTATAAATATGTTATGGTATAACAACATCAATACGCTAGACGTAACTACTCAGACCGGTGACAGTTAGCAGCGCCACGGGTGAGGGATGTCTGGTTCTAGGATCGCCAAGTGTGCCAAGCGTGGCGAGTAAGGCAAATCCTCATTAAAATGGGAGACGCCCATGTCCTACTCTTTTTAAAAGGCATGGCTGGTAGTCAATTAATGCTCGTTTGCTTTCACTTTCACGGGTTATTCTTGTTGTTGTTGATGATGATTATTTTTTTTTATTTTTGCAATCATTTATAGATAGTATTATTACATTGTATTTAGCAAACGATTTTGTCTGTAGCTACGTATAGAAATCCTTTGACATTAAACTCACAGGGTGTAATATCGATAGTATCAAATCAACGGCTAAGGGACTATTGTAATACGTCGTTCATAGGATAATTAAGGTTTGCGCTATCAATGCAATAGATGTTATCCACAGGTCAAACGATTTTTCAAGTTCAATTACCGATAGCGAGATATCGATATATCGGCATTTCTATTTTTATTATGCGTTTATTATCAATTTTTGATACTACATCCTAACGTAATTCCAATGTTTTGGTAAGTACTTAACCGCCGACTGATAGATAGTTTCCTCCGTATTTTAAATAATGGTTTGAAACTAATTTTAATACGTAAAAGTGCTGAGATTTTTTGTATTATGTCTGTGGATTTAAGTTATTAGTGGAATCGATAAAACTATAAACAGTGCTCCGATAGTACAATAAAAACTTTAAGTTATTTTGTCTACTTAGGCCCTTTGAGGTAACTGTCTGTTGGCTTAAGCTGCCATTAATATTTCCCAAAATTTGGAAAATTCTGATGGCAGCTTTACAATTTGGCAATGTGGCGCATCTACATATGTCGGAGAAATTAATTAATTAATGATAATAATAATTATGGCTAAAGGCCTTGTAGCTAATGGTATGATTAATGAAAAAAATACCCACAAAGCGTTACATCGAAGCAGGAAATTGTAGTTTACAAAAAGTTAGTGTCATCATCACGGCAGCTAATTTCAAGTTAACTGCTAAGCATAAATCTAACCCATTGATTGCCTCAAAGGGGAATATTTGCGATAGTTACCACGTCTGGCAGGTGAATTGGCAAATGCAGCTATTATTATAGTAACATATTATTGACGTAATATAAGAAAGATGTTGCTGTCGATCTCTTGTTTCAGTTCTAATTTTCAGTAATTATTATTATTATCCGCAAATATCTTTTTTTTAAATTAAGTACATAAAAATGTATAATGCTAGCTTTGTGAACTCACTCAGTGGACAGCAAGACTGAAGAGTGGCATAGACTTGCTATCAAGTCTATCTCTCGCTATAACAGAGAGCAAGAGTGAGGGTCCCATTAGGTTTGTTCTTCCGTTCGGAGACACACCTAATAAACTTCATTAGGGGGAGCCTATGCTTAGCAGTGGGACATATATAGTGTAAATTAACTTTTCACTTTTGAGTTGATATCAGGAAGATGCTGCCGCTCTTATACTGTTTTTTTTATAGGATCGAGTGACAAAAGAATACAAACACACAGTCCACCTGATGGTAAGTGGTTGCTGTGGCCCATAGACATCTACATCTATCCTCGTTTGCGAATCAAAATTCAGATGCGTTGTCACCCATGAGGACAAAGATGGAATGCCTCTTATTCATTTTTCCTTTGTAGCCTCTTTCGATAGTCACGGAATGATGTAAGGTATTTTATTATCTTACGCCAGCATTATGTTGTGAAAATCAGCTTTTGCGGAAATTTCTATCTACCTACATCTACTATCTCGGGGATGAAGTATATGGCAGAATTGATTAAGCACACTCCATCCCCAACTGTTCCGCTTCTAACTTCGCAACTTGTAATAATGAAGGAAGTGATTATTGGGCGGACGCTGAGCGCAGCCAGCTTCCGATACCAGTTTTATGTGACGTCGCTATTTGAACGTATTATTCATGAATGGAATGAAAATATCTATTTTAATTTAATGTAAGCGCTCATTATAATAACGTAAAAGATACGAGAGATAATAAGTCTTTGTAAATGTTATAGAATTGAATTCCGTAAGTATACATTTTACAAACACAGTTGCCAAAAAAATGTTAATTTTACTGTTATTACACCAAAGGTAACTTTTATTTATAAATGTATACACTGTGCAGTGGCGGTGAAAGAATACTACCCCATTTCATCCCGTGGGTGTCGTAAGAGGCGACAGAGAGAAACGCAAACAGGAGTTGGGCAGTAGCATAATTCAGGATGATTGTAATGGTAATGGATAAATGTACACGTAATTTTAAAAAAATCAAATTTTTCTTTATATAATAGTGACAAATAAGCACACAGTTCACCTGATGGTAAATGGTTGCTGTGACCTATAGACATCTACATCTATACTCAATAAAGAATCAAAATGCATATGCGTTGTCACAAGTGAGCACTAACATGGAAGCCTCTTTTCCAGTGAAAAGGGTCTCCGGTTCTCTACACTCACCATACGAAACACAGCAGTGTTAAACTGCTATTTTACGCTGGTATTCTGTGAGGGCGTAGTCCTTCACCGGTCGAGCCGATCCATTCGTGCTACAACTATACTACTAATATAGCTGCAGCATTTTCCCACGGAAAAAAGTGATCCATTAGTTTATTTTAGGGTATTCGACATAATCGATTCTTACGACATCCTATATACAAGATACACACACGCCAAACTACGAACCATCATCATCATCATTTTTAAGATCTTATCAGAAAGGTGCTGCTGCCCACCTCCTGTTTTAGTTCAACAACGTGACGATCAACACCTCATGCTGGATTATTTTACGCCGGCACTATTCGGCGAACTACGTTACTACTTGCATAAATAAAATATACAATTTTGTTAATAATATTCGATAACATCTAGATTTGAAATTGCATACAGTGTAAAATCTGTTAACATTTATATAGTGTTAGTCAAGAGCCGTTGGCGGTCAAAGTCACTGAATTATTCATACGGTTTATGAACTTGGAATATATTTTGGTAACATAACTTTAGCATTACAGCAGTCGACTTTAAAGCTACTTGGAAGCGCAAGCAATAAAATGAGGATTATTTTATAGGTAAAATATGTGACACAGGATTAAATAGGTTTATTTTATTTTTATTTATTTATTTTTATTTATTTATTTATCCTTTATTGCAACACACCAACTAGGGGTTACAAAGGGCAGACTTAATGCCCTATGGCATTCTCTACCAGTCAACCCGACGAAAAATGGAATAAATAAAGATGTTGGCAGGTGCAAGGACAATAATAAATAATAAGTTATAAATAAAAACAGTTCAGCTATAATAAATAGATTACACAGTATAAAACTACCTAATTGCATTATATAAATACAGTATACATAAAAAACACACATATGTAAGCACACACACACACACACACACACACACACACACACACACACACACACACACACACACACACGCACGCACACACACACGCGCACGCACGGGAGTGTTCAGCAGTGGACTTTTAATAGGCGGTAATGGTATGGTATGGTAGACGCATAATTGTTTCATTGAAAAGCGGGATAACTACAGCGAATATAACCTCATAAGAAAATCTATGACTTTGTAAGGCTGTAATGATGATTGTGTAATTATTACACTTAGTGAGTGTATTATCATACGCTTTCTAATCTTAATAAATTAAAATATTTTGCACAGTTTATATTTTCTAGTAGTGTATGAAAACTGTCACTGTAGTCGAAACACAAGTGGCAAAATTAATAATTTTGTAAAACCGGCTTCAATTTAAACAAAATAAGAACATCATCAATATCATTAAAGTCAATTAAATACGGATTATTAAAGATAGCTCAAAATTTACTTGTCAGATCTTGATCAAATATATATGAAAGCACATGAGAAGCACCAGTTTTCAAATAAAAAAAGAATAATCGATTTACCTAGAAAAAAGTTTTGAGGTCACATAAAAAATACAGTCGAATTGAGAACCTCCTCCTAATCGATTCGTTTGAAGTAGATTGAAAAGAAAAAAATTTGGCTTAACATAAAGTGGCTTAAACATACCTACATAAACTCTCACGCTTGTCACCAAGAGAGGTAGGCAGTGACTACGGAGTTTAATTTGGCACGATCCTGAAACACCTATCTCGCTTCTTTCACTTGATATCTCTTGATATTGTCTTGTATTTATGCATTTATCACCATACCATGCCGACCTGCACCTATTACTAAAACATGAAGTACCAAATTTGACCCATACCCGTCACCAATCCACGCGTGACCCGTGGCACGCAAAGCATTAGAAACGTCGAGAGTTAAAAATAATTAAAACGACTTAAATCAAAATGTAATAGAATCCAGTAAGTTAGTTTTATTCGATGTGTAATATGTGAAAACATTATATTAAAATTCGGCGATTGCGTAAATGCCAGCCCAGCGAATTGATTATGAATATTAACTGCTCCGTAACGCAGTGGCCAAGCGCTTGGTCTCAGCGCTACGGGCAGCGGGTTCGATTTACGTACTGAACAAATATTTAAGGGGCCTACACAAAATTTTTACAGTATGGATATTTTACCCTGTTCATTTTATGTATGTAAAACTGATTATCAAATAAGATTAAAATAAAATGAATAACTTCAAAAGGAAACTTAAAATATCTGATGACGATGGCGACGATTTATGCTTTAATTTTTTCTTCTGTAACATTGTGTTTTAATAACTAAAATTATTATTATTAATTAAAATTATTTTACTGGTACTGGTACTATACTGCAATCAAAAACAAAATATACGTGGTAGAGCCATGCTGCAGCTATATTAGTAGTATATAGTTGTAGCACGAATGAGTCGGCTCGTCCGGGGTAGTAACACGCTCTCACAGAATACCACTGTAAAATAACAGCTTAACACTGCTGTGTTTCGTATGGTGAGGGTAGAAAACCGGAGACCCTTTTTAGTGGAAAAAAGGCATTCCGTCTTAGTCCTCACGGGTGACAAAGCATCTGCATTTTGATTCTTTATTGAAGATAGATGTAGATGTCTATGGGTCACAGCAACCACTTACCATCAGGTGGACTGTGTGCTCGTTTTGTCCCCTGTAGTGTTATGCTACTTACATATCATTTTACACTATTTTAAATTCATTTTTCCATTCTGTTTTGATTTTCTGCATTCACCTCAAAACTGGATATTTTGTATCACCTTTATTTCCATAGGATCCTGTAATGTTTTTAAACCATAAGAACACAATAACAAATCATTTTCACTTCGTATTTTCACGCTATCAGCATTTTTTAAATCGGTGTCGATGGAGTCTCTTATTCTTCTTTTATTTAGTTCTCCGTAACTCTGCAATTTCGGACTTCCTGCGCACTGGTGCGCTACCTTTTTTCCTATATCAATAATATCTCATTTTGCACTTAAATCTTGCCGTTTCTCTATTACGAGTCTGAAACCAAAATTTGACATGTTTTGACATCGTTGTTTATCTGGTTGTCATGGCAATTTTTATTCAAATTCGTTACCGGTCTGATGTTTTTACTTTAATACTTCCACAAAAATACTCTTTTCCTCTTGGCCATTTACAAAAAATTTGCTTCTAATTTAAATAATTTTCCGTTCTTATCCCAGATCCGCCGTCGAGCGTGGAGCTCTCTAAAAAGGTATAAAAGCCGAACAATCGGCCAATAAACTCAGTCTCGCTTCAGCTTTCAAACTTGAAGCATCTCCTAAAGGCCTTATCCCGGGGCCGCACTGCCCCGGGATCCTACAAGCCTCTGCCTTCCCCTGAAGTCGTCGCCTAGCCACGCCCACGCCTCCACCTACTAGTGCCCGCGCTATCTTCAGCCGCTGTGCGCGCTTACTCCAGGCGTTGAGAGCGCCTACTCAAGGCGCTGTGTGTGTCTACTCCAGGCGCTACGTGTGTCAACTCCAGGCGCTACGTGTGTCTACTCCAGGCGCTACGTGTGTCTACTCCAGGCGCTGCGAGTGCCTACTCTAGGCGCTACGTGTGCCTAGACCAGGCGCTGCGCATCTAACACAGGCACGGCTTGTTCATACTCCGTGAGCGGTGAGCACCACCGCCAAGCGCGGTGTGCCACTTTGGTCTTCGGGCTCCGCTTCAGTACTCATCTATCTTCATTATCTTTTTTAAATAATTGTAATTCACGTCATCCATCATCATCATCATGCTTCATTTTTTTATATAAAACTGTAAATATCTTTTTAAATTTTAAATAAATTATTCGTTTTTGTTCTATTTTTGTTGTTTCGTTGTTGTTAGATTAGGTTCTTTTGTTTTTAGTTGTCGCTTTACGACACCCCCTATCCTATGAAAAACGTGCCCAATCCGTCTGTCAAGTGTGATGATTAGAACGAATCCTGCCTACCGTGTAGTGGCGGTGTAAGAATAACCACTACCAAATATCATCCCATGGGTGTCGTGAGAGACGACAGAGAGAAAAGAACCAGAAGATGGGCAGCAGTGTCTTCCTTAACACAATTACACAAAGCTGACAACTAATTTAAAACGCCTGACTAACGAAGTCACTATAGCAAATCAGGGGGTATTTGAGAAGTTGCCTCGCTTAGCGGTATGTAGAAATATCTGTATGAGGTAACCTCTGGGGGAGTGTTCAGCAGTGGACTTTTAAAAGGCGGTAATGATATAGTAGGGTAGACGCATATTGTTTCATTGAAAAGTGGGATAACTACAGCGTATATACCCTCATAAGAAAATCTATGAGAAGGACTTTGAAAGGCTGTAATAATGATTGTGTAATTATGTATTATCATACGCTTGCTAATCTTAATAAATTAATATTTTGCACAGTTTATATTTTCTAGTAGTGTATGAAAACTGTCACTGTAGTCGAAACACAAGTGGTAAAATCAATAATTTTGTAAAACCGGCTTCAATTTAAATAAAATGAGAACATCATCAATGTAGTTGAAGTCAATTTACGGATTATTAAGGATAGCTCAAAATATACTTGTCAGATCTTGATCAAATATATATGAAAGCACATGAGAGGCACCAGTTTTCAAATATAAAAAAGAATAATCGGTTTACCTAGAAAAAAGTTTTGACGTCACATAAAAAAATACAGTCGAATTGGGAACCTCCTCCTAATCGATTTGTTTGAAGTAGATTGAAGAGAAAAAAATTGGCTTAACTTAAAGTGGCTTAAACATAACTACATAAACTCTCACGCTTGTCACCAAGAGAGGTAGGCAGTGACTACGGAGTTTAATTTGGCACGATCCTGAAACACCTCTCTCGCTTCTTTCACGTCTATCGCTTGATATCGTCTTGTATTTATGCATTTATCACCATAACATGCCGACCTGCACCTATTACTAAAACATGAAGTACCAAATTTGACCCATACCCGTCACCAATCCACGCGAGACCCGTGGCACGCAAAGCATTAGAAACGTCGAGAGTTAAAAATAATTAAAACGACTTAAATCAAAATGTAATAGAATCCAGTAAGTTAGTTTTATTCGATGTGTAATATGTGAAAACATTATATTAATATTCGGCGATTGCGTAAATGCCAGCCCAGCGAATTGATTATGAATATTAACTGCTCCGTAACGCAGTGGCCAAGCGCTTGGTCTCAGCGCTACGGGCAGCGGGTTCGATTTTCGTACTGAACAAATATTTAAGGGGCCTACACAAAATTTTTACAGTATGGATATTTTACCCTGTTCATTTTATGTATGTAAAACTGATTATCAAATAAGATTAAAATAAAATGAATAGCTTCAAAAGGAAACTTAAAATATCTGATGACGATGGCGACGATTTATGCTTTAATTTTTTCTTCTGTAACATTGTGTTTTAATAACATTGACTTTTAAAATTATTTTATTTATTTCATTGAAACTCGCCAATTCACAAAATCCACATACAGAACAAAATCCTCGAGAAGTTTTTCAGTGAAATGTCTTAATTTACCCTCGATTAAAATTCCTGCTGTACATGCGTTGTCACCCGTGAGGACTAAAATGGAACGCTCGTTACCACTTAAAAGGTTATCCGGTTCTCTACACTCACCATACGAAACACATCAACATTAAGCCGCTATTTTACGCTTGCATTCTGAGCGTGATACTATCCCGGTCGAGTTAGATACTGAAACTTGTATTCATAAAGGGATCTAGACTCGCTTTAAGCCTTCTAGCGTTATTAAAACGTATCATGTTCGTGCGGTTCTTGTGTTCACATAAGCACTTTCATAGCACCAATATTCGTTATTAGAGGAAAACATTTCCCCCTTCATTGATAAATAAGGACTGATACTAACCACGGTGGTTTCGATTTATGGAAACTAGTACTGGAATGAGGCGAGAATGACATTTGACATCACAGGACTCAATGGCGATGTATTTCTTCACCGCGGAGCACCTGGTATTTGGCAATATATGTCTGAAATTCCCAGATTGATTGGTGCCAATGGTATTGAACTTTGTTTGCACAAGTAGTATCAAATCGGAAGGAGAGTGTATATCCCCAGCTACCACGTGTTTCTCAACCTATAGCACCACATAATGAATTCTACTTCGAGTATACAATATTGTACAAATATTATATTTCCCTCGTGACTATGGATAATAAAATATCGCAAATAAAAAAAGTCAAATGTGTCAATATCTGATATTATTTTTAAATAGGAATTATTTGAATATCCGCAGATAACATTTATTCATAAGATAAAATACAACACAAACAAATTTAAACATTACAGTTCTATGAATAAAACATTTTTTTTAATTTTATATTCATTGAGATTAAAATAAAAAATAAATATTTTATTGTGAAAACGCATGCGGTGCTTCTTCAAGTATTTTTACTTTTTATTTCGGTGTTTTGTTTTTTTTTATTATTACTTATTAACCTTCTTTAAAAACTACGTTAATATACGACACATCAGAATTTTCTCTAATATCATGAAGATATTTTACATGTTTAAATTTCACATAAACAAAATTTCAGACCCAGAAGAATAGATTTCGGCCATACAAACATTTAGACCGAGCGGAGTTTGACTCCATCAACCAGTACCTGTCAAAAGGTTAATCACTGCACTAACGAACCTCTGCTCTGCTTCAACAAAGATGGCTACTGACGCATTGTCACCTCTGACGACTAAGATGGAATGCCTCACAGATTGTACTCATACTGCCTCTCTATACTCAGGCAGGAACACTTACTCTACTGTTTACTCTTATACGCATTACGAGTACATTACTTATTCCGCGTTTCACTGTAGTGAGTACCTGCCCTAAGGCGGGATCCTGCACGAGGGTTGCGTATAATGCAAATGGTGTTAAGATGTACCGTTAAAGCTATCTGTTATTATATGTAAATGTTCCTGTATTTATTTACAACCACGGAGCAAATACAAAGAGAAGACGGACTAAGCAACTGTGCACTGTGATTCTAATTCCTGACGTCATCACAGTGGGAAACTGTATACTTCGCCCAGAAGAAGTGAAATTACTCACAGCTAAGCAACTCCTTCTATTCATTGAGGACTATGTCCTTAGCAGAGATCTGTAGGATTAGCAGCGATCACAATAGATCTTTTAGGTCGCAGTGATAATTGTCTCTCTAGATCTGCATAGCTACTCGTATAAAAAAAAGAGGAGACGGCCGAAGCAACTGTGTACTGTGATTCTAACTAGGTCCTGACGTTATCACAGTGGGTGTGGCTTTAGTTAGTATACTGTCAGCGTTTGTACTTGTGCTTATGTATCGAAAATCGCAAATACGGTGTATTTTCGTAGTGTTCAGAATAAAAGGATGAAGTGTTGTATTTTATCGTGTAAAAACTATTCATATAGACGCTCTGATGCTAGGGATGGCATCACATTTCATTTGTAAGTCATTTTATAATTTATTTATTGAAAGTTCTAGAAAAATCTCTTTGCGTCGGCTTTTAAATATAATTAAATATATTCGCCACAAGTAGCTACACTTTGTGTCATGAGAACTAAAAACATAAAGTACGCAGAGCTCAGTATTGGTAAATAATCATAAGAAGATGCTGAAATTTGTTTTGCATTCTGTCCTAAAGAATGTTTAATCACCAATATATTATTTTTATAGATTTTATAATTATTTTGTGAACATACCGCCATCTATCGTCAAGGTAGTTAAACGACATTGCAATATCGATATGGAACGATGGGAGTAGTTTTACTATTTATTAGTAAATGGAAAATATATGGTATGTATGTACGGTACTAATAACAAATAAACAACTTTTTTTAATTTTTGTCTGCCTGTCTGTCTGCTTGTTCCGGTTAATCTCCGAAAGAGCTGGACTGATTTTGCCGGAACTTTGCCTGGCAGATAGCTGATATTATATGGAGTAACTTAGGACACTTTTATTTTAGAAAAATAATCAGGGTTCCACGCAAAAACTATTAAAACCTACGAAATCGTAGTAAATTCCTCGCGACTTCTCCCGCGTGGAATTTTAACGTATAAAGTATAACGGAAATTTAATATTGAAGCATGATTTCTACGCTGGATATTTTCGTTGTGAAAATTACGCGCGTAGTTGTGTTAAGGACTTCGTTAAGATGGTATTAAAGCTTCTCTTGTAATGTGTCGGCACGTTTATGTTAATGGCTAATAATGTGTTTATTGACTAACGTATGGGAAGAGAATAGTTTCAGTAAAACTTTTTCTGCTTTATATAATAAGTACACATGAGTACATAGTTAGGAATTACATAGAAGTTAAATATGAAGAATATATTAACTACCTACTACCTAGTCAGGTACTGGCTTCAAATAATTATAAAATCTACGTAAATTAGTCTCTGAAATTAGTTGTCTCGATATCAGTTTTTAAGACAGACGCTGCTGGCAACTTATTATATTCTTTTGCTGTACGTATGACAAACGGTGAAGCAAATCAAATCTGTTATAAAATGCTTCCAATGTTGCGTTGATGACACCAATATTAATAAATTACATCTTTATATCTGCATCATGTAACAGTTTTTTTTTAAATACTAACAATGCTCTTCACATTACAGATATTCCTTGTAACTACTCCTGGTAAGTTTAAAGTGCTTGTGCTAGGAGTGATTCACGACAGTAGTCGAATGGCGGATTCGAGCCCGAGACCTTTTGAGATCGCGGTCCGCACCTTGGCATTGGCTACTGACGCTTTCAGTAGTCCAACATCTAAAAACTAACCGCGCGGCTTTGCTAGCGTGATATTCGTATAAAGTTAATTAATTACCTGAAATAAGAATATAATACAAACGAAATGATTTGCCAACAAAAAATACACGCTATAATTAGATCATCATCATCAACCCGTAAAAGCCCAGGGCTGTACATTGGCCTCTTCCGTTATAGACTGGATTCTTTTTAGAGAATGTTAAGTAAAAAAAAAAGTAATTAAATAGAATACAGTCGACACAATTAAAATTTATTTACACAACATTGAAATAAATACAATATTCAAAAATCATAATAAATAAAACTAAAACTGTATATAATAATATATATAATATATGTTGAAATTAAAATTGTAACATATGTAATAAAATCCGTCCCAAACCAACGTATATGAGAAGTAATGAATTACCCAATTAATACTGACAAATTAATGACATGCGATTGACTTACGATTTAACGACTCGGAAATTTTAATGTCCCAACATTCACGAGCAACATAAATTATTATAAACACAAAACGCAATGATGTGTACATTAACAATACACGGTTTCTTGTTCGATATTAATCAATTTCCTTTTATGGAATACTATATTCTCGATTAAGAATCAAAATAAGGATGCGTTATAACCCCTGACTAAGATAAAACAACGCCTGCAACTTTACAAGTCACAGGTTTGGCCTCACATGGAATACTGTTCCCATCTCTGGGCCGGGGCACCCCAGTGCCAGCTCCTTCCAGTTGACCGCATCCAGCGCAGAGCGGCTCGAATCGTCGACGACCGAGACCTTTCTGATCGGCTCGACTCATTGGCGCTGCGATGAGATGTTGCATCCATTTGCATTTTCTTTCGCATTTACCACGGGGATTGCTCTGAGGAATTGTTCGGATTAATCCCAGCCGTCAAATTTCACAAACGCACATCGCAGCAGAACTGCCGATACCATCCACACCATCTTTGGATGTTTTCTTCCTCGCACAACTTCCTTGTGGAATCGATTACCACCAGCGATTTTTCCGGACCGATACGACTTAGGGACCTTCAAGAAAAGAGCCTACTCCTTTTTAAAAGGCCGGCAGCGCATCTGCAATTCCCCTGGTTCCCATGGTGTTGTTCATGGGCTTCGGTAGTCATTTACCATCAGGTGAGCCGCATGCTAGTTTGACCCCTCTCCTATAATAAAAAAAAGAATGCCTGGTTTCCACTTCAAAAGAATAGAATAGAGTATTTTTTTATTTAAAATAGATTTCATGTAATTCTTATTGAAAGTATTTTTTTTTTACTTTATCACTGGTTAGGGGAAAAAAACTTCTGTCGAAGGAAAAACCAGCAATATTTTCTACAAAATAAATTATACAATACGAAAGTTTGTACAAACTATTTACAAAATTTATTAAAGAAACATCTTGAAAGTTCATTAGAAAACATGAATCTCTCCCATAGCTGCTTCACTTGGCACGCGGGTGGGTAACCGCATTTTACTATTATTTTGATCTCATTTTCCTATGCTACTGTTACTCTGGCATGATATGGCCAGCGGATTCTTTGGCGCATCCATTACAAAGCGATTACCATCCTCATCATTACATCCTTTCAAAAATGCTACCAAACTGAAAGGATCCAGCAGACAGGGATTAGTCTTTTATAGACGTTCTATTCCTAATAAATGAAAGAAACTCCAATCACACCAAGTTGGACAACAACGAGGTGGATGTGAACCCCGTGAAGGAGTGTCACACAAGAGCGTCCGCTGGCCTTTCTTAAGAGAAAGGTTGGACGACTAAAATTACAGGTCCTCTTGATGTGGTACGGTCCCGTCGTCCCTTTATATTGTGGACTGTATTCGATAGGTGGTGGAAGATACTTTAGGAAATAAAACAGCTATCTGCTATCTATCTTCAAAATTTCCCCATAAGAGTGCAATGTTGACTTTCACTAATTTCTTATCGCTTCCCAATGCACTTTTCTTTCTTGCTTTAAATACAACCAACCCTACACATAAGCCCGCCCATAGAATGCATCATAAGGAGGATATTAGCCGTAGCTACCACGCTCGGTGGTCGGATCAGCAACTTCAGTTTCTTATTACTTTGGGTCGTTGGCAGGAAGATGCTGCCGCTCATTTCTTATTTCATTTACGTCTGTCGCCTCTACAACACGCACGGTGTGATATAAGGCAGCTCCTATAGCCGCGATTTTTTTTTTTATAGAATAAAAGTGACAAACCTACACACATTCCATCTGATGGTAAATGGATATTGTGGCTCATAGACATCTATATTTATCCTAGACTAGCTATTCCCCGCAACTTCGTCCGCGTGTAATTTAGGGTTTTAATTTTGTTGCGCGATACCCTAATTATTTTTCTATAATATAAGTAGCCTAAAGTACTGCTTATAATATAAGCTATCTACCAGTGAAAGTCCCGTCAAAATTGGTCCAGCGGTTTCGGAGATTAGCCGGAACAAACAGACAGACAGAAAAAATTCAAAAAATTGTGATTTTGTTATATTATTAATATAATTTCATATGCAATTAGTAAAAAGCTGTTATTTTGACATTACAAACAGACACTTCAATTTTACTTATTTGTATAGATTAATAATCAATATGCAGATGCATTGTCGCCCTTAGGATTAGGATGGAATGTCTCGTATCCAGTAAAAAAGGGTCTCCGTTTCTCTACTCTCACCATACTGAACACAGCAGCATTAAGCTGCTATTTTACGCTGATATTCTGTGAGAGCGTGGTCTTTCCCCGGTCGAGCCATCCCATTCGTGCTACAACCATAACATTACGGCGGCATGGCTCTACTACATACACAAAGATATCAAAGAATAATATAATATTAAACGTCAACGTCTTTATTTATAAGCGTCTTTCTTAAATTAAGTATTAATTATCTGTATACGTGTCTCTTTCTATTGTAATTTAGTAAAGAGGGAGAGAAAGTGCAACTACAAGCATTTTTCGTCCTTTGACGTCGAGGCCGTAAGTGTTTTATTATTTTATAAATCACCTAAAGACTTTGCGAATACAATGACATTATGAAATATAAGCTTTTAGAAAAATTTACTTCGCAAAGTAAAAGCTTATATATAATGGATTTCCGCAAAGTAACGCCTGATTCTATTAATATCATTATGAAACTTAAAGCAAGAAGTTTGAAATTCTAATCTCAATTAAACTAATTCACCACCAGTACCTCGTAAGTTAATCTTAACGAATATCAAAGTTAATCAAAAGAGAACCGAACTAATTATCCAAAGCCGGGATTTGTGGTACGCTTGGCTGTATCTAGTCGTGGAAAGCGGCTCGCTTTTTGCATAGAGTGTTTTAACTTAATCTCTATGAATATTTAATGTTTCGCGATTCCGCTGAATACGTGAAATGTTAAAATATTTTTTCATGTAAGAGGCGAGCAATTTTAAGTAAATTACTTCCACGTGTTTTCATGCATGTTAAGTACAACATCAAACAATGCGTGTGAGTGGGATTCGGTTCTACCCTCACTATAAACATGCCATTTGAATGTGTGTGTTTTTTACCCGACTGACCTGAAGGATGTCTTTCGAGTGTATGTATGTATTTATGTTTATTTCTTTGGGAGTTCTGTATCCTAAATTTCTTCAGGGATTTATATACATGGGGTGTGGTTAGATTTGTATCAGTTGTGGAAGTGACATGGGATATAAAATTTTCCTCTTTTCAATAAACATTTTTACGCAGTCGGGTTTTTAGGGTTCCGTACTTACATAACAAGGAACTCTTATAGTTTTGCCATGTCTGTCCGTCCGTCACGGACGGATGGACGGCATCCGTCCGTGATTTTACTCAGAGACCCTAGGTCTTACAAATCTGTAATTTGGCAGAGTTATAGATATTATATTTTATACGTGGTAGAGCCGTGCTGCAGCTATATTAATAGTATAGTTGTAGAACGAAAGGGTCGGCTCGACCAGGGAAGGACCACGCTCTCACAGAATACCAGCGTTAAATAGCAGCTTAATGCTGTTGTGTTTCGTATGGTTAGTGTAGAGAACCAGAGACCCTTTTTTTCACGGCTGACAACGCATCTGCATATTAATTCGTCAACGAAGATAGATGTAGACGTCAATGAGCCACAGCAACCACTTACCATCAGGTGGACTGTGTGCTCGTTTGTCACACTTATTCTATAAAAAAAATTTAATCACAAACTGAAATAAAATCTTAACCCTTTCGTTGTCCCGTGCACTACATATAGTTCATTGCTATTGTTTTACTATTGTGTCTGAAAACCGGAAAGTGAAAGTGTTAAAAACATTTTTATTTTGGGTACCTCCCATGCGAGTAAATGGAGGATGATTTTTTTTACCCGTCTATTCCATCGTGTGGAATATGGTTGGATAGGTCTGTCAACAACACTGGGGGTATAGAATAACATCTTTTCGATTCAGGGGTCCGTTCGCGAAATATTTAGCTTTGAATTGGTATTTTTCATTAGAATTATGTGTCCCCCACCTCTACCAACTTAACCACTGTTTTTGCAAATATGAAAAGTATACAAGATAGTAGTATATATAATAAAAACGACTTACATGCATTACTACTATAGCTTTACTTTATAATTAATAGAATCAGGTGTTACTTTGCGGAAATCCATTATATGAAAGCTTTTACAAAAATTTACTTCGCAAATAAAAATAAAATAAATTTGCAATAAAAACATAGCTATGTTTAATCGCATGAGGCAGTCGCTCGCTCCTTAGGTAGAGAGCGGTTGCATCATCGGTCTGTATAAAAGGCACTTGTTTTGGCTCGCCGCTCACTTAGCGGTTAGCCACCGTAGAGTCCATATCACCTGAGGATGCCTCGTGTAGAGGCGAAACACGTGTCGTATTATCGTCAGTGGTGTGTCTTGCCTAGTGTAGTGGTGTTGAGAGTAGCGGGAATATATAGATAGGTAAATATTATCATCCTTACTTGCTTACTTGGCAATATGAATGATCTGAAGTAAATTGTATTATTTTCAAAACCGAAATGTTTTCTTAACAAGACTGATTTCAAAATAAGTCCTTCAGTTTTTAAATAAAACTAATTTTACGTATTTTATCGCGTATATTAACTTATTTTACGTTTCGAGACATGGGGGGGGGGGGGGGCTGAGGTGTATGACGTCCCAAATTTTTTAGTTAACCACGGCTACCTCCAGATTAAAAATTATTAATTTTTATTCCGATCTACGCAATATGAACTTACAGTATCTTGAAGTCTTGCAGTTGTATGCTTGGGTTGGGATTTAGGTAATTTTATTAATTATGGCATCCCAAGCAGATGGTAGCACCCAGCCATCTTCTCTATTGAAATTAGGATAGTTTTTGATTTCAATAACCCCGCGAATCATCCTTGGAAGGAGTCAGTGTCCTTTAGCGAGCATTTGTGGTCTATTGAATCTAATGTAGTGACGGGGGCGATCCTATATACCCATTCACAGACTGCAGACTTTCCGGAGCGTCGATTCTTCACATCAACTATGTGTTATTTAACGCAGGTTTATGGATCTTTTGGTTTATCCTATATAAGAGAGTCCACATTCGCAATCAAGCTTGTACACTCCTGCATCTTGCAGAGGGACATTACACTTGTCTGATGGTAAAAACTGACTAATCTTCTTCTGCGGCTTGAAGTATATTAACATGGAAGCACGCTTCAGGATGAAGCCAATCTTGTCAGTGACACCTCTGACAGACAGCAGGCACTCGCTCGAATGTGGCCGGCTTCACTCGTTCACAGTGACGTAGGCGCGGGACCCGAAGCTTATTGTCGGCAAAACTTGCTTGACGTGTTGGAGCTCGGCGGCCAGGTGTTTACTGTCACAGATCTCTGAAACAAAGATTTACCCACGGTAGCTAACTGTGAAGGATTGTGATGAGAATCACCGTTTAAATATCTATCTGTATGGGTCTTTTTTCTATACACAGTGTGGCTCAAGGTGTTATCAGGATTCCGAATTACTAACACATCTAGAAATGCTAAAGAATTGTTTGCCTCTAACTCCATTGTGAACTGAATTTCAGAATTTACGGAGTCAAGATGGTCTAAAAATGCAGTTACTTTATCTAAAGGTAGAATTTTGAAAGTGTCGTCTACGTACTGCTTGTAGAATCTTGTGTTTACGGGAGAAGTAAGCAGGGATTTCTCCTCAAAATCTTCCATGAATATATCGGCGGCAATGGAAGATACAGGTAATCCCATCGCCACACCATCTATTTGCTTCTAGAACTCTTCCTTCCACAATAGGTAGCCAGATGTAAGGCATTGTCTGAGTATTACTGAATATTTTACGGGCATGTTGTTTTCCTCCAGCCTTCTAGTAACAATCGAGATGCAGTCTTCAACAGGCAAGCATGTGAACAGAGACTGCACATAAAAACTGACCATAGTTTCATTGTCTACCAGATGTAGGTCCTTAATCACCATCATCATCACAACCCTTCACAAGTCCACTGCTGAACATAGGCCTCCCCCAAGGAATGCCACAAAGCACGGTCCTGAGCCACCTGCATCCATCGACTTCCTGCACATCTTACCAGGTCGTCACTCCATCTAGTGGGGGGGACGCCCTACACTTCGTCCGCCGGTACGAGGCCGCCACTCAAGAATCTTTTTTCCCCATCGCTTGTCAGTTCTTCGAGCTATATGGCCGGCCCATTGCCCCTTTAGCTTACTACTCTCCTCCTTACTTACTCCGTTGGGCTATGTCGGTCACTCTAGTTCTACTGCGGATATCCTCATTTCTAAGTTTATATAGTGGTTAACTAAAACATTGGGACGTCATACACCTTGGTCCCCTCCCCTTCCCTACTCCCGTGACCATGCGTGCTGTAAAGTGCTCGAAACGTCGGGAATATAAAATAAGTTGATATACGCGATAAAATCCGTATAACTAGTTTTATTTAAATGTGTAGTGTTTGCGTAAATATAAGAAATCATTAATGCCTTCAGTTACCGTCTTCCTATTTGGGCCTATTTTTAGTCGTTATAGCGGTCAAACCGCGAACTCATTTGTTATACTCATTATCAAGAAAACTCACGATTTTACGGACAATTTCGAAACCCTGTAATACATACCACAATATTTTACATTCATCTTTTTTATAGAATAAAGGTAACAAATCAGAAGACAGTCCACCTGATTGAAAGTCGATGATGCTGGCCATTGACGTCTACATCTATCCTTGTTTTAGAATAAATATGGAGGTACGTTGTCACCCTGAGGATAACTCTCTCTAAAGCCAACATACCGAGAAGAAGTATATACTCATAAACCAAAAAACTTAACATGAACGTAAAATTGCGTCCCCATTAATTAAATTGTTTTAACACATAAATTCTGACAACCCTTACATTGAGTGATATTGTTTATCCCAAAAAAATTGTTGTTACTTTGAATATTTCTGGGAACCATCAATCACCTCATTTCGTCCCATAGGTATCGTAAGAGGCGACTATGTAAAATGTCAAAAAAAAAATCGAATACTTCCATTAATAAATTTATTCATTGTGCAAGTAAGCCTTGAATAAAATTGGTCGAATATGTTATAAGCTTTCTCGTTATACATTTATATCTCATGTAAGACGAAAAGGAAACTAACGTAGGAATTCACACACATACACGCCCTATTTTAAATACATACCATTACTATTGTCAGTGCGGGGCGCGTGGAATGAGGCAAATAGTACCTTTTTAGGGCACAGACTAAGTAATTAAAGATGAAAAAGATTAATTAAATTAGATTGCTGTGTAGTGGCGGTTAAGAATATCCACTACCCCATATCTTCCCGTGGGTGTCGTAAAAGGCGACAAAGGGAAACAGGCAGGAGATGGGCAGCAGCATCTTCCTGGGAACGGCAAAAATACAATAAAGAACTGCGGTTGCCAACCCGCTCGCCAAGCGTGGCAACTATGGCAATATACCCCCCATAATGAAAGTTACGAAGAGACGGCCCCCAGTCCCCGGCGGCCCCGCTGTTCCTGGCTACGGTGGCGACCATGGTAACGGCGGGGCAGGGGGTGCTAAGAATCTCCGGTGGAGGTTCGGTTGCCACCTACAACGACTCGACCTGGCAACATACAACGCACGCACCCTGAGGACTGACGAGAAGATTGTGGAGCTGGAAGAAGAGATAGACAAGTTACGCTGGCATATTATAGGATTATCCGAAGGCCGAAAAGAGGGGGAGGACACGGTAATCCTCGAATCCGGCAACTTGCTCTATCACCGGGAGGGCGACCATCTGTCCCAAGGAGGTGTCGGATTTATCGTCCACAAGTCTCTCGTTAACAACGTTGTAAAGATTGAGAGTGTGTCGACGAGGGTTGCGTACCTTATACTCAGAATCACCAAACGGTATTCGCTGAATCATACAGGTTTACGCACCAACCTCGGCACACCCCGATGAGGAGGTGGAGGAAATGTATGAGGATATCTCTAGAGCCATGCATTCCTCCAAAACCCAATATACGGTGTTAATGGGAGACTTCAATGCAAAACTAGGCACAAGAGAGAACGGTGAGCTGAAAGTGGGGAAATTTGGAATAGGGCAACGGAAACCAAGGGGCCAGCAGCTGGCCGACTTCATGGAGAAAGAGGGACTCTTTATGATGAACTCTTTCTTCCAGAAGCGGCCCCACAGGAAGTGGACCTGGTCGAGCCCCGACGGTTCGACAAAAAATGAGATTGACTTCATTATGACGACCAGACGACAACTGTTCAGTGATGTCTCAGTGATCGCGAGAGTGAAAACCGGCAGCGATCACCGAATGGTTAGAGGCACACTGAACCTAAACGTTAAGTTGGAGAGGTCTCGTCTAATGAAGTCAACGCTCCGTCCCCCTCGTGCTCTAATCCAAAGTCCCGAAACCTTTCAGCTCGAGTTGCAAAACCGTTTTCAGTGCCTAGAAGACTGCAATGAAGTGGACGATTTGAATGACAAGCTCGTGGAAACTGTCTATGCGGTCGGAGCTAAGTTCTGCAAGACCCGCCGCGGAAGAACACAAAAACTCTCCGATCACACTCTTAATCTCATGGCTGTTAGACGGGAGATGAAGCTACATTCTTCAACAGATTTGACAGCATACAGGCAACTGAACAGACAGATCTCCAAATGCATGCGGCGGGACTTACGCAACTTCAATACAGCTCGTATTGAAGAAGCGATCGAGCGGAACCAAGGCTGCAAAGTCTTTGCCAGAGATCTGTCTGCCAGAAAGAGCCAACTGTCAAAGCTGAAGACCGAATGTGGCAGCATCGTTTCCGGGGCACCTGAGATTTTGAGTGAGATTGAGAGGTTCTATGGGCAGCTGTACACGTCATCGTTGGAGCCACACGCAAGTGTGAGTAACGATCCAAGAGCGAGTCTTATCCGACATTATTCCGATGATATCCCGGACGTCAGTCTGAGCGAGATTAGAATGGCTCTCCAGCACCTTAAAAACGGCAAGGCCCCAGGCCAGGATGGAATTACAGCGGAGCTTCTGAAAGCGGGTGGAAAACCGGTACTTGAAGTCCTTCAGAAGCTCTTTAATTCCGTCCTCCATGGTGGCATTACACCGGAGGCGTGGAGCAGAAGTGCGGTGGTCTTGTTCTTCAAGAAAGGCGACAACGCTCTCTTGAAGAACTACAGACCGATTTCCCTTCTGAGCCGCGTCTACGTGCTGTTTTCGAGAGTCATTACGAATCGTCTCGCGCGCAGACTTGACGACTTCCAGCCTCCCGAACAAGCCGGTTTCCGAAAAGGCTTTAGCACCATAGACCACATACATACCCTTCGGCAAATTGTGCAGAAGTCCGAAGAGTACAATTTGCCACTATGTCTGGTGTATGTGGACTATGAGAAAGCCTTTGATTCCGTCGAAATTTGGGCGGTGCTGCAGTCCCTTCAGCGATGCCAAGTTGACTGTCGGTATATCGAAGTGTTGAAGTGCTTGTACAGTAGGGCTACGATGGCTATCCGAGTACAGAACCAGAGTACGAAACCTATCCAATTGCAGAGAGGTGTAAGACAGGGTGACGTCATATCCCCGAAACTCTTTACCGCTGCATTGGAAGATGTTTTCAAGCTTTTGGACTGGAAAGGATACGGTATCAATATCAATGGCGAGTACATCACTCACCTTCGATTTGCCGACGATATAGTCCTTATGGCAGAATCGCTGGAGGACCTAAGCACTATGCTCAATGACCTCAATAGTGTTTCCCAACGGATAGGTCTTAAGATGAACATGGACAAAACAAAGATCATGTTTAATGTCCATGTCACACCTATGCCGGTAGTTGTTGGGAACACTAAGCTCGAAGTTGTTGACGAGTATGTTTACCTGGGACAAATAGTCCGACTAGATAAGTCCAACTTCGACCGAGAGGTCAATCGACGGATTCAACTCGGTTGGGCAGCGTTCGGGAAATTACGGCACATCTTCTCGTCAGGTATACCTCAAAACTTGAAAACGAGACTGTACACCCAGTGCGTGTTGCCAGTGATGACATACGGAACTGAGACGTGGTCCTTCACTGCTGGCCGGATGAGGAAGCTCAAGGTCGCTCAGCGAGCTATGGAGAGGGCTATGCTCGGAGTTTCTCTGCGTGATAAACTCAGAAATGAGGATATCCGCAGTAGAACCAGAGTGACCGACATAGCCCAACGGATTAGTAAGCTGAAGTGGAAATGGGCCGGCCATATAGCTCGAAGAACCGACAACCGATGGGGAAGAAAGATTCTCGAGTGGCAGCCTCGTACCAGCAGGCGAAGTGTAGGGCGTCCCCCCACTAGATGGAGTGACGACCTGGTAAGATATGCAGGAAGTCGATGGATGCAGGTGGCTCAGGACCGTGCTTTGTGGCATTCTTTGGGGGAGGCCTATGTTCAGCAGTGGACTTGTGAAGGGCTGTAATGATGATGATGATGAAATTAGATTTGCGTTATAAAACCAAATGCTGTGGTTGTCCACTAAGACCGGCTGACTTAGCGGTCAGTAATCGCACAGTACACTTCACCTGAGGATGCCTCATTTAAAAGCGAAACACGTGTCGTAAATCGACAGTGGTGTCTTTCCTAGTGTAGTGGTGTATTTTACACTATATACTCATTTTTCTACCGGACTAAATCCGTAACGAGGATATCCGCAGAAAAACTGCAGTAAGTGACATAATCTAGCGGTTCAGTGAGCTAAATTAGCAAAATGTCGGCCATAATTCGAAAATGTAATGCTATATTAAATATATTGTATAAAATTTTGAACACAATGTTTATTACTTCGCAATAGGTGAAACTCAGCTTAATCCTAAATCAATTTTAGTTTATTGCAGCAATGCGGTGACATTTTTCAGTCTCCACTGCGTCCAAGAGTTTCCTAAGTCAATTAAAGTTGCACGCATGCTTTGGAGCGTCGTCGGGGACAATTTAAAAGATTACTTCTGAATCAAGATTTGGTCTGTGTTTGTAGAATTAATTAGAGTTTTATTCTAGAATGTCTAGAAACGCGTCGAGTTTGTTTGAAGACTTGTTTCAGAGATTAAATAGAACATTGAATGGATACGTTCATATTCTATTTAATCTCCAAATCATACACTAGATCGGTTTTATGTTATTCCTTATAATCATTAATATATCATTACTGTTTATGTTTGAACGGTGAAGTAATAAAACTTCAAAACAAAGAAATTACTAACCAAGATTCTATACGAACGAAATCGCAGGCACAGCTAGTTATAAGTATTGTCATTATCATCTTCACTTCAAGTCCACTGCTGAACATAGATCTCCCTTAATATATTCTTTATCGACGATATATATCCATCCATTCATCCAGCCATTTCAGCCTATAAAAGTCCACTGCTGAAAATAGACCTCCCTCATAGATTGCCTCATGGGGGATTTTGCCATAGTTGCCACGCTTGGCCAGCGTATTGGCAACCGCTTTTAAAGCGCAAGTTCGGCCTCACATGGAATACTGTTCTCATCTCTGGGTCGGGGCAACCCAGTGCCAGCTCCTTCCACTTGACCGCATCCAGCGCAGAGCGATTCGAATCGTCGACGACCGAGTTCTTTCTGATCGGCTCGATACACTGGCACTGCGTAGAGATGTTGCATCTCTTTGCGTATTTTATCGCATCTATCACGGGGACTGCTCTGAGGAATTGTTCGGACTAATTCCAGCCGCTCAATTTCACCATCGCACATCGCGACAAAACTCGCGTTACCATCCATACCATCTGGATGATTGGCGGTCCACCATTGTGCGATTTAGAAGATGTTTTCTTCCTCGCACAACTTCCTTGTAGAATAGTTTACCACCAGCGATTTTTCCGGACCGATACGACTTAGGGACCTACAAGAAAAGAGCTTACACCTTTCTAAAAGGCCGGCAACGCATCTGCAATTTCCCTGGTGTTGCGGTTGGTCATGGGCGGCGGTAGTCACTTACCATCAGGTGAGCCGCATGCTCGTTTGCCCCCTATTCAATAAAAAAAAACCGCAGTTCTTTATTATTTAGCGTTGTTATCAAGAAGATTCTGCTGCACATCTCTGTTTCAATTTCCCTCTGTCGCCTCTTACGACACCCTCGGGACGGTATGGGGTAGTGGATATTCTTATACCACCACTTAATGATAGATATAGGTGTTTATTATCCACAGCCTGCACTTAGTGTTAGGTGAAAGTATGCTTGTTTGTAGACCTTCTAAAAAAGTCCATTAACATGTTACTTTACTGTAACGTTAACTTTTGTTTAACGTCGCAATTGTAAACATAATAATATTTTATTACGTCACCGTCTAATAGCTAAACTAAACAAAAACCTAATCACACCCAATTTATGCCGCCGTAATGAAGTAATAATGAAATGGGCCAACTATGGTTGTTTACTTAGGTTTCCATTATTTGTATATGTGTCATACAAATACAGTGTTCACTGTGGTGATTAATTTTTCCTGGACTTTTATGGAGTATGTTTACCAATATTTTTAATTTTTATTGATATACTATATACATTGCAAAATATTTAATTTTCTTCTTGTATCTATATATCTATACAAATAAATAAAATTGAAGTATCTGTTTGTAAAATAACAGCTTTATACTAAATGCATATGAAAGTATATACGGTACATATAACAAAAATACAATTTTTAAAATGTTGGCTGTCTTTTTGTCTGTCTGTTTGTTTGTTCCGGCTAATCTCCGAAACGGCTGGACCGATTTTGACCGGACTTTCACTGGCAGATAGCTAATATTAGTTCCGCGCAAAACAATCTATAAAATCTAATTGTAATAAATTCCACGCGGGCGAAACCGCGGGGCACAGCTAGTTATCAAATAACACAAGAAGTAAATTAAGAACTAATAGTCAGTCAACCGTGTAGTGGCGGTGTAAGAATATCCATTATCCCATATAGTCCCGTGGGTGTCGTAAGAGGCGACAGAAGGAAACTAAACAGGAACTCTGCAATTTTCCCAATTTTCTTAAAATTATAAAGTTTCCAACCCGCCTGCCAAGGGTAGCAATGGCAAAATTCCACTTATGAAGAATTAGATAGAGGCCCTGTGTTCAGCAGTGGTCTTATATAGGCTGTAATGAATTAATATGTAGTGAATTAATATGTAGGTGACCTAAGAATATCCACTCTCTTATTGGATTTGACGTTTCTCGACGTGCCTTCGACGCCGACCGACCAATTATATGCTATTATTATAGCGTCTAATGGACCGAGTGACGTCAACTAAGATGCCACCAATTTGACTGCTGTTTGAATTGATTCTTAGTCATTGAAAATTAAATATTTTAAGTTATGACACTAAAATGAATTAAAAAATAAATTAAAAAAAAACAAGGAAAAACAAAATACGGTGGCAAAATTGTTAGTAATTTGTTACGCCAATAAATTTAAAACTGTTCTACTAATATTAATTAATGAAAAAGGATTAAATTGTTTTTATTTTTTAAATTAACATGCCGTATGAGCTTTAAGAGTCATGTCACGTCGTCATTTGAGTCGAGATAAAATGTTACGAGCCGTAGGCATATTAGAAAATTCAATTCGTCGTTGCTGAGGCCCTACACACCAGTCAAAATGTGATATCAAGGTTGTGGTCACGTTATCGAAGTAATGGGGATGTGGCCGAATGGTACATAGGTAGATATCGTCTTACTGTGCAGAGACAGGATCGATTTCTCCAAATGACCGCCAGAAGACAACCCAATATCACAGCAATGCAACTACTACAAAAACTCCAGGAGGACCACCAGCTGCTAGTAAGCAACCAAACCGTGTAAAGAGGGTTGCATGAAGTTGGTCTTCATACTCATAGACCTCTACGTGTTCCAGAATTGCGACGTGGCAATCGCGGTTGGCGGCTTTCGTGGGCTCGGGAGCATTTACCATAGAGTGATGAACAATGGTCTCTGGTGCTGTTCAGCGATGAGTCCCGATTTGTGGTTCATCCGGATTCACGAAGATTACGCATTCGGAGAACTCCAGGGAGAGTTAGCCGTCTACGGCACCCTCAGGACCACCATACCAAGGCGGGAGAATCATGGTGTGGGCAGGAATTCGTCTTGGCGTACGAACCCAGCTCGTTTGGATCAAAGGTAGCATGACTGAATAAAAATACTAAGAGGTGGTAGTAGAGCCTGTTATTATCCCACACAGAATCAAAATAGGCCAGGAGATTCTATTCAAGCACGATAATGCTCCTTCCCATTTGGCACGGTTGGTGTCGGCCGCTCTCCGAGACTACGATATTCAAGTTTTGGATCAGCCTGCACAGTCGCCCGACTTCAATCTTATCGAGCATGCCTGGGACATGTTACGACGAAAAGCTTTGAGAGATTTTCCGCCAAATTTGACGACGGAACTACAACTTTACGAACACTTGCAAAGAACATGCGACCTCATACCGCAGCAAGATATTCACAATTTAATTTTAAGTATAAACAATCGAAGTTGATGTGTAATTAATGTAAGAGGTGACAACACTGATTATTAATAATTATACTTTATAAGATTTTTTCAATTTTAATCAAAATTCATGGTTTTATAAGAAGAATTGAAGTTTTTTTATCATACTAATTTTCTACGGCAATTAAAAAAAAAATATTTTTATTTAAAACAAAAATTACGAAATGTTTTTTTATTTTTTATTTAATACCTTTATATAACCTACGAGGGTGGATTGAAAAGTACTCGGCCTAACCAAGAAAATAAACACATACTAAATCAGTTATATTTTTATTTTTCTACATAATCACCATCAAGTTCAACTTTTGCCACCTCCCCTGATTAGATGTGATTAGTAAGCTGAAGTGGCAGTGAGCCTGCTATATAGCTCGAAGAACCGACAACCGATGGGGGAAAAAGGTTCTCGAGTTGCAGCCTCGTACCGGTAGGCGAAGTATAGGGCGACCCCCCACTAGATGAAGTGACGACCTGGTAAAACATGCAGGAAGTCAATGGATGCAAGTGGCTCAAGACCGTGCTTTGTTGCATTCCCTTGGGTAAGGCCTATGTTCAGCAGCGGAATTGTGAAGTGCTGTAGTGATGATGATGATGATGATGAAATGTGATATAAATCACATTTCATCGTCATCATCATCGTTACTCTACTGTGTGCGATTCAATTCACAACGTTTTTGTCGTCCGAGTGACCCTTACGAATGTGTGCGTGCGTAGTAAAATAGTAGGTGTTAGATATTTATGAATGACAATCAGTTAAAATAATGCATTACCACATTATTTATTCTGAATCTTCTCTGCAAATTTAGGTAATACGAGTATCATTTTTCTATTTACTATATCAGAAAATTCTTCATAGATTTTTAGATATTTCATGAAATATAAAATATCTCGAGATTCTATCGATGTGTGTTTTATTATATCATATTATATGCATATCTATTTGTTTTATTCAAAGAAAGTTGCATCCCAAGTGACATTGCATTATAACTCATGAGACATTTCTGCTACAGTAAACTTGTTTATTTTATGCATAGCGCGAGAGTTTAAGACTCCATGATCAATCTTCGTTTATTTAACTTGTTTTATTTGTGACGGAAACAAAGCTGAGCACATTGGAAGATGTATAGCGCTATGCCCGTCTGAATAATTAATCCCAGTGTGCAAGGGATTTACCACTACATCTTCTTAATTCGTTATACTCGTATTTTTAGAAAGCACTTGTACGCTGCAAAACGTGTGAAGATTGACAGGCACGCTTGGATTTCAGTCAGTTTCTTTAACATACATACATACATATAATCACGCCTCTTTCCCATAGGGGTAGGCAGAGACCACTTCATTCCACTTGCTACGATCCTTACATACTTGTTTCGCTTCGTCCACTTTCGACCGAGAGGTCAATCGATGGATTCAATTCGGCTGGGCAGTGTTCGGGAAATTACGACACATCTTCGCATGAGATATACTTTAAAACTTAAAAACCAGATTGTTCAACCAGTGCGTGTTGCCAGTGATGACTTATCGATCTGAGACATTGTCCTTCACTGCTGGCCGTATGACGAAGCTCAAGGTCGCTCAGCGAGCTATGAAGATGGCTATGCTCGGGGTTTCTTTGCGTGATAAACTTAGAAATGAGAATATTCGCAGGAGAACCAGACTGACTGACATAGCCCAACCGATTAATAAGCTGAAGGGGCAATGGACCGGCCATATAGCTGAAGAACCGACAACCGATGGGGAAAAAAGGTTCTTGAGTGGTAGGTAGGTAAAGTGTAAAACGAGGGACTCCATCTTAGTCCTCTGGGGTGACAACGCATTTGCATTATGATTCTTATTTGGGGAGAAATGTAGATATCTATGAGCCACAGCATCCACTTACCATCATGTGGACTGTATGCTTGCTGAATATGCCTTCAGCCGTTTAAATTATTCTGAAATTACGCGATCACTAAAATGTAGCCAGCCCGCTCTCGTGATTAATTCCGGCAGAGAAGGGCCAACTGAGAGGTTTTCCTTCAAATGGTTGCTTGTTACGAAACTCCAATCACACCACTTTGAACAGTGGTGACAGACACAGCCACAGACTGTTCGGCCAGTTAACGAGGTGGATGTGAATCCCGTGAAGGAGAATCACAAGAGAGCGTCTGAAGCCACTTTCTGAAAAGAAAAGGTCAGCCGACTAAGATTACGGGTCCTCTTGAAGTGGTCCTCTTTAGATAGTGGAAGGTCCTTCAGGAATAAAACAGCAATTATCTTCAAAATTTCCTCATAAGAGTGCAATTGATTACTTTACCTATTCCCATCACTTCCCTATGCGCTTTTCTTTCTTGATTTAAATATATACTGGTAGCTGGTCTCGAATGAATTGCATAGCCGTTTAATGAGATACCTCAAAGCTATACTCGAAAGAGAGCCGCGCACCGCGCGTGGTTTCACAGTACTATAACATCGATGTTTACAATTGAACTCTTATATTTTCCCCAATATCTTTATTTGTACAACGATTTATTTATAATGATAGCACAAGAAAGTCTTAATATTATAACATACATCCCATTATGATCACATAAAACGTTTTTATTTATTCAACAAAATATGCCTAGTTTACAACACATGTTCTTAGTTAGAATTCTTAAATATCTAACACATAAGGTTGAAATAACATTCTTTATTAGAAAACATAAACAACTTAACTAATACAATAATTTATTCACATTTTTACACATATTTTTATCTTTAGAACAATTTTAAATTTCTTATACAAAACTATTGTTACGCGCCACTATTAATGTCTTGTACATGGCAACACTAGTTACACTAGCGCCCCCTAGTGTCGAGTAGCAGAACTAGGAGAGTCGAGATCCTTCCAGAAATTTCGGGACCGATATGTACTCGAACATTCTAGATGTCGCTACAGTAGAAGGTTCTGGAAACTATCTGAGGCCCTATATAAGACCGGTATAGACCACGACCGGGGCAGTATTGAATTGGCGATACAAGAGAATACTTCGAAGCGAAATAACGGCGAACTGTGTTTTATTATTAGTGTGATTTTAGATTGTAATTAGTGTTGTGTAATTAAAGTGTCAATTTTGGTAATTCAGTCGGCAGTTTTTAATTGTCTCGAACCCCAAGCTCGTAACAATTGGTGTCAGAAGTGGGATCAAATATGCCGATTTTACCTAAAGACGACACGGAGGGTATCCGTACCCGAAGTCAACGCCAACAGGAGACGGACCAGAGACGATTTGGTAATGCAACGCCGCAAACGTCGGAGGGCCAGTTGCTAACCACGGAGGCTGGCCCGTCAGCAGCTCCTGCATCTGCAGCACCTGACTTAGGTGCTCTGATGATGATGCTGCAGGATCAGGCTCGCCGACAGGAGGAACAGGCCCGCCGACAGGAGGAACAGACCCGTCGGCTGGAAGAGCAGCTGCAGCGCGGTATGGAAGAACAGATGCTCCTCAGAAAGGACCTTCACGCTACCTTCGGGAAAGAGATAAAGGAGGTGAAGGATAGGGTTGCTCAACATGACAACCGCCTGTCGGAAGCTGAAACCCGAATCGACCAAGTGAACAATCGGGTTGACAACGTGATGGCTGATGTGAAGAAAACGCTGGACGACCTCAAACTTGGGGATGGAATCACAGCTCCCGTGGTAGCTACAACACCTTCGCTACGTGGATTCAAAGTGCCGCCGTTCGACGGGAGTTCTTCCTGGTCGGCCTACAAAATCCAGTTCGAGGCTGTCATGAAAGCGAACGGCTGGAATAAAAGTCAGGCCATGACTGCTCTCACCCTAGGCCTACGCGACCAGGCCTTAACTGTTTTGGAAGCGCTCGGTAAGGAAGTGACTTACGAGCAGCTCCTTGAGGCATTGGAGGCGAGATATGGCGATGCTCACCTGGAACACGTCTTTCGTGCGCAGCTCAAAGATCGCGTGCAACGCAGTAACGAAAACCTGCAGCAGTGGGCCCTTGAGGTGGAGAAGCTGGTTCGAAAAGCGTACCAGTCTGTACCTGTGCTCATTGTAGGGAACCTGGTGCAGACTTTCATCGACGGCATCCGCGACCTTGAAGTCAGAGCTGCTGTGAGGCTCGGGCACCACCAGACGCTTAAGGACGCCCTGACCCATGCACTGGAGGTGGAAGCCGTGCGGCAGGATCATCGTTCCCACCGCGTCAGGGAGGTTGCAGCAGCTACAGTTCAGGACCGCAATAAGGGCTATAACCCTAGGTGCTACGGCTGTGGGGAAAGGGGCCATCTTCGATCCAGCTGCCCTAAACGAACTGTAGAAAGGGAAGGTGATCGATCTCGAGAGGGTAGTGCGGATAATAGCACCGCCCAGCAGCAGCAGGGAAACGAGTAAAAGCCAGGACTGCGGGGCGGGTGCTGGCTGATGTTAAAAGAGCCCCAAGGATTTCGATCTCACAAACCCATGATGGGAACAGCCTAATCATCAAGGGCGAAGTCAACGGAACGCCGTGTAAACTGACCATAGACACTGGAGCCTCTCGCACGGTTGTCAGTTCCCAACTTATAAGTCGGTTCCTTGGGGACTCCGCATACAACCGAGAACGCATTAATTTGGTGACAGCCACCGGTCAGCGCATACCCGTCCGTGGAGAGAAGGAGATGGAGTTGAAGCTAGGCAACATGATCTACCTGCATAATGTCATCGTGGCTGATATAATGGACGACTGCATCCTGGGCCTAGACTTTATGAGGAAGAATTGTTGTGAGATCGACGTTAAGCAAGGTGTTTTGAAATGTGGACAAGAAGAACTTTTCGTGGAAGGGGCGTTACCAGGGAATGTGTACAGCCTTAAGAAGATTGTTCTTCCGCCGAGATCGGAAACGATTGTGCCGGTTAGTCTTCCTCGGAGTCCTGGGCAAGCCCATCGTTGTGTACTCGTGGAAAGGGTAGACAATGACCTTCCATGGAAAGTGGCTCGAACCTTGGTCAGAACCACCGACATCTCAGGAGTACGTGTGTTGAACCTTTGTGATCAGGAACAGATTATAGAAAAAGGCACATTGGTTGGTACTAGTGAGGAAGTGGATTGGTTGCGTCGATGCGAATATCTATCGACCGGGACCCCCAGCAAGGATGGACAAACGATAGTGACCACACTTTTGGAAGACTGTCGCAGCGTTCTTTCCCCGAATGAAATGGTCAAGGCGAAGAAGTTGTTACTCAAGTACGCCAATGTTTTCTCGTCAAACGAAGCTGACATAGGAAAGACTGGCTTAGTTCAACACAAAATAAACACAGGACAAGAATTGCCTATTCGTCAGCGGCCAAGAAGATTGCCTGTAGCACGTGAAAAGGAAGTGGAAACCATGATTGAGGGAATGGTGAAGGATGGTGTTATTGAACCTTCATCTAGTCCATGGTGTTCACCTGTGGTGCTGGTAAAGAAGAAGGACGGCAGCATGCGGTTTTGTGTTGACTATCGCCGCCTGAACGACATTACAAAGAAGGACAGCTATCCCTTGCCAAGAATTGATGACACGCTGGATATGCTTACAGGCGTAAAGTGGTTTAGTACGCTAGATCTGAAAAGTGGCTACTGGCAGGTTGAAATTGACCCTAAGGACAAGGAGAAAACTGCATTCTCCACAGGAAAGGGTCTGTGGCAATTCAAAGTCATGCCGTTTGGATTGTGCAATGCTCCAGCAACGTTTGAAAGGTTGATGGAGCTTGTACTTACCGGGCTAATTGGAGATGCTTGTCTGGTCTATTTGGATGACATCATCATCGTAGGCCGTACGTTTGAGGAACACCTTCAAAACCTGGAACGCGTGCTCATGAAGATCCAGAGTGCCAACCTCAAGTTGAGTCCAAAGAAGTGCTCACTATTCAAACGGCAAGTTAGTTTTTTGGGGTATGTAGTGTCGGAAGAAGGTATCCGCACGGATCCAGAGAAAATTGCTGCTGTCAAGGAGTGGCCGGTCCCAAAAGACAAGACACAGGTTAGAGCATTTTTGGGTTTGTGCTCTTATTATCGGCGATTTGTGAAGAACTTTGCAGATATAGCCAAACCTCTGCACAAGCTAACCGAGGAGAAGCGACAATTCTGCTGGGATGAAAGTTGCGATATTGCATTCCAGGAGCTCAAGAACCGCCTGTGCAAAACACCTATTTTGGGGTACCCTGATGCGGGCAAGGAATTCATAGTTGACACAGACGCAAGTGATATAGGACTTGGCGGTGTGTTGTCTCAACGGAATGGTGATCAAGAGATTGTGATAGCGTACTTCAGCAAGTCGTTGTCAAAGCCGGAAAGGAACTATTGTGTCACAAGACGGGAATTGCTTGCTGTGGTAAAGTCCTTGCAGCATTTTAGCAAATATCTTCTAGGGCGGAAATTCCACTTACGAACTGACCATGCTGCACTGAAATGGCTATTGCAGTTCAAAAATCCGGAAGGACAAGTTGCGAGATGGATAGAACTACTGCAGGAATACGACTTTGTGATCGAACATCGCAGCGGGAAATCTCATGGCAATGCAGATGCATTGTCAAGAAGACCTTGCCCTGAAGATTGCAAGCATTGTACTAGACAAGAGGGTAAGGAAGTGGTATCTGTGAGAATGCTCAGGACAGACCAGCTCAGCAATGAGTGGAAGGACAGCCTACAACATGCACAGCAGGAAGATTCGGACATTAAGCCGATTCTGGAATGGATGAAGGCCAGTGCTCCTAAGCCCAAGTGGAGCGACGTCTCAGCAATGAGTTCGACCACGAAAAGCTATTGGGCCCAATGGGACAGCTTGCTGATTCAGGATGGAGTCCTGTGCCGTAAATGGGAAAATGGTCGGGGAGACAGGTGTCATTTGCAAATGGTTGTCCCTAAGGCTAAAGTGCCGGATATCCTACAGCTGTACCATAGTGGTTGTTCAGGAGGCCACCTGGGAGTTAAACGAACTCTCCTGAAGATCCGAGAACGGTTTTACTGGGTCCACTGTCGTGACGATGTCGAGGACTGGTGCCGCAAATGTACAAGTTGTGCGGCTGTAAAGGGACCTCAAATTCGTAGTAGAGGCGCATTGAAATTGTACAATGTTGGTGCACCATGGGAGAGGATAGCCATTGACGTTGCGGGGCCGTTTCCAGAAACTGAAAGTGGTAACAAGTATTTCATGGTAGTGATGGATTACTTCACTAAGTGGCCAGAAGTCTTCGCCATTCCAAATCAAGAAGCTTCAACAGTTGCAGATAAACTAGTTCATGAAGTCTTCTGTCGTTTTGGAGTACCTTTAGAGATTCACAGCGATCAAGGAAGGAATTTTGAGTCTCAAATATTCCAGGAAACTTGCCGAGTTATGGGTACTCAGAAAACACGAACAACTTCTTACCACCCACAATCTGATGGAATGGTAGAAAGATTTAATCAGACATTGGAGAGGTACCTAGCAAAAGTTGTGGAAAAACGGCAACGAGACTGGGACAGGCACATACAACCGTTTTTGTTGTCATATCGAAGCGCTGTTCACGAAAGTACATCAGTGACACCAGCTTTCGCAAACTTTGGGAGAGAATTGCGGCTGCCTGCAGACCTGATCACCGGAATACCACCTGATGCCCCACGCAGTATAACCGATTATGCAAATGACTTGCGGAACAAAATGAATGACATTTATGAGCACGTCAGACAGACGGGCCAGCAAACGTCTGAGAAGATGAAAACACGGTATGACCGCAAAATGAACAACAAGGGCTTTGATGAAGGTTCACTAGTGTGGTTACACAATCCAGTTCGCAGCAAAGGGAAATCTCCTAAGCTTCAAGCTAAATGGGACGGACCGTACCGGATTGTGACAAGGATCAATGATGTAACCTACCGGATACAGAAAGGTGCCAGAGGTACTCCTAAGATTGTCCATGTGGATCGACTGGCGCGTTATTATGGGGCCAATAATGCTCGGGACGAGCATGTCTTAGGAGGGGGCAGTGTTACGCGCCACTATTAATGTCTTGTACATGGCAACACTAGTTACACTAGCGCCCCCTAGTGTCGAGTAGCAGAACTAGGAGAGTCGAGATCCTTCCAGAAATTTCGGGACCGATATGTACTCGAACATTCTAGATGTCGCTACAGTAGAAGGTTCTGGAAACTATCTGAGGCCCTATATAAGACCGGTATAGACCACGACCGGGGCAGTATTGAATTGGCGATACAAGAGAATACTTCGAAGCGAAATAACGGCGAACTGTGTTTTATTATTAGTGTGATTTTAGATTGTAATTAGTGTTGTGTAATTAAAGTGTCAATTTTGGTAATTCAGTCGGCAGTTTTTAATTGTCTCGAACCCCAAGCTCGTAACACTATCATTATTTCACTATATTTAGCACAAATTTAAACACCTATAACACAGAACTGTTCCTTCATATACGTGTGATCAATCTGAAACACTCATGACTCATTTTTACGTGCATTGCTGAAATTTTACAAATAAACAAAATCTGTTTTTGCATCTTATTTTTGTACATTTTTGCACTCGGCTTACATCTTATGTGAGCATACATATAGTGAGCAACCAATTTCTACGCGACCCCCACCACATCGGTAAGAGGCAAGTGTTCCCCTTGTTTAGATAACATCTATCTCTGTTCATTATGAAACACCAAGGTGTAGTGTTTGCGTAAATATAAGAAATTATTAATGCCTTCAGTTACCGTCTTCTTATTTGGGCCCATTTTTAGTCGTTTTAGCGGTCAAACCGCGAACTCATTTTCAATACTCAAATACTCATTGTCAAGAAAACCCACGATGTTACGGACAATTTCGAAACCCTATAATACCACAATATTTTACATTCATCTTTTTTATAGAATAAAGAAGACAAATCAGGAGACAGTCCACCTGATTGAAAGTCGATGATGCTGCCCATTGATGTCTACATCTATCCTTGTTTTAGAATAAATATGGAGATACGTTGTCACCCTGAGAATAACTCTCTCTAAAGCCAACATAGAGAGAAGAAGTATATACTCGTAAACCAAAAAACTTAACTTAAACGTAAAATTGCGTCCCCATTAACTAAACTGTTTTAACACATAAATTCTGACAACCCTTAAATTGAGTGATATTGTTTATCCCGATAAAAATTGTTGTTACTTTGAATATTTCTGGGCACCATCAATCACCTCATTTCGTCCCATAGGTATCGTTAGAGACGACTATGTAAAATGTTAAAAAAAAATCTAATACTTCCATTAATAAATTTATTCATTGTGCAAATAAGCCTTGAATAAAATTGGTCGAATATGTGATAAGCTTTCTCGTTATACATTTATATGTCACATGTAAAACGAAAAGGAAAGTAACGTAGGAATTCACACACATACACGCCCTATTTTAGATACATACTATTACTATTATCAGTGCGGGGCGCGTGGAATGAGGCAAATAGTACTTTTTTAGTGCACAGACTAAGTAATTAAAGATGATAAAGATTTACATAAACAAGATCCGCGTTATAAAACCAAATGATGTGGTTGTCCACTAAGACCGGCTGACTTAGCGGTCAGTAATCGCTGTGCGATACACAGTGTGTCTTGCCTAGTTTAGTGGTGCATTTTACACTATATACTCATTTTTCTACGGGACTAAATCCGTAACGAGGATATCCGCAGAAAAACTGCAGTAACTGACATATTCTAGCGGTTCAGTGAGCTAAATTAGCAAAATGTCGGCCATAATTCGAAGATGTAATGCTATATTAAATATTTTGTATAAAATTTTGAACACAATGTTTATTACTTCGCAATAGGTGAAACTCAGTTAAATCTTAAATCAATTTTACTTTATTGCAGCAATGCGGTGAAATTTTTCAGTCTCCACTGCGTCCAGGAGTTTCCTAAGTCAATTAAAATGGCACGCATGCTTAGGAGCGTCGTCGGGAACAATTTAAGCGATTACTTCTGAATCAAGATTTGGTCTGTGTTTGTAGAATTAATTAGAGTTTTATTCTAGAATGTCTTGAAACGCGTCGAGTTTGTTTGAAGAGATTTCATAGATTAAATAGAACATTGAACGGATACGTTCAATGTTCTATTTAATCTCCAAATCATACACTAGATCGGTTTTATATTACTCCTTATAATCATCAATATATCAATACTGTTACTGTTTATGTTTGAACGGTAAAGTAATAAAACTTCAAAACAAACAAATTACTAACCAAGATTCTATACGAACGAAATCGCAGGCACAGCTTGTTATAAGTATTGTTATTATCATCTTCACTTCAAGTCCACTGCTGAACATAGATCTCCCTTTATATATTCTTTATCGACGATATATATCCATACATTCATCTAGCCATTACTGCCCATAAAAGTCCACTGCTGAAAACAGGCCTCCCTCATAGATTGTCTCATGGGGGCTTTTGCCATAGTTGCCACGCTTGGCAAGCGTTTTGGCAACCGCAGTTTTTTTATTATTTTGCGTTGTTATCAAAAAGATGCTGCTGCTGCACATCTCTGTTTCAATTTCCCTCTGTCGCCTCTTAGGACACCCTCGGGACGGTATGGGGTAGTGGATATTCTTGTTTGTACACCTTCTAAAAAAGTTCACTAACATGTTACTTTACTGTAACGTTAACTTTTGTTTAACGTCGCAATTGTAAACATAATAATATTTTATTACGTCGCCGTCTAATAGCTAAACTAAACAAAAACCTAATCACACCCAATTTATGCCGCCGTAATGAAGTAATAATGAAATGGGCAAACTATGGTTGTTTACTTAGGTTTCCATTATTTGTATATGTGTCATACAAATACACTGTTCACTGTGGTCATTAATTTTTCCTGGACTTTTATGGAGTATGTTTACCAATATTTTTAATTTTTATTGATATACTATATACATTGCAAAATATTTAATTTTCTTCTTGTATCTATATATCTATACAAATAAATAAAATTGATGTGTCTGTTTGTAAAATAACAGCTTTTTACTAAATGCATATGAAAGTATATACGGTACATATAACAAAAACATAATTTTTAAAATGTTGGCTGTCTTTCTGTCTGTCTGTTTGTTTGTTCCGGCCAATCTCCGAAACGGCTGGACCGATTTTGACCGGACTTTCACTGGCAGATAGATAATATTAGTTCCGCGCAAAAAAAAATTTATAAAATCTAATCGTAATAAATTCCACGTGGGCGAAATCGCGGGGCACAGCTAGTTATCAAATAACACAAGAAGTAAATTAACAACTAATAGTTAGTCAACCGTGTAGTGGCGGTGTAAGAATATCCATTATCCCATATAGTCCCGTGGGTTTCGTAAAAGGCGACAGAAGGAAACTAAAACAGGAACTCTGCAATTTTCCCAATTTTCTTAAAATTATAAAGTTTCCAACCGCCTGCCAAGGGTAGCAATGGCAAAATTCCACTTATGAAGAATAAGTTAGAGGCCCTGTGTTCAGCAGTGGTCTTATATAGGCTGTAATGAACTAATATGTAGTGAATTAATATGTAGGTGACGTAAGAATATCCACTCTCTTATTGGATTTGACGTTTCTCGACGTGCCTTCGACGCTGACCGACTATGATTGGTCGGTGCTATTATTATAGCGTCTAATGGACCGAGTGACGTCAACCAAGATGCCACCAATTTGGCTGCTGTTTAAATTGATTCTTAGTCATTGGAAATTAAATATTTTAAGTTATGACACTGAAATGAAGTAAAAAAATAAATAAAAAAAAACAAAATACGGTGGCAAAATTGTTAGTAATTTGCTACGCCAATAAATTTAAAACTGTTCTACTAATATTAATTAATGAAAAAGGATGAAATTGTTTTATTTTTTAAATTAACATGCCGTATGAGCTTTAAGAGTCATGTCACGTCGTCATTTGAGTCGAGATAAAATGTTACGAGCCCTAGGCATATTAGAAAATTCAATTCATCATTGCTGAGGACACCAGTCAAAATGTGATATCAAGGTTTTGGTCACGTTATCGCAGTAATGGGGATGTGGCTGAACGGTACATAGGTAGATATCGTCTTACTATGCAGAGACAGGATCGATTTCTCCAAATGACCGCCAGAAGACAACCCAATATCACAGCAATGCAACTACTACAAAAACTCCAGGAGGACCACCAGCTGCTAGTAAGCGGCCAAACCGTCTAAAGTGGGTTGCATGAAGTTGGTCTTCAAACTCATAGACCTCTACGTGTTCCAGCATTGCGACGTGACAATCGCTTTCGTGGGCTCGGGAGCATTTACCATAGAGTGACGAACAATGGTCTCTGGTGCTGTTCAGCGATGAGTCCCGATTTGTGGTTCATCCTGATTCACGAAAAACACGCATTCGGAGAACTTCAGGGAGAGTTAGCCGTCTACGGCACCCTCAGGCCCACCATACCAAGGCGGGAGAATCATGGTGTGGGCAGGAATTCGTCTTGGCGTACGAACCCAGCTCGTTTGGATCCAATGTAGCATGACTGAATAAAAATAGTAAGAGGTGGTAGTAGAGCCTGTTATTATCCTACACAGAATCGAAATAGGCCAGGAATTTCTATTCAAACACGATGATGCTTCTTCCCATTTGACACGGTTGGTGTCGACCGCTCTCCGAGACTACGATAATCAAGTTTTGGATCAGCCTGCACACTCGCCCGACTTCAATCCTATCGAGCATGCCTGGGACATGTTACGACGAAAAGCTTTGAGAGATTTTCCGCCAAATTTGACGACGGAACTACAACTTTACGAACACTTGCAAAGAACATGGGACCTCATACCGCAGCAAGATATTCACAATTTAATTTTAAGTATAAACAATCCAGGTTGATGTGTAATTAAAATGTAAGAGGTGGCAACACTGAATATTAATAATTTTACTTTATAAGATTTTTTCAATTTTAATCAAAATTCATGGGTTTATAAGAAGAATTGAAGTTTTTTTATCATTTTAATTTTCTACGGCAATTAAAAAATATATATATTTTATTTAAAATACGAAATGTTTTTTATTTTTTATTTAATATCTTAAAATAACCTATTATTTTTCTACTTACTATATCAGAAAATTCTTCATAGATTTTTAGATATTTGATGAAATATAAAATATCCCTGGATTCTATCGACGTGTGCTATTATATCATATTATATGCATACCTATTTGTTTTATTCAAAGAAAGTTGCATCCCGAGTGACATTGCATTATAACTCATGAGGCATTTCTGCTACAATAAAATTGTTTATTTTATGCATAGCGCGAGAGTTTAAGGCTCCATGATCAATCTTCGTTTATTTAACTTGTTTTATTTGTGACGGAAACAAAGCTGAGCACATTGGAAGATGTATAGCGCTATGCCCGTCTGAATAATTAATCCCAGTGTGCAAGGGATATACCACTACATCTTCTTAATTCGTTATATTTTTAGAAAGCATTTGTACGCTGCAAAATGTGTGAAGATTGACAGGCACGCTTGGATTTCAGTCAGTTTCTTTAACATACATACATACATATATATAATCACGCCTCTTTCCCGTAGGGGTAGGCAGAGACCACTTCATTCCACTTGCTACGATCCTTACATACTTGTTTCGCTTCGTACACTTTCAACCGAGAGGTCAATCGATGGATTCAATTCGGCTGGGCAGTGTTCGGGAAATTAAAACACATCTTCGCATGATATATACCTTAAAACTTAAAAACCAGATTGTTCAACCAGTGTGTGTTGCCAGTGATGACTTATCGATCTGAGACGTTGTCCTTTACTGCTGGCCGTATGACGAAGCTCAAGGTCGCTCAGCGAGCTATGAAGATGGTTATGCTCGGGGTTTCTCTGCTTGATAAACTTAAAAATGAGAATATTCGCAGGAGAACCAGACTGACTGACATAGCCCAACCGATTAATAAGCTGAAGGGGCAATGGACCGGCCATATAGCTGAAGAACCGACAACCGATGGGGAAAAAAGGTTCTTGAGTGGCGGGTAGGTAAAGTGTAAAATGAGGGACTCCATCTTAGCCTTCTGGGGACGTCAAAAAAAAATTAGGGTTCCTATAAAAAAACCGCATGGAATCCAATCGTTACAAATTCCACGCGGTCGAAGTCGCGAACATAAAATACCAGGATGTATTATGCCGTATGGTGAAGAGATGAAAAGAGAACGATGAACCCCATCTCGTCTCGTGGTAGACGTAAGAGGCGATTACGGGAAATGCAATAAAGATTTTGTGGCTTCCGTCCGCTCTGGAGACGCATTTGCATTATGATTTTTATTTGAGGTGAAATGTAGATATCTATGAGCCACAGCATCCACTTACCATCATGTGGACTGTATGCTTGCTGAATATGTCTTCATTCGTTTAAATAACTCTGAAATTACTCGATCATAAAAATGTAATCCGCCCGCTCTCGTGATTAATTCCGACAGAGAAGGGCCAACTGAGAGGTCTTCCTTCAGATGGTTCCTTGTTACGAAACTCCAATCACTCCACTTTGAGTTCGACCGGTTAACGAGGTGGATGTGAACCCCGTGAAGGAGAATCACAAGAGAGCGTCTGAAGCCCCTTTCTGAAAAGAAAAGGTCAGCCGACTAAGATTACAGGTCCTCTTGAAATGGTCCTCTTTAGGTGGTGGAAGATCCTTCAGGAATAAAACAGCAATTATCTTCAATATTTCATCATAAGAGTGCAATTGATTACTTTCCCTATTCATATCACTTCCCTATGCGCTTTTCTTTCTTGATTTAAATATACAGTGGCTGTTCAAATTATTATACTCAAACCATGAAATAAGATATTTTTAAAGTTTTTTAAGTTTAAATTTCTTTAAGTAATAAATTTAATCTGTTTACTGGTATTATTTTTTCACTAGAGTTTATAAAACTATTTCTGAAAATAATTAAACATGTTTTTGGTGTAAAAAGTTAATTTAATTCAAGTTTTTTTACAAATTAATATTTTGTAAAACCAGCCTTTTGTGCAATAACTTCTTGAAGTCGACGAGGCATGTCCATCGTTTTTAGTTATGACTTTTTCTTTAGCTATTTCCTTCTTTAATGCAGCCCACACATTTTCTATGGGGTTTAGATCTGGAGAGTTACCACGCCATTCCAACACCTTTATCTGATGGTCATTTTGGAATTTTGTCACTTTTTTTGCTTTATGACATGGGGCTGAGTCATGCATAAACAGGAAATCCTTATTAGGAAACGATTCTGATGTCTGTGGGATCAGTTTTTCTGACAGAACTTTAATGTACTGTTCCTGCTGCATGGTGTTTTCCACTATGTAGAGGCGTCCGTTACCCTTTGCACTGATAACTCCCCAGATCATTATGGATAGTGGATGCTTCACTCTCTCTACAATACAGTCTTCTTTGAATTTCTCATTTGGTCTCCTATGAACAAACTGCGTATGGTCTTGCAAGATCTGGATACTCGACTCATCAGAGAAGCAAACCTAGAAATCCCAAACATGATCAATTCACATTAGTAAAGACATGTCCATACAGTGATACAATACAAAATACGTTTATAATACAATATATTACTTTATGCCAGTCTTCTGCAGTCTAGTGTTTATATTTTTTTTGCAAACTTTAGGCGTTTCAGACGCATGGCAGGAGTCAATTTCGGCTTCTTCAATGGTCGACGGCAGGAAAAGTTTTTTTCCTTCCATCTTCTACGTAACGTCATGTCAGACAGAGTCACTCCAGCCTATTCGAGAATATCTCTAATGACTTTTCTGGGTTTATTCCGATTTTCTATGGTTATTTGCGGACAAACCTCACGGTCAAATAGTTAAATAGATGTAACCCTTGTACCTATTAAAATGTTATAAATAAATGAAAAAAAAATTTGCCCAATTTTTCGCTCATCTCAGGCGTAGTGATGCGTTTACGTCCACATTTTCTGAAATGTTTCGGCGTCATGGACTCCTCTTGTTGCACAGCTTTACTGATATTACGCACTGTAGATTGAGAAACCTTGCACATTTCTGTTATTTTCCTTTGAGAATATTTACAGTGTTTTAGCAAAGTCTTAATTTCAGTTTTCTTTTTTGGAGACATGTCAGAACGCTTCCCCATCTTCAAATCTATTGAAAGTGAGGTTATGTTGATGACAAACAGGAATTTTAAAATAAAATATATATTAGACAGCAAATAAAACAGCGAAATGCAAGAATAATAATAACTAATGACAAATTAATACCAATAATACATACCTTTTACTGAATAAATCCTTCACTTAGTTATAATAAAGACACAGAGAGCACGTGCTTACAGAAATGCAAAATTGACAACGAAACAAAATAGCGGCCATTACAGTGTTGCCTAGTTAAAAGTAGATAATTTTAGTGTTGTAAACTATAAAGCATAAAATTATTAATCATTTTCAATTTATTTGATTGAACTAAAACCGTCGTTGTAAAGTATAATTGGTTTTAAATACTAAATAAACGGAATAAATATGTTGAGTATAATAATTTGAACACCCGCTGTATACTGGTAGCTGGTCCCGAACGAATAGCATAGCCGTTTAATGAGCTACCTCAAAGCTATACTCGAAAGGGAGCCGCGCACCGCGCGCGATTTCAAAGTACTATAGCATCGATTTTTACGATTGAACCCTTATATTTTTCCCAATATCTTTATTTGTACAACGGTTTATTTATAATGATAGCACAAGAAAGTCTTAATATTATAACATACATCCCATTATGATCACAGAAAGAATTCTTAAATATCTAACACATAAGGTTGAAATAACATTATTTATTAGCAAACATAAACAACTTAACTAATACAATAGTTTATTCACATTTTTACACATATTTTTATCTTTCATACAATTTTAAATTTCTTATACAAAACTATTATTATTTCACTATATTTAGCACAAATTTGAACACCTATAACACAGAACTGTTCTTTCATATGCGTGTGATCAACCTGAAACACTCATCACTCATTTTTACGTGCATTGCTGAAATTTCACAAATAAACAAAATCTATTTTTGCGTCTTATTTTTGTACATTTTTACACTCGACTTACATCTTATGTGAGCATACATTTAGTGTGCAACCAATTTCTACGCGACCCCCACCACATCGATAAGAGGCAAGTGCTCTCATTGTTTATATAACATCTATCTCTGTTCATTATGAAACACCAAGGTTTACATACATTATCTTTATCAGTCATGATGTTTCTTATCTAATATCACAAAAACGAAATTAGTCTCAAGTGCTAAATATTCTATAATAAACAAGTATATATTTAATACAAAAACTTTCATTCGCATCACACAGCCGATTACTATGTAATACATGACTCTAAATTAACTTGAAAAACAAACAGGCAGAACTCCCGATACCATCCACACCATCTGGATGATTGGTGGTCCATCACTGTGCGATTTAGAAGATGTTTTCTTCCTCGCACGACTTCCTTGTGGAATCGATTACCATTGGCGATTATTCCGGACCGATATGACTAAGGGACCTTCAAGAAAAGAGCGTACTCCTTTTTAAAAAGCCGGCAACGCATCTGCGATTCCCTTCCTGGTGTTGCAGCTGTTCATGGGCGGCGGTAGTCACTTACCATCAGGTGAGCCGCATGCTCGTTTGCCCCCTCTCCTATAAAAAAAAACTTTCAAGAAAACAATGCTCGACCTGGGAATCGAACCCCGAACTTTCGTTCGACGTTATATCGAATTTATTCACTTCTAATATAGATTATCGGACGTACCAACGATTACGGGATTAATTACAATACCAGTATATCAAAACATCCTCAGACCTTAGTTACTTTCGAATATTTTAGCTTAATTACTTTAAAAGAAACGACGTTAGTTCTACGACTTATTAATATACGAATAATATATAATAGAAATAACGGTCTAAGTATTCTACTGTACATTAATTGTAACCCTGTACATAAAGATTTTACTTTAGATATAAGCAAGTTAAAACGAGTAAATGCATTTGAAATTATAGGTACAATTATGATAAATCTAGTATATTTCTAGTGTTTTTCTTTTAAATTTTAGTTGTGTGGCAACTAGGGAACGACTGTCATTTGTTTGTGGTTAGAGCAAATTATTATCAATATATTTTTCACTATAAGTTTTGTAATTCCTTCCCCAATCATTATTATTTTCGTGTCTTCCTTTTTGTTACTTTTAATTAAAATATGTTGTGACAAGTGAGTTTCATTTAATGATGTTTATTTTTAAATTGCCGAGGTAATAGACTCCAGTCACGTATTTATAACAATGGAAAAATTAATAAAATGGGAGAGTTTGTTTTGAAAGTGGCGTTTATGCAAGCAATTGAATAGAAAATTACGTAACAGTTGTTCCACGCGTTTGAAATAGCATGCTTGCACTGTAAAATAAAAATGCTATTTATTCAATAGTATATCTATTGCTTTGTCCTCGAATAACTATAAGCGAAATATTATTATAATGACAAATAGTGAGTTTTTTGAACTTATTCCTCTGAAGTACCTCTACACGTGGTAGAGTCATGACGCAGCTATATTATGGTTGTAGCACGAATGGGTCGGCTCGACCGCGGAAGAACCGCACTCTCACAGAATACCAGTGTAAAATAGTATCTTAACGTGTTTCGTATGGTGAGTATAGAGAACCGGAGACCCTTTTTACTGGATACGAGGCATTCCATCTTTGTCCTTACGGGTGACAACGCATCTGTATTTTGATTTATAATCGAATGTAGATGTATATGTCTATGGACCACAGCAACCACTCACCATCAGGTGGATTGTGTGCTCTTTTGTCACCTTTATACTATAAAAAAGGTGTGAAAATGCAGTGATGTATTTTGCTTAAATCTGCTGCGAGTTTACGTTAGCCTGCAGCAACTACTTACCATGATGTGACCTGTTAATGTTAACTCATTTTCAGAATACTGTTCACTATCATCATCATCACAGCCCTTCATAAGTATAAGCCAAACGTAGACTTCTCCAAGGAATGCCACAAACTCTTTTTCAAAGCCACCTGCATCTATCGACTTCCTAATATCATTAAAAATTGTTTATTACTCTCTTTGCTTTTTGTTATCTACTACTTTAACAAAAAAATAACTATATATAAAATAATGAATACATAATATAAATTACTTCAATTTGTCTAGGCTTTCAAGTGAAACGGAATGTCGTAGCGCCTTCCAGATGCTCCGAAATTAAATTAACTATCTTTGTTCGTGACTAAAAGGAGCTCTCCTTGGAAGACTGCCTATTGAAGTCAGAAACAGCTGGCACATTCTTCAGATTCTATTTGACATCCTTTCATTTATTTAATATCGCACTAACGATGAGATCAGAACTCCAAAAATTGTTTTATAACATTTAATATATTTTTTAGGGTCTCTTTGTTGTTTTAATCCATTCATAACAGTCTATCAAAAGTCCACAGATAAAAAAGGCCTCCCGTGTAGATTTCCTTATAGAGAGGATATTTATATTTGTTACGCTTGGCAGGCATGTTGGCAACCGCAGTTTTTTTATTATTTTAAGTTTTATAACGAATTTGATGCTGCCCATCTGCTGGTTCATATACCCTTACGTAAATTACAACACCGCTACAACACGGTTAGACATCTTACTTACAACGTAAACATAAACATTCACGTCTGTCGCCTAGAGGGGTAAGCAGATACTACGGATTTCCATTTGTCTCAATCCTGACTCACCTCCCTCGCCTCCTTTACGTCCATACACCTACGCATATGTATGCGTGGGTATATGCTTATTGGTCAACGGTAATTCTTATTTGGCCCATCTTCAGTATATCACCAATTTGGGCAATTAACTTTCGTCTAAGGCGTCCCTTGCCGACTCTGCCGTTCACAGCTTTGCTTTGTCATTTTTTTCTTATCCATTACTTCTACATGATCTCGTTTACGCTAAGCATAAAATACCCAGATCTGTGACGGAGAGTAGCGTCAAGATTGTTATACATCTGGTTCTGCGATAATCAATCCGCCAGCCATGATTGCCAATTAGGGCAATCCATCATATAACTGGAGATGTCTAAGCCCAGCAGTAAAATTTTACGGGTGTATCATGATGAAGAAAAAGGATACTATACAATTTAAAAGCGAGAGCCTATCCCATATCGTTCCGTGTGTGTCGTAAGAGGCGACAGAGGAAAATGAACCAGGAGATGGACGGCAGCATCTTCCTAATAACAACTAAACATAAAAACTACGGTTACTTATCCTAATGCCAAGTGTGACAACTATGGCAAATATTTCACTATGAAGAAAAAATATATCTAAATGTTCTGCATGTGGACACTTCATCATCATTACACAATCAGTAGATATGGAACTTCAAAATGCTCGCTTTCGCATCGTAATCCTCGCGAATGTAACGTGACAAGTGTGTCAAATAGTGTGGAGCTGTGACTCGTTTAATATTATGATAATACAGTGTACGAAATTCATACATAAATACATGCCAGTTTATACGGGAGTTTAGTGTGTGTCCAGAGGGAGTTAAGCGCAACAATAGCTGTCAAGAAGAAAGTTCGCGAACTTTAATTAGATTAACTGGCTGAAACATATTGAATACAATAAATTATACGGATCGCGTTTAATTTTTACTTATTTTTGATTCCCGAAGTTTCGAGTGCTTAGCAGCACTCATGGTCACGGGGGGACTGAGGTGATTGACGTCCCGTCCTATTTAATTATAAATGTTGGTCCGATTAACGCAGATTGATCTTGCTGTGTCTTGAAGTCTTGCAGTAGTATGCTTGGGTTTAGGTTTAATTTTATTAATAAAGAGGTTTGTAAGGATCGTGACACTTGGCGATCTGTTCTCTCTGGCTACCCCGTCAGGTATTGTGCGTGAAGATTAGTAAGTAAGTAAGTAAGTAATTAAGGGATCCCAAGCAGATGCTAGCACCCAGCCATCTATATATTATATATTAAATATTTTGTGATGTACAAATTTATGTAACGTGTTTGTGTTATATTGTTTAGAGGGTAAATAAATAAACAGTGTTTTGCATACGTCGATTTACAAGCTGCAACCGTGTTTACATGGAATCTTGCGTTTAATGCTGAATATAACTTTGGGCGTAAAACGTTGATAATGAAAGCTAAAAAAATCATTTTATAATGTCAAAATTATTCCCTATTTCTTTCCATGGGCGATGTGAGAGGTGACTTAGGAAGATCTTTTGTTTAACAGAGTACGGGTGGAAAGAGCACACATTCCACCTGATATAGTACAAACTAGTACGGATTGTAGAACATTAACTTTTCTGTAGCACTATTATCATAACTGGAAATGTATTTTTGTTTACCTCATTTAAATTTGGATTTATATTAACTCTTCACTTAAATATGTTACATTATAGCGAGGTGGTAAGATCAATTTGCTAAATATAGTATGTTATTTGTAACTTGTTGATAAATAAGTTAATAAAAAAATGTGTGGCCCACACATTTATCCTCCGATTAATGGCGCAGGTTTGGCCTCACATGGAATACTCTTCACATCTCTGGGCTAGAGCTGCCCAGTGCCAGCTCCCTCCACTTTACCGCATCGAGCGCAGAGCGGCTCGAATCATCGACGACCGAGTCCTTACCGAACGGCACGATTCACTGGCGCTGCGAAGAGATGTTGCATTCCTTTGCATTTTCTATCTAATTTACCACGGGGAGTGCTCTGAGGAATTGTTCGGATTAATTCCAGTCGCCAAATTTCACGAACGCATATCGCGTCAAAATTCACGATACCACCCAAGCAGCATGCAAGCTGTATACGAGCTGTATTGGAGTTCCTTTTTATACTATAGGCTGCATTTACTGGCTGTACAAAGGCTGTATAAGCGCTTATACAGCTCTTATAAGTAAAAAATTGGCATAAATTATACAGCTTTATGCGTTAGTAGCGCTGTACAGTAGCTGTACAAGCACAAAAGGGGCTGTATAATAGCTGTATTATAGCTGTTATTTGGTGTACAAGGAAACTATTAGACTACAAATACTATCTTCATAAGTATCTTTTACAGATAAAGGTTCTAAATTGGTGTATGAACGGTATCACAAATGAAATTATGACAAAAATAACTTAATAGGTTTACTTCATTGAATGATGGCGACATTTATAGTGACTTAAAGATTATATTACATATTAATATTACTTGGATTGGAGTTGAGTTTTGACGGTGATAACTGGTGAATAGAAAGTGCAAAATTAGATTTACGGTAAACTTGTATATGATTTCTATCAAAAAATTGCCGCGCCTGTAAAATAACGAAATAATATAAGGACTAAATACTAAATATGGTAAGTAAATATTGATTTTATAGGTTAGAATAAGAAAATAATTAAATTAGTGAATATGAATGCATATTGGGGCAAGGTGATTATTAGTCAAACTAAAAATAATGGTTTAGGCTAAAACTAATGTGTCATATTCCTAAATTTACAATTTAAGGCCTTAACAGTGGTTGAAATGCCTAAATCTAGGATATTTAAGTAAAAAAATCTCAATAACTGTTCATTTAATCCACAAAGAAAAAATATAAAGTAACAGAAAAAGATTTGTTAAATGTTTTTAATTTAACAAAAATGTATTTTTGTCAACCCCTTATTAGAAAAAAAATCCCCAAAGAGTACCTATCTTTGTCATATTTTGCAAAATTTCTCCAAAACGGCACAAGCTTTTTAAATAATTCTTACACTAAAAAAAAGGTCTTAAAAATATCAATATTTTTAATTGAGAGTTTTATTTTTATTACCCGTTTTATAAGAGAATATATCATTTTTCCCTGAAATTGAATATATTTACGCGAGCGCGCATGCTCCGTCGCCTTGTAAGCTCTGTCACAGTCCGTTTTCGGACATCGTCGAGGGTGGACCGCACGTCGGTGTTGGAGCGATTTCGTTAGAATAGAATAGAATAGAATGATTTTTATTCAATATGGATTATTACATAATACTTATTGAAAGTCATTATTTTATTTACCACTGGTTCGGAACATACCTCTGTCCTGGGAAGAACCAGCAAGAAACCCAGCGGGACTTTTTTTTAAACATAATTTCACTTAACAATAATTTTGATTATACAATTTTAAATGAATTTTCATAGAACCAGCATGGTGGCGATCACCTTATTCCCAGGGGTTATTTTCACTCATGTATTCCTTGATATTATAATAACCCTTTTTGTACAGTTTTTCTTTAATAAAACTTTTAAACTTGTTTATTGACAAACATTGAACATGTTCTGGGATTCTGTTGTAAAAGCGTATACATTGCCCCATAAATGAATTACTAATTCTGTGGAGACTTGTAAGTGGCATTACAAGCTTATGTTTGTTCCTAGTGTTTAAGGTATGAACATCCTTATTCTTATTAAAGCTATTTATGTTTTTATGTACATACATTACATTTTCATAAATATATTGCGATGCCAAAGTTAATATGTTTATTTCTTTAAATTTTTCTCTAAGGGACTCTTTACAATTTAGATTATAAATCGCCCGTACGGCTCTCTTTTGCAAAACAAATATAGCTTCAATATCAGTCGCATTACCCCATAGCAAAATTCCATAAGACATTACGCTATGAAAGTAACTAAAATACACTAACCTAGCTGTCTCAACATCTGTGAGACTTCTAATCTTTCTTACAGCATATGCTGCAGAACTAAGTCTGCTTGCTAATTTAGATATATGGGGGCCCCATTGAAGTTTCGCGTCAATAGTAATACCGAGAAAAACAGTGGTATCCACAAGACTCAACTCCTCCCCATTTAAGAGCACATTGGTTTTCGAATGTTTTACATTAGGTATTGTAAATTTAATACATTTTGTCTTATTGCCGTTTAAGAGCAAATTGTTGGCGTTAAACCAATGTACTAGTTTCGATAGAGCATTATTTACATCGTCATATTTAATTGACTGACGTTCAAATATATATTAGTTTTTTAAAAGTTTATACTCAATTATAAATATTTTTATGACTAGAAATACTTAATTTAGTTAATATCTGTACACTGGTAACTGTAAATATTATTTTCTAAATAAATGAATTTTTAAAGTGCCCAAAGAAGAAGAAATTTTTGCGGCGACGTTGATTAGTGAAATTGAAAAATGCATTTTTATATAATTTAGATGTGGAACGACGAACATGCTCTCGTTACTTAGATTTCGATAGTTTTTAATACCCATGTAATTTTATTGTTGCATATTTTTATTTATTAGTTGATAATGAATTTTATAATTATGTATTACAATAAAACGCTGTTTTTATAAGTATGACTTTATAAAATATTATTGGGGAGAGAAATAAAGATACAGATACTTACATTTAGGTACACTGTTATCAAATTAAATCAAACAATTTAAATAAATAAAAGAATGGTGCTTACCTAAGTGTAAATAACTATATAAAGATATTCTTGTGTTTATGGTTTTTTTTTTATGTTAGACAAACTATCATCTAAAAAATGTAAAAATTTTAAATTGGAGAGGGGTTTCTCTACATGATAAAGTTATAAATGAAGGTATTTGCATTAGAATCAGAGTAATTGACATAGCTCAACGGAATATTACAGTGAAATGGCAATGGGCTAGCTATATAACTTGGAAAACATAAAAAATAGGAAGAAAGGTCCTCGAGTGGCAACCTCGTACAGGTAAACGAATTAGTACTCAATCTTTATTCGTCTTCACGAATTCTCATACACTTTTCTTCACACATACACACACACACACACACACACACACACACACGCACATGCGCGCAAGCACGCACGCGCACACACACACACACACACACACACACACACAAATAGGTCGCAAATAATACTTACCTAGTACTATTAGGCAAGAGTCAATAGGTTTTTGTTAAGTCAGTGCAATTCACCATCTTAGACTACATAACCACTTACCGATGGGATTGTAGTTGCTTTACTACTTGCTGGGTAAAAATAGTAAAAAAAAAATTTACCCTGTGAAAGTTTGCATTTAGATATAATTTTTCTAACCAACCATAAAAATATGATGAGAATATGTATATAAGTATAAAGGTTGCCTCACACGGAACAGTAATAATATAATATTATATCTTCCATTATCTCTGAAATCCGAGGTATGTTCATATTAAGAGGCTGAATAGAGCCACATTGAAATGCATGGGGATCGTTTTGTAATTTCACGTCATTATCGAAAAAAAATTGTACGTATTTCAGGTGGCGGTTTGCAAAACACGATTCCACAAAAATTAACTCAATAGAAAATAATTGCAAAGTTGCTTCTAAAAATACTTAAATTTTCAACGTCAATTTTTTTTTACGTGGTAGAGCCATGCTACAGCTATATTTATTAGGTATAGTTGTAGCACGAATGGGTCGGCTCGACCGGGGAAGGGCCACGCTCTCACGGAATAACATGTAAAATAGCAGTTTAACCCTGCTGTGTTTCGTATGGTGAGTGTAGAGAACCGGAGAACCTTTTTACTGGAAACGAGGCATTACATCTTAGTCCTCACGGGTGACAACGCATCTACATTTTGATACGTAATCGAGAATAGATGTAGATGTGTATGGGCCGTAGCAACCACTTACCATCAGGTGGACTGTGTGCTCGTTTGTCACCCTTATTCTATTTAAAAAAAACTTTCTGAGATTTCATTAAAATAATGTTAGGTATTGTAAGCACTCGTACAATTATGTCTCATGTTAATAAAGCTATTGGGCTATTTTGATTTGTAATAAAGTGATTTTACTTTATAAGTTAAATAATTTATTTACCTTTCTATATCAAGAACCGTTTTTCTGTCACTCCTATTGAATTTGACAGTGCTTGCTGAAATTTAGCATCTATAGATGGATCAGAATCGCCCGCTGATCCGGCTGTTAGATATTGCAAAAATAATCGAAAATATTTATTTTTACTTTCATGTCCAAGACTACCTTGTTTTATTTTATTACGGTCAAATAATATTTATTAGGTTAAAAAGCAAGTATTTTTGTAAATGTTTTGTATGTAAATGTAAATGTTTTCATTATTTTGTTATTCTATTGTTTACAGTTATTATCACGTCTTAGCTTTACACCAAGAATTACATTAGAAATTCTTGATGGGATGCGATGTAACGCGCATACATTATTTTCATCAAGAACTATGATATATATTTTTATATATATTTGTTTTTTTTACCAGTGGAGTTTCAACAAAATCTTAAAAAAGTTCAATGAATTAAAAAAATGCTAATAATTATATAATTTCAAGTCAGTGTTTTACATTTAAAGATCAGTTATAAAGAGCCAATGTTATTATTTTCATTTTGATTAATTTAATTCGAGACTAAAATAAATGTGAAAGGGCTTTTATCTACAATAATAATTTTCATCAAAAATAACATAGACTTATAAAAGTCATATACACGGTCAATCATACTGAAGATTAGCAATTGTACTACAAAATATTTAAAAGACTATTTCCAGTATAATGACATATCATCATTAATGTTTGACTGGCACACTTAAAAGTTTTATCACATGGCTAAATGATTGACTTTTATATTATGATAAGGTCATGCTTTTCTATAAAAAGTTGCAAGAAATTTTAATTCCCGGCCCTATTGGTTTGTTTTACTTTTTACTTAATTAGTGAAAAACAAAATGGACTGATCTAAAAATTTACTTTCTTGTGTAAAAAGTGCTATTTAGAATTTTATGCAAATGATAATTAAAGTTTCTATGTAAATAAGTGTAACATAGCGGGTATTATATTCAATGGTAGCGGCCATCCGTATTAGCAAAGCCAGCATCATTTTCTGTACAGAAACCGGCAAAGTGTTGCTCAAGGCATTATAAACAAAGCAGCTGATAAAATGTTACACTCATAACTGTTAACAAAAACTGTTTTCGCAAATGGTCTTATAGATAATAATAACTATTCCGCCGTGTTAGGTGCAGGAGCTATTATTAGAAGGAGAAGAGGTAAAATTTTGTTTTAGAAATGCGCAATCAATATTGTTTTGTCTGCAATTGAGCATAAAATAAAAAATAACTTCAGCCAAAGAGCATAACTGGCATTATACTCAGGCCCATCAATTGGTATGGAAAAAAATAATTTTACCAGGTCTCAAAAAATCAATCAAAATTCAAAAAACATAAATATTAAAATCAAAAAATGTATATATGTATGTCTATACATACATATAATAATTTATGGCCGCTTAGTAACTGACGGTGACTCACTATAACATCCTACAGTCACGCCGAAACTAAGAGGAGAGAATCACTGTAGAAAAGGTAATAATTTATTGCGGAAATTTTGTGATAAAATTAAAAAAAATATAAACTTATCCAAGTTAATCTAACTTAGTCTAACTTATCCTTATGCGTACAAAAAAAAACAAATAAATAAAAAATAAAAATAAAAATAGTGAGATGGCGTCAGTTTTTAAGGAGATATAACAAAAATAAACAAAAAAATAAATTTCAATAAAGTTCAGTATTTAATTGATTTTATACCGCAGACACTTAATCACGCTTTTCGAAACCACGCCAGTTGTAAACAATACTTGTGTGAAAAGACAAAATTTCTTTTCAAATTTCCGCCGAGTTGTAAGTAGAAGGCCAAATAGGTCACGTGTCGATTTTAATTAAATATATTTTATATCTCATGATCTTGACTACGTTTCATCAATTAACCATTGGTAAAAATTAAAACAGGAATTTTACGATTGTGTTTACAAAAAACATTATTAGTTGAACCTTGCAGCTTGTTCATTATTTTTATTATAAATACCTATAAATGTATATATTATTAATAAATAGTTCCCATAATATATTGGATTATTTTTTATTTTGCCCTATCTGCAATGTTCTGCGCTCTATAGAAAATGTGGCGTATGACATGACTGACAATCTTTCGAACGTTTTATCTAGGTACAAAGATGTTTTACGTTTTCGTCGCCTCCACATGATATTTTTGTCAGCATAAGGTACCCTTCTATATCTGAAACGAATATAAATATTGCTACAAAGTAAAGTAATAAGCTATACAAGTCTCTCTACTGGGCACAGGACTCTTTTTTTTTTATTTCTGTGAGGGTTTTAGGGCAAGGAAATGCCCGCCGTGCTTCCCCAATGCGTGTTGACGAAAATTGCAATTACAAATTTCATTCGTGCTGTCGGGGATCAAACCCGGGAAAATTTACAGCGAACGCTTTGACGACATATTTTTAATACGACACAAATAAATACGATTTAACATATATAATAAAAATTTTTACGTAATTGAAACTTGAACACTTGATAGCTCGTGATGCCTACCGGACAAAGCTACAGCCCCACACTGTGCAATGTAATTGAAGATGCGTAACCGCGACATAATTCTCAGTGATGCGCAAGCATAACAGGCAGTATGTCACTTATATAATTGTCATCTCTGCAGTCTATTAATCTTTGCACTTTTATAAGTAATACAGAACGTAGTTGCTAGACGGTGTTGACATCGGCTAAAATCTCTGCGATCGCCGTTTCGTCAAGGTCATTCAGGCTAGTTAAAGCCTTAAATTTTGTTTTTATAAGTCCTAAAATGGCGACAATTTACTAAACAGCCTAAAGGATATTTCGAAGGTCTTAAAGTCTTAGTAGCTGTACTATGTATGTTATGGATTCTACTATACAGCCATTAGTTTTTAATCAGCTGTATAATAGAATATTTTGATTACGAACGCTGTATAGTAGTTTTTTAAAACATCACAGATAATTGTCTTTAGAGATATGTATAAAAGATGAAAAACCTTTGTCTTAAAAACAACACTTTTATCCCTTCTTCATTTTATCTCATTTAAATAATAATATTTTAAGATGTAACAATATTTTAATAATTTTGTTGTTTTATTTTATGGACAAGGACAAAAAAGTGTTTACTTCTTTCACTTCTTTATATAAAGCCACACAGACAAAGTTAATAAATTGAAAAAATATTATAACAGACTTAATCTGTATTATAGCTGTTATTTATTTTTTTAGTTTTATATCACTCTCATAGACAGAAGTTATAAAACTACTGTATACTAACTACTGTAAGTTTTAGAAGGAGACACACAGAAGACATACACCATTGTACAGAAATAATATTTGAATGATACTATTATAACATTTAAAGCTGTAATAAGCAAGTGACAGCAAGCAAAAAACAACTTCTATACAGCTTTAATGATAAAATCAGATTGAAGTGTAACAAAATACTTAAAGCTGTATAGTAGGGTTTTCATATTCTGATTAAGAACCCTAAGCTTACTTAGATCTCATATTACAGACTTTATACAGCTTGAGCTGTATAATAACTCATAAGCCACTCTTATAAGTATACAATCTGTTTTCAACACACTTATACGCTTCTAATAGAACTCTAAGTTCTATATGGGCTGGTATATTGATGTTCATAACGCTTGTGTGCTGCTTGGGCATCCTCACCATCTGGATACTTGGCGGTCCAAGACTGTGCGTTTTAATAGGAGTTTTCTTCCCCGTACAACTTCTCTGTGGAATTCTTTACCACCGGCGATTTTTCCGGACCGATGCGACTTAGGGACCTTCAAGAAAAGAGCTTACAACTTTCTAAAAGACCGTTCATGTGCGACGGTAGTCACTAACCATCAGGTGAGCCGTATGCTCGTTTGTCCTCTCCTATAAAAAAAGTTAAGAACCAAAATGCAGAATACGTTGTCACACCTGAGGACTAAGATGGAATGCTTTCCAGTAAGTGGTTCCATTAAAAAAAGTAATTGTTTCCAGTAAAACTCACCGTATGAAACACAGCAGCGTTAAACTGCTGTTTCACGTTGGTATTATGTGAAAACATTATACAGCCTCAATCAAGCATGTTTCTTCCCTGGTAGAGCCGTCCCATTCGTGCTACAATCATAATATTATTGCAGCATAGCTCTACCATGTATAAATGTCGTGGAGATGTCAAAAAGTTCTCATAGAAAAAGATATGAAGATTCCATAGATGATGGTCATCATTATCATAACAACCCTTTACAATTCCGCTGCTAAACATAGGCCTCCCCCAAGGAACACTACAAAATACGGTGTCGAGCCACCTGCATTCATTATAAATATTTTATGGTATAACAACCTCAATACGCTAGACGTAACTACTCAGACCGGTGACAGTTAGTAGCGCCGCGGGTGAGGGATGTCTGGTTCTGGGATCGCCAAGTGTGCCAAACGTGGCGAGTAAGGCAAATCCTCATTAAAATTGGAGACGCCCATGTCCTACTCTTTTTAAAAGGCATGGCTGGTAGTCAATTAATGCTGGTTTGCTTTCTCTTTCTCGGGTTATTCTTGTTGTTGTTGATGATGATTATTTTTTTATTTTTGCAATCATTTATAGATAGTATTATTACATTGTATTTAGCAAACGATTTTGTCTGTAGCTACGTATAGAAATCCTTTGACATTAAACTCACAGGGTGTAATATCGATAGTATCAAATCAATGGCTAAGGGACTATTGTAATATGTCGTTCATAGGATAATTAAGGTTTGCGCTATCAATACAATAGATAACGATTTTTCAAGTTCAATTACCGATAGCGAGATATCGATATATCGGCATTTCTATTTTTGTTATGCGTTTATTATCAATTTTTGATACTACATCCTAACGTATTTCCAATGTTTTGGTAAGTACTTAACCACCGACTGATACTTTCCTCCGTATTTTAAATAATGATTTGAAATTAATTTTAATACGTAAAAGTGCTGAGATTTTTTGTATTATGTCTGTGGATTTAAGTTATTAGTGGAATCGATAAAACTATAAACAGTGCTCCGATAGTACAATAAAAACTTTAAGTTATTTTGTCTACTTAGGCCCTTTGAGTTAACTATCTGTTGGGTTAAGCTGCCATCAAAATTTCCCAAAATTTAGAAAATGGCAGCTTTGCAATTTGATAATTTGGCGCATACATATGTCGGAGAAATTAAATAATTAATGATAATAATAACTATGGCTAAAGGCTACAAGGCTAATGGTATGATTAATGAAAAAAAAAATACCCACAAAGCGTTACATCGAAGCAGGAAATTGTAGTTTACAAAAAGTTACTGTCATCATCACGACAGCTAATTTCAAGTTAACTAACACATTTATTGCCTCAAAGGATAGTTACCACGTCTGGCAGGTGGATTGGCAACTGCAGCTATTATTATAGTAACATATTATTGACGTGATATAATAAAGATGTTGCTGTCTATCTCTTGTTTCAGTTCTTTATGTGCCGGTGGAGAACGAACCTCTAAAATTTACAGCGAGCGCTTAGCCACTGAGTTACCACGGCTCTGGTACCACGACTCTGGTACTACGTCACGGCACTTACATGACACTTACATTGAAAAAAAAAATCACAATTTAGTCCTTATATTTTTAGACAGTGCATGTGAAAACTCAAGTGAATCTAATGTGAATTTATGTGAGATAAAATCTTTATGAGCGTTGAACGTTTAATGAGCACACTCAAGCTATACATCCCTGAACGCGTATTAACTGGGAGATAAAAGAGCAAGTGAGTCGAGTCACAGCTGCGCTACATTATCCTTACATAAAGTGAACTGTTGGTCACTGTAATTAAATAATCTCATCGATATACACGCATTAAAAAAAAATTGAGATGACAAGCGAACTGACAGTCCATTCGATGACAAGTGCCTACTGCAGCCCATGACCTTCAAACAAGTAAAGCTAAAGATGCGTGATCAAGTGGGGTGGCTGCTATTTTTTCGGGCCCGCATGAACAGTCTAGGCATTGATCCCTATTGTCTCCGACGCCCTCTTCAGAGCACGATTCTGGACAGTATTATTTTTTTAATAATATTACCTTTCAGGACTAAAATGTAATGCGTCACAGTCTGTAATGCTGGATCTCTTTACCCTTCAGAATCGAAACACAGCAGTGCAAGCACTGCAATGTAATTGTGGAAATAGATAAGAGGTTAGTACCTACTCCTAGACGAAGGCAGAGACCACTGCTACGATCCTTACATACTTGTTTCGCTTCGTCCACTTTCATTATTCCCTTCATACATGCTCTTCCGTTTAGGGTACTCTTGACCTGGTCTTTTTGCAAGACGTCCCTGATTTTGTCTAGAAACGTCCGCCTAGGTCTACCCCTTCCAACACTTTCATTCACACCCGCCTTATACACTTTTTTCGTCAATCGTTCTTCATTCATTCTCTAGACACCGCCAAACCATCTCAGCAAACCTTTCTCAATTTTTGTTTCCGTTTCCTTATCTCACTATTTTTTATCCTGTCACTCAGTTTAACTCCTATCATACTTCTTAACGCTCTCATCTCCACTGCATTTATTTTGCTTTCATGTTTCTTCAGCCAGACCCAACTTTCACTTCCGTACATGAGTGTCGGAACCAACACCCCCTCATGCACGGCCAAATGAGCCTTGTTAGAAACCTTCCGACTGCTCATAAGGAAGCGCAAAGCTCCATTCACCAAGTTTCCTGCATTCACTATTCTTTCGATATCACTCTCACACTTTCCATCTCTTTTAATAATATATAATGAAATGAGGTTAATAAATAAATAATGAAAGATATTTAAATTAATTAGCTAATGCCTTAATACTAATACAAACAATTTTAAGATGCCGTTAAGTCTCGTGATGTCCCTATTACAAGTCGAAATGAGAGTCACACCACGTAACTTAATGACCTATATAATTGAGTAGCGTTCTTGTATTGAGTATTCGGCCCTAAGAGAAGAAGAAGAAGAGAAATAACACTGATGTGTCTTACCTAGTTTAAAGAGCACCTCTCGCCCTCCCTAAATTGCATGCAATATCCCCGCCATCACTAGTCCCAACACCACTACAAGAAAGACACACCACCATCAACATGTTTTTCGTCGTCTCTAAACAATGCACCTTATGGAGATCTCCTGATCTAGTGGCGATTGTGATAATACATGCGATTGAAGAGGGCGGGAGGCTGTTCAAACTAGGTTTTTTTTATAGTATGGGGTGACAAATGAGCACACAGTCCACCTGATGCTAAGTGGTTGCTTTGGCCCATAGATATCTACATTTATCCTCGTTTGCGAATCAAAATGCAGATGCGTTACCACCCGTGAGAACTAAGATGGAATGCTTCGTTTCCAGTATAAAGGCTCTCCGGTTGTCTACACTCACCATACGAAACATAGCAGTGTTAAGCTGCTGTTTGACGCTGGTATTCTGTGAGTGTGTGGTCATTCTCCGGTCGGGCCGACATCAGTAAGACACATCAATTTTATTTTTACGCAGCTCTTAGGGCCGAATACTACATACTCATCCACAATACACATCATTTTTATTTTTATGTGGATCATAACTAACTAATTTTAATAAACATATTTTATGTAATAGATTTCCGCAAAGCAATTCCTAATTCTATTAATTGTGAATAATTAAATAAAAATTAAGCTACAAAATATATACAAGTCCCATCGCCGAGCGCTGGCCTCCTCTCATTTCCTCCTCCCTCTCTTCCCAACCCGTTCAGAGTTACGGAGTAATTTTTGGGTGCATCTTGGCGGACTTTACATGTCATTAAAATATTTTCATTTCTAAGACATGAATATTTTTCTAGAATCGCATGGAATAAAATATAATATAATAGAAAATATTTTTTTTTCAATATAGAGATTACAAGATTACATATTGAAAATCATTTAAACATTGCCATTGGTTCGCAAAAAACCTCTGTCCTGGGAAGAACCAGTAAGAAACCTAGAGGAACCTTTTTAAACCGTCATTTGTAATAAAATATTTTATACAATTAATTACGAAAACATTTAGAAACGACATTGATGTGTCACGATGTCTTCTTACACCACGAGTAAATCAGCACTTAAAATTGTATTTCATAATGTCATTGGCGCTGACGGTGATTGAACCCGAGTTAACACGAGTTACCACGGCTCATGAGTATATTATCAAAAGAAATTTTGTTACTGATGGTTTTACTTCCTACTGCGTAGTTTGTAGTGTGCACCTACACCACTTGCGCACATTTTCTTAATAATTATTGTTGATCCGTAGTCGCAATAAGACAGGATGTAATATTTTAAGTCTTTTTTGAATTGTTTGTAACGCGATTACAAGGCGCAAAATGTGTAATTTGTACAATTATTTTTTTATGCACAAAAATGTTAAAAATTGTCTCCCTAAAGTTATTATCGTGACGCGTTTGTCACAGATGAAATTCTGTACAAGATATGCCGTGAGCGTTCTAGCGATAAAGAATCGCACCCAAGTGTACCCAAATTGGTGGTTTAGATTCAAAAATTGTTAAGCTTTTCATAGTGAAGAAGCAGAGGTCGGTGTCTTATTAATGCTTTACTTATATTTTGTAGCAACTTTTTTTATTCTTTGGCAAAGGCGTCCGAAATTTAAAAAAAATTGATTGTTAGACAAAAGATTGATTTACTCGTCTACATCTTTCAGCTTTAGTAGAGCGCAAAATAAACACAACATAAAGATGATACTCATATTAAAATATACACGATTCGTCTACATATTATTTTCTTAAGCCGGGTTCACATTTGATTTTCTTGGCGTATCTTGCTCAGACATATCATATCGAGAACTTGCATCTTAAGTATAGAAGCACATTTTGACCACGTCGTAGCACTAGAAGTAAGGTGTCAAAACTTTTTAACCACACTTTACCATATCGTATCATGTTAGCTTAATGGCAAAATATTCTTATTTTTTTTTATTTAAAAAAGAAACGTTATTCTTATCAATATACCCTGTAAATTATACTCCGATTCTCGTATTTCTTACACTCCAAAATTTTAAGTACCGTGTAATAACGTGTAATATCCTCTTTAATTATCGCGGCGTATCAAGTATCGATTGGCATCGTCGTATCGTGATACAGTATGAAAATAAGTCCATACAACCGATTGTGATATATGTATCTGATACGATGTATACCGGATACGAGGTTTAGTGTAGAACGATACATATCTCATACGGCATCACAATGGTGTATCATATTATCTTACCACGTGATATAATTTAAGCCTCTGTAGCCGCAGTAATGGCAGGGCGCGGACCGCGAACTCGAAAGGTCGTGAGTTCGAATCCGCCATTCGACTACTGTCGTGAACCACTTCTAATACAAGCATTTTAAGCTTACCAGAAGTGATTAAAGGGAATATTAGTAATGTTTAATAATATTACTAGTATTTTTATTAAAAAAAAATCGCAAAAACTCGATCGGTCATGGTACATGTCGGTGTCGACAAAGACACGGTACGTCAAGATGATCAAATGTGGACTCGCCCTTAAATATTATTATTGGACGAATGTGAACAAACTACGAAAAATCAATGAATATGAACTAAATTATGAAGAAGTTAATTTTGAAAATGGCAAACGAGTTTAATGTCCTCTATACCGATTTTCGACCACGGCGGCCAGTCCCAACGGAGACTAGCCATCGGCGCAGGACAGGATTATAGTGCCCAAGTGTATGCGCAATCACAGGTGCACTCTCTATTCCCTCACTTTCATAGCCCGATGGGGCGGTAAACCGACACGACCGGAGAGAGATCAGGCGCAGGACCAACGGCTTTACGTGCTTTCCGAGGCACGGGGGTGAAACACCTCCAACTTCCTGACTCCGGGCAGCTACTGGGAATTTGTTGATGGAAAAACTCAATAATTGCCAAACGAGTTTAACAACCGTACCGTAACCGTAACCGTAACCAACCGTTGGTGACTTAAGGCGCAGGTTGAGCAAAATGTCGCGCTAATCGTTATTTGTGCGGTTTTTAGGAGCTATCCACTTTTTATTTAAAAGATATATCAACAAATAAAAAACACATTATATTTCTACATAATCTTGATTCCATAAGAGGTATATCTATTTTTTTAAAGGAATAAATATTAATATAATTTCCTTACAACGAAACCACATAAATGTGAAATAATTATTGATAACATGCATCTCCTCGAAAAGTAAGTATTATTTTATTTTGCGATATACACAAATGGATAGGCAATTTATTAATGAACATTTCTATTATAATTTTTTTTTCAAAAGACCAAAATTTGATTTTATTAAGAAATTATTTTAAAATCTGGGCGTATTCACTGCCCACGGGCTTGCTGGAGTCAGTGAGCGCTGAGCTCTTGAACGTGAAACCCGTGTCGTTAGTCAGAACGTCGGCCAGCGCACACGCTCACGTCATCTTATTAGTCGGTAATATTATTATTATTAGGTTATTTATAGGTAGTATTATTTGTTTGTTTTGAGTATAATTCTTCGTATTAGTTATACATATATTTGTTGTGTTTTTTACTGCGCGATGAAGATTTTTGCGTGTATTATCTTTGAAGTAAATGCAAATATAAAAATTAAGCACCATTAGCATGTAAGGCTTGGTTTGAATTGGGCGTTTAATTTGGTCTATGGTCGTCTAATAAGGCCCGGTCGAGTAAGTCGGCCTATAGGTGACTAATTCGGCCTGGTCATCTAAGTTGGCCTATCTGCGGCATTGCGGGTTATTACTCGACTCTCTAACTAAACTGAACATTTATTTTTTAACTCAAAACGGGACATGGGTTTATTTATAGTCTAAAAACTATAAATTTATACAATTAGTGTTCACTATAAAATTATATTCGGTATAGACGGTAATTATTAAATGCAACATATTTTATTAAATTATTAATTACATTTGTCAGTGGATTAAATTTGCTTTAATAAAGTTGGTGATGATTTTAAATAAGAAGAAAATTCTTGGCAAGTTTTTTTTTATTGTTACCTTTGTTAACAACATCGCCTTTAGAACTGGAACCGTAAGTGTTTTTTTCAGACGTCCACAATTTATTCAAAATAAAAAAAATACTCTTTCTACTGGAGCATTTGTACCAGGTAGATATAAAATATATTCGATTAAAAAATTATGTTGAAGATTGTTGGCTTTGAATACTTCCATCCAACGAGTTATGGGACAATTTTGTGTCCCGGTGCTTTATTTGGGGACAATGGGACAGGTGACCGATAAAAGAGACAGTCCCGTTCAAAACGGGACGTATGGTCACTTTACCTATAACCCGGCGACGGCTCCGTGGAGCAGTGACTTAGCAATCAGTTGTTGCGTTGTCTACCCACGATATATAAGACACTAACATCCATTTTGAGCGCGAGAATCACTCGTCACCTGAACTCAAATCAGGTGATGTCGCGCGCTCAAAATGGATGTCGGGGCGGTGGTCGTGGAACCAAGGAACCACTCTTCATTGACGCGGTCATTGGCAAAGTGGTTAAACGCAACCGTCGGAACCTATCCGCCGCCTGGATAGACTACAAAAAGGCATTCGACTCGGTGCCTCATACATGGCTGAAGAGGGTCCTCGAGCTGTACAAGGTTGACTGTACAGTTAGAGACTTCCTCGGGCAGTGTATGGGGCAGTGGAGTACGATCCTTTGTCATCTAGGCGAGCGGATGACGGCTGCGGAGAACCACATAAGGATAAGAAGGGGTATCTTCCAGGGCGATTGTCTGAGTCCAATCTGGTTCTGCCTCTCTCTGAACCCTCTCAGTACCTTACTGGAGGGCTCCGGGAGGGGATTTCAGCTTCGGAGGGGAGGTACAAAAGTGACCCACATTTTCTATATGGATGATCTCAAGTTATTCGCCGCCAGTCGCTCTCATCTTGTGGAATTGCTAAACATCACTTGTGATTTTAGCAATTCTATTGGAATGGGGCTGGGGACGGATAAGTGTGCGGTCCTCCATGTTGAAAGGGGAAGGGTTGCTAACTCTGAGGGCATAGATTTATCTATGCCCATCAACATAAGGACCCTTTCCGAGACTGAAACATACCGATACCTGGGTATGTCACAGAACATCGGTGTAGATGAGGCGGGTATGAAAAAGTCAGTTTGCGATGTGTTTTATGCACGTTTGACAAAAGTGCTTAACAGCCTTTTGTCCAGTATGAATAAGACGCACGCATATAACGGTTGGGTCATGCCTGTTCTCATGTATACCTTTGGCATACTTAGGTGGACTCAGACCGAACTAAATGCTCTGGACAGAAAAGTCCGCACTATAATGACGTCCCACAGGATGCATCATCCGAGATCGTCAGTAATGAGGCTGTACTTGCCGCGGAAGCATGGTGGGCGCGGCTTTCTTGTGATAAAGGACTGACCCCTCTATCCTTAGCCAACGAGCAATGGCAAGACCCAGCAGTACAGTGCATTTCCGACCGGGAGGCCGTATGGAAGGAGAAGGAGCTCCACGGGAGGTTCTACAAGGCTCTACATGAGCCTTTCGTAGACACAGCCGCCTCCCTTCACTGGCTACGTTTCGGTGACCTCTTTGGGGAACCGAGGGTTTTGTCTGTGCGATACAGGATCAGGTTATTAAGACCAACAATTATCGGAGATACATCCTAAAGGATGGCGCCGTCGACATCTGTCGAGCTTGTCGCCATCCCGGTGAGTCACTTAGGCATGTCATCTCCGGTTGTTCGGCGCTTTCTAACTCTGAGTATTTGCACAGACACAACCTAGTAGCCAGGATTCTACACCAGGAGCTCGCTCTGAAATACGGACTCGTGGATCGGAAACTGCCATATTATAATTACTTGCCGGAAGCCGTGCTCGAAAATGACCGCGCCAGGCTCTACTGGGACCGGGCCATCATCACGGACAGGACTATTCTTGCGAATAAGCCTGATATTGTGCTGATGGACCGGGCACAGTCAAGGATCTTTTTGGTCGACATTACCATTCCTTATGACGAGAACCTCGTGAAAGCCGAAACAGATAAGGTGGCAAAATATCTGGACCTGGCTCACGAGGTTACCGGCGTGTGGGGTGGTCTGCCGGCCGAAATTATTCCTGTGGTCGTTTCTGCGAACGGGTTAATCCCAGTCAGCCTCCCGGGTCATCTGAGGCGACTGGGACTCCGTGACGGACCGCTCCAGGCTCAAATGCAGAAGGCGGTGCTCCTCGATACCGCCCGCATCGTCCGCCGGTTTCTTTCCCTTTCCCCCTAAACCCTCGGCCGTCTGGTCTCCCCTGCCGAGGGCTTCCATCTGGTTGGGTTTTTATATATTTATGTATTTTTTATGTATTTATTTTATTTTATTCATATTTATGTATGTTTACCATTTTCATTTACAATTATATATTTATACTGCCCAACCAGATGAGAAAATTTTATAGATACCCCAAAAAAATAATAATAATTTATTTAGTTCTAAACAAAAACACAAATTAACATAACAAAATAAATTAATGGAATGGAACTAAAATGGCGTCTACTCAGCACAAATATTATAGAAACCACATAGTGATAACTATAACGCTGATTTTCAGTAAACGCCAGAGACATAGGTGCAATAAAATAAACTTAGCCAATCACAGGCTCCAACATAAAAATAAAAAATACACTCTTATAAAATTTATAACTAATAATTAAAAAAAAACTGTTAAGATTTAGGAAAGAAAGGCACAATAATAAGCCAACGCAAAAAAAAAAAACCGTAACAAAACAAAAAACAAAACATATGCAAGGCACAAGGCACACAATTAAATTATTTAATAAGAAATAAAATAAATGGAGAAATAAGCAAGTATTTTTATAATATACAAACATTCAATGAACCTTCATAAGAAAGGTGTGATACATCGACACAGAACTAATTTTGCAAATTTAAAAGATATTCTTTTAGTTTTACTTTAAAAGTGCGAACTGTTTTACTGCCTTTAATACTATATATTATAATAATTAATTTCGAAAACAAATAATAATACGCGCTGAAAAAGATTGGTGATAGAGCAGGGAGATTGTTATTAAATATCAGTTTGTACTCGTATGCAATTAAATGATAATTGTGCGGGTATACAAGATGTCTGAAAAATAGTAGTATTTACAAGAGAAGTGTAAGATAATGTTTATTTTTTATAGGATCGGGTGACAAACGAGCAGTCCACCTGATGGTAAGTGGTTACTGTGACCCATATACATCTACATCTATCCCCAATAAAGACTCAAGATGCAGATGCGTTGTGTCACCCGTGAGGACTAAGATGGAATGCCTCTTTGCCAGTAAAAGGGTCTCCGGTTCTCTACACTCACCATACGAAACACAGCAGCGTTAAGCTGCTATTTTACGATGGTTTTCTGTGAGACCGTGGTCCTTCCCCGGTCGAGCCGACCCATTCGTGCTACAACCATAATATAGCTGCAGCATGGCTCTACCACGTAAGAAAATGTTCTGTATTTATTGCGAAAACTGGCAAACTACATTGAAGAATCAATACGAATTATTTAGTACCAATTGACTGTCTCGTTGTTCAGTGGACGTGAACGCGATTTCCGATCAATATTAATCCCAGGGTTCGAATCCCTGGGTAGGGACAAAATCGGATTTCTGTCACGGAATTCCCAGAAGCAGCCCGGTGTCAGAAATATGGAGGTGTTTCAGCGGTCCAACGCCTGATCCCTCTCCGGTCGTGTAGGTAATCCGTCACATCGGATTATGAGAGTGACGGATTAGAGGGTGCACCTGTATTTGTGCACACACTTAGGCACTATAATTGGTCGTGCGAAAAACGCCCAAGGGCAGTCAGTCGTCTTTAATCGGTGCTGACGTGAGCACGCGGTCCATTCTGTTAGGGAACTCGGAATAATTCGGCGCGGCCAGTAAATATACGGTCTATCATTGTGACGCGCATTCCTACTGGAGAGCTTCCCGGGACTTATTGTGTCTGACTCAAAACCTGCATAAGTGCATTCGGCAATATTAGATAGTGTGGCCTCTGATTCTAGAATTAACTATTGCTACGCGAAACGGTAGTGACCTATGACCCTTTAAACTCCGTGTGCGTTTGTGCGGTAACCATTATACCAGCGATAGTTAGTGGCTTCTGTAAGTTAGTAAATCGTACGATAGAGTTAAGTGACTGTTATCGTGACGAAAGAAGAAAGTGACTGTGGACAACCTCGAAAGGCGCCCTCAAGTTGGAGCGGTGTCGACGCTCGGGCTGCTGCCGACGGCCAAGGTCTAGGTTCAATAACCATCAGTCACACCCAGATACACACCACATCACCATTCTTTCTTTGCACTACACAACCACATGTGACCTGACCGACTCCGGAGGGACCAGTCGCCTTGGATAGGTAAGTAAGCTTCATCCAAACTCCTTCCGGTCGACTGGCCGTAGTATAACGCTCCCCCATATATTTTAGTGTAATTGGAGAGATTCCACGTGGCCACATTAAGGCCCGACCTACGTCTGTTCGGGAAATCTTCAGCTCATAGGCCCCTGAAGATTGGATCCTTTAAGGGAGCAGCCGTAGGCCGTAGCCTGTCCAGTGCAGATGGCTAGTCTCCATTGAGATGAGTCGCCGTAACCGACATTCGGTCTAAAGGACATTACTATTATTATTACTTACTACCAAAACCCAGTATTGTCACGTACTGGTGATTCTTTCACGGCAGAGTAAATTCGGGAGGAGTTTGTCTTTTCTCCATTCTTCTACGAGATTTATGAGACTAAAGACGCAAATGAAGGAATGCGAAATAATTTGCCTAATGCTTTAAAAATATCTGGATTATTGTCTGGTTTTCATAGCAAATATCCGTATAAGGACCACACTGCAGCTATATTGTGATTGCAACATGAATATATTCCACACATTAGAACCAAACGGTTAGCTTCGTCTTTTGTAATGCGTACAGCAAAGGAGTGGAATAATTTGCCGGCGTCTATCTTTCCATCCGAATACAATCTGGACGTCTTCAATGCAAGAGTGAATAGGCTTTTCTTACGATAAGACAATGCGATTTACCATCTAAGGCTGCATCACCACTTACCACCAGGTGGGATTGGCTCGACCGGGGAAGGACCACGCTCTCCGAAAATGTCAGCGTCAAATAGCAGCTTAATGCTGCTCCAACTTAATGCTTTGTTTTGTGAGTGTTGAGAACTGGAGACCACTTTTATTGAAAACGAGGCATTCTATCGTTGTCCTCAGAAGTGACAACACATCTACATTTCGATTCTTAATCAGGGATAGATGTATGCACATGTATATTGACAACAGCATCCACTTACCTTCAGATGGACTGTGTGCTCGTTTGTTTAGGCAATGGTATACAAGTGAAATCTCAATTTCCATAACTGAACATATTCACAATTTTGTCGTGACACCCAAACTGAGCTGCGTTCGCATGACGTATAGTGATTTGTGGTAGTCTTTGGATTAGGCCTATGTTCAGCAGTGAACTTGTGAAGGGCTGCAATGATGATGGTAACACAAATAATTGTTCCGGGTCTGGATGTTTGTCCTTGTGAAATTTATATATGTAAATCAAATGTTATGTACGGCTGGAATTTTAACCCAGAACTCATTCTTCTCTAGTACATACTTATTTAAAGTCTATCTGTAGTTAATTATATTATATTCATGAGGTTTTAATTAGCGTGATTCATTACGAAATCAGTTAACTTATTCCGTCTGAATGTGTAATTTTAAACAACAAAATCTCAAGCTCCCTTAATGAACACATTAATTACTCAGCTGACTCGTGATATTATTAATATTTTATTAAATTTTATTCTTAGTTTGTAGAGAGACTGTTAATTAAGTCCCAAACCTTGATCATACATATATATATATATATATATATATATATATATTAACATACAAGATATTTAATTTGAATGTTATATTAATCCAACAAGAAATTATGCACAGAAAACCTTACAGATATTTTAGGAAAAAATTAAAAGAATGTCTATTAATGACTCAATTGACAGTCCCATGTCTGCATAGAAAGGTGCACCTTAGCTAAGAATAAAAAAAGGTAGAGTTATTTCCGAGGTGGGGTTGCCAAAGCAAGGAGGCACTGGTGGGGCGGAAGTGTGCAAAAGCGTTCCCTTAGCCTGCCAATTTGTGACGAAGGTGAAACCATCCATCCATCCATTACAGCCTATAAAATTCTGCTGGACATACCTCTCTCATAGATTGCCTCATAGGGGGGATATTGTCACAGTTGCCACGCTTGGCAGGCGGGTTGGCAACTGCAGTTTTTTATAATTTTGTGTTGTTATCAAGAAAATGCTACCGGTCTCCTGTTTCAGTTTCCCTCTGCCACCTTGTAGAACTCTAAAACTAAAACTTATGTTTCACCTTGAGTGAAACGCTAAAGAGTTTTAGAAGATGCCAGATGAAGTGAATGGGTAACTCTGGTGGAAACCGTAGTTAGTTTTATTTTTGCGTTTGCCGATTTGTTTCGCTGTTTTGTATAATCACAAAATACCAGCGTAAAATAGCAGGTTAATGTCGCTGTGTTCCGTATGGTGAGTGCAGAGAAAGGCATTACATGTTAGTCTTCAGAATAGTCAACGCGTTTGCATTTTGGATCTTAATCGAGGATAAATGTTGATGTCTTTGTCTTAACTCTAAGTTGTTTTATCGTCATCATAATCATCATCATTGAAACCTTTGTCTTTTTTAATTATGTCTTATCTTATATTAATATTTTACTTTAGGTTACAAAGTGTTATCATGCAAATATGAATGGTTACTGCAGGACCATTACATCCATAGCACCGGTCCTAACGCGTCTTTTCCAGTACTCATACTCCCAATGCGTATTCCCGATTTCACGAAAGACAGCTTTTGTCCACCCGATCCTTAAAAAAGGCGACCGCTCAGACCCATCCAACTATAGGCCTATCGCGATCACCTCCTTGTTCTCCAAAATAATGGCATCAATTATTAACTGCAAGCTCATGCGGTACCTTGAGGATCACCAGCTGATTAGTGACCGCCAATACGGTTTTCGTCGGGGTGAGCTTCTGGTCTACCTGACCCATAGATGGGCAGAAGCAGTAGAGTCCAAGGGGGAGGCGTTGGCCGTTAGTTTGGATATTGCGAAGGCCTTCGATCGGGATTGGCACAAAGCACTTCTTTCGAAGCTCCCTTCCTATGGGCTTCCCGAGAAATTGTGCGATTGGATCACTAGCTTCCTTGCAGAGCAGTGCATGCTCCGACTACAAGCCTATTAACGCTGGTATTCCACAAGGCTGTGTGCTATCACCAACGCTGTTTCTTCTGCATATCAATGATATGTTGCTAACTGGTAATATTCATTGCTATGCGGATGACAGCACTGGTGATGCTCTATACACCAGCCGTGCCAATATTTCTCGGAAAAACGTCGCCGAGTACCGGAACAAACTTGTGTCTGAAGTCAAGTCTTTGCTGAACAAAGTCTCGGATTGAGGGCGACTAAATCGGACTAGAAGTTTAATCCTCAGAAGGCAAAAGTTTGCGCGTTTACCGCTAAAAAGAACCCTTTTGTCGTATCTCCTCAGTTTTAAGGCACTCCCCTTCTTGTCTCAGCCAGTATCGGAATCTTCGGAGTCGACATATCGAGTGACGTGCAGTTTCGTGGTTACTTGGAAGAGAAGGCCAAATTGGCCTCTAAAAAGCTTGGCGTGCTCATCAGAGCGGGACAGTATTTCATGCCGACACACCGCCTGCAACTTTACAAGGCGCAGGTTTGGCCTCACATGGAATACTGTTCCCATCTCTGGGCAGGGCCTCCCCAGTGCCATAGTCCTTCCACTTGACCGCATCCAGCGCAGAGCAGCTCGAATCGCCGACGACCGAGTCCTTTCCGATCGGCTCGATTCATAGACACTGCGAAGAGATGTTGCATCCCTTTGCATTTTCTTTTGCATCTACCATGGGGTGTGCTCTGAGGAATTGTTCGGATTAATCCCAGCCGCCAAATTTCACGAACGCACATCGCGGCAGAATTCCCGATACCATCCACACCATCTGGATGATAGGCGGTCCACCACTGTGCGATTTAGAAGATGTTTTCTTCCTCGCACGACTTACTTTTGGAATCGATTACCACCAGCGATTTCTCCGGACCGATACGACTTAGGGACCTTCAATAAAAGAGCCTACTCGTTTTTAAAAGGCCGGCAACGCATCTGCAATTCCCTCCCTGGTGTTGCAGTTGTTCATGGGCGGCGGTAGTCACTTACCATCAGGTGAGCCGCATGCTCGTTTTCCCCCTCTCTTATAAAAAAAACTCCCCTTCTTGCCTCAGCCAGTATCGGAATCCTCAGAGTCGACATAACGAGTGACGCGCAGTTTCGTGGCCACTTGGAAGAGAAGGCCAAATTGGCCTCTAAAAAGCTTGGCGTGCTAATCAGAGCGGGACAGTATTTCATGCCGGCACACCGCCTGCAACTTTATTGCGCCTTATGGACCTTCAAGAAAAGAGCGTACTCCTTTTTAATAGGCCGGCAACGCATCTGCGATTCCCTCCCTGGTGTTGCAGCTGTTCATGGACGGTGGTAGTCACTTACCATCAGGTGAGCCGAATGCTCGTTTGCCGTCTAACCTATAAAAAAGAAAAAAACATGCCTCCTCTCATTTATGACATGATTATGAAACGATTGACGATTGTCATTCCTATCAGTTTTCTATTTGTTTTAACAATTGTAGAATGACAATTTGGCAAACCCCACACTGCAGAGTAATGCGCGTGACAGAGCGAAGAATTAGCAGATTAATCACGTCAAATTTATTAAAAATGCTGTTTTTAAGTCAATAAGCTGTTGTCGTGATCAGTATACCTTCAAAGATACTGGCGCTGTCACACCCAACAAATCGTAGGTGACAATTTTGTATTTGCAGTTAGCAAATGAGTATTTAATCTCACTCGCAATATTTGAAACAAGCGCGTTAGTGTTCTTGCTTTGTTTATTCTAATCACTGTTACAAATACCAGGAAACTAGCAACAATCAATTACAAGCAACAGCCAGGCGGGCGACGTTGCACACATGTGCTGCTTCGCAGGTTTCTTTTTCAATTTCAAATTTCGATTTCTAGTTTTCTATACTTTAAGCGAACAATTTTTGTATATATGAATATTTGTATGATATTAGTTCTTCGGAAACGGTGCATTTTTATATAAGAAGGGGCAAGCGAGCATGCGGCTTAACTGATGGTAAGTGTCGACCGCCGCACATGAACAACTGCAACACCTGGGTAATGGTAATAATTTTAAAGAGGAGTAAGCTTCTACTGCTAAAGGATTTTTGATAGTCTGTAATGATGACGATTATGATAATGATGATGTGGATAACAGATTGGTGTCAGTTCTGAAAAAATTATTTTTTTTTTCCATATAGATTTACAACCTAAATTGTAAAGAGTCCCTCAGACTAAAATTTAAAGAAATAAACATATTTACTTTGGCATCGCAATATATTTATGAAAATGTAATGTATGTACATAAAAACATAAATAGCTTTAATAAGAATAAGGATGTGCATACTTTAAACACTAGGAACAAACATAAGCTTGTAATACCAGTTACTAGACTCCACAATATCAGTAATTCATTTATGGGGCAATGTATACGCTTTTACAACAAAATCCCAGAACATATTCTAACTTAACCCCTGGGAATAAGGTGATCGCCACCATGCTGGTTTTATGAAAAATTATTTAAAAATTGTATAAACGAAATTATGTTTGAAAAAAAAGTCCCGCTGGGTTTCTTGCTGGTTCTTCCCAGGACAGAGGTATTTTCCGAACCAGTGGTAGATAAAAAATGACTTTCAATAAGAATTATGTAATAATCGATATTGAATAAAAAATTATAAAAAAAAAATAACCGAGCAAAACTAGGTTGATCAGATAATTTTATACGAAGAAGAATAAGAGCGTAATTGAGCGTGATTTTCTAACCAACCAAAGTATAATATCGAAGTAATGATTAATACTTGTTTTTTATTCGATTTCGGTCATAACGATCTAAAATGTCGTGTCAATTACATATTATAGATTACGTCGTTGATATTGTATTGTAGGTAATACATACAACATTAAACGTGGATAATGAGGGAAACAACGTGGAAAATAAATTACTGTCTAAAGATAATTTACGTTGTCCATTGAATCGAGAAATAAATAGTATGTATCACATAAGATAATACACATTGACATAGCAGTAAACATACGATAAAATTTCATTTTCCTTTTCTTGTTTGGTCTCCTCTGCCAATAACTTGTATTTTTTATTTACTTATTTATTTAATCTTTTATACACAACGTTGTACATATGGCGCAATTAATGCCATAGGGCATTCTCTCCCAGTCAACCATCAAATTTTAATGTAAATAAGACAAATAATTAAATATTAAATACTTTAAATAGTAAAAAGTTTCCACAACCCGTCGAAAAGAGAAAAATTTCGTGAGATTTGCTAATATTTGTTTTAATGGGCTTACGTATTTAATGATACTGTTACATTAAAAGCATTTTGCATTAAAACTGAATAGCTTAATTGGCAGTAGAGCTATAACTACTATAGTAAATAAATTTTTATTCAATTTTATTTACCATTTTGGCATTAAATTTGAATTACATAACACATAAAGCTTGCTATATTCATTCGCTATAAATGTTTATTCTTTTGTTCTTCCTATAACTAATGAGAAGAAAATACAATTTTATTAGTTTTTGCGATGGTGACAAGATTTCTGTCATATATCATGATTCATCATTCATCATTACAGCCTTTCATAAGTCCACTGCTGAACATAGGCCTCCCCCAAGGAATGCCACAAAGCACGGTCCTGAGCCACCTGCATCCATCGACTACCTGTATGTCTTACCAGGTTGTCACTCCATCTCGTGGGGGGTCGGCCTACACTTCGCCTACCGGTACGAGGCTGCCACTCAAGAACCTTTCTTCCCCATCGGTTGTCGGTTCTTCGAGCTATATGGCTATAACGTCACCCTCTCTTACACATCTCTCCAATTGGGTAGGTTTCGTACTCTGGTTCTGTACTCGGATAGTCATCGTAGCCCTACTGTACAAGCACTTCAGCACTTCGATATACCGACAGTCAACTTGGCACCGCTGAAGGGACTGCAGCACCGCCCAAATTTCGACGGAATCAAAGGTTTTCTCATAGTCCACATACGCCAGGCATGGTGGCAAATTGTACTCCTCGGACTTCTGTACAACTTGCCGAAGGGTATGTATGTGGTCTATAGTGCTAAAGCCTTTTCAGAAACCGGCTTGTTCGGGAGGCTGGAAGTCGTCAAGTCTGGGCGCTAGACGAATCGTAATGACTCTCGAAAACAGCACGTAGACGCGACTCAGAAGGGAAATCAGTCTGTAGTTCTTCAAGAGAGCGTTGTCACCTTTCTTGAAGAACAAGACCATCGCACTTCTGCTCCACGCCTCCGGTGTAATGCCACCATGGAAGATGGAATTAAAGAGCCTCAAAAGGACTTCCAGTACCGCTTTTCCACCCGCTTTCAGAAGCTACGCTGTAATTCCATCCTCGCCTGGGGCCTTGCCGTTTTTAAGATAAATTGGTTCAATGTTAATAATTTGCATTTAAATGGCACTAAAATGAAATGTATGAAATTCATGACTCCAAATGTCAAACAATTAAATACTAATGTAATTTTAAATGGGGAGAAACTGAGTCTTGTAGATACCACCATTTTTCTTGGAATCACACTAGACGCGAAGTTTCAATGGAGCCCCCAAATATCAAAACTAGCAAGCAGACTTAGTTCTGCAGCATATGCTGTAAAAAAGATTAGAAGTCTAACCAGTGTTGAAACAGCTAGACTAGTTTACTTCAGCTACTTCCATAGCATAATGTCGTATGGTATTTTGCTATGGGGACACGCAGCTGACACTGAAATTATATTTGTTTTACAGAAGTAAGAGCAATTTATGATTTAAAGCCTAAAGAGTCGCTGCGACAAAAATTTAAGGAAATTAATATATTAACTTTGGCCTCTCAATACATTTATGAAAATGTAATGTACGTACACAAAAATAAAAGAAGTTTTACAAAAATAAGTTATATTCATTCTGTAAATACTAGGAACAGACACAAGCTAGTAGTACCAGTTACTCGACTCCATCGAGTCAGTAATTCATTCTTGGGGCGATGTATACGCTTTTACAACAAGATTCCAGAAAATATACAAAGTTTGACCTGCTCAAAGTTCAAAAACTTTATTAAACTAAGTTTGTATAAAAAGGGTTATTATAATATTAAGGAATTTATGGACGATAATAACCCCTGGAAATGAGGTGATCGCTACCAAGCTATTTCTAATTTGTTGTGTTGTTAATTTGTGTAACATCATGATTGTAAGCTGTTATTTGAAAAAAAAAGTCCCGCTGGGTTTCTTGCTGGTTCTTCCCAGGACAGAGGTTTTTTTCCGAACCAATGATAATCAAACAAAAGAGTGACTTTCAATAAGTATTATTTATAATCTATATTGAATAAAAAAGTTTTAAATAGATGCTGGAGAGTCATTCTAATCTCGCTCAGACTGACGTCCGGGATATCTTCGGAATAGTGTCGGATAAGACTCGCTCTTGGATCGTTACTCACACTTGCGTGTGGCTCCAACGATGACATATACAGCTGCCCATAGAACCTCTCAATCTCACTCAAAATCTCAGGTGCCCCGGAAACGATGCTGCCACACTCGGTCTTCAGCTTTGACAGTTGGCTCTTTCTGGCGGACAGATCTATGGCAAAGACTTTGGAGCCTTGGTTCCGCTCGATTGCTTCTTCAATACAAGTTGTATTGAAGTTGCGTAAGTCCCGCCGCATGCATTTGGAGATTTGTCTGTTCAGTTGCCTGTATGCTGTCAAATCTGTTGAAGAATGTAGCTTCATCTCCCGTCTAATAGCCATGAGATTAAGAGTGCGATCGGAGAGTTCTTGTGTTCTTCTGCGGCGGGTCTTGCAGAACTTAGCTCCGACCGCATGAACAGTAACCACGAGCTTGTCATTCATATCGTCCACTTCAATGCAGTTTTCTAGGCACTGAAATCAGTTTTGTAACTCGAGCTGAAAGGTTTCAGGACTTTGGAACAGAGCACGAGGGGGACGGAGCGTTGACTTCATTAGACGAGACCTCTCCAACTTAACGTTTAGGTTCAGTGTGCCTCTAACCATTCGGTGATCGCTACCAGTTTTCACTCTTGCGATCATGGAGACATCACTGAACAGTTGTCGTCTGGTCGTCATAATGAAGTCAATCTCATTTTTTGTGGAACCGTCGGTGCTCGACCAGGTCCACTTCCTGTAGGGCCGCTTCTGGAAGAAAGAGTCCCTCTTTCTCCATGAAGTTGGCCAGCTGCTGGCCCCTTGGGTTCCGTTGCCCTATTCCAAATTTCCCTACTTTCAGCTCACCGTTCTCTCTTGTGCCTAGTTTTGCATTTAAGTCTCCCATTAACACCGTATATTGGGTTTTGGGGGAATGCATGGCTCTAGAGATATCCTCATACATTTCCTCTACCTCCTCATTGGGGTTTGCCGAGGTTGGTGCGTAAACCTGTATGACCTTCAGCGAATACCTTTTGGTGATTCTGAGTATAAGATACGCAACCCTCGTCGACACACTCTCGATCTTGACAACGTTGTTAACGAAAGACTTGTGGACGATAAATCCGACACCTCCTTGGGACAGATGGTCGCCCTCCCGGTGATAGAGCAAGTTGCCGGATTCGAGGATTACCGTGTCTTCTCCCTTTCTTCGGACTTCGGATAATCCTATAATATGCCAGCTTAACTTGTCTATCTCTTCTTCCAGCTCCACGATCTTCTCGTCAGTCCTCAGGTTGCGTGCGTTGTACGTTGCCAGGTCGAGTCGTCTAAGGTGGCAACCGAACCTCCACCGGAGATTCTTAGCACCCCCTGCCCCGCCGTTACCATGGTCGCCACCGTAACCAGGAATAGCGGGGCCGCCGGGGACTGGGGGCCGTCTCTTTGTTACTCTCTTCATAGGGGGTATTTGCCATAGTGTCCACGCTTGGCGATCGGGTTGGCAACCGTAGTTTTTTTTATTGTAATTTTGGCTACTGTTAGGAAGATGCTGCTGCCCATCTCCTGCCTGTTTCCGTTTGTCGCCTTTTACGACACCCACGGGAAGATATGGGGTAGTGGATATTCTTGACCGCCACTACACGGCACATATCATGATTAATTACTCTGAATAGCCTGTTAGCAGTAAATGCATAACTTGTTTTACCATAAGTTTTCAGAATTAAATTATTTTAGAATATAAATCAACATAAGCATCCCTTTGAGGTGCTGTAATGATGATGAGAGCAAAATACTACTAAAATTCTGTATTGTGCTGTTGTTTTCTGCCGACTTCCAAAAAGGAGCCGGTACTCAATTCGACTGTATGTTTTTTTTTTCGTTTTTTTTTTTATGTGTGTTACCTCAGAACTTTTTTCTGGGTGAACCGATTTCGATGATTATTTTTTTATTTGAAAGCTGGTACTTCTCGTGTGGTCCCATATGAATTTGATCAAGGTCAGACCAATAGTTTTTAAGTAATTCTTAAATAACTTATATTGAAGTCGGCTGTACAAAATTTTTAATTTTAAATTATTTTATTAATGCTATTTTTTTTATTTTCATCATCATCCTCATTACAGCCCTTCACAAGTCCACTGCTAAAAAGGCCTTGCCCAAGTAATGCCACAAACGGTCCCGAGCCACCTGAATCCACTGTCTTACCAGGTCGTCACTCCATCTAGTAGGGGGATGCCGTACACTTCGCCTGCCGGTACGAGGCTGCCACTCGAGAACCTTTCCTCCCCATCGGATGTTGGTCCTTCTAGCTATATGGCCGGCCCATTGCCACTTCAGCATACAAATTTTTGGGCTACGTCGGTTACTCTGGTACTGCTGCGGATATCCTCGTATATAAGTCTATCAAGTAGAGAAACGCCGAACATAGCCCTCTCCATAGCGACTTTGAGCTTCCTTATACGAGTAGCAGTGAAGGACCACGTCTCAGTTCCATAGGTCATCACTGACAACACGCACTGGTTGTACAGCCTCGTTTTTAAGTTTTGAGGTACACCTGACGAGAAGATGTGCCTTAATTTCCCGAACGCTGCCCATCAAAGGCGAATCCGTCAATTGACCTCTCGATTGAAGTTGTACTTTTTTTTAATTTAATGATACATTAAACATATTACAATAGTGCATAGTTACTATACAGCACCATCAAATCGCAAAACGGTTTGTATTAGTGCTTGCAGACGTCTATACGCATAAATATATAATTTTAATAACTACCACCGTAAAATTGATAAAGTTAAGCACGATAACAACTAACAACCTATTCATTGTATTAGTGACATGGCGACAAACAGGTTTCGCTAGTTTACCGCGAGGAGCGTGTACGATATACTATACATATACAGGCTGATTTCTATAGCAAATTTTTTTTAAATAATTATTTAATTAACTAATTTTATATATATACACATACACATACACACACACACATACACACACACATATATATATATATATATATATATATATATATATATATATATATATATATATATATATATATATATAAACATGTACATTTAATAACATTTCAGAATTTATTAAGAAAGACAATTCAGGTTTTCTAGTACATAATGCTTAATTTTATATTTTAAGTTTTTTTCTGTCAATTCGTTCTTAAGGTTTTCTGGAAGATCGTTTAGAATAGAAGCTAATATATTAACAGTTCTCCTGTATCCATAAAAGTTATTTGATTTTATTTTTGCTACAGATCTTTTATTACTTTGTCGTTTTCTATCAGAATATTTACATACCATTTTTAATGAAGGAATCGTATTAAAATCTTCAAGCATGATATGATATTCAAGTTTTTTTTTATAGGTATGACGTTACAGTATTTAAAAAGACTAACATAGTTATTTTTTTTATATTTTTGTTTTACCTTGTCATCTACAATGAGCTTTAAGAATTTTAGTTGTAAATTAAAGATCCTTCTTATGTATGTTTTGAATATACGACCATAACTTGTTATTGCATATGATATTATCGAATCTACTAGCGCATGGTACATTGATAGTAGTACTGAATATGGTACTTTATTCTTTATAATATAGAATATTACAAGCAATGACCTTAGCTTATTACAAATCATATCAATATGAGGAGCCCAGTTAAATCTGTTTTTTATGATTAAGCCTAGGCATTTTTGATTTGTAACTTGTTCTATGGGTATATATCTCTACATATGAATTTTTGAATAAGGCCATGCATACATTCATGTGTATGCAAAATTATTGATATTGGACTATATACTGTGTTATGACTCGACCTAATATGCATGACTTTTGTTTTTTCTGCGTTAATAACTAGTCCCATGTCATGAAACCATTGATTTAGGGCGTTGTATCGTCTTGAAGTGTTTTTTGAGCGGCGGCGATGTCACGATCTGCTGATACGAGACAATTATAGTCGGCAAATTGATATAGATTACACTTTGTTATAAGGTAGTTAAGGTCATTTACATAGGCAAGGTAATGCAAGGGACCCAATACTGATCCTTGTGCTGTTCCTTCTGTAATGTTTATTTTATCCCTAAGTGTATTATCCACCCTAACAACATATTGTCGGTTACAGAGGTAGTTTTTACTCCAGTCTAATAAAGGTCCTCTGATACCTGTGTCTTGAAGCTTTTCAATTAGAGTTTCATGTCGTAAAGTATCGAAAGCCTTACTGCAGTCAATAAAGGCGACTAATGCGTGTCTTTTCTCATCAAGGTAAGTATTAATATCATTTGTAAATTTTGACAGTAGCTATGTAGTGCTTTTACCAGGTTGAAATCCGAATTGATTGTTAGATAGAATAGAGGTTGCAGTGTAAAATCTTTGTATTTGTTCACATATATACTTTTCTGCTATTTTGTCGATAATCGGAAGTATTGATATCGGTCTGTGGTTGACATTGTCTTTGTGGGAGTGTTGCTTATAAATTGGCCTAATAATACTTGCTTATAATCCGTCTGGATAAATACCCTCTATGCTCGTGTCTATAAGTTTTGTCAAAGCAAAAGAAATCTTCACCTATGGCTTTTATGTCAATAGCTCGAATGCCATTAAAACCGGGTGCTTTATTGACGTTAATATTTTTTTAATATTTTTGCTATATAATTGTACAGCAATACACACGGTTTTTTTATAATAAATAGACAAGCAGTCCGGTTTTTTATAACTGCTTGTGTCCAAAATATAATTTTTACAATTAGGTATTATTTTAGACACATTTTCTTTAAAACTAAAGGTGAAATTATTTGCTATCGTTTGAGTATTTATATTGTTTGTTTTAAAAGCTTTATTTATTACTTCGTCTACAGTTCGTGTTATCCTCCCTGTTATTTTGTCAATAATATCCCAGAGTTTTTTTTGTATTTTTTCTATTTTTGTTTATTTCTGTTTTATAAAATAAGTTTCTACATTTCTCTATTGTTTTGTGAGTTTTATTTCTTATTTTATTACACTCTACTCTTAACGTAGCGTTAGTAGGATCTTTTTTCCATTGTAAAAATAAATTATCTCTTTTATTTCAAAGTTTTTTTATACTCTTATTTATCCATGGTTCATTATTTCGTTTAGATGTTGATTTTATTTTTATGATATTTTCCGATTTTTTATAACATTCAGTAATTTTACTTATTATATCATTGTATATCAAACTTGGGCAATCTATTGTATTAACATTACTCCAGTCTATATTATGTAGTTCTTTACTCAGACGATCTTGTTTGAAACGTATTAATGTAATAGGATCAGCCTGTATACGTGGTGGAGCGATGCATGCAATTGCAATCATTCGATGGTCCGCCAGTACAGTACCCAACGCCGCACTGTACAGTCCTTGTTTACAAGATCGCACAAAAATATGATCTATGCAACTCTTAGTTACGATATTTTTACGTTTTTCGATCCTAGTGTAATCAGATATCCCACAGGATAGGCCGTACTCGCTCATTAGGTTTACATATTGTGATATTGTGTTATTTATAACTTTAAGGTTTAGATTTATATCACCTATAATCAGAAAATTATCACAGTGCGAGTATTTATTTAATAAGTGTTTCAGCTCGGAAAGAAATAGCGTTTTACTTTTGTCTGGCGGTCGGTACAAGGCACACAGAATGTAGGTACATTTATTTGATGTTGCAAGTGTTCCAACAATACATTCAAAACCCAATGGAGCGGTTTTAGTGATATGAAAGTTGTGTTTATGATTCACATAAATTATGATACCACCTCCTTTTTTATGACTTCTCAACTCTGTGTGTGTTCTCAACATTGTATAGCCGTCAATATTATATAATAAACTCAGTTTATCTGATATACTAGCTTCTGTGATAATAATAATATCGATTAGATTCTTGTAGGATTCAATACACTGTAAAAGACATGAGTAGTTTTTAATCAGAGATCTAATGTTTATATGAAAGCAAGTAATTTTTGATGTTTTAGGTAAACATGATAGGAAGGTTGTAATGTGTCATCTAATTCGCGCGAAGACAAGTGGGGGTGCATGAATAGCCCGCGCGGCTGACGAGTGACCTCAGTGTGACCGTGAAGGTCCAGTCGCCTAAATGCATTTCTGCATCTATATTAAATAATTCAAAACGCATACGTTATGCAAATTATAGCTAATAGCTTTTTATAGGTTTGTTAATAATTATTAAATATTAACGGTTGTTCCCCTTATATTGGGTAAGTGTGAGCAAATTTATAATATATGTATTACAATAGTATAACAAATATTATGTTACTTTGATTTTTGAAATTTAGACAATTGATACTTAGTGTGTAATTTAATTTTATGTCACTTGCTAGTTATTTTATCACGTAATTGTGTATGTCTTTTCATAGTAGATGCTTAGTTGATATAACTTTATTTTCTTGCCTCCGTTCTGGTAGCATGTACCGCCACACCAAACTTATCAGTTTTACTCGCCTAGTTGATTCTGGCGGTGGGTGTATAATATTACCTAATTTGGAGGCAAGGCTCATGAAAGATTTCGACTGTGTGTTCCAGGGAACCTCGCCAGGGGCTGTGACATCCTTCTTTTTATTTTATTTCTAAACGAGATAAGATGGGAGGATTTGGAATTAAATGAAATATATATATATATATATATATATATATATATATATATATATATATATATATATATATATAAAATATACATTGAATTCGCAAGCGAAATCGGTCTATAAAGGACACATATCTCCAACCACTTCCGCCGGACTCGCCGCCAGTCGTGCCAGGGAAGTACTTGCTTTTTCTCCTGATCCTGAAAGGCGTCGAACCCGCGACCTGTTAATTTTATTTTATTTGCCTTTTTTTATTATTAGTCAACCTAGTATTTTCTTAGAAGTATTTATATTTGTTTTTTTTTATAAGCAGTATTATTGAATATCTCTTTAGAAGTAGGTACTCATATTAGTCTAGTTTTACAAGTAGTGTTATTAAATATCTCTTTAGAAGTACTTATATTAGTCTAGTTTTACAAGTAGTGTTATTAAATATCTCTTTAGAAGTACTTATATTAGTCTAGTTTTATAAGTAGTGTTATTAAACATTGTAAAAAAAATTGTTGTTATTATTTATTTATTATCAAATAAAATAATAACGTGACATTGGCGCCTCAACTCGGTTATTCAGGATCAGGAATTTTAGTGTGTGTGCGTGTAAATTGTAAACCTTTTGTTTTTTTTTATGACTTTTAATTTGCCTTTTATACTTTTGCAACTGCAGTGTATATAATGTTTTAATTTTAGTGGTAGCCTTATTGTGTTTAATTTGTATACATACAAAATTAAAATATTTTGGTTTTATTAATATATTTAATAATAAGCTTTATTAAAGTAAATATATACTACAGTTGCACCCTTTTGTTGCATTTTTTTCTCTTTATTTATGGCTTTCCCGTGTAGTAATTTTTACGAACATCCTTAAAAAAAACTTAGGGGATTACTTACCAAAATTGTAACAGGACGGAGCATTCTTACTTAAACAAATTAGTTTTATTGTATAATTACAGAATTTTAAACCTGCTCACATAAACCTAGTATAAGGATTTTCTTAGACTTCTTAAATTATGTCATACGAAATTCAATTCTTGTCCTTACAAAAAAACGAACTAAGCTATGAGGTGGCCATTAGAGGCGGCACACCCGGTGAAAACGTTCAAGAATTACGCAGGCAGATAGTCAAATTAGCCAATGTGACGCCTTCGGATGATATTATTGAATCTGGGTTTGAGTTTTCTGTAGACGTAGAGGGCATCCGCGAAAGCCTTGCTAAAGTAGAAACGAATTTAAAAACATTTATCAGTGAAATATGATAAAAATTTATATAAACGTACTCAAAACTTACTTAACCATTTATTTCATAGGATTCAACGTCTGGATGCTGTAGATAAAAAGTCTACAGATATTATAGAAAGCCTCAGGCTCAAGCTAAATACAAATTTTAAAAACTTAGAACATCTTAAGCCTGATACTGATTCCTCATCTGAATTTACAGATGCTCTTACAATTACACCGTCCCCTATTGTTGTTACATGTGATCGAGCTCATTCTTCGGACTTAACTAGTATTAAGTTTGATGGTAAAACGTGTGTACTTTCGTTTGTCCAACGTATAAACGACTATATAACAGCCCGTGGTATTCCCTCTTCTAAAATTATAGATTTTGGAACAGAAATTTTCGTTGGTGATGCTTTACACTGGTTTCGCAGTGTAAGATCACATGTTACGTCTTGGGATAGATTATGCGAATTATTGAAGGATGTTTTTGTTATTCCTGATCATGATTATCGCTTATTAGACGAGATAAAATCTCGTACGCAAGGTGAAACTGAGAATATTACTATTTACCTAGCCATTATGTCAGGCATGTTTTCCCGTTTATTTAAAAAACCTTCAGAGGAAGATCAGTTAGAAATTATTATGCACAATATCAAACTGTGTTATGCTAGCGCTTTAATTGCAGTGCCTGATCTTAAATCTATTGAGGTCTTACGTACGGCTTGTAAAAATTATGAGAATGTACAGTCTTGTCTTTATAAATATAATGAACCTCCTAAAATAAATTCAGCCACACTAGCACCCGAATTTGCATTTAAGCCACTCACTAATTTAGCAGAAAAAAATAAAATGTACTATTCTACCACCAATAAATTTAATTGCAATAAAGCTTATAATAATTATAATAAACCTATACCTAATTCAAGTAACCTTTATAAAAAATATTCTCCCAATTCTAATGTTTTAAACAACACTAATCCGCAACGGCAACAAAGAGTTTATGGTAATAATAAACCAATTGACGCTATTCAATATGACGAAAGTAAACAAAAGTTTTGCCCTCGGTGTCGTGTTGATACACACAACTTAAGACAATGTACAGAAAAACGCAAAGTATTTTGTTTCAAATGTGGCCGTGATGATTACACATTTTACACTTGTCCAGATTGTACAAGTATTCCGTCTAGTTCAAAAAACTAATAAAGCAGAATTGTAGCAACCTCGTCAACCACTCTAATAATACCGATTGGAAACAGTGGTTGAAATTTATTAATAATTTTTTTAATAGCTATACAGTTGCTACAATTCTACTTAATAAACCACCTAACGACGTGCGACCTTATTTATCAGTCAAAATAGGAAATACAAAAGGACATTGCTCTGCGCCCATACATTGTTCGCCCTGGAACCAAGAGCACCGGAAAATTATGTATTTTATTGTTGATTATTAGTAAATTCCTATTTGATCTTATTTTTATAGCGGACTAGCTGCATAATAGATATATTTCAAAAAAAGTATCAGATTTTGAGGTTATAATCGAACCATGAATATTACGGTTTTTCATAGATCCGAGTGAATTTTAACAAACTGAAAAACTATGTCCTAAAATATTTAGCTATTTCTAGTACCTATCTACATAATTAGGTATGCAATTTTTGTTCTAAATCCTAAGTGTATGTAAGTCCAACGTATAAATGCATAGAATGTAGTTAACAAACCTGCTTTCTGAGCAATGGTTTTGAAATGAGAGATAATGTTTGTGTGTATTAATGTAAAAATAAAAATATATGTATATAATGGCTGCTAGCATTTAGATGTTGTCATTAGCATATACGGTACGGTAAGATACCTAGTACCTAAATGTATAATGATTGAGGCTGTCAGTCACGCCGCTAGACATGCCGTCGAACAGCGAGCGTATCAACCACGGTTTCAACCAAGTTTCAACAGCGCGCGCATGAACAACGTGAATATTATAGACTACTATCTAGTACATTTGCAAGCGTGTGCGTCTGGATGGCGCTGTTCAAACGCGTGACTATGAAACCAGCCCTACCGACTTAGTACCTAATTGGTAGTATAAGTTGTTTTTACACGTACGTTAACTTATTATGTTTGAATTAGAAATAAAACACAGATTAATTTCATGTTTATTGTTCATTTTCTAAATGGGAAATAAGAATATTGTCTAAAAACTGTGCAGGGATGTCGATATTATTTTGATGTCTCGTAAAGCTCAAGTACCAAATAATGGTCATAACATGGGCGCAGCAACCGATGGTTCTGCGTACAACGATACAATTACAGCAATATTGCACGATTGCTTCTCTGTTCATCTTTAAACAATAATGTACCACCAGCAGAGCCGCTATTTACACAAAATACACTTTCCATTGCGTATGCGTAAGTCCGTTTATGAATGCTAGGTTATCGTTTGAGTGGTACACAGTTCCAAAAATCACAGCAAGGTAAGTCGTTCTTGAAAGCAATCAGAGTCCGTTAAAATAGCCAAGTCGTAAGTAATGTTCAATATATAGTCCCGAAAGTCACTACAACACCGTATGTACAAAGACAATTACAATTGCAAACGACGCCAACCAATGTAACTTTGACAGAATTAGAGATGACGGTACAAAGTAGGCATGTCCATTTGAAATCGTTTAATCGATTGTTTATAGTAACAGGATCGATTTTCCAGATCAATATAGATCTGAAGAATCCTTGTCCGATATCGATACAGAAACCTCTCGAATCGGACTTATTCAAGAACTAGCTATATTTCAAACGATTCAAGAAATACTTTTGCATAGTTGGAACATCTGTTCCTTGTGACAGACAGAAAAACTGTTCTGTTCTGGGTTCGATCCCAGGCTCGGGCAAATTATTATTGGGTTTTTATAACTTGAAGTTCCCAGTAGTAACACGGAGTCTGGATTTGTGTCCGGTATTTGGCAATACGCGCATCCCCTATTACATGGGATGTATAACATGACAGTACTTACACACCTCTACCTACTCCTTCTGGAAAATACTAGCGTAATGTTATGTTTATTAATTTAATGATTTTTCTATACAGTTACTTGTATTAACGGTAAGTTATCGTCAATAATGTTCTGTGTCTATATTAGGCATGTTTGAAAATGTCGCGATTGATCAAAAATAGATCTGTTAATGCTTGATTTAATCGAGAATCGATTCTAGTATGTTCGATTTGCATCGATTTGGAGATCGTATTTTTTTCATGAGAGACTGACAAGTGACCATTTAGTGACATCAAAACTAGGAGCGCCTTTTACGATACAACTTATGAATATTTCCTAAGATTTATAATAGCCGTACGTTACAAACAGTATACCATCTATATAGTATATATCATCTTTTGTCATACGATAATATTAATACCATAACACTGTCCTACTTTACTTATAATAACACGTACGTCTCTACTTCTTCCATACTTGTAACAATATTAATAATAATATCTGTATCTAGTCTGCAATATTGCTCTTTTTAAAAAATATATTTATAATGAATTCCGTAACGATAACAGTTTTTTTTTAAATTAATTGTCGTAAACTCGTACGTTATCGTTTAGTAAGACGTATAATATACTCCTGTCTAAACGATCATTAGAAAATCCTGAATAATTATCTTTACGAATATTTTTCTTCAGCAATATTCTAACTACCTATTCAAAATCGAGTATGACATTCAATATGTATAGTAGGTTTTTAAAATTATACTTTTAGGGAATAATATAAAAGAATATAAAGAAATGGTAATATAATATTTTTATTGTAGCTTCTTTTAGCAACTTTTTTCGAAATAAATTAAAATGTAATTCAGGTTAAAAAATATACAACAGTTCATTAAAAATTCAAAAATCGATTACAATCGATTGGGCATCCCTAATCATTTTCGACACCACGTGATATTTGGCGAAGATGGCGGCAATTAATGTTATTAGTCGAATATAATACTTTTTAATGTTCGTTATTGCATGCAGCTAGTCCGTGTTATAAAAGTATTTGCAACTAAAACAATAAAATAGAAAAATAATTATCGTGTATGTCCGATACTTTTATTACACAGGGCGGTTTTGGACATTGTCCTTTGGGGGTTATTAGATTCTGGCTCAGCCGTCACCTTACTAGGCAATAATGCACACAACTTACTGATAGATGAAGGATTTGCTGTGCACACTGATGAAATAGTCTCTATAACAGCAGCCGGTGGACAAAAACTTAATTGCTTAGGATATATTAATCTCCCATTTAATTTTGAAAACAATTATTATACTTTGAAGACATTTGTTGTTCCTGAAATAGAGACCTCTCTTATATTAGGTATTGATTTCTGGAAAAAATTTAACATATGTCCAAAATACATCAACTGCATTGAATATAAAAGAGAACTCACCGATTATTATTCAAACACGAATGAATCAATATTAAAATCTCACATACATTCATACGCATCCCTTAATGCCAACCAACGCTTGATTGCTGACGACATAATTGAACAATTTAAGGACGTTTCTTCCGAACGCAAGGGCTTAGGTTGTACTTCTCTTGTATGTCATTCTATTGATACGGGTGATACGAAACCTATACGACAGCGTTATTATCGAATGTCCCCTGTAAAGCAGCAAATTTTATGCCAGCAAGTTGACGAGATGTTTTCATTGGACGTAATTCAGCCTTGTGAGAGCTCTTGGTCCTCTCCAATCTTAATTGTTACAAAAAAAAAACGGCCAACCGCGCATTTGCTTAGACAGTCGCAAGTTAAATTCTGTAACCAAACGCGATGCTTATACCTTGCCATATGTTTCCGAAATTCTGGATAATCTGCGAGACGCAAAATTTATATCTAGTATAGACCTTTCTAAAGCATTCTGGCAAATTTTAATTTCAGAACGCGATCGCGAAAAAACTGCCTTTTATGTCCAAGGTCGTGGGACTTTTTGTTTTAAGAGGATGGCTTTCGGCCTTACCAATGCACCTGCAACCCAACAAAGGCTTGTAGACTTATTATTTGGTTCATTTGATCTTAAGGTATTTGCATACCTAGATGATATAATTATTATTTCTAACACATTCGATGAACACGTTTCTTTATTATTACGTGTAATAAATAAGTTAAAGGAAGCAAATTTAACAATAAACTTTGAAAAAAGCCAATTTTTTCGGTCTCGTCTGAAATATTTGGGCTACGTAATAGACGCCCAGGGTCTCAGAACAGACCCTGAAAAGGTAAAAGCTATTTTAGAGTATCCAACACCATCTTCAAAAAAAGATGTAAAACGTTTTTTAGGAACAGCCACCTGGTATAGACGTTTTGTGCCAAATTTTAGCACTATAGCTGGGCCTCTTAATAAACTTACTTCAAATCGCAAGGGTGCTCCAAAATTTTACTGGTCACCAGAGGCAGACATAGCTTTTAAAAAGCTAAAAGAATGTTTAGTATCTGCACCAGTCTTACATTGTCCTAACTATAATTTGCCCTTCCAAGTTCACACAGACGCCAGTAATTATGGAGTAGGTGCCATGTTAACTCAAATAGTCGATGGCAAAGAACATCCTGTTGCCTATATGAGCAAGTCACTAAATGCTGCAGAAAAGAATTACAGCATTACCGAGAGAGAGACATTAGCTGTAATAGTAGCATTAGAACACTGGCGTTGCTATCTTGAAAATGGTCAACCTTTTGTAGTTTACACTGATCATTCAGCATTAAAGTGGTTTCTCTCTTTAAACAATCCTACGGGCAGGCTTGCAAGATGGGGCATTAGGCTATCTTCTTTTGATTTTACTATCAAGCATAGACGTGGTGCTGATAACATTATTCCAGACGCGTTATCTCGCGCTGCCGTAGTTTCTTCTATTTCCACAGCAAAATCTTACTTAACAACGAATGATAAATGGTATCTAGACATTTATAATGGTTGTATGAACAATCCAAGTAAATATGAAAATTTTCTTATCAAAGCGGAAAAGCTATATCGGTGTTCAAAAAATAAATGCTTATTAACTACAGAGTTTTCGTGGAAAGAAGTAGTTCCATTAGAATTACGAGAACACGTTATCAAAGAAAATCACGCAGAACCCACGTCAGGTCATTTAGGCATCCATAAAACTTATCGCCGTTTAGCATTGCAGTATTTTTGGCCAGGTATGCATCGGGACGTCGTAAAGTTTGTTACGAAGTGTGACATCTGCTTAACTTATAAACTCCCTACTCATAATGTGTTAGGAGAAATGTGACGACCTAAACAGTGTTGCCGACCCTTCCAAATTATTTCAATTGATTTCATCGGACCCCTGCCAGTTAGTAGAAAACAAAATTCTTATATCTTAGTCGTAACATGTTGTTTCTCCAAATATTGTTTAGCGTTTCCGGTAAGAAGAGCTACAGCCGACATTGTAATTAAACATCTGGAAGACTCTGTATTTTTAACACATGGCATTCCCCAAACGTTGTATATGGATAATGGCAGCCAATTTATTTGTGAGAAGACCATTGCGTTATTTAATAAGTATAATATTCCTAACGTTTTTCTTACACCTAAATATACTCCTCAGGTTAATTTGGTGGAACGCTATAATAAAACTATTGTCACCTGTATATCGACCTTTGTGAAAGAAGATCAGCGTTCTTGGGATGTATATTTGCCTAAAATACTGTTTGCAATAAACAACTCCGTTAACGAGGTTACTGGTTACACTCCCTCATTCCTTGTATATGGGCGTGAATTGGTAATATGTGGTTCTCACTACGTTGACAACGACCTTGGCGATGAAATTGTTTTCTTACCGCGAGACGCCTATGCTGAGAACATCGGTTATCTCGCTAAAATATTCAACAAAGTTCAGGCATCACTATGGCATCACCATCAACAAAATTCCAAACGCTATAATTTAAGGAGAAGGTTCACAGAATTTAACGAAGGCGATATTGTATTTAAGCGCACTTACTATCTGAGTGATAAACACAAATATTTTAATAAAAAATTAGCCCCAAAATTTATTAAATGCCGCATAACTAAAAAGAGGTCACCTCTAGTGTACGAATTGGAGGACATGCACGGTAAATATTTAGGGCCATGGCACATAAAAGATTTTAAATTGTCTAAATAGCACATTTTTTGGTTTTGCTGCGGATTTTTCTACTTATAGGAAGAAAAATCCTTGGATGGCCAGCGGGGTATTGTAATGTGTCATCTAATTCGCGCGAAGACAAGTGGGGGTGCAGGAATAGCCCGCGCGGCTGACGAGTGACCTCAGTGTGACCGTGAAGGTCCAGTCGCCTAAATGCATTTCTGCATCTATATTAAATAATTCAAAACGCATACGTTATGCAAATTATAGCTAATAGCTTTTTATAGGTTTGTTAATAATTATTAAATATTAACGGTTGTTCCCCTTATATTGGGTAAGTGTGAGCAAATTTATAATATATGTATTACAATAGTATAACAAATATTATGTTACTTTGATTTTTGAAATTTAGACAATTGATACTTAGTGTGTAATTTAATTTTATGTCACATGCTAGTTATTTTATCACGTAATTGTGTATGTCTTTTCATAGTAGATGCTTAGTTGATATAACTTTATTTTCTTGCCTCCGTTCTGGTAGCATGTACCGCCACACCAAACTTATCAGTTTTACTCGCCTAGTTGATTCTGGCGGTGGGTGTATAATATTACCTAATTTGGAGGCAAGGCTCATGAAAGATTTCGACTGTGTGTTCCAGGGAACCTCGCCAGGGGCTGTGACATCCTTCTTTTTATTTTATTTCTAAACGAGATAAGATGGGAGGATTTGGAATTAAATGAAATATATATATATATATATATATATATATATATATATATATATATATATATAAAATATACATTGAATTCGCAAGCGAAATCGGTCTATAAAGGACACATATCTCCAACCACTTCCGCCGGACTCGCCGCCAGTCGTGCCAGGGAAGTACTTGCTTTTTCTCCTGATCCTGAAAGGCGTCGAACCCGCGACCTGTTAATTTTATTTTATTTGCCTTTTTTTATTATTAGTCAACCTAGTATTTTCTTAGAAGTATTTATATTTGTTTTTTTTTATAAGCAGTATTATTGAATATCTCTTTAGAAGTAGGTACTCATATTAGTCTAGTTTTACAAGTAGTGTTATTAAATATCTCTTTAGAAGTACTTATATTAGTCTAGTTTTACAAGTAGTGTTATTAAATATCTCTTTAGAAGTACTTATATTAGTCTAGTTTTATAAGTAGTGTTATTAAACATTGTAAAAAAAATTGTTGTTATTATTTATTTATTATCAAATAAAATAATAACGTGACAAGGTTTCGATGTTTAAACAGTCCCTAATTTCCTTAATGCTACTTACATCTATATTAATAGGCAAACCCGTCAGGAGAGTATCGTTGACCTTAGCAGAGCAGAGTCCCAATATCCGCTTCCTTCCTCAGAATGAAGACCTTGCTTTTATCTTCTTTGCGCGCTCTTATTTTTCCATCTTTGAACCATACATATTTAAAGGTATGTATATGCTGTTAATAATGCTGCCTGATAACTGCTGTTTTACTTTCCACAACAATGACTTATTATAGGGTGTTAATGACTCGCGTAGAAATGTTTTCCTTCCGCTTTTACTATCGTAAGTCTTGGGTATCAGATCTTCGAGTACTGGTTTCACAGTTCACGCTTTTTGCAGCCAACAGCAACGCTTTTCCTCTTTGAGCTCCACTAGAATATATCCTGATTTTTCTCCGTAGTTTTCTACACGTTTGGAAGTTATCATTCCTGGGTCTTCTATGTTTAACTTTATTGCTAGATTTCTCACTACTAGAATAGGATCTTCATTTTATAAGGCCGGTAATCCAGAAATTTCAACATAATTTTTAAACTTACCTTGCTCAAGTTCATGGACTCGCTGTTCAACTGCACACAGCCTCTTTTCCATATTTTTGATAGCATTGGTAAGTGAGGCGTTTTTCCTTTCTAGTTCAATTATTCTTTGTTGAAATGCTTCGATATTCTCGCATATTTCATCCATTTTGTCAGTCAAAGGCTCTAGCGCCTTTGCAACTGTTTTGTCAACCTCTTTAGAGATATCCTTCAGTAGGTTTTTAATATCAATATTATGCCAGGTAGTTTGAGTGTAAATAGCTGGATTGTACTCCATCCTCCTCCTCAGAATCCTCCTCTGGTACTATAAAAGAGCTGTGTCTTGGACGATTTTTCAGGCAGTCTTGACATGTCCAGTCTAAGCTGACTTGAGCTCGTAGCGCGGTTATCTGTTTCGTAGTTAGGGTTGCAAAAGGTGTAGTAGCATGAACCACTTTTTTACATACACTACACACAAGACCTGGCGCCTTTTTCGTAATTATTTCGTTGCACGTATAACACTTTGGAATTGGTGCCATAACGACGGTTGTTAGAAAATATTTGTTCGTAGTGGGTATATTTTGGAACACACAGAACTGATGTATATAAGACGAGCGCGCATAGACGAATGACCTAGTCGGAATATTTGTACTCAAAACAACTACCGGCGTAGGTGTGATATGGACGTTTAACATGATTTTTCTTTTGTCCAGGTTCATTTTAAGACGTATCCGTTGGGAGATACTATTGAGGTCATTAAGCATAGGTCCTCCAGCGATTCTGCTATAAGGACTATATCGTCGTCAAATCGTAGTTGTGCGATGTACTCACCATGACGTTAATACCGTATCCTTTCCAGTAGAATATCTTGAAAACGTCTTCCAATGCAGCGATGAAGAGTTTCGGGGATATTACATAACTCTGTCTTACACCTCTCTACAGTTGGATAGGTTTCATACTCTGGTTCTGTATTCGGATAGCCATCGTAGACTTACTATACAAACACTTCTGCACTTCGATATACCAACAGTCCACTTGGCACCGCTTAAAGGATTGCAGCATCGCCCAAATTTTTACGGAATCAAAGACTTTCTCATAGTCTGCATATGCAAGACAAAGTGGCAGATTGTACTCTTCGGTCTTCTGTACAATTTGCCGAAGTATATGTATGTGGTCTATGGTACTAAAGCCTTTTCGGAAACCGGCTTGTTCGGGAGGCTGGAAGTCGTCGAGTCTGTGTGCGAGACGATTCGCGTCTACGTCCTGTTTTAGAGAAAACAGGACGTAGACGCGGCTTAGAAAGGAAATCGTTGTCGCCTTTTTTGAAGAACAACACCACCGCACTTCAGCTCCACGCCTCCGGAGTAATGCCACCATAGAGGACGGAATTAAAGAGTTTGCTTGAAAAAACATCGCTGATCCACTGCATCGACAGGACAACCCCATCAGAACCCAGAACGCGTTGTTATACTGGATCCGAAGGGCTCCATAGGTCCTTTGCGTGTAGTCTCTCCACAGGCTGCACGTGTAAAGGCACATGCAAAACGTTCTAACTATATTCTATAATGTACTTTCGTCCTCAAATTCTCAAAGTCTCTTTCGAAGTTGAACTTAACTAGTCATTAATGTGTTTTTAATATGCCATCTTCTTAACACAGACCCTTTTAAACAGATCAATACAAAGTTGTTGTGCCCAACGAGGACCAGCAACTCTTCCACTTTATAACAAATAATAAAAGATTTCATCACCATCATCATTATTACAGAACTTCACTAGTCCACTTCAAAACATAAGCCTCCCTTGAAATATACCACAAAATACGGTCCTGAGCCACCCGCATTCATAGACTTCTTGAATCTGGTCATTATTCCATCTAGTGGAGGTTGTGAGAGGCAACGTACAATAAAAGATTTATCAATACATAATTCATTCAAGGAATAGTTCGTATCAAATTGAATGTTTGATGAAAATCCTTGCAATCTCAATAATTGAGCACGAATGTGATATACTTGATCGCAAAAGTAATTTTTCGACATCGCCGCGTTTGCCAAAAAGTCGATAATAGCCTTGGGAGTCATAACTGGGCGTCGTTCGATATCCAATAATTCAATATATAACGGTTACAATGCGACCGATTTCCCATTATAAGACTCTCTATATTCTGTCGCAGATGTACCCGCAGTTACATTTTCAATCTGTGAAATTTATAGTTCACTCAGTTCACTTCGTTTTGGAGAACCAATTTAAATAAAAAAACATCTTGAAGGTTCGGTAGAGAAGCGGTTTCAATTCTGCGTGCCAGGGGTTGAAGTTCGGCGTGAAATCATTATATTGTATGAATTACAAATAATAGTTATGGTTCTAGACGTTTGCACATGTGCAATATATTTTTGATAAGTGCCAGGATTCAGGATTCAGAAATATAAAAAACAAAAAAGTAATATATATTAAATTATTTAATTTAAAAGGGTCTCCGGTTCTCGTCATTCAGTATATGAAATACAGCAACATTATGCTGCTATTTTACGCTGGTACTCGTATTTTGTGACAACGTGGACCTTACTTGGTTGTCATGGCCCAGTGGTGCCGCAGTCATAATATGGTACACCATTTATTAATCCTTAACCATGACTTTGACAGTTTAAAACTTATCATACAACTTCTAGTTCTTTTTTAAACCTTACCCTCACATTAGGATTTTCTCCTGTCCCGCGAGAACTTTACATATTACATAAATTACACATGGATTACGTCCAGATCTAGGAAACATTATTTTTAGGCTATAAAAACACTTCTTCCATGCGAGTTTCGAACCCCTGGCTCGTAACACCACAAGAAAACTCTTAGACACTGCGTTACTGATCCGTCGTGAAATCGTCACAAGAATTTTAACGCACTTTCTTGTTATAAAAACTTTAACTCTTCTTTCCTCCAATCGCAGTTGCCGGCAATAATATTTTTAATCTGTGTGAATTTATAGGTCACAAAAGAGCGTTTTCGGTTTTATTGATTCAATTGAAATACAGTTAAGAAACTGGAAGAAAGAAAAGTCGTTGAATAAAACTGTTATGTTTTCACTTGGTATTAGGAAATCAAATTTTATACGAACAGTATTGTTAAGGTGTAGCAATTTGCAAACAAATATCGATACCTTGGACATACGATTTGAATAATAAGAATAAGAAATCTGGTTAAAGTAAACGTATTTGTAAAACGTACGCATAAATGCATTTCGTAATTAAAATTAGTGCGATAAGCAATTCTGCTGCCATAATAAAGAAGGACGTAACTAACAAAAACGTATAATGGAAATAAAAAATAATAAGATGAACTTTTCCTTCAGACACTGCTGTGTCTAAAGTATATTAAAAGGTATATATAGATTTTATGAATGTCACATTATGTAACTGTAACTGTAGTACATTAAGATAATTCTAAAACAATGCATTTAATATTAAAACAAAATAACCTCACGAATATTATCACTCTCTTAAACTTCACAGGAAACTACAACATTACGGTGTAAAAAATTTGGCGCTTAGACTTATTACTTCATATTTAAGTAACAGAACTCAAAAGTCGTGCTTAATAGTACAGGTTCCTCCGGATCGGTAGTATCAATGGGCGTTCCTGAGAGCTCGATTCTTGGCCCATTCCCGTTCTTAATCTATATTAATGACTTACCTTATCTTGTAGGGGACAATAACAATATAGTATTATTTGCTGACGATACCTATTTAACTATTAAACTCAAACGGCAGTCAATTAATGATGACGATGTAAATAATGCTCTATCGAAATTAGCACATAGGTTTAACGCCACCAATTTGCTATTAAAAAGGCAAAAAGACAAAATGTATTAAATTTACAATACCTAATGTAAAACATTCGAATACCAATGTGCTCTTAAATGGGCAGGAGTTGAGTCTTGTAGATACCACTGTTTTTCTTATTATTACTATTAAACTTCAATGGGGCCCCATATATCTAAATTAGCAAGCAGACTTAGTTCTGCAGCATTTGCTGTTAGAAAGATTAGAAGACTCAAAGATGTTGAGACAGCTAGATTAGTGTATTATAGTTACTTTCATAGCATAATGTCTTACGGAATTTTGCTATGGAGTAATGCGACTGATATTGAAGCTATATTTGTTTTGCAAAAGAGAGCCGATTTATAACCTAAATTGTAAAGAGTCCCTCAGAGAAAAAATTAAAGAAATAAGCATATTAACTTTGGCATCGCAATATATTTATGAAAATGTAATGTATGTACATAAAAATATAAATAGTTTTAATAAGAATAAGGATGTTCATATTTTAAACACTAGGAACAAACATAAGCTTGTAATGCCAGTTACTAGACTCCACAGAATTAGTAATTCATTTATGGGGCAATATATACGCTTTTACAAAAAAATCCCAAAACATGTTCAAAGTTTGTCAATAAACAAGTTTAAAAGTTTTATTAAAGGAAAACTGTACAAAAAGGGTTATTATAATATCAAGAAAAATAACCCCTGGGAATAAGGTGATCGCCACCATGCCGGTTCTATGAAAATTCAATTAAAAATTATATAAACAAAATTATTGTTAAATGAAATATGTTTGAAAAAAAGTCTGGCTGGGTTTCTTGCTGGTTCTTCCCAAGACAGAGGTATATTCCGGACCAGTGTTAAATAAAAATTACTTTCAATATGTATTATGTAATAATCAATATTGAATAAAAAATCATTCAATTCAATTGTATTCTAATCTCTTCTACTCTATTCTATTCTATTTTTAAGTTTTTCCACCTATTCTACCGACTTCAAACAGGAGCAGGTACGCAATTCGACTGTATGTTTTTTATGAGTAAACTGATTTCGATGATTCTATTTTTATTTGAAAGCTGGTGCTTTACTTGTGGTCCCATATAAATTTGATTAAGAGCTGACCAATAGTTTTTGAGTAGTCCTTAATAATATATATTATTGAAGTCGATTGTACAAAATTTTTTATTTTAAATGTCTTATAAAATTCCTTTGCTCTAACTACGGCATATTTGAAAAAAAAAATAATTACTTTGCGGCGGTCTACTGAAATATATGTGCTATTTAAAAACTCGATGTCGTTTGCGCCTCACCTATAATTATTTCATTCACGGTGAGTACTAATTTGATTGGACGTAGGAAACCAAAAGCGTCTTTTTGTTTCAAAACTATTAATTTACGTCTTTTCATCTAAGTAATCGATTCAAATATTGTTAAAGATAACGTAGCAACCTAACTGGTTAAATAAAACTTTTCTTTTATGTTGAATTTGAATACGTCTTTTCTACTAAATAAATGTCATCTTTGATCAATAGTTGCGTCTAAAACTCTTACGATATTATCTAAAATATTGATATTTCTAAATGTTAAAAAAATTGAGTAGATGCGTCTTTTTGGTATGGTATATTTAAATCATTTTTACAAATTTTTTTTAGATGCGCCCTTTTTTCTTAAAATGGCAGAATTTGACGATTCAGTAGTACTGGGCTGTAGCTTTTCGAGGCAACGGGCATACATATTTGTCCACTTATTTGACCATGTTTAATGTATGTATCTAAAACACCTACTGGAGAAAATCTTAGTGTGGGTATAATTTTTTATAGAATAAGGATAACAAACAAGCACAAATTTCACACTGTTGCAAGTTAATTTTGCGGCACATGGATACATAGCTCAAGAATCGGTTAAAAATTTAAATGCAGAGGCATTGTCACACCTGAAAACTAAGGGAATTATATATAAATAATGTATAAAGGGTTCCAGTTAAGTGTCTCCGATTATCTACACTCACAATACGAAATCTAGTATTACTCTTCTGTTGTTTCACGCTGGTATTCTGTGAGAACATGGTCGTCACCCGGCCGTGCCGACCCATTTATGCAACAACCATATCACAGGTGCAGCAATGATTGGCGAGAGCACCGCCTCCCAACTCCAATTTACTGACCGTTCTGTCTGTACCTACTACTATTATAATGTATTCTGTGCTTATACCGTGGTGTGTTGTTCTGCAATGATGATGATAACGTTGATTTTGTTTTAAAACATAGCAAAAGAGAACTGTTATTCTTTATTCTAAATAGTCCTATCGTATGGAACGTAAGAATATGTTTTTTCATAAAGAAGTCTCTAAACAGAGGATATCGCGTGTCTCAAGTGAACTATAAACGGAACTGCCTCGCAGCTGCAATCGACAGTGTAGAATGCACTTTAGTACTGAAATGAAATAACGGACGCATTGTTTCTGCAAAGATACTAAATAAATTGAATAATGTTTTGATAAAAGGAAATATTTTAGATGTTATAAAGTGTAGTCTGTACATTTATAAAGTACATTCTACTTATTTCTGAGATTCTGCTTATCTGTCTATTAAAAGTACTGCCATTGAAGGTAGATCGGATATCCGTTGCAATTAAATAAAATCATTTGAGTATTTAGGAATGGTGATTATTTATCAACGGTAAATGTTAAGTATTTTTTAAGTTTGCATAGATGCAGTTCACGATTGGTGTTCTGCTAATTTTATGTCCTTAAATATCAGTAAGTGCTTAGTTATCACCTTCACTACTAAACAGAATTACCTGGATATCAAGTATAATATCTATAGGCAGCATCTGACACGCAAGGAGATTGTTAAGGATTTGGGTGTATATTTCGATTCAAAATTTTCGTAGGTAGACTCTGTGGAGACCTAGCACATAGAACATTATGTGCTGCTGTGTATTCTTATGGTATCCGAAGTGAAATCCGTATACATTTACTAAGAATTACAGCGCCAACTGGGCACAGGCCACGCTATAGCCTATATATATTATTATTATATTTGTCTGTCTAAAATTTATTATTATACTGTCTATGATGATTTTTCACTAGCTGACAAAATATCGTCGTCACTACATACTTACCGATACAGGGAACACAATAATGTATGGAGCAACCGTTGGCGCAATTCCATCACCGACACGTTACTGATAATATTATGTCTTCGCCAATAATGAGTCTGCGCTACGATCACTCCCCATAGAATCACCCCTATGATCCAGGAGTAATGACGTAATTACACGCTAATGCAAGTATAATATGTGCATTCCGAATGTCTAAAAGCATCATCAATCATTAACATCTTCTTCATTACAGATCATCAGTAGTCCAAACATGAGACTCCCCTAAAGATTACTACAAAGAACTGTATTGCGCTACTTGCATCCATTGATTTCGTGTATATTTATCAGGTCATCACTCCATCTAGTGAAAGGTCGCGCGACACTGAACTTGCTTGTACGAGGTTGCCACTTGAGAACCTTTTTATCTCATTTGTTATCGGTTCCAAAAGCTAAAAGGGCGGACTCAGAGGACCAGCAACACTTCCACTTTATAACAAATAATAAAAGATTTCATCACCATCATCATTATTACAGAACTTCACTAGTCCACTTCAAAACATAAGCCTCCCTTGAAATATATCACAAAATACGGTTCTGAGCCATCTGCATTCGTATACTTCTTGCATCTGGTCATAGTGGGGGCTTTGAGAGGCAACGTACAATAAAAGATTTATCAATACATAATTCATTCAAGGAATAGTTCATATCAAATGTTTGAGCAAAATCCTTGCAATCTAAATAACTGAGCACGAATATGATATACTTGATCGCAAAAGTAATTTTTCGATATCGCTGCGTTTGCCAAAGTGTCGACGATAGCCTTGGGAGTCATAACTGGGCGGCGTTCGATATCCAATAATTCAATATATAACGGTTACAATGCGACCAATTTCCCATTATGAGACTCTCTATATTCTGTCGTAGATGTACCCGCAGTTACATTTTTAATCTGCAAAATTTATAGTTCACTCAGTTCACTTCGTTTTGGAGAACCTATTTAAATACAAAGACATCTTGAATGTTCGATAGAGAAGCGGTTTCAACTCTGCGTGCTCTGCTCTGCTGCTGTAGAGAAGGGGTTCAAGTTTGGCATGAAATCATTATATTGTATGTGTTACGGACGGCGAAGGAGGCCACCGCCCCGTCGCCCCATCATACCCCGTTGCGCTCCGCGCACCCCGTACACCGGCAGCAGATCACGAGACGCTACTCACATACTGAGACGCTCTCTTGCGGGATATATGAAGGGCGTTTTGGTCTGTGAGGCGTTCATTTCGAAAGCGGCACTCGAAGACAACAAGCGAAGAAACCTCAAGAGAAACCATCAAGAGAGAAGAATTTATACTCCATTGAAGACTCCCCTCTGTGTATATGGTTAATTAGTGAAAGCCGCATTTGTAAATAGTTTAATACATTATAGTTCTACAGTACCATCTTTTCTTTGAGCACTCCCCTAGCGTAGTATACCTCAATCAATCAGTCAGTTATACTCTTCTTTCTATACTTGCAATAGTAAATTCATACACTTCTGTCCCTATTATTCTTGGTCCATCGCCGCCGGATAGAAGCCAAAAGAAAGATGATTATTACGGAAGAAAGAAGATAAAAATAGAAGAAAGAAGATCATTATAGAAGATCTTCAAGGAAGAAGAAGTTCGTCGACGAAGAGAGAAGATCGTCGGTACTAATTTCTTCCCCGTTTCTTATTACGTCTACGTTTACATATACGTGTATTGTCTGTTTCCAGACAATTTCTTGTTTCTTAACCGCTTTTACGCGGCCAGGTGGTTGCTCCCTAACGGTGCCAAACTGCGACCATCTGGGTAACGTAACGCCCTTGCGGCGGGAACGGCGTCCAATAAGTGCGTCTTTTTGAAGACGATCGGAAGCCGCAACGTGTGACGTCATGAGGAAGACAAGAAGCCAGAAGACACGGAACGACGACGAAACGCGGGTAGGAATGCGGATATTCGAAGAAGCACCCGCGTCCCCGTCCGATTATCTCGCGTTGGCACAAGCGGCCTCGGCCGTGCCCCAGCCCCCGCTCGCGCCCGCATCTATGCCCGCGCCCGCGCCCGTGCCTCCGCGCCCCGCTATATCCGTGTCTACAACCGATCGCTTAGGAGAGGTTAACACATCCGCGCCGCGTACAGAGACGCTCGCCGCGATTATAGAAGATCTTCCGGTAACAGAGACTAGTTCGATAGTGTGTACCGTCGCGCCTGTAGCAGACGTTGTACATAGGCCCGCGCCCCGCGCCCCGTCGGTCCGTTCAGTCCGTTCAGCCCGGTCAACAGCTAGCGCGATAGCAAAGTTAAAACAAATCGAGTATAATACCACGGAGTAACTAGCTGCAATTAGAAGGAAGCAATTGCAAATCGAAGAAGATCTCATCAAGAAGAAATACGCTAGGGACGTCGCTCAACTGCAAGAAGAAACGGATAGGGACATTTTAAACGAAGACGATTTAGTGGAGAATAGGGTACGCGTTGATAGGTGGTTAGAGAACGTGGAGCCTGTGCAGGGGGAGCCGCCCTACCACCCGTATCAGCCCGCGCCCCGCATCGAGATAGAGCAGGCCCCGCCGAGTAGGGGAACCGGTTACGACCACGCTGAAGATGCTTAGGGGAGGTCGATTGCGAATGATGTTCAACCGCGCCGCGTAGATACGATACAGAGGAACAATGGAGTCGCCGTAGAAATCAAACAGGTCGATCGCCGTGTACGGGTTACGTCGCCGTCGCGCGTCCAACGCCGCACTCTGTCGCCTATACATAGATCGCCACATCGCCACGCGGATCGTAGATTACCGTTGCCGTGTAAGTATGTAGGTGCACGTAGATCGCCATCGCCACATCGCCACGCGGATCGTAGATTACCGTCGCCGTATTAGAGGCTTAAATAATAGTCAACGCGAGGCCAATAGTAGGTTAGTAAATATAGGGATACGTGGCAAGACGCGCAATGAGATTTATAATGTAAGCGCGCGAACGATAGCAGATTTAAAGATAGGCTCGCAGCCTGTAAGTAGGGAGAGCTTACGGTTGAAGCACTTAAGCGACTTACCGAGTTCGGTATGTTACGACGACGCGAAGCCGAGATTATTATTAGGCGCCGACAACTGGCATTTAATAATCACCCGTAATTTGAGAATAGGACGTCGAAGGCAGCCCATAGCTGCACCTACGTTGCTAGGGTGGGTAATTCAGGGAACCGTGCCGCGGTTAACGTGTAGGGAAGACGGCGAGACCGTATTACACGTAGCAAGCACTAGCGGACGGCCAGATAGGGACATCCGAACGCTTGCCAGTCAGGACGAGGAGCTAACGGAACTCCTTAAACGGCAGTATGAGATAGATTCCATAGGTATCTCGCTAAAGAGTAGGCCGCGACGGGAAGAGGAGCGCGCTGTTGATACATTCCAGCGCACCGTCAAGAAGGTCGACGGGCAATACCAAGTTGGACTGCCATGGAAGGACGACAACGTGCGGATGCCACCTAGCTATGAAATGGCAGCTCGAAGACAACGGACGATTGAAAGGAAGATGGACCAGTCGCCGGAGTTTCGGGACGCCTACACAGCCCAGATAGACAACCTCCTGGCGAAAGGATACGCAAGGATAGCCGAAGGGACGCCACACACCTGCCACACTTCGCAGTGCGGAATCAAAACAAGCCGGGGAAGACGAGAGTAGTGTGAAGACGCGCGGAAGCGCGCGCATCCGATAGATGTCTTATTACGGAACTTACCGAGCATACTGTTTAGGTTTAGAGAGAATGAGATAGCCATGTCCGCGGATATTAGGGAAATGTTCTTACGTGTAAAAATCGACCGTCGCAACCAACCCGCGCAATTATTTCTCTGGCGAGGAAACGAGCGACACAGCCCACCGCAGGTTATAACGTCAATGATTTTCAACGCAAGAAGCTCGCCGTTTCTCGCACATAGTGTTAGAGATTATAACACGCGCGCACACGCAGAGACACACCCGTTGGCACTTAACGCTATCGTACGTAGTCATTAAATAGACGACTATTTAGACAGCTATGCAACGGTAGAGGAAGAGGTAAACACGGCAAGGCAGGTTACGGAGGTACACCAGAAGGTCAGTTTCACATTGGCAGGCTGGAATACTAACCACGCAGCCCTAATGGAAGACAATCCGGAGAAACTACTGGCGCGCAAGCCTAAGGAAGTAGGCTTAAGGCAAGACAGCCCAGGCAGAATCCTAGGGTTGTTATGGATGGCCGACGAAGACGCCCTAACCTTCAACACATCGATGAATAGGGTGCCGTAGGAAGTAAAGGCGCTACAGCGAACCCCGACCAAGAGGGAAGCATTAAGCGCAGTCATGTCTGTGTTTGACCCGCTCAGACTGCTAAGCTACCTCACCATCACCGCCAAGATCCTGCTACAAGACCTATGGCGTATGAAGAAGGTCGGATGGGATAACGAACTACCCAAGGAAGCTGCGGTGGCTGCGAGTCGTCGCGGAGGGGTCACGACTGCGACTGCGAGTCGTCGCGGAGGTGTCACGACTGCGACTGCTAAGGTGCTATGCTCCTACGGGGGGAGTGGTAGAGCGTCAACTTCACGTATTTAACGACGCAAGCGAACGTGCGTACGCATCCGCGGCATATTGGCGAATACGATACAGCGACGGAACAATTAGGGTACGATTAGTGGCGGCTAAGGCGAAAGTCGCTCCGATCAAGACGCAAAGTATAACGAGATTAGAGTTGCAGGCGAATTTAATAGGCGCGCGACTCGCGGAATTCGTGAAAGGCGAGCACAGAGTGGTAGCAGATAGGGTCGTATATTGGACGGACTCTACTACGGCGCTCCACTGGATACAAAATGATACGGCGCGTTACACTCCATACGTGGCTCATCGGTTAGGGGAGATAGCTGAAAAGACATCACCCGAGCAATGGAGGTGGATACCGACTGTTGAGAACACAGCAGATCAGGCATCGCGCATGAATTTCGTAACCAAAGAAGAAAGCGATAAATGGTTCACAGGACCGTCATTCCTTTACGAGGACGAAGACCGATGGCCCCACCGACAGGAAGAGAAGGCAGGGGATGAAGAAGATTTGGAGGAAATCGTGGCGCACCAGAGCGACACCAAGGACTCTCCAAACCTGCCAGACATAGAACGATTCTCTTCCTACGAGAGATTGATCAGGGCCAGAGATTGATCAGGGCCACAGCACGAGTACTGCAGTTCGTCGATGCCATACGAGGAAGGGCACAAGGACTGACATTGCAGCACATCCAGAGGGCAGAGCGGATGTGGATAGAACACAGCTAACGTGAAAGCTTCGCTGAAGATATCAGCCGCCTTCAGCGGGGAAAGAACCTGGCCACCGGCAGCGCACTGAGGAAGCTCGACCCCATATTAGAAGATGGAATGCTACGAGCCAGGGGAAGGATCGACGCAGCCGACGTGGATGGCCAGATGAAGAGACCCATCATATTGAATGGACGCCACCAATTCGTGAAGCTGCTTGTGGAGAAGGCTCATCAGGAAGCAAGCCACGCTAACAGAGAGAGGGTGGTCAACGACCTACGCACCAGGTTTCATATCCTCCGATTACGACCTATCGTACGAGAAGCGGAGCGGAGATGCCTACGGTGCAGGGTACGCAAGGCGACACCACGGCCTGCGGTTAAAGGAGACCTACCACGAAGAAACGTGTGGCCGCGGGGTGTCGTGACGAAGACATTTCCTGGACCGGACGGCGTGGTGCGCAACGTCGAGGTCAGGACCAAGGGTGGAGTTCTGCGGCGACCCCACCACCTCCCATGGCCCCACCAACCTTGCGGTTATATGGGCCGAATCACGAGAGATGCACGCGGTACTTGCTTAGGGCTCTTTCCCGCATGCACTTTCTTGACTCTCTACAAGTTATTTAATCTACTCCTTGGCCCAGTTTGTCATTATCCCCCTTCTGGGGCTGACGGCACTATTACGCCATACGTCGTCAGGCCTTTCTGCCTGCATTCTGTCTTGCCTTATTCTTATATCATGCCACCTGTGCGCAAATTCGCGCAACAGCCCGTAGTTCACCCCATTGCTGACGAGATCCGAGTAGTAAATCAGTCCTTGAACCGTACGAACTAATTCATCCATCATTTTCGCTCTTAGGTCGTCATACAGAGGACATTCCCACAGAACATGGTGAACGCCCTCCTCTATCGCACCACACTCACACATACTTGTTTCACACAGTCGCATTTCACTCAGTCTCTTCCGAAAACATCCATTCCCGGTGAGAATTTGAGAGGTTTGATAGTCCGGTGCGACCCAGGTTTACCTGAGTCGCAACGCCACTTCCGGAAAGAACCGATAGAGCTGGCGTCCTTTTGATTCATTCGTCCATCGATCCTGCCAAACACCGATCACCTCGGTCCAAATTTCGCGCTTCCGTCTGCTCAACTCCTCTTTGGGCGTGGTCAAACGTGCTATACCCATCCTACCAGCACGGATGACCTCCAGGTCAGAAGGGAGAACGCAAGCCAGCACCGGTAAGGCCGCCGTACTGGTGGATCGATACGCCTTAGTCAGCAATATAAAGGCTGATCGCTGCGATCTCAGCAGTACGCTGCGAACTGTGTAAATGTTCGCACGCTCGTACCAGCACTCCGCCGCGTACGTGAGCTTGGATACAAACACTCCTCTATATATTATTTTAAGGCTCGGGTATCGAACACCCCATGATGATGTCGATACGCGAGTCATCTTGGCGAATCCCTTGGTCGCTCTTTCAGAAATATCGGACGCATGTTGCACAAACGATAGTCCTGAGTCCAATACCACACCCAGTAACTTAGCATTAGTTACAGCCTTTACAGATTCTCCACCAAGTTTGATAACGGGGGGGCGCTGAAGTTTCCCTCTAATAGTCCTGGTGGTCGACTTTGATGAGGAAAACTCCTTAGCCCCCACTCCCGTACAAGGTCCAAAGTGACTCTGGCCCTGGATTCGATACCCGCTCTGGTATCAGATTCAATCAAGATTGTAACATCATCAGCATAGGCAGTTATGGCTACTCCCTCAGGCAGAGGGAGTCGGAGTAGGTCGTCCATCAATACGTTCCACAGTGTAGGGCCCAGCACAGAGCCTTGAGGACATCCCATAGTAGACGTCTTCCACTCTACCCGGTCCCCGATGTAGAGGCCCACACGTCTGGAGGTGAAGTAGTCCACCAGCATTTTGTAAATGTTTGGTGGACAACCACCTCGTTTCGCTTTGACCATCATCATCAGCCACCAAGCATTGTCGAAGGCGCCGGAGATATCAAGAAAGATTGTCTATACGTAGCATGCTCGAGAATACCTAGCCGTGCTGAGCAAGACACGCAGCGCTGTTACCGTAGATCGCCCCGGAGAGAAACCGTGCTGGTGCTCAGATATCCCGCGACTAATCGCAGGAGCATATCTTAACATTACGCGTTCCAATACTTTTCCCAAAACAGGGAGGAGCGTTATCAGACGGTATGCCTTGGCGTCGGTGAGTGGCTTGTCATTACCCTTTGGAATGACAATCAATCTTCCGTCCTTCCATACCTTGGGGAAGACCCCCTCTACCACGCACTTGGCGTACACCGAGTGAAATTTCCTCGGTGCTGCCATCCAAATATTCCTCATAATTCGCGCGCTCACTCCATCGAGTCCCGGAGCTGTGTTAGGCAAGGCCTTGACTATTCCTTCCAGATCCTCAACCGCAGGCGGAGACGCAGCTCTACCAGACGGCATGAAAGCCGCCAGTAGGCGGACCTGCTGATGGTAAGGCATGTCGTGATCACGTCTGTCGATCATCGCTGCCTCGATGTGGTCCGGGTGCCCACCCGCAAAGGCGATCCCATTGATCACGTTTGCAGGCGGTCATACCCTCCCGCTGGCCACCCTGTACACCATACCCTATGGGTCCTCGTTGCCAGAGTTGGCAACCCTCATATGATGAGACTGCTGTGCCTCCACCATCATCTTCCTGTATCTCGCACGCACGCTGTGGAAGGCCGTCCTGGCTATCTCCTCTCACCTACCTACTAGACGCCTTTTACTCTGCCATGCATGCCTGAGTTTACATTGTAACCTTCTAGTCTTATCGAGTTCAGTCGTCCACCATTCGTACTCCCCCGACGCCCTGGGGCGACGTTCCCCTAGGCCCTCCTCCGCGGAGCGGACGATGACCCCTGAGAACTCCTCCGCCAGGAGGGCTGCGGGTTTTTCCACATGCAGCCATTCGCAGTTTGATTATCGCCCGGAACCTGTCCCAATCCACCCCTCGGTCTCGAAAACGAGGAGGCTCCCTAACGGGTGCAGCGCGCGTGGTCGGCCTGTTGCTGCGACGACCCGTCAGGAAGATAACCGTCCTCCAGAGGGAAGCTTATGCTCGCAATCTACGCCGGGGGGAGGATGTAACGGACGGCGAAGGAGGCCGCCGCCGGGGTATGAAGCCGTTGCGCCCCGCGCACCCCGCACACCGGCAGCAGATCACGTGATGTCGCCGACCAATCAGCGCGTGGCATCGCCTCACGACGCTACTCACATACTGAGACGCTCTCTTGCAGGATATAAGAAGGGCATTTTGGTCTGTGAGGCGTTCATTTCGAAAGCGGCACTCGAAGACAACAAGAGAAGAAACCTCAAGAGAGAAGAATTTATACTCTATTGAAGACTCCCCTCTGTGTATATAGTTAATTAGTGAAAGCCGCATCAGTTAGTCATACAGCCCACTTGCAATAGTAAATTCATACAGTTCACTACAATCCCTTATAGTATGGCTTACAAATAATAGTTTCGGGTCTAGACGTTTGCACGTGTGCAATATACTCGTATATTTGATGAGTGTCAGGATTCAGGATCCAGAAATATAAAAAACAAAAAAAAAGCATAATTTAAATTATTATATTTTATCTTGATTTATAAACTAATGCATATTTTTATAGATAATTGGTGATATACGAGCAAACAGTCCACATTCCACCTGATAGTAAGTGGATGCTCTATCCCATACACATTTACATCCATTCTCGATAATGAATCAAAATACAAATTCATTGTCACCACTGAGAACTTTAATGGCATGCCTCGTTACCAGTAAAAAGGGTCTCCGGTTCTCGTCACTCACTATATGAAAAATACAGCAGCATTATGCTGCTATTTTGACGGCTCCTTGGCGCAGTGGCTTAGCAATGAGTTATTGCGCTGGGGGATGCGGGTTCGAATCCCGCACGGAACAAGTATTTGTATGGCCTACATATAATTGTTCCGGGTCTGGATGTTTGTCCTCGTGCAATCTATGTTTGTAAACTGCCTCCAGGATACAGAAGAAAATACTAGTGTGGGGGTAACGTTTTTTGAAAAAAAAAATATACGCTGGTATTCTGTGACAACGTGGTCCTTACTTGGTCGTCATGGCCCATTGGTGCCGCAGTCATAATATGGTACACCATTTGTTAATCCTGAACCATGACTTTGAAAGATTAAAAATTATCATACAACATCTAGTTTATTTTTTTAAAACTTACCCTCACATTAGGTTTTTCTCCTGTACCGCGAGAACTTTACATATTACATAAATTATACATGTATAAACACCCATATCTAGGAACAATTATTTTTGGGCCATAAAAACACTTCTTCCATGCGAGTTTTGAACCCCTGGCTCGTAACGCCACAAGCAAACTCTTAGACGCTGCGTTCCTGATCCGTCATGAAATCGTCACAAGAATTTTAACGCACTTTCTCGTTATAAAAACTTTAACTCTTCTATGCTCCAATCGCAGTTGCCGGCAATAACATTTTTAATCTGTGTGAATTTATAGGTCACAAAAAGCGTTTTCGGTTTTATTGATTAAATTGAAATACAGTTAAGAAACTGGAAGAAAGAAAAGTCGTTGAAGAAAACTGTTATGTTTTCACTTGGTATTCGGAAATCCAATTTTATACGAACAGTGTCGTTAAGGTGTAGCAATTTTCAGAAAAATATCGATACATTGGACATACGATTTGAATAATAATAATAAGAAATCTGGTTAAAGTTAACGTATTTAAAAACGTACGCATAAATGCATTTCGTAATTAAAATTAGTGCTATAAGCAATTTGACGATTCAGTAGTGCTGGGCTGCAGCTTTTCGAGGCCAAGGGCACTCATATTTGTCCACCAACAAATGCTGGGATGGGATTGTGTGTTCTATGTATGTACGTAAAAACTAACAGTGTAGTACTTAACCACAGATTTTTTATTTAAAAATATTGAACCCTACAGTACATGTGTACAGACGTGACCCTTTTGACTCGAACGCAAAATACCGACACGCTTCGGAGAAAACACGAGGACCGCGAGACGCGATGCGACGAGGGCACCATGTACACACTCGTACTCGGCCTGTCTCTTGGTGTCTCGACGAACGTGTACAGCCGCCATCAAATCGAAACACAGCAGGGCGTGTATAGCTGGTTAAAGACAAAAATGTAGGTAAAGGGATAACCTAGAAATCCTTGCCATTTTAAACATGTTATTAGAAGTAATTTTTAGGTAATTCAAAGAATCATTACTAAATTTTTACAATGTTATGATCTGAGATTCTAATTATCTGTCCATTAAAAGTATTCCCATTGAAGGTAGATCGGATATTCGTTGCAATTAAATAAAATCATTTGAGTATTTAGGAATGGTGATTATTTTTCAACGGTATATGTTAAGTATTTTTTAAGTTTTACCTAACACTACGCCAAAAAGACATAGATGCAGTTTACGATTGGCGTTCTGCTAATTTTATGTCCTTAAATATCAGTAAGTGCTTAGTTATCACCTTCACTACTAAACACAATCACCTGGATTTCAAGTATAATATCAATAAGCAGCCTCTGACACGCAAGGAGATTGTTACGGATTTGGGTATATATTTCGATTCAAAATTGTCGTAGGTAGACTGTGTCGAGACCTAGCACAAGAACACTTCTTATGGTATCCGAAGTGAAATCCGTATACATTTACTAAGAATTACAGCGCCAACTGGGCATAGGCCACGCTATAGCCTATATATATTATTATTATATTTGTCTGTCTAAAATTTATTATTATACTGTCTATGATAATTTGTCACTAGCTGACAAAATACCGTCGTCAGTACATACTTACCGATACAGGGAACACTATAATGTATGGAGCAACCGTTGGCGCAATTCCATCACCGACACGTTACTGATAATATAATGTCTTCACCGGTAACGAGTCTGCGCCACTGCTGCTCCTATGTATTACAGTGTTCTGTGGTTGCTCCCAATAGAATCGTCCCTATGATCCAGGAGTAATAACTTAATTACATTCATATGCAAGTATAGCGGCAATCTGAATATCTACAAGTGTTAATCATCATCATCATCATCATCATCTTCATTACAGATCATTAGTAGTCTCTATAGACTACCACAAAGAACTGTATTGAGCTACTTGCATACTTATATTCTATACATATTTCATCAGGTCATCACTCCATTTAGTGGAAGGTCGCACAACACTGAACTTGCTAATACGAGGCTGCCACTTGAGGACCTGTTTATCCCATTTGTTATCGGTTCCAAAAGCTATAAGGCCGCCCTTTGCAACTTTAGCCTACTGATATATTGGGCTATGACAGTTTACATTTGTAGTTCTGCGCATATTACCTGTTGTGTTGCATCTTATTTTTAAAACCATTAATACTGTTCTGCGTAAACAGTTTTAATAGTTTTAATAGTTTAAATTAAAAGAAAAAAAATAAGAAAAGCAGAAATAACTAACTAGTATTTGACTCATTATGGCATAACGCCAACTACATATCTAGTTTAGTTTCCCTTTATGTTATTTCAGATTATGTACCTTCCTTGCTGTGTCCTGGATAAATTTGAGTAGAAAGTAACAAAATGTTATTCGCAACGCAGTGGCAGGTGATCCTGGCGGTGCGGTGGGCCGAGTGTAATGCGACAAACATGCAAAACGTTGTATCTATATTCTGTAATTCACTTTAGTCCTCAAATTCCAAACTCTCTTTCGAAGTTGAATTTAACTAGTCATTAATTTGTTTAAAATATGCCATCTTTTTAACATGGACCCTTTTAAACAGATCAATAATAATATGCTGTGTCCAAGGACTAGCAACTCTTCCACTTTATAACAAATAATAATAGATTTCATCACCATCATCATTATTACAGAACTTCACTAGTCCACTTCAAAACATAAGCCTCCCTTGAAAGATACTACAAAATACGGTAATGAGCCACCTGCATTCATATACTTCTTGCATCTGGTCATCATTCCATCTAGTGGGGTTTTGAGAGGCGACGTACAATAAAAGATTTACCAATACATAATTCATTCAAGGAATAGTTCATATCAAATTGAATGTTTGAGCAAAATCCTTGCAATCTCAATAACCGAGCACGAATATGATATACTTGATCGCAAAAGTAATTTTTCGATATCGCTGCGTTTGCCAAAGTGTCGACGATAGCCTTGGGAGTCATAACTGCGCGGCGTTCGATATCCAATAATTCAATATATAACGGTTACAATGCGACCAATTTCCCATTATGAGACTCTCTATATTCTGTCGCAGATGTACCCGCAGTTACATTTTTAATCTGCAAAATTTATAGTTCACTCAGTTCTCTTCGTTTTGGAGAACCAATTTAAATACAAAGACATCTTGAAGGTTCGGTAGAGAAGCGGTTTCAACTCTGCGTGCCAGGGGTTCAAGTTCGGCGTAAAATCATTATATTGTATGGCTTACAAATAATAGTTTCGGGTCTAGACGTTTGCACATGTGCAATATATATTTGATAAGTGCCAGGATTCAGGATTCAGAAATATAAAAAACAAAAAAAACATAAATTAAATTATTACATTTCGTCTTGATTTATATACTTATGCATATTTTTATAGATAATTGGTGATATACGAGCACAGAGTCCACAGTCCACCTGATAATATAAGTGGATGCTCTAGTCCATACACATTTACATCCATCCTCGATTATGAATCAAAATACAAATTCATTGACACCACTGAGAACTTTAATGGCATGCCTCGTTACCAGTAGAAAGGGTCTCCGGTTCTCGTAACGCACTATATGAAATACAGCAGCATTATGCTGCTATTATAACGGCTCCGTGGCGCAGTGGCTTAGCAATGAGTTACTGCGCTGGGGGCCGCGGGTTCGAATCCCGCACGGAACAAGTATTTGTATGGCCTACAAATAATTGTTCCGGGTCTTGATGTTTGTCCTCGTGCAATCTATGTTTGTAAACTGCCTCCAGGATACAGAAGATAATCCTAGTGTGGGGGTAACGTTTTTTGAAAAAAAAAATATACGCTGGTAATCTGTGACAAAGTGATCCTTACTTGGTCGTCATGGCCCATTGGTGCCGCAGTCATAATATGGTACACCATTTGTTAATCCTGAACCATAACTTTGAAAGTTTAAAACTTATCATACAACATCTAGTTTTTATTAAACCTTAACCCTACTTTAGGATTTCCTCCTGTACCGCGGAGAACTTTACATATTATATAAAATACACATAGATAAACAGATCTAGGAACAATTATTTTTGGGCCATAAAAACACTTCTTACATGCGAGTTTTGAACCCCTGGCTCGTAACGCCACAAGCAAACTCTTAGACGCTGCGTTATTGATCCGTCATGAAATCGTCACAAGAATTTTAACGCACTTTCTCGTTATAAAAACTTTAACTCTTCTATCCTCCAATCGCAGTTGCCGGCAATAACATTTTTAATCTGTGTGAATTTATAGGTCTCAAAACGCGTTTTCGGTTTTATTGATTCTATTGAAATACAGTTAAGAAACTGGAAGAAAGAAAAGTCGTTGAAGAAAACTGTTATGTTTTCACTTGGTATTCGGAAATCCAATTTTATACGAACAGTATCGTTAAGGTGTAGCAATTTGCAAACAAATATCGATACTTTGGACATACGATTTGAATAATAAGAATAAGAAATCGGGTTAAAGTAAACGTATTTGAAAAGGTACGCATAAATGCAGTTCGTAATTAAAATTATTGCTATAAGCAATTTGACGATTCAGTAGTGCTGGGCTGTAGCTTTTCGAGGCCAAGGGCCTACATATTTGTCCACCAACAAATTCTGGGGTGGGATTGTTTAATTAGGTTTAATGTGTGTATGTAAAACACTTACCGGAGAAAATTTTAGTGTGCGTATAATTTTTTATAGGATCAGGATGACAAACAAGCACAAATTTCACCCTGGTGGAAGTTGATTTTGCGGCCCATAGACATATACATCAAGCATCAGTTAAAAATTAAAATGTGGATGCGTTGTAACACCTGAAGACTAAGGGAATACCTTATTTCTAGTTAAAAGTGTCTCCGGGTATCTACACTCACAATACGAAACCTAGTTGTGTTTTTCTGTTGTTTCACGTTAGTATTCTGTGAAACGTGGTCGTCAACCCGGCCGAGCTTACCCATTTATGCAATAACCATATTATACGTGCAGCATGGCTCCACCACGTATGACTGGCGAGAGCACCTCCTCCCAACTCCAACTTATTGACCGTTCTGTCTGTACGTACTACTATTATTATGTATTCTGTGGTTATACCTTGGTCTGTTAATCTGCAATGATATTCTGATTGTTGTTCTGCAATGATGATTAAAGCGATAATTTTTTTTTTAAAACATAGCTAAACAGAATTGTTATACTTTGTTCTAAATAATCCGATCGTATGGGACGTAAGAATATGTTTTTTCATAAAGAAGGATCTAAACAGCTCCTCTGTCTCTCAAGTGAACTATAAACGGAACTGCATCGCAGCTGCAATCGACAGTGTAGAATGCTTTTTCTGCCGACTTCCAATAAGGAGACGGTACTCAATTTGACTGTACTTTTTTATGTGTGTTACCTCATAACTTTTTACTGAATGAACCGATTTCGATGATTCTTTTTTTATTTGAAAGCTTTTCGTGTGATCTCATATGAATTTGATCATGGTCAGACCAATAGTTATTTAGTTATTCTTAATAACTTATATTGAAGTCAGCTGTACAAAATTTTTATTTTTAAATTACTTGTATAGTACTGAAATGAAATAACGGACGCATTTTTTCCGCACAGATAATAAATAAATTGAATAATGTTTTGATAAAAAGAAATATTTTAGATGTTACACAGTGTAGTCTGTACATTTATAACGTACATTTTTATATAACTGAAGTGACAAATGTACTTATAGTCCATGCGATAGTGAGTGGCAACTGCAGTTAATGGTTACCTGCGGCCAACTTCAAAGTAAAAGGGCTATAGACGTGTTGTTAGCTCTGAAGACTAAGATGAAATCTTCATAGCCTATAATTATACTGACTCTTTATAGCCTTAAGATCGGAACACATCAGTGTAAACACTACAATTTGGCGGCAGAAATAGGTAACAGGGTAGTACTATATGTGGTAGTGCCATGCTGCAACTATATTTGTAGTATAGTTGTAGCACGAATGGGTCGGCTCGACCGGGGAAGAACAACGCTCTCACAGAATACCAGCGTCAAATAGCAGCTTAACACTGCTGTGTTTCTTATGGTGAGTGTAGTGAACCGGAGACCCTTTTTACTGGAAAAGAGGCATTCCATCTTAGTCCTCACGGGTGACGACGCATCTGCATTTTGATTCTTTATTGAGGATAAATGTAGATGTCTATGGGCCACAGCCACCACTTACAATCTTACCGATACAGGCAACACTATAATGTATGGAGCAACCATTGGCGCAATTCCATCACCGACACGTTACTGATAATTTAATGTCTTTACCGGTAAGGAGTCTGCGCCACTGCTGCTCCTATGTATTACAGTATTCTGTGGTTGCTCCCAATAGAATCGTCCCTATGATCCAGGAGTAATAACGTAATTACATGCTAATGCAAGTATAGCGGCAATCTGAATGTCTAAAAGTGTTAATCATCATCATCATCATTATCTTCATTACAGATCGTCAGTTGTCGAAACACGGGATTCCCCTATGGATTACAACAAAGAACTGTGTTGAGCTATTTGCATCTATTGATTCCATGTATATTTATCTGGTCATCACTTCATCCAGTGAATAGTCGCGCATCACTGAGGTTGCTAGTACGAGACTGCCATTTGAGAACCTTTTTATCCCATTTGTTATCGGTTCCAAAAGCTATAAGGCCGCCCTTTGCCACTTTAGCCTCCTGATATATTAGGCTATGTCAGTTTACTTTTGTATTTCTGCGCATATTACCCTTGTTGTCGCATCTAATTATTAAAATCATTAATACTGTTCTGTGTAATTTAATTAAAAGAAAACAATAAGAAAAGCAGAAATAACGAACTAGTATTTAACTCATGGCACAACGCCGACAATATCTAGATTAGTTTCTTTTCAATTTATTCCAGATTATGTACCCAAATATAGTCCCGAATTCAAAGAAGACAGCTTTAGGTTTAGGTTTAAAGACATTTATTCTCATAAAGACATTATATACGCCACTTACATGAGAACTTAAATTAAAGTAAATCTAAATAACAAAATTCTTTGTCGTACCTATGTTGTTGAGATATCAACATCAAAAACAGCTATCGACGGGAAAATGTATAAAAATAAGGAAAAGTTATAAAATGACAACAGTCACTCACAAATCCTGGGATTCACTATCATATTAGCACCATAGCACAAACATGAACAGGAACAAACCCGTCCAACGTACTCAGATTGATAATATATTTGTGTTTATATGATTTGCTAGTCGCTTTTTGAATACATTGAACGAGTCTACATTTTTTATTTCCGAGGGTATCTTATTAAAAAGGCGCGCACCTTCGTATGTAATTGTGGTCTGGCCGTACTTTGTTCGAGTCTTAGGTAAAACGATGAAGCTCGCGCGTCGAGTGCAGATGCTCCCAACTTTTTTCCGCTTGGTGAATAAAGATACAGGTGTTATAAATGTATAATTGTTTGATATTCATCAGTTTCGTTTCTCGGAAAATTTTTGAAGTTGATGTTCGGATATTGTAGTTGAATAGCATTTGTATTATTCTATTTTGTAGGACTTCCCCAGACCTCTATGAGATATAACAGGTGTGGTTTTACTTAGGCATTATATATAGTGAAACGTAGTTTCTGTGGTATGTATCGAAAATTAATCCGGAGGGAGGCGTGAAGTGACATTAATTTGGTTATTAAATATTTAATGTGAACATTTCATGTTAAATGGGTATCCAAATAAAGGCCAAGATATTTTTCATTGGTTTTTTCTTGCAATGCTATATTATTTATTTTGAGAGGTGAGTAATTGGGTATAGATTTATTTTTTGCTTTAAACATTATGTAGCTAGTTTTGGAAATGTTGATAGTTAGTAAATTGTATTGTAACCAATCGCGAAGAATATCAAGGTCGTGCTGGGCTTAAGAGACAAGATCATGAATTGAAGAACCAAAGTAAAAAAGACAAGTGTCATTGGCGTAAAGTGTGATATTGCCATTTAAGCCCAACTCATGCATATTATTAATATAGACTAAGAAGAGTAGAGGACCCAGCATTGAACCTTGTGGAACCCCATAGGATATAGGTTGTGGGGGACTTTGGGTGCTACTGTCTATTTTTACGATCTGAGATCTATTCGTGAGGTAAGACTCAAACATTTTTAAGGCTATGTCAGTAATACCAATGACTTCCAGTTTTTTTAAGAGCAGTTTATGACTTACGGTGTCAAACGCCTTTTTTAAATCAATGAATACTCGATGTTTTTCTGATCAATGTTATGTTTGATTTTAGTTACGAGATCAATTGTAGCTGTGAGTGTATTACTTTTAGAGCGAAATCCGTACTGTCTCTTAAAAAAGAAATCAATAGAGTCTAAGTAGTTTTGTAGCCGTGGATGTAAGACTTTTTCAAGAATTTTTGATAATACTGGCAATACGGAAATTGGTCGATAGTTGCCCGGTTCTGTTTTTGGTCCCGATTTGTAAATAGGTGTTACTTTGGCTATTTTAAGTGAGTCTGGAAATAATCCGTTTTGTAAAAGTTTGTTAATGTTTCTCGTTAATGAATTTATTATTTAGTCCTTCACACATTTGATAACTTTTGTACTAATACCATCTAGACCAAGACTGCTGTTTGAATCAAGTTTGTTTATAATATTAAGAATTTCTTCTTCTGTGCATAGGTCTAAACTATTCATTTGCGAATTTTGTAAAAGTGGTTTTGGTAGTGCGTGAGTATAATTGACATGGAATTTAATAGGTATTTTGTCAGCTAAATATGTCCCCATAGTGGATAAAAAGTTATTAAATATATTGCATATCTCATAAGGATCTGTAACTTCTACTGAATTAACAATAAGTTTTGAAGGAGCGCACCTTTGTTTAGATTTGTTGTTCGTAAGGGTATTAAGTAAATTCCATAGCTTTTTGGGCTTTCCACTGTATTTGTCGAATTCTTTCTTATAATATGACTTCTTTGTTTCCCGGATCAACTTGGTTATTTTATGTTTTTTGGTGATATACTTTTCTCTCAGGTCTTCTTTTTCTGCGTTATTCTGTAGTTCTGTCCACATCAGGTTTCGTTCATTGATCTCTGTTATGATACTTTTGTTTATCCAGTCTTTTTGTGGTTCATTCATAATTTTGGTCTTTATCACTTTGCTTTCTTCCATACATTTTTTTTATTAGTTTTTCCAGTCTTGTCAAGTCATTGTTGGATTCTTGTATTCCTGCTTTCTCCATTGATTTACGTAGTTCTTTGTAATTTATGGCTTCGTATTGATAATATTTTCTCAGGGGCGGTTTTGTTTTCTTGATTTCCATGTAAAGCTGTCTTTGATTAGAAAAAGATGAGTTGACATATACCATATGAAAATTTTCTTCCCTCAAGTTGGTGCTTATATGATCTAGGATAGATTTTTTGTAAGTCCTTGTCTGGTGTAATATTTTTTTGTGATTTTGTTTATGATCTTGTATCCAGTCTGTTTTAGCAGATGATTGTATCTTTTGGTCTCTGAATCTTTTGTGAGTAAATCAACGTTTCGAAAGTCACCGAAAACTATTGCTCTGCTACTTTCTTGTAATTGTGATTCGTAAACCTCGAGAAATTCTTTGAAATTAGTGTGTTCAGGGTTATATACCACTCCTACTTCGAGTGCATATTTTTCTAGTTTTATCCACAGATAGTTATTGCCTCCTACGTATATTGACTCTGATAAACTGTGCTTAAGGTTATTATGGACATAAGCAGATACCCCTCCTCCACCAACATCTGTTTTGTAGTTATAGTAATGAAAGTAGTTTGGTAGTTGTAGTTGTAATGCCTGTTCCTCGTTGCGAATCCAAGTTTCAGTTATCAATATGATATGCACCGTATTTGGTATTGCTTGTAATACACACTTGAGTTCATCGAGTTCCCCACTGTACATATACTTCGAGCGTTAAGGTAGAGAAAGGTAAAGTGTGACTTGTTTATTGTGAAATTTTGGTAACTGTTTAATATTTAATAAGTATTGTTTTTGATAGGACTGTTAATTGCTGTGTTTACTGTGTGGAGTTTTTTGATATTTTTATGATTGACGGCGTTCCGTTAACATATTTAATTGTAAGATTAGTCTCACCATTATCTTGTCGTCGCTTTAGCTCTTCTCTTAATTTTTTCATAAAGTTTCGTTAAGTTGGTGAGTGGTCTGAGAACATTTTTAGGCCATCTTGTAGCTTATTTCTGTTGCGGAGTAGTTTTTTGGCAGGTTCTATTGTTTCGAAGCACATCTTGATACTGCGGTTTTTGCCTGGTTGGAGTTTGCCGATCCTAAAAACTTTGGTGGGTTTTGGAATGCCTGCACTCACCATGGATATAGTTTCGAATACGTCAGCTTCGTCCTTCGATAATCTGTCTTCAGGAGTATACGCAATTTGTTCAGGTAAGCCGACAAAGACGATATTTTTTTCTCTATTATTGCAATACTGAATCTCGTGTATAATTTGTTCGCCGAGTATCAATCCGTTTTCCAGAGTTATTGGTGCAGATTTTGAGGAAACTTTGAGTTTGTTTAAGTCTGATTCAAGTGATTCCATTTTGACTTGCATTGCGCTATGAGTTCGCTCGTTTGACAATTTCATATCAGTGATTTGGTTTTTTATATCAGTAATGTTTTCTTGCATGGTTTTTAAAATAAGCTCATTAGACACCATGTATTTTTCTAATAGAGAACTGATACGACTTAGTTCTGATCTCATTCCTCCTAGTTCATCAGAGCATGCACACTCGACACCAAAGAGTAATTTTGCCGCTCAGACCCGGCCAACTATAGGCCTATCGCGATCACCTCCATGTTCTCCAAAATAATGGAATCAATTATTAACTGCCAGCTCATGCGGTACCTTGAGGATCACCAGCTGATTAGTGACCACCAATACGGTTTTCGTTGGGGTCGATCAGCTGGTGATCTTCTGGTCTACCTGACCCATAGATGGGCAGAGGCAGTAGAGTCCAAGGGGGAAGCGTTGGCCGTTGGTTTGGATATTGCGAAGCTCTTCGATCGGGTTTGGCACAAAGCACTTCTTTCGAAGCTCCCTTCCTATGGGCTTCCCGAGAAATTGTGCAATTGGATCACCAGCTTCCTTGCAGATCGAAGCATCAAGGTCGTTGTAGACGGTGCATGCTCCGACTACAAGCCTATTAATGCTGGTGTTCCACAAGGCTGTGTGCTATCACCAACGCTGTTTCTTCTGCATATCAATGATATGTTGCTAACTGGTAACATTAATTGCTATGCGGATGACAGCACTGGTGATGCTCTATACACCGGCCGTGCCAATATTTCTCGGGAAAACGTCGCCGAGTACCCGAACAAACTTGTGTCTGAAGTCGAGTCTTTACTGAACAAAGTCTCGGATTGGGGGCGACTAAATCTAGTCCAGTTTAATCCTCAGAAGACACAAGTTTGCGCGTTTACCGCTAAAAAGAACCCCTTTGTTGTATCTCCTCAGTTTCAAGGCACTCACTCCCCTTCTTGCCTCAGCCAGTATCGGAATCCTCGGAGTCGACATATCGAGTGACGTGCAGTTTCGTGGTCACTTGGAAAAGAAGGCCAAATTGGCCTCTAAAAAGCTTGGCGTGCTCAGCAGAGCGGGACAGTATTTCATGCCGGCACACCACCTGCAACTTTACAAGGCGCAGGTTCGGCCTCACATGGAATACTGTTTCCATCTCTGGGCAGGGGCTCCCCAGTGCCAGCTCCTTCCACTTGACCGCATTCAGCGCAGAGCGGCTCGAATCGTTGACGACCGAGTCCTTTCCGATCGGCTCGATTCATTGGCACTGCGAAGAGATGTTGCATCCCTTTGCATTTTCTTTCGCATCTACCACGAGGAAAGCTCTGAGGAATTGTTCGGATTAATCCCAGCCGCCAAATTTCACGAACGCACATCGCGGCAGAACTCCCGATACCATCCACACTATTTGGATGATTGGCGGTCCACCACTGTGCGATTTAGAAGATGTTTTCTTCCTCGCACGACCATCAGCGATTTTTCCGGACCGATACGACTTAGGGAGCTTCAAGAAAAGAGCGTACTCATTTTTATAAGGCCGGCAACGCATCTGCGATTCTCTCCCTGGTGTTGCAGCTGTTCATGTGCGACGGTAGTCACTTACCAACAGGTGAGCCGCATGCTCGTTTGCCCCCTCTTCTATAAAAAAACCCTCCTTGCTGTGTAGAAAGGAACAAAGCCTTAATCGCAACGCAGTGGCAGGCAGTCGTGGCAGTGAGCCGAGACGGGATTTTATTTTACTGATGGATTTAAAATTGTGTCGTCCATTCTCAGCACTTCCATGGTAGGTACCTGGACGACAGACAGATAAATTATTGATAGTTAAATAGAAACAGAAAATCACTTTGGTTCGAAAGTGGAAGATAAATTAGTCACCTAACATAAATTTTACTTTAATTTATTAATAGAATAATGCTAGGAAACGAGCACACCGGCCACCTGATGGTAAGTAGATGCTGTGGCCCATAGACGTCTACATTTATTCCCGATTAAAAATCAAAATGCACCTGCATTTGTCACCATTTAAGACTAAGATTAAAAAATGCCCTGTTTTCAGTAAAAAGGGTCTCTCTCCGGTTCTCTACAATCGCAATAAGAAAAAGTATTAAGCTGCTATAGCAAAAATATAACAAATAGAATTAGATGTTATTTCGTGGTAAAGCCACAGCCATATTATGGTTGTAGCACGAATGGGTCGGCAAGACCGGAGTTGGACGGCGCTATCACAGAATAACAGCGTAAAATTGTAGTCTATGTAGACCAGCATAGTACATGTATATATATATATATATATATATATATATATACACATAGTACATCAGGTTAATAATCTGCTCGTTTGACAAACTTATTCATTAAAAAAATATGGGTAGGCCAATGTTCAGCAGAGAACTATTGATAAGCTACAATATGTTTCAAAATTTGTAATAAGGTAGGTGGCGCTGTGGTTGAGTATTTAATAAATTTTATATTTATACTGTAAAAATCCGGAGTGAATTCGAAGTGAAACTCATCGCACCGCCCACCTGCCGAGCCAGGTATTAAATAAATAATTGAGTTCCCGTGAAACTATTTAGTTTCAACAGCACTTCTCGCTAACAGGTAGATATTAAAATAAAAATGCTCATACGGTGATTTTTAATTATTACACGAATACTTCACTAAATGAAAATAATTATTGTGTAATACTTCACTAAATGATATTGTCAAGTTTATTTTTTAATTTTAGAAAAACAACAACATAGTAGGAGAAACAAGAAATCTTCTGTTTAATAAACCGTCAGTAAATGCAAAAGAAAAATATATAAAAACATATTAATGAGGACATTTAGCAACATCACAAGTTACAATTTTTGTTTGAAGTCTTTTGATTATTTCATCAAAGAAATTAATATTAAAAATCCCCGAAAACGTAATTACATTAATTAGGCTCTAATGTAAAAGCTTATGTAATATCGCTATGAATTTTGCTATTGTACCTATAAAATGTTATTTGTGTTTCATTGTTCCTTGTTATTGGGAAATGTTACAAAAAAAAATTAAATATTTTAAAGGAAATAAGGTCAATGGGACATTATACATATAACGGCATATTAAGACTTACGTTTTAAATATTTTGCCATTTTGAAACATTTAATTTAATTGGCGAAGGTTGATCTTTTGTAAGTTATTGAAGGCATTAATTATAAAGGAACTCTTGTCACAATTTTTTTCTATTTAATTTTGGCTTCGTGATTTCGTATTCCCTGATTCTGAGTAAAATTTTAAAATTTCCAATTTATTCATTTCTGATTTTATACGCACTAATTTTGAAGCAAGCTGGAGTGGTAACGGTATATTAGTGCGTGTGGATAATTTTTACATGACTTCGAAATCTTTTTTTTATTTTTCAGACATTTTGGTTTCCTCGTGATATATTTCAGATAAATAAGCATTGGGTATAACATTGGATTTAAAAATATCAGTAATAATGATTTTTTTATATTTACTCAAACGATACACATGGGATAAAATTAATTTTATGGATATGTTATCGCGTTCATTTTCATTAATTCCGTTTAATTTTATTTCTTTAATTCCTGACGTTTCACAGCCTGCAGTGGAAAGTTTGCAGTATGTCGACATGTTTAGGATCAACACTAACTGGTACTGGTAACTGGTTGTATCAGTTTTGATAAACTACAAATCCTCGCAAAAGTACACCGATTTCTGTCAAGAATGATTCGCAAGGCTACTAAAATTTAAAAAAATACTAAAATTTTATCCTGATTTCAATAGCGAAGACGGTGCGGTGCCAAACTCAAGGATACTACTACTAGACTTCAAAATATTCAGTTCACTTCACCTCAGTCAGTTGTTGTTTCATGTATTGAGTGTAGAAAACTGGAGAGCTTTTTTACTCCAACTTAGAACATGCTGGTGAAAACACCAAAAACATTTGGATTGATAATTGAAGGCAGAATACAGGTTAGCTACCTTCATTCTTCTTGGCCTTGACGGTACTGTACTCTTGTTAGTGGGTACCTATTGTTTACTTCCATAGAAACTATTACAGAGAAAGTTTTGCCATTGTTGCTACGCTTAGCAAGCGGGTTGGCAACCGAAGTTTTTTATTTTAGTCATTATTAGGAAGAAGCTGCTGCCCATCTCTTGATTTGTACCCTCTGTCGCTTTTTAAGACATCCACGAAATGATATAGGGTAGAGTTATATGTAAGTACTAGATGACCAGGCAGACGTTGTTCTGCCCTTTCTGATGACCATTTGCTTACCTACAAAAAACTCCTGAGATTAGCAATAAAAAAATTGAGAATCACTTATCCGGATAAAAACTATCCTATCTCTCAAATAGGACTAAACTGCACACAGTGTGCAAAATTTTATTAAAATCAGTTCTGTAGTTTAGGGAGATCATCGCGGACAAACAATGTCACACGTAATTTTTATATGTAAAGATATGTACGTTAAGTATGTACGTAATCAAGGATTTTTGACAACTCTGACACATATTTTCAATTTTGTATGTAAAAATTTAATAATATAAAATTAAAAATTTTGTACAGCCGACTTCTGTTCTGATCTTCAGTTATTAAGAATAACTCAATAACTATTGGTCTGACCTTGATCAAATTCATATGGGACCACACGAGAAGTATCATCTTTCAAATAAAAAAGAATCATCGAAATCAGTTCTTGCAGTAAAAATTTATGAGGTAACACACAAAAAAAAAATACAGTCGAATTGAGTACCGTCTCCTTTGTGGAAGTTGGCAGAAAATGGCAAGGCAACTTTACCACAAGCGTAAACTTTGCTATTTGCAACACAATTAAGGGAGCACCTCATAACTGTGAGTGTTGTGTATGATATTATGAGGTAAACTTTCCTTCAACCTTGAAGTCAAATACTATTATACCCACTACACTGATGGCCCCTATTTATGGACGTCAGCTATTATACTGCACTAATCTTACGCCCTTTACTCAGTCGTAGGGATGGTCAAGTGACGATTTTCAAACTGTAACAATATATATATACAGGAAATTGTCGAATACCACCAAAACCAGACTCGTAAGAGCTTTGGTATTCTCAATATTTCTGTACGGTGCCGAATCATGGTCAATCCGAGCAGCTGACTGAAAGAAGATCGAGACTTTCGAAATGTGGTGTTATAGAAGAATGTTGCGTATACCTTGGACAGCAAAAAGAACCAACAAGTCTATTCTCGACCAACTAAAGATTACTACCAGACTATCCACTATATGCTCCCAACGACTCCTAAGTTATTTTGGTCATATTGCCCGGAGACAACCAGACAATCTGGATAAATTGGTTGTAGTAGGGAAGATCGAAGGAAAAAGATCGCGTGGGCGATTACCTACCCGCTGGTCCGACTAGATTCAAAATATAAATGGACTTAATATTCCGACTACCCTGAGACAAGCCGAGGACAGAGTGGTACGGAGGAAGCTAGTCGACACATCGGTGAAAGCATTTCAGGACAAGCACGACCTTCAGTAATGAAGCACACGAATAAGAAGAATATATATAAGTAAGGGTGAAATTTTTTATTGGTTTTTAAGAGAAAACAAGTATTAATTACATTTTTTTACTCTTACGTTTATCTCTATAGAATTGAATTTTACAATAACAATTTTGACAACCTGGTGCCCAGTAAGCGGTTTCTCTTTTGGGTTATTGTAGCTCCAGCCTCTTAAAATAAACGCTCACGGTGCGCCGAAATTGCCACGATAGGCAAAAATATATTGGTAAATCCAATTGTGCATAACTTAAGCGTATTTAAAAATTACGTATACCATGATTATACGTAATTTTTTAAAGTAGTTTACTTACACACAAGTTTTCATTAAAAACCTTATAATTATTACTATACTTCAAATTTTCCCATCATTTTATGTCAAATTTCAATTTAAAAAAAAAACTTTGAAAATTCAAAAATGCACGACTCATAATGCTCATATTATGATCATGAAACAATTAAAAAAATGTAAATTGTAGTTCTTTTCGTCAAAAAGTTCCAGTAGCAGGCACCGAAGTACACTTTCAAGTCACTCTATCCAAAGGTAAGCTCTCATCATAACTAACAAAACGAGCTCAACCTCGACACATCTAATTCTCCTCCTCGAGGAGTTCCAGTAGAAGTCATCAAAATACACTTTCAAGTCACTCTATCAAGTTCGGATGTAAGGTCTCATAATAACTCACAAAACGAGGCCAAGCTCGGCACATCTAGTTCTCCTCGTCGAGGAGTTCCAGTAGCAGATACTGAAGTATACTTTCAGGTCTATAAAGTCCAAGACGTATAAGTATATTTAAATATAAATCCTGCGTGCTATTAGGGAATCAAAATATTGTAATAAATATCTGTGATTACAAAAATAATAATAATATCTTACCTTGGTATCAAGTATGTATCAAATTTGGTTTATGGAATATTTTGTATTTCTACCGCGATCTTTTTCGCTGCAAACAAGCGGTACTCGGTCCGTTCACAACGGTCCACTCACAACGGCGGCTGAGGCCGGTATGACTAATGACACAGAGTGAAACAGTGTATTTAGTAAAATAAATTAATACATGGCTCACAAACCACCGAAAATTTCGCCATTTCTTAGCCGAAAAAAAATTAATTATGACTAAACAAAACAAAATTAAATTGCCATTTACATTCCATTGTTTCCCACGTGATAGATAAAGAGTTTTAAAAATAGATTGAGTTGAACAATTGATATTTTCATAAGTTATCGTGTTTACGCCACCATGCGGATTTGATAAATCCACATCATAAGCCACTAAAACTCCTTTTTTATGTAAATAATCGATTATAAAAAAATATTAATAAGTTCAACAATCATTTATCTATATATTTATATGATTTCTAGATACGATTTAATGCGTCGAAACGTTGAAATCTTAATTTTTAGGCCCTAGCAGAACATACCTGCGCGCTTCGCGCTTAAGGCATGCAATAGTTCTTAGCTAGACTATGAAGCAGGCGAATAACCGTTCATCCTTAAAAATCAATATTTCAGAAATTAAAAAAAAATTGTAAGAATTGTAAGAATATTCTTACACCACCACTATAAGGTCAGACTTATTGATTTAACTTATTTATTTATTTATTACTATCACCTAAAATAAAAGGGTAAAAATCCTTCACTCTTATAGTATGATAGAATGGTAATCAGACACGACTCGAAAGAGATTGGGCGCGAAACAAAGACTTTACGTGCAGCAAATACATGAAACACTCGTATAATAGTGGGCGCAAAAGAATTAAATAAAACATTAGAAAAACAAATTAAGAATAAACAACAATAACTTGCTATTACTACTCATTTTCTAGATAACTTGCAAAGTAAAGCATTATCTAAATATAAAATTTCATAACATTTCCGAAAAACCAATATTACACCAACTGATCTACAAATAATAGAATATTGTTCATTTTTAACAAGAAATTATTCTTATATTCTTGTAATTAATATTTTAGAAAAAGAAACAAACAAATTAGATTTACTCGTTAGTGAAACTGCATTTTCTTCAGACCTTTATAATATATTTTACAGAATAGGACTGGAAAGAACGTTCAAATTCATTTCACTTTGAATAGCGCAAAATTGTTCGCTTTGAGAGTGCAGCAATTAATTCTAAATTTCGTTCACTTCTCTTTCGGTTTTTTTTTATAGGATAAGAGTGACAAACGAGCACACAGTCCACCTGATGGTAAGTGGTTGCTGCAGCCCATAGACATCTACAACTATTTTCTTTTGCGAATCTAAATGCAGATGCGTTTTCACCCGTGAGGACTAAGATGGAATGCCTCATTTCCAGTAAAAAGGGTCTCGTCGCAATAATGTGTGTAAAACGAATTTGAACGGGAACTTACAAAAAAATATTATTTTATACTAATTGTTTTTCGGGGATACCTCGTTTCTTTTTGTAATGCGTTGTAACTGTTATAATAACGTCCTCTTCGCAGTAAGTTACAGTACGAAAACAACAATAAATCATCATCATCATCATCACTATTACAGACCATCACAACTCCAATGCTGAACATAGGCTTCCCCCTCGGAATGCTACTTAAAACGGTCCTGAACCCCCTGCATCCATCAATTTCCTGCATTTCTTATCAGGTTGTCACCCCAAATAGTATTGGGCCGCCCTGCACTTCGATTACGAATTACGATTATTACAATAATTTAAATCTCAAAACATTTTTAATTTTTATCATATTTACAATTAAAAAAAAGAATGAACTAATAAATCCATGAAGTGAATATAGATGATGATCACAAAAGGGATAATAAAGAATTTTACAAAGTTTAGAACTAGTGTTTTATGATAGGTCTCGATAGAATCAAGACCTCAAGATATCTCGTTACTTGAAATTACGTATCTTAGTCTTTTAAAGTACACTCGGCAGTTTTATGCTGTTGGTTAAAGATGGCGCTGTGTAGTGACGGCGTAGGAGAACCTATTACCCCATGTCATCACGTTGATGTCGTATAAGGGGGCGGAGGGATACTCAAAATAGAAGAAGAACAATTCGAAATAATAAAAAATGCATTTGCCGTCTCGCTTGCCAAGCGTTGCAACTATTGCAATTACCTTAATAACGATGGTGATGGTTTAAATCAAATTGTGATCTATAACGATTTCTTACATTTACGCAAATTCTACATACTGAATTAAACTACTTTTATAGATTCTATGGTGAGGACGTAGGGATGTCATTCACCTAAGACCCCCGTGACCATGGGTGCTGTAAAGCACCCGAAATGTTGGGAATTTAATAAGTTAATTAAACGCGAATAGAATCTGTAAAAGTAGTTTTATTCAAATTCTGATCTAACTCACAAATAGATCACTCCTGGCATTGCTATCTCGTTGTGAAGTTTCGTTGAGTTCAGTTCAGCCATTTCCAAGATACAAAACACAAATACAAAATAGTTATCCATGTCTTAAAGGCATGCAAAAAACCTCAGCTCAATAAGTATAGGAAAATGGACATCTATTTTTTTTTTCTTTTAATAAATAGTTGCAATGCTATTATTATTGATAATATTCCTTTTAGCCACTCCTGGTAAGCTTAAAATGCTTGTGTTAGGAGTGGTCCATGACAGTAGTCAAATGCCGTATGCGAACCCACAACCTATTGAGTTCGCTAGTGTCGCTATTAAATGTTTATGTTTAGATAAAAACACAGACATTAAATATTAAAAGGATATTTAAAAATATTATTATTATTCAAAAAATTTATAACCCGACTGAACATAAAAATGAAACAATTGAAGTATTTTATTCACACAACTGTATTTTTAATTTATGTATGTTTTATTTTATACTGTGAATAAATTTTATCTGAGAGTTGAAAAATCGACCCTTGATATAACAATCTAGGACACGTTTCGAAATATTAAGCAAATACGCCGCTGATTTTTAAATCCATTAGTGATCTAAAGTATCGTCCCGGCCCTCCACCGGGATTATCTCCCGCTGCGCGACGATTAACGTTTCCCTTCTGAGTTTGCAAAGGTCACGTCCAAAATAAAGATTTGTAGGATATTGTGCTTACGAACTTTATTAATTCAGTTTGCTTTGTTGTTTTATCGTGTATCTTTTTTACTTTATAGTTCTTAACTTTTGAGAAGTTGTTGATAGCTAAAAGTAAAAATCGACTTAAAATAAATAAATAAAATCCAACATCAAAAATTGAAAATAATGAAATAATTTCCATGTAATAGTTTCTGAATTCACTAATAAGACATACAGTATCGATCGAAGCCAAGTAGTTTAAAGCCTTTCAGTTAACAGTGTAGCTTTATTACTAAACGGTGCCGTTTAACTAGTGGCCTGAATGAGATTCGGCCGATGCTTCTAATAAAACATGGCACAAACTCTTTTAAAATCAGCGACAGTTGGTAAAGGTGCCGCTGGGGTGGCTCCTTGGGCCACCCCTTTATAATAAAGCACATAGCGCGTAGTTAGGAACACACCGGCGAATATCTCGTTGAATAAAATTAATAGGATGACCATGCCATGTAATGTCTAGGCTGTCAACTGAAAGTCTCTCGTAAATAAGCTGCGACATATTCAAGAAATAAAACTCCATTCTATGAGGAATGTTTCTATATTCATAAAGTCTGGCCAAGTGCGTGTCGGGCCACGCACAATGTAGAGGTAGGGATCCGTAGTTGCCGGTCACAAAACGTGAGATTTCTTGATAATTAGGATAATAAGTGAATTCGCGGATTGACCGCTATAACGAACTGACCCGAACAGGGATCGTAACTGAAGGCCTTATTTTCAAATTTGACTTATAGGGAGTAGTATTCAAAAAAGATTAAAAAAGCTTTTCGATTTTGAAAATAATACAATTTACATCAAATCACTCACATGCCAAGGTACAAAGATGATCATAGTTGACTATCTATTTATATATTACCGGCAGTGCAACCCTAAGATATACATATACGACCGTAAATTATCCTTAGGTCGCCCGCGTAAACCAAGAGTGTGACGAATGCAACTGTATGAGGCTATATTATGATTGTATGAATACTTTAAATGAGGCCTAAAATAACTACCAACTAAGAAATAAGTGAAAGTAGAAAGTAAGTAAGAAATATCCTCCCTTCCTATCCCGCAAATGAAAAAGTAAAGCTATAGTAGTAATGCATAATATAAGTCGCTTTCTTCATAAAATTTTTATTTGTTAAAGTTTACAATAACATCACAAAGATATAATGCAGATAGTTTTAGGTCATTTTTGTAATTTATAAGTTGGTCGACTATTACTCGTTAACGTTACGTTTTGGTGCCGCACGGATGGGCCGGCTCGAACCGGGGTGGTACCACGACCTCACAGAATACCAGCGTGAAGTAGAGGTTAACCTCTGCGTTTCGCTTGGTGAGTGCAGGTGGCCGGAGGCCCTTTTTACTGGAAATGAGGCATTCCATCTTAGTCCTCACGGGTGACAACGCATCTGCATTTTGATTCGCAAACGAGGATAGATGTAGATGTTTATGGGCCGCAGCAACCACTTACCATCAGGTGGACTGTGTGCTCGTTTGTCACCCTTATCCTATATAAAAAAAAAACTTCTTAATTCTACTTATCGTGATAGTTTTCCTTTTAACTCCATTATACATATATAATTGTGTATACTTTTCACATTTCCGAATACAGCGGTTTAGTTTAGTATCACTTTAAAGCTAAATATTTCGCAAACGGACGCCTGAATCGAAAAGTTATTGTTCCACACCTTCAATGTTTTTAAAAGATCTATCTAATGACATCCCACATGAAAGAATGGACGGATAAAAAAAATCATCCTCCATTTACTTGTTTGGGAAGTACCCAAAAAGAAATGTTTTTTAAGATTTTATTTTACAGAGTTCTAGGCGCGATCAATATCTATAACTATGCCAAATTACAGAATTGTAGTACCTAGGGTCTCTGAGCAAAACCGCGGACGGACGGACGGACGGATGGATCGACATGGCAAAACTATATGGGTCCCTTGTCTGTAACCACGGAACCCTAAAAATGAGCCGCCGGTTATAAAAATCCTATACCTGATTATTTTAATTATCTTATATAAAAAGTTCTCCGAATTATTTTTGCTCGGTAGAATATTGTAATAATATGCTTTAAAGAGAAATACAATATTTTAAATAAAAAGGCCTCAACACTATTAATTTGCGTGTGCAAAATACAATAATGATTGGATTCAACTCGTACTCGTTGGTAATTTTAAACGTTAAAGTTCTACAAATTCCACTCGAGCTCTAATTAAGCGGTGACCTTTATAATCGTCCCCGATAGTCCGATCTCGGTGTGCAACTTTAATTGACTTAAGAAAGTCCTGGACGCAGCGTTGACTGTAAAATTTTCTAGTATTGATCAAGAAGATATCTAGTCGATATAAAGTACCAGTATTATTTACTCTTTGATGAATATCTGACCTCTCTGTGCCGTAGTGATCCTAGTATAAAACTGCTTTGTCGTAATTTTTTTTATGGAATAAGGGTGGCAAAAGAGAACACAGTCCACCTTTTTGAAAGTGGATGCTGAGTCCATACACACTTATATTTATCCATACGAAACACAGCAGTATTAAGCTGCTGTTTAACGCTAGTAATCTGTGAATGCATGGTCCTTCCGCGGTCGAGACGACTCATTTGTGATACAACCATGATTATAGCTCAAGGATGGCTCTACCACGTATAAAATAGGTGACTTTGGGAAATGCTATAAATTAGGAATTATGTGATTTCTGATAGACAGTAGTTTAACCATCTCGTTCACATCAGAAGTAAAATTATTGAGAACGGCGTTGTGATTAAGGCATAACCTACCACGAGAGTGGCCCATGTCCATCTCTGTACTTCTAAAAAGAAAAAATTAAAGATGTTAAATAATTATTAATTTGCTACTCGTAAATTCCGCGTGTAAAAATAAAATTACGTGTCTTACACAGTTTTAAGAAAACTTACCACCCTCCTTCATTTGTGTGCATTATCCCCGTCACCACTAATCCCTATACCTCTCCACTAGGCAAAACACAACTAGCGATAACACGACACTTGTTCTCAGGTTTAATTATCGTTAATTATTTAGGCAATTCAGATATAAATACTGAGCATGCGAGACGTGAAGGGAATTAAACTTCTTCAATATTTTGTTCTTTTCTGAAAAATTTTGTCACATGCACTTGAGTATAAGTGGTGTTGCCTGTCACGTGACTGCATTCGTAACCAATAATTTACCCAAATTTATCTGTACTGTTGTACAAGGTTGTTCAAATGACCTTCGACTTGGCCCAAACGATAACAAAATTTAGGTCAGCAATGGAACCTGTTGTAGCAGAATCCGTAGAGATCGTGATGCTCGGTAATTTTAATGCCCACCACACTTAAAGGCTTCGTTCCCGTTTAACCGATCATGCGGGTAGATCTGTTTATGACTTTGCCTTGGTATATGGTGTGACACAACTGGTTACTTCGCCTATGCAGATGTGGAAGATCATGTACCTTCTCTCTTGGACCTTCTGCTGCTGAGGTCTCCGTCGATGCCCGTCTTGGCTCTTTGGACCATTGTCTTATCCCGAGTATGGTGCTGCTCATGCTCTTATCGCAGTTGCGATCTGCAGCTTGCCGCCGTGTTTGGCACTACAGGCCCGCCGACTGGGACGGGATGCGGTGTTTTTTTGCATCCTACCCTTGGGGGCGGCTTTGCTTATCGCCGTATGATCCCAACGTTGTTGCTGATTCTGTCAATGATGTGGTACTTCAAGGAATGGAATTATTAATTCCATCATCTGTGGTGCCTATCGGAGGCATTACTCAGCCATGCTTTGGTCGCTCCTGTAAAATTGCATCACGCTATAAGCAGGCCTGGGCTGGCACATCAACGTCCCGGGATGTAAACACTAGCGCTCTTAAAAAGAATTATAATGTAAATAAAAAATAACTTTCAATAAGTATTATGTAATAATCAATTATTCTATTCTATTAAAAAAATTATTCTATTCTATTCTATTCTACACTGGACGTGCCAATATTTCTCGGGAAAACGTCGCCGAGTACCGGAACAATCTTATGTCTGAAGTCGAGACTTTGTTAAACAAAGTCCCGTACAAGGGGCAACTAAATCTACTCCAGTTCAATCCCCAGAAACACAAGTTTGCGCGTTTACCGATAAAAAGAACCCCTTTGACGTATCTCTTCAGTTTCAAGGCACTCTTCTTGTTGCCTCAGCCAGTATCAGAATGTTCGGCGTCAACATATCGAGTGACGTGCAGTTTCGTGGTCACTTGGAAGAGAAGGCCAAATTGGCCTCTAAAAAGCTTGGCGTGCTCAGCAGAGCGGGACAGTATTTCATTCTGGCACACCACCTGCAACTTTACAAGGCGCAGATTCGTGTGCTGGTGACTGCAGTCAATGAACGACTGCAGCACACTCTATACAACGAAGGCTACAAATGCATTATCTAAGGACTAATGAATTGATACTGTCTCTCATTGCAGACAGCGCATTATATACGAACAAACAAAAAATATTTTTTATATAGATTAGAATATAGAATAGGTATCTAAAAAAACATAGAAACTAGTTTCTATGTTTTTTTTTCTAGCCGTCTAGACGGCCCGCCATTTAGTACTCAAAGCCGATTTCAAACTCAAATTCAATACTCTTCAGATCAAAACACAGAAATGCAAGCACTGCTATTTGAAAAAAAGGAATCTTAGCACTTAGTCAATTTTATTAAAATAAAACAAAAATCTATTTTATATTTTCTTCCAATCCGTAATAAACTCTTAACGAAATATAGGCATATTCTTTTTATAAAATAGGGTGACAAACGAGCACACAGTCCACCTGACGGTAAGTGGTTGCTGTGGCCCATAGACATCTACATTTATCCTCGTTTGCGAATCAAAATGCAGATGCGGTGTCACCCGTGAGGACTAAGATGGAATGCCTTTTTTCCAGTAAAAAGGGTCTCCGGTTCTCTACACTCACCATACGAAACACAATAGCGTTAAGCTGCTATTTTACGCTGGTATTCTGTGAGAGCGTGGTCCTACCCCGGTCGAGCCGACCCATTCGTGCTACAACTATACTACTAATATAGCTGCAGCATGGCTCTACCACGTATAAAACATATCTGTAGCTAAGTAAACATACGAGATAACTATTTATAGATTTTCTTTAGCTATGGTGGTAACTAAAGCTGCCTCTCATCATTAGTCTAAGTATGTACGTCTGACAGAATATAGCTGATAATACGATGGTACCGCGTCAGAATTTTTATGGAATTTCACATAGTTGTACGATACCCAAAGGATAAAATGTGAATATGGATTCTCTTACATCACACTATACGGCCGTATAATTTAGGTAAAGTTACTTTATTGTAGAGCCATAATAAATTTATTAAAGGATATTTTTTTTTAATTTTTAACACTGGCTTGAATTCTTTTGAAAAAATTTTCACCTATTGTTCTAATTTTTAATTGCACTGAACTTACAAATAAAGAACTAAAGTCGCAGAAAATTAATTCGTAAAATTTTACAGCACTGGCTGACTCCAGAACTTTCTTAAGTTAATTAAAGTTGTACACAGAGATCTAAAGTGTAGATGACAATTTGAAAGATCACCGGTTGATAAAGACGTAGATGAAGTTTGTAAAATTTGTACGCTATTGTGTGAAAATACCTTCTTTGAAAGTCAAAAAGTTTGATCAAGATTAAATCTTTATTTATGAGTTGAATACGCATGAATTACAAATTAGATTTTACACCATTATAAACATAATTTAATAGTACAAAGTGCTCAAAAAAAAATGTTCTACAGTTTTGGATTCCTGTTATGGATGAACCGTAGAAGCTTAGGGATTAAGTACTCGCTGTAAATGTCACAGTACTCGAGACACTCCGGTTCGATCCCCGCCGGCACAAATGAAATTGTTAATTGCAATTTTTAAGTGCTCATTTACCACGTGCTTAGCGATTAAGGAAAACATCGTGAGGCAATGCTGCATAGTCATGCAGTAAACAGTCGTTTATAATAATATTTCAATAAGAAAAAATTATTTCAAAAACATGTGAAGTTCACCAATACGCATTGGGGCAGCGCGGTGGATGTTCCTTTGACCTAAAAGTCAGAAATGCCTTAGAAATGAAAAGACGCATGTGTCCAGCAGTTACACTGTAACTTTCTTCTAATACTTTGAATGCAAAAGATAAAAAATCGATGACGTTCTTCCGCGTATAGATTATTACGATGTCGATAGATAAAAAGAAAAAAGATAAAGATAAATAAAGATAGTTATTTTGCTGTGTACTAGTAAAGAGTAATTTCACTTTAGTTCTCAGGAAAGATAACTTACGATCAATGCATCAAAAGTATAAGTTTCTCTACAATTTTCAGATGAATATTAATAATACTTTTTATAATAGCTTTATTTATAAAATTCTCAAAGACAATGGCAAAAATATACTTCTACTTTACTTTACTTAGCTTCACGCACAATCCCTGACGGGGTAGCCAGAGAGAACAGATCGCCAAGTGTCACGATCCTTACATACCTCTTTCGCTTATTTCAGATTCATTATCTTCTGCATACATGCACGTCTAGGTATCCGAGTACTCTTGACCCTACCCTCTTCGAGCAATTTGCTCACATGGTCTTCAAAAGTTAGTCTCGGTCTACCTCGACACCTTTTAATATTAACTTTCGCGCTATATATTTTCTTCACCATTCGGTCTTCACTCATTCGCTCAACGTGCCCAAACCATCGAAGCACGCCCTTATCAATTTTTGTGACAAGGTCATCTTTCAAACCTGCCATATTGTGAATCTCTTCGTTTCGCTTTCGGTCGGCCATGGTAACGCCGCATATTTTACGAAGAGATCGCATCTCCACTGTATTCAACTTACTATTATGCTTCTTCTGACATACCCAGGTTTCGATGCCATATAACAAAGTCGGTGCCAATATTGCGTTATGTATTGCAAGGCGTGCACTCTACACTACGCCTTGCCTTTTGACTAACACAGTCAGGGCACCATTGACTTAGTTCCCGGCAGCGACACGCCTGTCCACATCTAAATCACAGCTTCCATCCCGGCTGAAAGCACTCCCCAAGTATACAATTTCATTTACCTGTTCTAGACATTCCTGATTTACCCATATTTCACACTTCGTTCTCTCTTCGTCCCTTTCAAATACCAGAACCTTAGTTTTATTAGCATTCAAACGGAGACCTTTAATTTCACATTCCTCTTTCATACACGTGACTAATGCCTGCAGTTCTGCCTCTGATGGTGCAATAAGCACTGCATCATCAGCATACAGCAGACAATTTACTTTAATGTCATCCAATTTCACACCCAAACAGCTATCTTTCAGCTTCTGTAAGCAGCTATAGAGATACAGTATGAACAGCCAGGAAGACATGACACAACCCTGTTTTACGCCCGTTTGGACGCTAAACATGGGTGACAGGTCATGCCCTATCCGCACACAGGCTTTACAGTCACAGTAAAGTGACTGCACAGCCCTTAGAAATCGACCATCCACACCATACCCCGGCAACAGTTCCCACATTTTCTTCCTTACAACCTTATCAAATGCTTTCTCAAGATCCACAAAAGCACAGAAGATCTTCTGGTTAGCAGCCGAAAGCTTCTCCGTGATCATGCGGAGAGAAAACATTTGATCCGTGCATCCTCTTCCAGGTCTAAATCCGCATTGTGCCTCCCATAGGAATCTTTCCGATTTCTCTTGCATCCTACTAGTAAACTTTACTTGCTAAACTGGTCAAGCTGATCACCCGATAGCACCCGCAATCAAAATGTGAACCTTTAACTTTATATAATGTTGGCACAATGACTGCGGATCGCCAATCATCCGGGACATCCCCCGTCCGCCAGCACAAATTGCACAGCAGATGAAAGCTGTCCCATACGCGAGGCTCACCATACTTGACCATTTCAGCAGTAACTCGGTTTAGTCCCGCAGCCTTACCACATATCAAACTTCGAATCGCACATTCAATCTCTTTCATACTGATGACCTCAGTATCATCGAGGTCCGGGTCTGGCGTACCAGTCACGGCGTCACCACCGGATCTCTCACAAAGATCATCACACGCATACATTTCTCTATAAAATTCGCTCCATCGCTGCATGACGTCCGATTTTTCTGATAGGACGTCATTGGTTCTCGAAAGCACTTTGTTCATTCTTAAGGCCGTCGCACCACTTCGGGTCCTTCCAACCTCTTTCCAGAAGAGTTTGGAGTTCTCCTTAAAGTTGTGCGACAACCTTTCGTCCGCTTCCATTCTACACCTTTGACGCACTTCCTCAATCAATGTTTTCGTATGAACTTTCTGCAGCTTATATCTTTCTTTCATCTTCTCTCTCATATCCTTATCATTACTAGAGGCCAAGTAGTCTAACCATGCTTTCTTCGTCTTCTTTAGAGCTTCTTTCACTTCATCATTCCACCATGCATCTCTTCTTTTACTACTGCCTCTTTTTATCGTTCACACTTCTTCCGCTGCATTAACCATTCCATCCCTAAGGTTCTGCCATGTTCTTTCTACACATTCTTTTCTGCTATCGAGGGTGTCAAGCTTTTCGTCTACCCTCGCATGATATTTGTCCCTAATATCCGCTTCCTGAAGCTTCCAGCTTCGGATGCGACAGACCGACTGTGGTTCTGTCACTGCCATCCGGTAGTGCCAACCCGCGAACAGACCTCTAAATCTAGTTATCACTAGATAGTGATCCGTTCCCAGGTCAGCACCCCTGAACACTCGCGTATCCATCACCTGTTTTCGCGAGTCGGTCATCCACCAGGAACAAATCGATCATACTTCTCTCGTTCTTTCTTTCTCTAGAATACATATGGATTTTCTTGTGATTAAACATAGTGTTTGTCAAGACCCTTTTCGTTGCATACAGCCAGTATAAGCTTGCTTGCGTCATTAACGCTTTTATCGCCAAACTTTCCAAGCACCGACTCGTACCCTGGTCGAGCGGTACCAACCCATCCATTCAAATCACATAATACAACAATTCTTTCGTTTCCCCTAACCAAATCTATAACTTCTCTTACATTCTCCCAAAACTCCTCCAGCTCAGCCCTGGACGACAAAGCTACCGGCGCATAAACAGCCAAAAGGAATAACTTCGTCAGTCCCAATTTAAAGCGAACCCAGAGAAGTCTTGAGTTCACAACCTTATATTCAGTCATAACATCGACCAACCAAGAGGACAGCAGCACCCCCACTCCTTGGCAGGCGCTCTCGCTCTCCGGGAGTCCGGACCATAGAACTAACGTCCCGCCAGGGAGCTCTTCAGTACCACTGCCCTTCCGTTTGGTCTCCGACATACACATGACATCTAATTCTCTTTCTTTCATTATTTTGATCAGCTCATTCGTCTTAATTCTCATGCCTCCTCTAACATTCCACGTGCCAACTCTGCACTCTGTCCTCCACCTTCCGCCGTGTCGGGCTGTGCGTGACGGGTGGCGGTCCCCATCGCCGCTTTGCGCGCTGCATTCCACACCAACGGGGACGAGCTGGTGTGCGTCGCCTTGGGGGAACGCCCTAACCCTCGTTGGCATGGGTGCGCAGCTGTGTAGAATTGCAGCCCTGAAAAGGGCTGGCAGGGGTCGCGACGAGCACGCTTATACAATTACCCTCTAAATATACTTCAAAAGACAAAAAAACATAACAAGCACAGAATAAATAATAGTACTACGTAGCAGAAGTGAAACCTTAAGAAAACACTATATATTGTATTCTACCACATTCTCTCGCAGGCTTTAAATCCTATAGATATATATTTTTGTCTCTTTTCAGTGTCGCCTTTATGTTTCATCCAGTTTCAAATCACAACCATTTCAAAGAAGTTTTCACTTGAAAAAGTGCAATCGAATGCAGTTAATCTATCGGATCTTAATTAGTAGAACTAGAAATGAGGATATAGCTCTAAACGTATCAGTAAACTGAAGTGGCAACGGGTCGGCTATGTAGCTCAAACAAACGACAACCGCAGGAGAAGAAAGGTCCTTGAGTGACAGTCTTGATCTACCGGTACGAGACTACTGCATGAATTATAGAGGGGAGGGGGCACCCTTAGATGAAGTGATTTATTTATTTATTGTTATTAGATACATGCTTACAAGCTAACACGCTTCTAACATTTGATACATTAAACTAAAAAAAAATATATAAAACATTAATCATTAAAATAATTGCCTCCAATTAAACAAATGAAAAAAAAGAAACAAAACAAAATTAGTCAAATTAATATTACACATCATTAAAATAGTTGTAAAATAAAGTCAATGTCAGGGTTAAAAAATTATACAATGTCCGTCAGAATATTTCTTATTTTACGAATAAGTTTTCTCAATCCATCAGCAAATAAGTCCAGATCATCGTACTGAACAAGTATGTTACCAATCATTTGCAGTGCGCGGACAGTGGGCGCGTGCTCGCCGCGCCTGGTGCGCGCGACAGGACGCGCCAGCAAACGAGGCCGGCGGCGCGGGGCTAGCTGCAGCCCTGACTCCTGCCGTATATTACGGGGAACTAAGATGCGTACACCCTCTTGTATCTGCGAACTATATATATTTAAGCATAACTCTCCTAAATTTCATCGTTTCCATATCCACCATGCCCGATACGAACAAAGACGGATACAGATGAAGATAGTACCCGTATCGCTTCCTAGAGCACCATCGTGCAAACTTACGATGTATCTTCTCGACCATAAAGACATACTTATCCTCAAATGGGTCCCAGACAACAGCACCATACTCCAGCTTGCTACGAACAAATGCGTTAAATACTAATTACATGACCTAACATTCATAACATTTGTCATGTGTAGACGAAAGTCTAATTTAGAATCTAACAACAGCCCTAGGTCTCGAATGTCATTTACTCTTTTCAGAGGAGACTCTTTACAATTGAGCTAGGTTTCCGAGTGAAAGTAATTATTTTGCATTTAATATTATTTAAAGGATTGACGGTACGGGTTTGGCAGGTGGGAGCTAGGCAACAAAAAGTGTAAGATTTTTTCGTCACGACCCCTTGTGTCATAGTGTAGACGGCGAAATAAGGAAGTGAGATGGAATAATATCCATCTCCCTCGCAATTTTTCTTATCTTGCCATGAAAGAAATATAATTTTATTTCAAATGACGCTTCATTTTAATAGACGCTAGTAATTCATTTATTTGTATTTGTTAATCTATACAAATAAATAAAATTGAAGTGTCTGTGTGTAATGTTAAAATAACAGCTTTTTACTAAATGCATATGAAAGTTTATACGGTACTAATAACAAACCAATTTTTAAAATTTTTGTCTGTCTGTCTGTCTCTTTGTTCCGATTTTGATGGGACTTTCCCTGGCAGATAACTGTTATAAGAAGTAACTTAAGATACTTTTATTTTAAAAAAAGAATTAGGGTTCCGCGCAAAAAAATGAAAACCCATGAAATCGTAGTAAGTTCCACGCGGGCGAAGTCGCGAGGGACAGCTAGTCAATAATATAATACCTACGTTTGTCAATAATTATATACTACGCAAGGAAGTTCGTTCCAACCGAGTGTTCCACGACACTCACGCATTTTTTAAATTGTTAGGTTTTTATTTGGGAGATGATTCTGCCAATCTCTTGGGTTAGTTTCCTTCCGTCGCCTCTTACCACGCCCACGGGATGTCATAGGGTAATGTGGATAGTGGATTACTTTATGTCGCCACTACACTGCATATCTTTTACTAGGACGTTAATAATATATTTAAACTCAAACAATTTTATATTACGTATTGAAATTGTGTATCAGTGTTAGCCAATTAGTTGCGGTGTAAGAATATTTACTACCCCACATCGTACCAAGGGTTCCGTAAGAGAAGACAGAGGGAAATTGAAACTTCCTGTTTGCATTTCCTTCTGGCAGCAGCATACAACTACAACATTTCTAATTACAAATTAAAATAATGAAAAACTGCGGTTGCCGACCCGCCTGCCAAGTGTGGCAACTATGGTGAATTTCTCCCTATGAGGCAATCTATGGTGGAGGCCTTTGTTCACCAGTGGACTATTGTAAGCTGCAATGAATGGGTGAATGGATTGGTGTTTGATATTGAGACAATGGCTATTCTATAAATTGAAATATTATACTTAATTAGACAGTTAGGTAAAATAATACCGAGAACGAACGGCTTCTTATTAACAATCAACCAAAAGGAAATTCTAACAAAGCCTTCAAATGTAATGAGACACTTTTGTTACATTTTCTTTTGATGTCGCTCTATACTAATCTCGGCACTTATTTTTATCGAGGGGTTGTAATTTTTCATTTAACTAATTTTCAATCGATCTTAATTAGAATTAATTATTTACAGTAACGTTAAATGTACACAAGATATTAAGAAAGAAAGAAATACACATACATAAAATATACGAGATATAATTATAATAATTAATCTTATTGTAACATTATTCTGCAACATTATTGCTGCAGCTGTGTTCAGTATATTCTGTCAGCATCACTAACAAGTTTAGGAGCCGTCATTATGCATAGCACTTCTTTAAATTTCGAATGTGCCGGCCCATTGCAGAAGTGGCAATGGACCGGCCATATAGCTCGAATAACCGACAAACGATGGGGAATAAAATTCTTGAGTGGCAGCCTCGTACCAGTAGGCGAAGTGCAGGGCGTCCCCCCACTAGATGGAGTGACGAAATGGTAAGACATGCAGGAAGCCAATGAATACAGGTGGCTCAGGACCATTATTTGTGGCGTTCCTAGTGGAAGGCCTAAGTTCAGCACTGGACTTGTGAAGGGCTGTAATGATGATCTGTTATATGTGTTCAGTTTTTAGTGAAGTATTATTTTTAAATACATAAACGAAGTATATTCCGTTTGTTTTTTTTTCAGTAATTATATTCTCTAACCGATTTTATATAAAATAGAATTATTTTTATACAATATAGATTATTACATAATACTTATTGAAAGTTTTCTTTTTATTTGCCACTGTTTAATTTACATATAAAAACCAAAAACCGATAAAATTGGTTAGAATAACTCGTGCAGACTGTCAGAGAGAATTTATCGGGTCACAGCTTATTAGTAACTTGGACGCAGTTGGTAGAAACTTGGTTGCTTAAGTTTGGAAATACTTGAAAATTTGCAGACTCCTACCTCAACAAAACCTTAATCGGTAATTAAATTTGAGACTAGGCGTCGATAAACTGGAAAGTGGCTTTTGGTGTACCTAACTTTCCATCTTATTCCGTATTCGGATCTTATAAAAATTTCGTTCCACTGAGTTTCTTGCTGTTTTTTTTTTTTTTAGAAAAGAGGTATTTTCTGAACCAGTGGTAAATAAAAAATACTTTCGATAAGTATTATGTAAAATCTAATTTAAATAAAAATTATCCTATTCTATTCTGATTTTTTTTTAATTCATTACAACACATCATCTTCAATTTGAAATAAAAATTACAAGTTGCATACCGTCAGGCCTGCTAATCTGTGATCTCCGAGGGGGTAAGCAGAGTTCAAAGAGCAGTGAGCTACTCGGACCACGTTTAGCTATGCTAGGATCCAAGCACTGTAGTCAAGCTTCATATAAAAATACTTTATATATATATATATATACATACGTGGTAGAGCCATGTTTCAGCTATATTAGTAGTATAGTTGTAGCACGAATGGGTCGGCTCGACCGGGGTAGGACCACGCTTTCACAGAATACCAGCGTAAAATAGCAGCTTAACACTGCTGTGTTTTGTATGGTCAGTGTAGAGAACCGGAGACCCTTTTTACTGGAAAAGAGGCATTCCATCTTAGTCCTCACGGCTGACAACGCATCTGCATTTCGGTTTTTTATTGAGGATAGATGTAGATGTCTATGGGTCACAGCAATCACTTGCCATCAGGTGAGCCGTGTGCTCGTTTGTCACCCTGTCCTATATACAGGGTGTTTTTGGAACGCTCCCGAAAACTAAGACAGGCGACAACACCAAGTATACCTTTGATCATGGGTCACAAATAAATTCGATCCTGATGAAAAAAAAATCATCTTTTTACAAGGTTTTATTAGCTTTATTCACGCGCCATCATGTTAGTACAGCTAAATGAAACGATAATTTCATAAAAAATATCATGAAAATACTGAAACATAAAACCAGCAGTGGAATGACTGAATTGATATCACCTGACCTGAGCTAGATAAAGGTCAATGTACGCGCGAACACAAATTCGCGCGGCCCGCAACTAGCGGGCCTTCCAACAATACCTAATAATTTACAACACGTGTCTAAATACCTAACTTATCTACTTAACCTACTATTTTGCCACTGTGCTTATCTCCACGTAGCCACTTTAATCCGAATTTACAGGTTAAATAACCCAAATAACTGGTTCGATTCCCCGCTAATGAAGAAATACTTAAATGAAATGTAACCAAGGTTGGAGTCATGCGTTTTTATTCATCGAAGGTACATAACTGAATACACGAGAATAATAAACATACCTACATGTTTATTATTCTCGTGTATTCAGTTATGTACCTATTCAGATTAGTCTAGTACTAAGTTATTTAAAAAAAAATAGTTATGAAACAGCTTACTGCTCTAAATCCTCCGTGGTCTTATGAGATGCGGCTCAAATTGTGCTCCATTCATTTCAAGGCAGACTTGGGTGCAGGCGGGGCATCATCGTGTGGTCTTCGACACAGTCCGTACGTAGTTTCTCGAAAGCATCCACGATCCTTTGGCGCATTTCTTCAGCACTATCACATTCACGATTAAAAACCCTTTCTTTCACATACCCCACAAAAAGAAGTCTAACGGAGTCAGATCTGGTGAGCGAGGTGGGCAAGCGTGTGGTCCTAGTCTGCCGATCCAGCGATCATCAAATAGCTCATTGAGGCGCTCACGGACGAACCTCACGAAATGTGGAGGGGCACCATCATGTTGGAACTATGTGCGGCGATATTCAGCCAACGATAGGTCGTTTAAAATGTCAACCAACTGTTCATTTATAAAGTTTAGGTATCGCTGTCCGTTCAGTCGCTCTGGCAGAAACACTGGTCCCAGTATGCGATCCTTAAATAAACCTGTCCATACGTTAACCGACCATCGGGTTTGGTGCCCGGTTTGTCGAACAGCGTGCGGGTTAACCTCTGAATACACGTGTGTATTTCTTCGGTTCCACAGGCCGTTTCTGGTAAATGTCGACTCATCCGTCCAGATAATGTGCTCAATGGAACCAGGCACACGTTGTTGCTGATATAATAACCAACGGCAGTATAATAACCACTATAAACGTACGCGTTAGGCATTATTAAAACAAAAAAGAATCCAAAAACGTAACAAAAACTTTAATATCAACACGTAATCACAAGTAAATTTATTAAACAAAACGATTGAACTGTCGCTCGCGCACGCGTGTACAAAATCAACACGAAACTGTCTCCAAAACTAAAACCAACGAACCCCGTCAAGGCTGAAAATTACTGCGTCACAAGCGTGAGGCGACAGGGTTAGGCATTCTGCCGTCATAATAAAAAAGGAAGTAACTAACAAAAACGTAAAATGGAAATAAAAAATAAATTGATGAATTTTTCTTTCAGACCCCGTATCTAAAGTATATTAAAAGGTATCTATATTGAAATATATACGTAGAGACATGAAGATTTTAAGGACGAACTTATTTTTTTTTTAAATTTGTTTATTTATTTAAATAAAACGAATTTTCCTTTTCATCTTAGCTTAAAAAATACACCTGGCAACACAAAAACATCGAAGGAAAGACGCATATAACTATTTGCGTCTTTCCAACCTAATAAATTTAAAAAAAACTGCCATTCATTTAACAATTTTACATATTTTGGAAAGGTCATTTGAAGTTGAAAGGACGCTAATAGTAATTTACTACTTTTTTTTTTTTAATAAATATTAGAAAAGCATTGGTAGTGAGACACAAAAAATAATAATTTTAAAAAGTAATGATTTTAAAGGGGATATCATACAAGACTTACTACGATAATAATTAAAAATTAAAAATTTTGTACAACCGACTTTAATATAAATAATTAAGGATAACTCAAAAACTATTGGTCTGACCTCGATCAAATTTATATGGGACCACATGTGAAACACCAGCTCTTAACAATAAGATATAAGCTCTTAATAATAAGATATAGAATAATAAGACAAGACCAAGAATAATTGAAATTTAAGTAATCGATGCAAATATTGTTAAAGATGACGTAGCAACTGGTTAAATAAGTCTTTTCTTTTATGGTGAATTTGTATAAGTCTTTTCTACTAAAAAAAGTCATCTGTGATCAACAGTTACGTCTAAAATTCTTACGATAATTTCTAAAATATTGATATTTGTGAATATTAAAAAAATTTAGTAGATGCGCCTTCTTATCATGAATCGAATGGTATATTTAACTCATTTATTCATAAATTGTTAGATGCGCCCTTTTTTCTTACGACCGCGTGTTTCGTACCGAGCTAGATACAGGTCGATAGCGGAGGGGGTGTGGGTACAATCGCGTTCTAAAGTACTACATGGTATTGGGCTATTGTTTTATAATATTATAGTAATTAATTGTTTTAATGTAGAATCATAATAGGTGTTTTACTAGCTACTTAGAACTTTGGAAGAGGTGGGAATTAAAAATGGATAATGTTTACATGACCATTATTTGTTATTTCTATCGTAAAATATAAAGTAGTTTGTAACAAGAAAACTTTAGCTAAGGGTAACACGCCGTCCATTATGACGTCTTGGGTCACATGGAAGCCAGATGTTAATGGTGTGTTGGTGTTACTGGATGCTACTTGATCATCACTTTCATCTTCGCTTGAGCTTCCGTCATCAGGTCGATCACATGGTAATTTTTTCGGTATTCTTCCTCCACACTTTTAACTTTACTGCACAATTTTCCCCATTCACCTTCTCCTATCATATTTACCTTTACGATCACTAGTTTAGTCATAAAACAATAGATATAAATAATTTTTCTTTCCTTCCTTTTTAAAACATCGTCGCGAGTCGCAAAGTAAGCTGTGTATGCGACTGTATTTTTGGAGCGAACAAAGCGCGGGAACCAATAGCATGCAGGCACACTAATACTGGCGGATTGTTCCCCCGTCGCGCGCCTTTCGTACCAATATGTGATAAATCGCTCAGTGCCCAAGTTCAAGGCCAGCGTTTGTTTTTCACCGTTCGCGCGTACATTAACCTCCATTAGTCAGGTGATATCAATTCAGTTTCCACTGCTGGTTTTATGTTTCAGTATTTTCATGATATTTTTTATGAAATTATCGTTTCATTTATGACGTTATCGTTTATTTTATTTGTTCATATGTTGGGCGCTGGCAGAATAACAGCGTTGTAGGCAACTGCAACATTTATGCTGAGCTAGAGCCCATTCATTACTACATTATGTAATTCTTGTTATTTCTGTATGTACTTTATTGGTGGTAATGAATAAATGCTTATTATTATTATTATTATTATTATTTAGCTGTACTAACATGATGACGCGTGAGTAAAGCTAATAAAACGTTGTTAAAAGATGATTTTTTTTTCATCAGGATCGACTTTATTTGTAACCCATGATCAAAGGTATACTTGGTGCTGTCGCCTGTCTTAGTTTTCGGGAGCGTTCCAAAAATACCCTGTATATATATAAAAACCAAAATGACTCATGTTCACATTACATAATGACGGCTTAGTGTGAAAATCGGGACCCGATAGGAACATCTCCTATCGGGTCCCGATTTTCACACTATATAGTATATAGTGTTATAAAAATTAAGATTAAGATATTTGCATGAATACGGTATGGATAGATCTTAAGGAAGTTATGAAATCTCTTATTCTACCTATAATGACGGTGTGGATTTTTCTTTTCATTTTAATTTTTTTAGGATTCATTTTTTTAATTCTTTATTTAAACATGCATATCTACAATTTACATGTAGAAGAAAGCATATATTATGTTAGATTAATTTAAATTAAATTAAATTTATACAGTAACTAATATATCACATTAAGCACTTTTACAGAAACACAAATAATAGATAGTAATATATTAAAATTTACAGAGCTTACAATTTACAATCTAAGTGGTGAGTTATTAATGAAATTTACGTTTACCCTGTCGAAAGCTAGATTTGAGTTTCACTCCGAGAAACTGTCGAATCAGTTACCATTAATATAATTTTTGTGTTGATGTATACTTTCTTTTACACCCTAATTTGTTTAATTTCTAGCTTATGAAGTCTATTTTTTACCAATTTATTAATTCAGTCATGGTAATTAAAACACGCGCGCGCAATTCGTTACAACAAAAATAAGATGTGTTAATAATATGTTCATTAGCCATGTCTAAATTTAACCCGTTTTAATTTACATCATACCCTAAGTACAATAAGCCGCCAGATCCTTTTCTAATTTATGTAAATACGTACTCCGAGAACTTGATACATATTTACATGTGTTTATAAATAGACACAGTTTGTTTTCTTACGTCATCCTTGGATGCGGGATGCTTTTTGGAAAAAAATACCGTATAAATAATCTATACCGTTTTTTACAAAGTATATTTTTATAGAACAAGAGCAACAAACGAGCACACAGCCCACTCGATGGCAAGTGGATGATGTGGCCCACAAGTATCCACATTTATCCTCAATTAAGAATCAAATCTCAGATGCGCCGTATCCTCCTAGGACTAAGACGAAATCTCGCCCCTAGTAAAAGGTTCTCCGGTACTCTATAAGGCCGGCAACGCATCTGCGATTTTGGTTGCAGTTGTTCATGGGCGGCGGTAGTCACTTACCATCAGGTGAGCCGCATGCTCGTTTGCCCCCTCTCCTATATAAAAAAAAGGAAAAACTCTAAACTCGACATACGAAACACAGCAACATTAAGCTGCTATTTTAAGCTAGTATTCTATGAGAGCATGATTTGTTCAGCCCGAGCCGACATAACCGTGCTACAACCATAATATTCGCGGGTGGGTGTAAATAAGTGCAGACGTGTTTCGTTTCGTAAAACGTATTTATTTTAAAAAGAAGTAATTTATCATACTTTTATTATTTTTCTATATAATACAGTACTAAGCATCAACGTGTAAAGGTTTACCTTCTTATGCACTAGTTTTTTTAGCACTGCAAAAACTGCTGGAACCAAGATTTTTTTTACACACGAACAGTTGTTACTACATACGTCACTATGTCCACAATTGCCGATATTTCCAGTAGTCAGGAGTCTTTGGAAGCGCTCATCACCCGTAAAATGACAGATTTTGAATCAAAACTCAACTCCAGCGCTTCCAAGAGTAGCAATGTAGACAGGATCAGCGAGGACTATACCGCTTTTCAGAGTTACGTCAAGGATATGTTTAACCTTCTTCGCCAGCAAATTGCAGAAGTCAGTCGCTCGCTTGACATTATAGAAACAAGGCATCGCAGGAAATTCCTTTTAATGGGCGGTGTCCCTGAAAAACCAGGCGAAGATTTATCCGAAGTCGTGATCAAAATTTTTCACGAAAATCTAGGTCTTAAAGATATAGCACCATCTTGTCTTCGAGCAGCATACAGACTTGGCCCGGTCAAATTACACCATACTCGTCCTATATTAATGCGCTTCACAGATATGTCACTGCGCTCAACTGTTTGGTTTAAAAAAAACAATGTTAAAAGGCACCTCGTTTAAATTATCGGAATTCCTTACAAAATACAGGCAAGACTTATTTTTTCAAGCCCGTAAGCATTTTGGAATTAAAAAAGTCTGGTCATTTCAGGGCAACATAAGCGTTAGACTGCCTGATGGGTCTCGACGTCACATCTTTAGCGCTAATGACCTGGATGCACTACTGCGCGATCTTCATAAAGCTGGGTGCAACGAGGAGCCGGAACAAGTGAAGGCAGGAACTAGTAGTGTAGTTTCCCGTAGCGAGCAGCCAAGGACCCGACGAGCATTCAAAAATAAGTAAACATTCTCGGGATAGTGGTAATACTTTGTTTACACTTCGACGGCTTATTAATTACTACTACTGCTGTGTGTACTGTGTACGTCACTGAGCGCTTTTGTATTCGATCCTTTTGTTCTCCGCAACCGGTTATTAGGCTGATTTGCGACACAAGTAATAGTACAGACTAATCTGAACCTTAAATTTCGTGAAATTACGCATTAGAGTATTTTTTTTCTCTCGTTTAAATTACCACTTCTCGTAGTGATTAACATATGTTTTTTTTTCCTTCTTTTTCAATACGTACGAGTTTTGTTGTCTATGCAATTGTAAATAATTAAAATTAGATACTTTCTTGTAGTAAGTATTACTTGTTGTTTTCGTGTAATATTTTAATTTTTCTTTTTGTAAACAGTTTACCGGCGCGTTTGTTTGCAGTGCAATTATCAGTTAATAGGGTTTTTTTTTCTATATTTTTAGACATATATCATAAGTATAATCATATATTATGACAGATTCTGATACCAATGAACTATTTCTCTCTGCTGATTCAGATTCTTCTTTCTTTTCACTAAATGACTCTTTTTCGGAACCTACTACTCTTCGTTATCTGCTTACTCAAAAGTTTCATGGTTTGACTAATAACTTTAACGTTTGGAGCATTCTGCAACATTATAATGAACTTGTTGATACTTTTCATAATCAGTCTATTTCTGCGATACTTGTTTCGGAAAGCTGGTTAAAACCTACCTTACCGTCCACCTCCTTTGGAATACCTGGTTTTGTCCTCTTAAGAAATGACCGTACGGGCAAAAGAGGTGGTGGTGTAGCGGTATACTTACGTAATGGTATACCCTATAAAAAATGATGTGCTTCTTCATCTATTTATTCTAGTACAATAGAATACATGTTCTTGGAGATTACCATCAGTGGGACTAAGTCTGTTCTCGGTGCAATTTACAGTCCACCAGGAGTTAATTATTTTTGTGACCTTGAATCGGCTCTTTTTTCTATTGGCTCTGATTATCAGCACTTTATTATAATGGGAGACTTCAATACCGATATTCTCTGTAACTCAGCGAGGTCACGTGAATTGTATACAGTTATGAACTCCTTTAATTTGTCACTTCTTCCTCTCGACCCCACACACCACAATCTTGATACTGCTGATTCTTTAATAGATTTAATAGTGGTCGCTTCTGAAGACCATGTCGTTGGCCACGGTCAACTCTCCGCCCCTGGGTTTTCGCAGCACGATTTACTGTATATTTCATATAGGATTAAATGTCCTAAGGTCAATCATGTGACGGTGCATCTGCGTAATCTAGCGAGACTTAATGTTGAAGAACTTCAACAAGGTGCTTGTAGTATAGATTGGAGTGATACTTTCAGTGTGGAGAGTGTTGACGAAAAAGTAGCTCTTTTTAATTCAAATATACAGAAGTTGTTTGATAAACACGCTCCTCCACACAAAGTCAGACTGAAACGATCTCCTGCGCCGTGGATTACTGAGGATATCCGCAGGGCTATGGCAAAGCGTGATCGAGAATTTAGTAAATATAAGAGTAATCGGTGTACTGCTAACTGGACTCGATTCAAAGCCGCTAGGAATCGGTGTAATCAGATGGTGCGGGCCGCTAAACGCCGTTATATTCATCGAAATATCCTTAACGCTTCTATGGCTGATTCGTGGAAATTTTTAAAATCAATCGGGATAGGTAAACCTGCTTCTAACTTTGATCCTTCAATCTTCTCTGTTAATCAACTTAATACATACTTTTCTACTGCACCACAGCTGCATTCGTCAATTAAATCTACTACTATTGCCCATGTTAATTGTCTTCCAAAATTTTACAAAAGCTCTTTCAATTTTTCTCCCGTTACTGATGAGGATATAAAAAAGTCAATTTCTTCCATCAAGTCCGCCGCAGTAGGCTCTGATGATGTGAGCAGAATCATGATCAATCTCATCCTCGATTATGTCTTACCAGTACTTACCCACATAGTAAATTTTTCATTAAATACTGGGGTTTTTCCTTCACTATGGCGAAATGCTTTTGTTCTCCCACTTCCAAAAATAAATAATCCTAGTTCTGTTTCTCACTTCCGTCCTATCTCTATTCTTCCTTTTTTATCAAAAGTACTTGAAGCTGTTGCTCACAGACAAATTTCTGACTACGTCTTTAAAAATAACTTTTTAAGTAGCTATCAATCAGGTTTCAGGCCAGGACATAGTACAACAACAGCCCTGCTTAAAGTTACGGAAGATTTACGTATAGGTATGGAGGATTCAAAATTAACTGTGTTAGTCTTAATAGATTTCTCAAACGCTTTTAATGCTGTTGATCATGACATCCTTCTTACAATACTTTCTCACATTGGTTTCTCCTTATCAGCGCGGGAATGGTTCGCATCCTATCTTCAGGGACGTCAGCAGGCTGTTCGCGTGGGTCCAGTTATTTCTGACTGGTCAAGGCGGAATTCTCTCACCTCTTTTGTTTTCAATTTTTATAAATCTAATTACATCTCACATACGCTGCACGTACCATCTCTATGCCGATGACTTACAAATATATGCTCAGTCTGATGTTAACGATATCGAAGATGCGATCACTGAGCTAAACTCTGACCTCACTCGTATCTCTGATTGGTCTAGCAAATTCGGTATTACTGTTAACCCTACCAAGTGCCAGGCAATTATAGTTGGAAGTAGCCGTCGCTTATCTGCATTGGATTTTAATTCACTGCCACCTGTAAATTTTAATAATGCTGTCATACCTTATTCAGCTACTGTGAAAAATCTAGGACTTATCATTGACAGCAGTCTAAGTTGGCGGCCGCAAGTCACGGAAGTAAGCAAAAAAGTTATCAACACCTTGCGTTGTCTGTATCGACTCAAGAATTTTCTTCCAGTGAGAACAAAGGTAATGTTGGTTCAAACGCTCGTATTACCAATACTAGATTATGCAGATGTATGCTATGCTGATGCCTCTCAAGAACTTCTTAACAAACTGGATCGTCTTCTCAATAATTGTATTCGCTTTATCTTTAGCTTACGTAAATTCGATCACTTTTCTTCATTCCGTTCTCAGCTCAAATGGCTGCCTCTTCCACTTCGTAGATCTTTTAGAATCCTTTCTATGCTATTCTCTATTTTACACGATCCGTCTGTCCCTGCATATCTGAAATGCAAATTTCAGTATCACGACGATTCTCACAACCGATGTCTCCGTTCCGCGGAAAATCTAACTCTTCATGTTCCTTTCTGTCGCACGGGCTTCTCTTACAATTCTTTCACTTCAAATGCAGTAAGACTCTGGAACATGTTACCCAGAAATATAAAAGAAGGATATATTTTGCATACTTGCTCTGGGAATATTACTTAACGAAGCAGCAGTAATTTCAGATAATAATAAAAAATTTAAAAAACCTCGGAAACTGTTATATTCTCAAATATGTATAATATAAAAATATCATATTTATTTACTGTGTATGTATTTATTGTGGGTATTTGTGTACAAAGATAAAATACTATTGTATGCATGTAAGTAGTAATGTAAATGTATATGTATGTGTATTGTATTTATTATCATTATATTATAATTTTGTATTTTTTTTTCCTTAAACCTTTAATTTTTTTAATTTTTTTTTTTTAGTTATGAGTTTTGCACCCATCACTAGATTCTCTGCACAAACCAAAGGTAGACTGGTAGAGAATGCCTTTAGGCATTAAGTCCGCCGTTTTGTACATTTCTTGTATGTGTGCAAATAAAGCTTAAATAAATAAATAAATTATAAAATAATACACCAGCAACATGGCTCTAACACGTATAAATAATTAGTACCATGGAAAACATGCAGATTTAAATGTAAGTATGGAATTTGACAGCAAGTGTTAAATTTTGTGAAGACTGCAGCGCCGTATAAGGGAATTTCTTTTGAAGACTCTTCTTTAGACTACCGAAAATCTAGTTTTATAATAAGCCCGAAACAGTTTTTTGGCTTTTGTCATGTATATTAAACCGAAAGTTTTAGATGTTATTTGTTCGATGTGTACACGCAAATTTGCTCAAATTGATTATCCTTCATCGGCATCGTGTAGTGGTGGTGTAAGAATATTCACTACCCCATATCATCCCGTAGGTGACGTAAGAGGCGACAGAGGGAAACAATTCAGGAGAAGAGCAGCGGCGTCTTCCTAATAACGACTAAAATAAAAAAGCGGTTGCCGACTCACTTGCCAAGCGTGTTAACTGTGGAAAATATCCCCCCTATGAAGGGATGATATCTATGGGTGAGTCCTATGTTTAGCAGTAGACAGCTGTAATGGTAATATATCGTAATCGGGTCCGATACAATATATCGTTACATATTATTTTAAGTGTATTGTGTAAGCAAACAACAAATATGTATCAATATTTTCTATTATTTTATTTATCTTCTTTTTATTATCTGTTTTTTATCACAAAAGTTTTTCTTTTGGTGATCGTTTTAAGAAGTTGAAAATGTTGCATTGCAATATTGCAATTACAATATTGCTTTGCATACATTAGATTTTTATAATCACAAGTGCTAAATGTATCCAAATTGTTTTTCTTTTGGCATTTTTTATTTTAAAGGTGATTTAATATTAAAAATGTTTGTATTTTTAATATTAAATCATTCTTTGTATTGGAAAACAAAAGAATCTGTCAAGAAAAAAAATTAATGAAATAATTTGTATGTCGAGAAAATATGATTTATTTTTGGAATATAAGTCATTTATTTATTATCATTTAAGTATAAAATATTAATTACCACTATAAAAAAAAATACAGTTTAAACCTTAAATTATTTATTGTAACGTAATATCTCAAACGTTTCAATTGTAAATTTTTTTTGATTGAAGTTCATGCATATCTGCAACCAGCTTGTATAATGAGGGCTACTCTGAATTTGAGGGCTACGGGGAATGGAATACCTCACGACGTAAACGGTAAACGCGTGTCCATTTAGCATGATCCTGGCACACAACTCGTCTCCTTCACTTCCATATATTACCGTTTAGCCCCTTTCACTTCTGCTTTTCAAATATGTTTGCTTTGTCACTCTTTCCTCAATCATTCTTTCTACGTGACCAAACTATCGAAACATTCTGTTGTTATTGTTTTAATTTGGTTTTCATATAAATTGAAAGATATAAATACGTATTAATTCAATCAATAAATATCCAAAACGTGCGCAGTTTTGTCTGCATCCAGAACTTTCTTAAATCAATTTCAGTTGCATAGGGTTAAGACTGCCGGGGACATTTAGAGGCCAGAGAGTTATGTCTTGAACGAAGTTTATATTATACAACTTGACCTGCTATGCTAAGTGTTGCTATTCAATATAAATTCTGCATTTTGTGTGTAGTTTACAGTTCTTCATAAGATTAATCATGCAGTACCATGTCCTGCCCAATTACAACCCCATACTAGAAATATTGCTTAGTTGTTGTCCCTGGTAATTAATAGCTTTCTAAATATCTTGTGATTTAATTTAACAAAAAACTCCGGTTGCCAACATGATTGCCAAGCGTAGCAATTATTACAAATCACACCCCTATGAAGTATTCTATTTAATTCGCAAACGAAGATAAATGTATATGTCCATGGGCTACAGTAACTACTTACCATCAGGTGGACTGTGTGCTTGCTTGTCACCCTTATTCTATAAAAAAAAATCTGTGGGCGAGGCTTATGTTCAGCAGTGAGTGTTAATAGGCTGTAACGGTAACGATAATATAATTTTACCGCCATCTATCGGAAGCCTGACAACAACGTTATGAATATGTTATCTTCGTTGTTGATAGAGTTGCAATACATAATTTAAAATAACCCTGAATATCAAAACCTAAGTAAACAAAGATGCAAAAATAACTCAATACATGTTGCAGTAAAACTTTGTGACTTAATAAAATTATAAAATTGACTTTACCATTCCTTCTTGCCTTTTCGTTTTTTATCTTTCCAAGACATTTGGCAGTGTTTTGGGTCTGACCTTTTTTCGGATGAAAGCACACTTTCTGAGAAAACCGATATTCCCTTCAAAATGATTTATTTTCTTATAAAGTAAAGGTTATTTGAATATTAATCAGTTCAAAACATATTCTAGCTTTTTTACAAGTAAGATTGTCAAACAAGCACACAGTCCACCAAGTGGTAAGTGCATGCTTAACCCATTTCCGAGTACATCTATATCTACCATCTATTAAAAACGAACCTTTCGCTTCTAAAAGTGTAATGCCATTAGCGAACTCTTCATATTCCTAAGATGACACTTTTTAAATCCATGATATTTTAAAAGCTTTTAGAAAAATTTACTTCGCAAATATCCGCGTTATAAAATAAAATGATGTGTCTTAACCTAGTATGAAGAACACCTCCCGCCCTCCCTCAATTGCGTGCACTATCCCCGTCACCACTAATCCCAGCACCGCTACACCCAACACCACTACACTAGCCAAGACACACAACTGACGACAATACGACACGTGTTTCGCCTCTACACGAGGCATGCTCAGATGATATAGACTCTACGGTGGCTAACCGCTAAGTGAGCGGTGAGCCAGAACAAGTGCCTTTTATACAGACCGATGACGCAACCGCTCTCTACTAAAGGACCGAACGACTGCGTCATGCGATAAAGCATGCGACCAAACACCGCCGGACTTACGCAGCTTTCCGATGTCCAGTATCCAACAGATGAGTTGTCCCTTTTACATAAAGGCCTAAAGTATAATTTAACACCTTCGGTCTCCCAAAACTCGTTAGTGACTTTGGCTGTTGATGCGGAGATGGCTGTAGTATCGGGAAGAAAGATAACATAGTTAAAAGTTTGGTAGCTAATGAAATTCGGGCTGTGTCCGCGTCTTCCCATTTCGATCCTGTGTTCCCTGTTTTTAAGTCCCTAAAGCAGAGAATAAGGGAAAACGACCTTATTGTTACTAAAGCCGATAAAGGCAATACTGTTGTTATTATGGAGAGTAGTGGGTACAGCCAGAAAGTTAACGATGTTATCCAAGGTGATGACTTTGAGCTATTGGAGTCTGACCCAACCAAAAAATTTACTTCGAATATTAAGTTATGTATACAACAGTCATCATATGTTTTTACCGATCACAACTTGTCTCGGAGCAATCTTGTTCCAATGAATCCTCAAGCACCCATTTTATATGGGTTAACAAAAATACATAAAGAACATGTTCCTATTCGTCCAGTTGTCTCATATATTGGTGCACCAGCTTGCTATTGCCATTTCCTTGCTAAAAAATTAAACTTCCTCCTTCAAGAAAATCTGGATTCAACCCCACTTACAGCCTAAAAAATGGCTTAGATCTTATTTCCAAAATTAAAGATATTCGTATTCCTCCTAAATCCATTTTGTTATCTTTAGACGTTGATAGGCTTTTCACAAATGTCCCATCCCCTGACTGTTTGCGTATACTCGCAGATCTCTTTGAAAAACGTCGTCTACATCCCGGGGAAACAAATGATCTTCTTAACTTAACCTCTCTTTGTATGAAACAAAACTATTTCTGGTTTAATAACAATTTCTATCTACAAAAAGAAGAGTTAGGTATGGGGTCCCCTCTAAGTCCCCTTATGGCGGACATTTTCATGGATAATTTCGAAAAACAACATATAGTTGTCAATCAAAATATCTTATATTACTATCGATATGTAGACGACATAATTATTTGCTGGACTGGCACAAGGAGACAACTAGATGTTTTCCTCAATAAAATAAATAGAGTCCATGACAAAATTAAATTTAAACTTCAATTGGAACAAGATTGTTCCCTTAATTTCCTCGACTTAACAATAACAAGAAAAGAATCGTCACATGTTTTCCAAATTTATCGAAAGCCAACTCACACCGACACGGTCATCCCCGCGTCATCGTGTCATCCGTGGCAACATAAAGTAGCCGCTTTTTATTGTTACATTAACCGTTTGTTCACTGTCCCAATAAGTAAAGAAAATTATTTAAAAGAACTTAATATAATTTATCAAATAGCGGTCTCTAACGGTTTTTCAAAAAAGCTCATTAACAATTTAAATAAAAAGAAACAAAATCATGTTGTTCGCAACTCTCTGTACGCGGTTCAACCACAAAGTGTTCATCGATATGTGAGCAGTTTGACCTACTTAGGCATCATATCTGAAAAAGTAGCTAATACTCTTCGACAAAACGGCGTTTATGTGGCGTTCAAAACAAACAATTCCTTAAAAATATCTGTAATAATAAAGATAAGTTGGATATTCGTCAAAAGTCAGGTGTTTACAAACTTGTTTGTGACGAATGCCACGCCGTTTACGTGGGTCAGACTGGCCGCAATTTCGAGACACGTAGCAAAGAGCATTTAGCCGCGTACAGGAATTGCAATCCCGATAAATCCCATTTTACCAAACATCTTTTGGACACTGGACACAACTTAGCCAACGACTACTCCTTTAAAGTCTTACGGCTATGGGGAGGCCTATGTTCAGGCCTCCCCATAGATTACCTCATACAGGGAAATTTGCCTTAGTTACCACGTTTAGCATGTAAGCTGGGAACCTCAGTTTTTAATGCTCTAGATGCTATTACGACGTTGATGCTACCCATCTCCTGGTATATTTCACTCTGCATCTTTTTTTTTACATGGGGAAATGCCTACGCATACCCGCCTCGCGGGGGCAAGGACGGGTTATGTCGGACTCGCACCGACTAAAACATCATGGTGTTCCACCTTCGCCGCATATTGGCAGGGCCACGGGAATGCTTTTGCACACATCCGTGGCCCCACCAGCACCGGCTGCCCTATGGCAGCCCCTCCTCGGGGAATGACCTATCCTCCCCACTCTCCCTCTCAGGCAAGGCGCACAAAGAAAACAAGGCACGCCCCCTTCCTCGGCCTCCAACTTCACCTGCATATCGGACCTCCCCGAGTTCGATACACGGAGGCCATGAGGCCAGGAAAATCTAGCGCTTAGTACCACCCGCTTTCCCGACCCCAGCGGCGGATCTGGTCTCTGGCTCCGCCGACAACCAAGTTTCGGCCGCGCAATACCGACACTCCTCTCCCCCCGCGGCCTCACCACCACCGCATCGACGGTGTGGCCCCGTCTTAGTCGCGGAGGATAGGGTGAGTGACACATCGCCATACCAACACTCCTCTTCCTCCGCGACTCCACCTCGGCTGCAGCGGCAGAGGGAGCAGACACCACTCTCACCGCAGCCCACCGACACACATCCGAAGTGGGCTCGCCAAACCCACTCAGAGTGGCCACCTCGAGCCGGCCCTACACCACGGGCCAGCCAAGGGGTTCCTGTTTGTTCACCGCGGGAACAAGGCGGGAACCCGTTCGGGGGGTCACTCTGCATCTTAGGACACCCACAGGTAGTTGATCAATAAAAGGGATAATTACTTTCATACTTGTTTCATTATAAGGATAGGTAGGGTTCAGTAGCTTTTACGATTATAAAATAAGAAAAACCTCTGCTTCTACTAGGGATTCCATCTCCGTGAAATGAAGGGCGTGCATATAAAACATTAGTTTTGATTTTGTTTAGATTTGTTAGTTCACGTTCATTTTAGGTCACAGTACTCATATAACCTATCGATGCCGTATGGCAAAATCAACTCGTTCAAATCTACATATTAATACGCGAAGAGAAAACTTAGTCACCCTTTTTAAGCATTTTGCACTTACGGAGGAGTGTGGGATTTGGCATAGTTACATAGTTAATATGGAGAAGGAGTACAAAAAGCTAAAACTAGTATAAAATATGTGTAAAGTTAAACACATAAAGTCTGCCGTTTGTTTACATTCATAATGTGGTTAAACTGTCACCAAAGAATTTTAATTATAGAACTACAATTATAGGAATTCCTTCAAATGTTACCAACAAATAATAACTACTTCATTTTGTGCAATTTCAAATATTACTTTTTCAGTAGTATTTGGAGAGTATGTCTAAGCACAAAGTGAAATACAGCTTATATATATACAATTATAAAATTATAAGATCTAGAAAAGGCCTTTGATATAGAGGTGAGGAATGAATTGTGGTCAGCACTGTCCGTGAACGGTGTGAGCAGTATCCTCATACGAGCATTGCAATCTCTTTATAGGGATGCTAGTGCTTGTGTAAGGATAAACAGGGCATACACTGAATGGTTTAATATCGAAAAAGGTGCTAGAGAGGGATGTATAGCGTCACCGTGGCTGTTTAATCTGTTCATGGACAATTGTTTGACACATTTAAAAGAGAATGAAAGTGGGTTGAGAATGAATGAGTTACTCATCAAGTTTTCTCTATGGTGATGACCAAGTATTACTTGTGTCTTCGGCCGAGGAGTTGCAGGAGATGGTAACTGCTATGAATGGAGCTTTTGTTAGAAAAGGAATGAAGATGAATGTAAAGAAGACGAAAGTGATGGTGTTTGAAAGAGATGAGGCAGTGACAGACTGTAATATCGTGATTGGAGATGAACAAATTGAACAGGTGAAGGAGTTTTTGTATCTGGGTTCAAAGTTTACAAGAGATGGAAAGTGTGAGAGTGATGTCGAAAGAAGAGTGAATGAAGGAAATATGGTGAAAGGAGCTTTGTACTCCTTAATGAGCAATCGGAAGGTGTCTAACAAGGCTCGTTTGGCTGTGCATGAGGGAGTGTTGGTTCCGACACTCATGTACGGAAGTAAAAGTTGAGTATGGCAGAAAAAACATGAAAGCAGAATAAATGCAGTTGAGATGAGAGCGTTAATAAGTATGATAGGAGTTAAACTGCGTGACAGGATAAGAAATAGTGAGATAAGGAAAGTTTGTGGTCTGAAAGAAGATGTAGTGACAAAAATTGAGAAAGGTATGCTGAGATGGTTTGGCCATATCGAGAGAATGAATAAAGAACAACTGACGAAAAAGGTGTATAAGGCGAGTATGAATGAAAGTGTTGGAAGGGGTAGACCTGGCGGACGTTTCAAGACCAAATTAGGCACGTCTTGAAAAAAGGCCAGGTCAAGAGTACCCTAAACCGTAGAGCATGTATGAAGGGAATAATGAAAGTGGACGAAGCTGAACAAGTATGTAAGGATCGTAGCAAGTGGAAAGAAGTGCTCTCTGCCTACTCCTACGGGAAAGAGGCGTGAATAGTTGTATGTATGTATAAAATATTACTAAATTACGGTCAAATTCCAACCACTAGAAGATTACTTATATTAATTAAACACATTATACATAAATATGAGATTAAATGGAATTATATATAAATATAAAATTACATAATTTTAGAATGAAAAACAAAACGATATTATTTTCTCAATAATATTTTTTTGGTTTTATGCCTTTTTATAATACAGAAAGTTAAAAAAAAATCCTAAACACGAACACCGAAACTAGTTAAATTACATATATATGCTGGAATCGAACCCGTTACAAATGTGTATATTTTAACTCAGTTAAATATTCGTGCACAAATAGTAAACAATAAGTCACGAATATTTAACTGAGTTATAAGATATTTTTTAATACTACTTGCGACATGGATTCATGACAAAAAACAAAGATTACTTTGTAATACTTCATATCCTGAAAATCTCTATTTTAGGCGTGTACTTTAAACGAAAGCAGAAACAAAACGTTAATCGTTTCGCGGCGGGGGATAATTCCGTTGGATAACCGGGATGATATTCTGAGTACATAGTGGCGTTAAAATTGAGCTGTCTAGAGCTAGATGCCTAACAAGTTTTATGACTTGATTTCTATATAGTATTAAACTTACGTAGGTTTGTCTTATATTGCCTCCCTCTTACACTGCGTAACGGACTCACTGAGCCCGCTATTGCGGGTAGGCAATGATGTAGTCGTTTTGAACGTGGTAGCCACACTGCAGCTTTATTATGGTTCTCTTTATTATGGTCCTACCCCGGTCGGCTCTCACAGAATACCAGCGTGAAATAGCAGCTTAATGCTGCTGTCATTCGTATAATGAGTGTACAGAAACGAAGACCCTTTTTACCGGAAAAGAGGCGATCCATCTTAGTCGTCAAGAGTGACAACGCATTCGCATTTCGATTTTTAATTGACTATAAATGTAGATATCTACGGGCCACAGCATTCACTAACCATCAGGTAGCCTGTGTGCTCGTTTGTCACCGTAATTCTATAAAAAAAAGCTAAGTACAAGAGGATCCAAAGCATAATTCCTGAGGGTCCCAGCAACGCTTTAGGGCCACAGCTTGAAGTCAGCTTAGTTAATTATCTACAATGGTGTAAAATAAATGGGATATCGTTAGCTGTTAAGTAAAACATCTAGGAAAACTACAGGATTGTTTGCCTCTAACTCTATTGTGAATTGTATATTAAAGTTTATGGAATCAAGGTGGTCTAGAAATGCAGTTACTTTGTCACACGGTAAAATTGTGAAAGTGTCGTCTTTGTACTTCAGCACGTCGAGCAAGTATTGTAAGACAACAGGCTTCGAGTCCCGCGCCTCCATCACAGTGACCGAGTACAGCCGACCATAGTCGAGCGTTTGCTTGCTGTACTACCCTATGTCAGAGGAGTCACAGACAAGGTTGGCTACATCTTGAAGCGAGCTTCCATTAAAACAAACTTCTAGCTGCTGAAGAAGATTAGTCAATTTTTACCATCCGTCAAGTGTCATATCCCTCTACAAGATGCAGGAGTGTACAAGCTGGATTGTGAATGCGGTCTCTCTTACATAGGACAAACAGAAAGATCCATTAAAACCCGCGTGAAAGAACATATAGCTGACATGAGGCACCGACGCTCTGGGAAGTCTGCAGTCTGTGAACATGTCCAAGATCGTCCCCGCCATTACATCGATTTAATAGACCAGAAATCCTTGCAAAAGAACACCGACTCCTACCAAGGATGATACGCGAGACGATTGAAATTAAAAAACATCCTAATTTCAATAGAGAAGATGGATGGGTGCTGCCATCTGCTTGGCTTATCTTCACGCACAATCCCTGACGGGGTAGCCAGAGAGAACAGATCGCCAAGTGTCACGATCCTTACATATCTCTTTCGCTTCTTTCAGATTCATTATATTCTTCATACATGCACGTCTAGGTATCCGAGTACTCTTGACCCTACCCTCTTCGAGCAATTTGCTCACATGGTCTTCGAAAGTTAGTCTCGGTCTACCTCGACACCTTTTAATATTAACTTTCGCGCTATATATTTTCTTCACCATTCGGTCTTCACTCATTCGCTCAACGTGCCCAAACCACCGAAGCACGCCCTTATCAATTTTTGTGATAAGGTCATCTTTCAAACCTGCCATATTGCGAATCTCTTCGTTTCGCTTTCGGTCGGCCATAGTAACGCCGCACATTTTACGAAGAGATCGCATCTCCACTGCATTCAACTTACTTTTATGCTTCTTCTGGCATACCCAGGTTTCGCTGCCATATAACAAAGTCGGTACCAACATTGCGTTATGTATTGCAAGGCGTGCACTCTTCGCTACGCCTTGCCTTTTGACTAACGCAGTCAGGGCACCATTGACTTTGTTCCCGGCAGCGACACGCCTGTCCACATCTAAATCACATCTTCCATCCCGGCTAAAAGCACTCCCCAAGTATACAATTTCATTTACCTGTTCTAGACATTCCTGATTTACCCATATTTCACACTTCGTTCTCTCTTCGTCCCTTTCAAATACCAGAACCTTAGTTTTATTAGCATTCAAACGGAGACCTTTAATTTCACATTCCTCTTTCATACACGTGACTAATGCCTGCAGTTCTGCCTCTGATGGTGCAATAAGCACTGCATCATCAGCATACAGCAGACAATTTACTTTTATGTCACCCAATTTCACACCCAAACAGCTATCTTTCAGCTTTTGTAAACAGCTGTCGAGATACAGTATGAACAGCCAGGAAGACATGACACAACCCTGTTTTACGCCCGTTTGGACGCTAAACATGGGTGACAGGTCATGCCCTACCCGCACACAGGCTTTACAGTCACAGTAAAGAGACTGCACAGCCCTTAGCAATCGGCCATCCACACCATACCCCGGCAACAGTTCCCACATTTTCTTCCTTACAACCTTATCAAATGCTTTCTCAAGATCCACAAAAGCACAGAAAATCTTCTGGTTAACAGCCAGAAGCTTTTCCGTGATCATACGGAGAGAAAACATTTGATCCGTGCATCCTCTTCCAGGTCTAAATCCGCATTGTGCCTCCCATAGAAATCTTTCCGATTTCTCTTGCATCCTACGTGTCAAAACCTTCGAGTAAACTTTACTTGCTAAACTGGTCAAGCTGATCGCCCGATAGCACCCGCAGTCAAAATGTGAACCTTTACCTTTATATAAAGGCACAATGACTGCGGATCGCCAATCATCCGGGACATCCCCCGTCCGCCAGCACAAATTGCACAGCAGATGAAAGCTGTCCCAGACGCGAGGCCCACCATACTTGACCATTTCAGCAGTAACTCTGTCTAGTCCCGCAGCCTTACCACATTTAGAACTTCGAATCGCACGTTCAATCTCTTTCATACTGATGACCTCAGTGTCATCGAGGTCCGGGTCTGGCGTGCCAGTCACGGCGTCATCCCCGGATCCCTCACTAAGATCATCACACGCATACATTTCTCTATAAAATTCGCTCCATCGCTGCATGACGTCCGATTTTTCTGAGAGGACGTCATTAGTTCTCGAAAGCACTTTGTTCATTTTTAAGGCCGTCGCACCACTTCGGGTCCTTCCAACCTCTTTCCAGAAGAGTTTGGAGTTCTCCTTAAAGTTGTGCGACAACCTTTCATCCGCTTCCATTCTACACCTTTCACGCACTTCCTCAATCAATGCTTTCGTGTGAACTTTCTGCAGCTTATATCTTTCTTTCATCTTCTCTCTCATATCCTTATCATTACTAGAGGCCAAGTAGTCTAACCATGCTTTCTTCTTCTTCTTTACAGCTTCTTTCACTTCATCATTCCACCATGCATCTCTTCTTTTACTACTGCCTCTTTTTATTGTTCCACACACTTCTTCCGCTGCACTTACCATTCCATCCCTAAAGTTCTGCCATGTTCTTTCTACACATTCGTTTCTGCCATCGATGGTGTCAAGCTTTTCGGCTACCCTCGCATGATATTTGTCCCTAGTATCCGCTTCCTGAAGCTTCCAGCTTCGGATGCGACAGACCGACTGTGGTTCTGTCACTGTCGTCCGGTAGCGCCAACCCGCGAACAGACCCCTAAATCTAGTAATCACTAGATAGTGATCCGTTCCCAGGTCAGCACCCCTGAACACTCGCGTATCCATAACCTGTTTTCGCAGTCGGTCATCCACCAGGAACAAATCGATCATACTTCTCTCATTCTTTCTTTCTCTAGTATACATATGGATTTTCTTGTGATTAAACATAGTGTTTGTCACAAGAAGACCCTTTTCCTTGCATACCGCCAGTATAAGCTTGCCAGCATCATTAACCCTTTTATCGCCAAACTTTCCAAGTACCGACTCGTACCCTGGTCGAGCGGTACCAACCCATCCATTCAAATCACCACATACAACAATCCTTTCGTTTCCCCTAGCCAAATCTAGAACTTCTCTTACATTCTCCCAAAACTCCTCCAGCTCAGCCCTGGACGACGAAGCCACCGGCGCATAAACAGCCAAAAGGAATAACTTCGTCAGTCCCAATTTAAAGCGAACCCAGAGAAGTCTTGAGTTCACAAACTTATATTCAGTCATAACATCGACCAACCGAGAAGACAGCAGCACCCCCACTGCTTGGGATTCTATAATTAGCAAAATTATATCCAAACCCAAGCATAGCACTGCAAGACTTCAAGATACTGTAAGCTCATTCTGCGTAGATCAAACCAAAAATTAATATTCAAAAACTGAAGGTAACTGTGACATCGAGACGTCAAACATAACAGTCCCCCCGTGACCATAGGTTGTTGTAAAGCTACCAAAACGTCGGGAATTAAAATAAGTAAATTAAACGCGATAAATTCCATAAAAAAAGTTTTATTCAAAGTATAGTGTTCGCGTAAATATAAGAAATCATTTTACCACTTGTTTCCATTTATTTTTATTTATATTATATATTTTATTTATTTTATATTATATTTTATTGAGATTATCCTAAACTTTACAATAAAAAAAAATCTATTTAATTTCATTAGCTTCATTATTTTCCGTCAAATCTATTTCTAGAAACAAATCGACCTTTTACTACTTAAATTAACAAACTGGGAAATCGTTTGTGAGCACAAACTTCGAATATAACATACCTACAGACGCTGCTATCTTTTATGTGTTCTTTATTTGTCTAGATTGTACAAACAAAGTTATAGCTGGTTATTTAAAATAGTGAATGATATATATAAATGATTTGAAGTAAAGAAGAAATAAATAATATTCATATGAAAAACAAAACAAAAAAATGTAATATTATTAATATTGGGCAACTACAAAGAAAAGGTCACCATCTCAACATGAGCTTACAGCACAGTAGTTATTCTGCCAATAACATGGGCAAAAGGTAGTAAACCAGAGAATTTAAATAAACGTTTAATTTGGTTAAAATATTAGTTATCTAGAAACAAAGATTTTTTTGTTTAATCTTAATTATAAATATGTATTTAACAGCTATATGTATAAATAAAATAAAATGATTTTTATTCAATATGGATTATTACATAATACTTATTGAAAGTCATTATTTTATTACGTGGTGGTTTTATATACGCGGTAGAGCCATGCTGCAGCTATATTAGTAGTATAGTTGTAGCACGAATTGGTCGGCTCGACCGGGGAAGGACCACGCTTTTACAGAATATCAGCGTAAAATAGCAGCATAACACTGTTATGTTTCGTATGGTGAGTGTCGAGAACCGGAGACCCTTTTTTACTGGAAACGAGGCATTCCATCTTAGTCCTCGCGGGTGACAACGCATCTGCATTTTGATTCGTAATCGAGGATAGATGTAGATATCTATGGGCCACAGGAACCACTTACCATCAGGTGGACTGTGTGCTCGCTTATCACCCTTATCCCATAAAAAAAGCTATTTAAAGGCATCAAAAGCTTACGCTAAGATAGTGTGATTTACCATCTAGGGCTTCATCCAACACTCACGACCAGATGATATTGTAGTCAAGAATTGGCATATATTAATTGAATAAAACTATTTTTTACGGATTTTATCGCGTTTAATTAACTTATTTTATATTCCCGACGTTTCGGTTGCTTTCCAGCAACCGTGGTCACGGGGGACTGAGGTGATTGACGTCCCGATGTCAAAGTTAACCCGGAGTACCTTCAGCTTTTTAATTATTAATTTTGGTCCGACCTACGCAGAATGAACTAACTGTGTCTTGAAGTCTTACAGTGGTATGCTTGGGTTTAGTTTTAATTTTATGAATTACAGGATCCCAAGCAGGTGGTAGTACCCAGCCTCCCTCTCTATTGAAATTAGGATGTTTTTTAATTTCAATAGCCTCACGTATCATCCTTGGCAGGAATCGATGTTCTTTCGCGAGGACTTGTGGTTTATCCAATCTAATGTAATGACGGGGGCCGTCTAGGATATGATCACAAACTGCAGACTTCCCGGAACGTTGGTGCTTCACGTCAGCTATGTGTTCTTTTACGCGGGTTTTTATTGATCGTTTTGTTTGCCCTATATATGAGAGCCCACACTCACAATCAAGCTTGTATACTCCTGCATCTTGTAGAGGAATATTGCACTTGACGGATGGTAAGAACTGACTAATCTTCTTCGGCGGCTTGAAGAATGTTCTAATAGAAGCTCGCTTCAAGATGTAGCCAATCTTGTCTGTGACACCTCTGACATATGGTAGTACAGCAGGCACACGCTCGACTGTGGCCGGCTTCACTCGGTCACTGTGACGTAGGCGCGGAACCCGAAGCTTGTTGTCGTGCAGAACCTGCTTGACGTGCTGAAGCTCGGCGGCCAGGTGTTTGCTGTCACAGATCCCTCGTGCTCTCTGCAACAAAGATTTATTTTTTTATTATTTTAGCTAACTGTGAAGGGTGATGGTCATCACCCTTCACAGCTACCGTGGGCAAATCTTTGTTGCAGAGAGCACGAGGGATCTGTGACAGCAAACACCTGGCCGCCGAGCTTCAGCACGTCAAGCAGGTTCTGCACGACAACAAGCTTCGGGTTCCGCGCCTACGTCACAGTGACCGAGTGAAGCCGGCCACAGTCGAGCGTGTGCCTGCTGTACTACCATATGTCAGAGATGTCACAGACAAGATTGGCTACATCTTGAAGCGAGCTTCTATTAGAACATTCTTCAAGCCGCCGAAGAAGATTAGTCAGTTCTTACCATCCGTCAAGTGCAATATTCCTCTACAAGATGCAGGAGTATACAAGCTTGATTGTGAGTGTGGTCTCTCATATATAGGGCAAACAAAACGATCAATAAAAACCCGCGTAAAAGAACACATAGCTGATGTGAAGCACCAACGTTCCGGGAAGTCTGCAGTTTGTGATCATATCCTAGACGGCCCCCGTCATTACATTAGATTTGATAAACCACAAGTCCTCGCGAAAGAACATCGATTCCTGCCAAGGATGATACGTGAGGCTATTGAAATTAAAAAACATCCTAATTTCAATAGAGAGGGAGGCTGGGTACTACCACCTGCTTGGGATCCTGTAATTCATAAAATTAAAACTAAACCCAAGCATACCACTGTAAGACTTCAAGACACAGTTAGTTCATTCTGCGTAGATCGGACCAAAATTAATAATTAAAAAGCTGAAGGTACCCCGGGTTAACTTTGACATCGGGACGTCAATCACCTCAGTCCCCCGTGACCACGGTTGCTGGAAAGCAACCGAAACGTCGGGAATATAAAATAAGTTAATTAAACGCGATAAAATCCGTAAAAAATAGTTTTATTCAATGTGTAGTGTTCGCGTAAATATAAGAAATCATTATGGCATATAATAAATTTAAAAAAAAATACGAAGTTAACCATATTATGTTTGTATAACGAATCGTTTAAATCAAGTGGGCGGTTACAGCAAGTGACCACAATAATGAATTACGATAATTGCGTGGCAGCAGCTATAAAATTCCCTCGATCTTCTTAAATGCGGCCATAAAACATTTAGGGTGGCGTCCCGACGCCCCGAAATTTGTGTTCTCATTGGCTTAGTGGTCGAAGAAAACTGGCAGAAGTAAATGTTATCTGGTTATTTTTATAATTTGGTGGACAGCAAGTGAAGTTTTATTTATTCTAAAGAAGCCGTGGCAGTTCAGTACATTTAGGTAACTTTCTTAACTTTAATATATATTAAGATGTTTTATTATTTATAGATATATATATATATATATATATATATATATATATATATATACATATATGTGTATATATATACGTATATAGTGTACAAATATTCGTATGGCTTCCGCAGTGTACAAATATATTTACTATAATATAATATATTTTATTATAGTAAATATATATATATATATATTTACTATAATAAAATATTTCCTATATTTTCCTATATTAATATTAAAATTGATAAATTTCCTAAGGACAAACATCCAGATCTGGTACAATTTTTTGGAAGCCATACGAATATTTGTACACTGCGGAAGCCATACGAATATTTGTACACTGCGGAATCCAAACCTGCGGCCCTCGATGCCACCATGTATCTTATGTATGTCACGTACTTCTGGGGCAAAGCCATCGAGAAGAACAGTGAAGCTCTAGTAGTAGTCGAAGGCTTTCGACAGGGTTTGGCATGCAAGTCTGCTAAGTAAGCTTCCTGCCTACGGCATCCCCGCAAAATTTTGCAACTGGATATCTTACTTTCTGAGTGAAAGGTCGATCGCCAAAACGCATGCCTGTCTGTTCTCCACAAAACAAAGTCCGTTAAATCTGACTCCTACTCTCCAAGATACATCTGTAGAGGTTACTGATCATCTCGAGCTTCTTGGCATACAGTTAAGTGCTAATCTAAACATTGGCGCTAGCATTGAGTAGAAAGCACAAACTGCGGTCAAAAAACTGCGTATTCTAAACAAGGTGAAGCGATTTTTCACGCTTGCACAGCTTCTAACTTTATATATAGCTCAAGTGCGAACACTCACGGAGTATAGTAGTCACCTCAGCAAAATATTAATATATTAGCAGAGCCAAGAGGCGACAAAACTGGTGGAAACTAAGTTTTACAGCTTAACTCACTGCAACCAACTAGCATGTTTGTCGGTCTTGTACAGCAATCTGTACAAGATATATTTCCGAAGTACAATTACTTCGGAAAGTGTGTCCATGAGCTTAATAAGCTAATACTGTTATCTCCATTCTCCTATCGGAGTACTAAACGTACTGCAGGTTACCATCCACACTTGGTTGACATTCCGAATATTCGTACTAAGCGCTGTAACTCATCTTTTATAATGAGCACAGCCAGAGTGCCTATAACCTGGACTATTTCAAGGTGCGTGTTAACAAGCTTCTCCTTGGCTAACTCGCTCCATCGCATACCCCATCTTTGCACTCGGGCCAGATGGAGGTCAAGATTGAGCCCATTTTTAATTAAAAAAACTTATACTTGGTTTTTTGTGTGCAATGACACATTGCGTCCGTCGTATGCTGAGTGATGTCTTTTTTTGGTGTATGTTTGACGTAGAAAATCAAATTTATTTAAATCTAAGTAGGGTAAACAGTACTAATGTTGGCACTCCTACTATGATTGGTACTTTGCTATTTTAATCTGAATATTAAGAATGTTTTCCTTTTTCTATATCACAGCTACACAGATATTGCTAAGATATATAATTACTTATACTAACAATACACATTTATATTTAAAGCATCAACTATTTTCCTATAAGGGCTGTTTTAAAAATGTGGGCGGACAAATCCGTTAAAATTTAGCAAAAAGTTAAGGTTATGTAGCTAGATTTTGAGACAAAAATGCGATTTTTAGGTAAGTTTACTTGCAAGTTTCTGTCTATTTTAATCAATTAACGTCATTAAAGCATATTAAACGTTATTTTATCGTTGTGAAATAGAAACATCGGTTGTTTTTAATTGTGCCAATGACTATACTTTACTTTGTTTGACTACATAATCATTGGCATATATGTCAATCACTATACTTTCTTTCTTTTGTCCAAAATCTATTCTTGACACTGCCAATGACTAGTATCCTTTGAGTAGTGCCAATGATTATGACTGAACTTTTTCATATTTTGAATTGATGAAAAATACTGCTATTTAGAGAGTGCGTTTTAGAAAAATAACAGCCGCACTAACATTTAATATTCCACGCGCGATTTTACAGTTCCCACTAAATAAGTAAAGTAAAAAAAACTAACAAGCTGAAAAACCGACCTTACCAATAAATACTCCATACATACTAAACCGTTTTATAGAGGGAGAATAAAATGTCTATGAGGTGGATCATGCCTAATCTAAATCTTGCATCACTGGTCTTTGGAGTAGAAGGTAAAAATTATTATTTTTTCCCTATAGAAAATGTGATCAGACGTTCAAAAGTTAGTGCCTAGAGAGAGGGTTATTTACTATCTTAAATACGGCGCACCTTTGCCCAAGTCTCGCCATAATACTTATAGCCCTTAACCTGAATGCAACGCTACTATTGCAATCAGCTGATATCACTGCATTTCGGCCCACCAAAGATTTGTGGCGTGAACCTGTCTTCGAATGACGGACAAACAATTTGATAAAAAGGTTAGTAAAAGAGATGCGGGCATATATTAGCAAGACTTTTACCGTATTGAAATAAATCTACATTATGAAATGGTTTTGAGACATGTGGGTTGTGCCCATTTAGTCCAGACAAAGTGGATTAAACAAAGTGTCCGGTGCCCTCGAAATCACAGCAAGCCATTTTAGATGATCACCGTTCCTTGCCATTACGACGAATTACCTAATATTTTAAGAATAACGACTAATAACGAATGAATCAGAAATACCTGTATCAAATTTGCCTTGTTTCACTTAATAATGGTTTATCAGTACCAGAGCGTATACATCCTGCAGAGTTTATTGTTGAGTATCAGAAAGAAAACTAACCCTTATGTTTTTCATCAACTAGGCAGCAAATTTAGAATTTGTTGGAGGTGAGTGGGTGATTGTGGATGTCGAAATAAACTAAAATCTTTTAGAAAGCCCTAAAAATATTTATAGAGTTTTTTTCCATTGCCAAATACGTATCAAAAAGCAAAAAGCAGGTAAACAACGCCGTTATTTTGTGCTAACAAGTGAAGATTCGGAAACAGCGGAGCTAAAAATATAATGGAAAAATGGGTCACAAATGGAAAATGCAGAATTGAATTAGTCAGCCAAATATAGAAACAAACTGACAAACAAAACAAGAAGAACGAAGCCAAAAACTCTGACATTATAATACTCTCTAAATTTTTAATCTAAAATACCGAAATAAAGTTCTATTTCTACAAAATATCGAGAAAATACGAAAGGTTTTACTAAAAAAGTCACATCAAAAATGTATACGAAGAAAGAAAAAAACATGGTAGACAAACGAAACCGCTTTCAGGTGAAGATCTAAGGAAAATTTTTGAAGAAGATTTGTTCAAAATAAGTGTTATAACAATAAGATGGAGCTTAGAAAGAACTGAGTATAACTTTTTAAGACTTCCAATGGTGCCAATGATTATACTTAATTTACAGTGCCATTCACTATGCTAAAGTGCCAATGATTGTAACATTCCCTAGAAAAAAGTTTCATTAGATTTTTAACTTAATTAAACATTTCTTTTTAAACGTAATGCGTTATTTTATTTACGGCTATCTAAACTAAAATCCAACAAAACAATAAAAAATATAACAAATTTGTTTATTTACGAGAATTAACCACTTACAAGTAGAAATCCGCTTAAAGTGCCAATCATTATACTGCTTACCCTATATTAAATTTGAATATTGTAGCGTGCGTCGATGGATTTTGTCAAAATAAAGTTTATTTCTTTTTTCTTCTCCTAATTTGTTTCTTCAAACCATTTCGCAAGATGTAACATCGACTGAAAGAATTGTTCACAAAATATCTAAATAAAAATCCTGTGTTGTCTGCAGAAATAAGGTTCACTATAGATGCAGTGCACGTATAAATCTGTGGACGAATACCGATAGAGATAACCAAGTTGGCCTTTGAAACTTTGTGATCGCTCAGCTTAAGGAAGTTGTGCATTCACGAACTTAATCGAATATTTATCATGTTCCTAATACTCTGAGTCGGTCTTCTGCATTTTGAGATTATTTATGACTTAAATAGTTAATCAGCGAAGTTAAACTAAATATTCACAAACAACTTACCGCATAACTCACTGGTCAGAACACCTGGCTACTGCATCATCGTGGTTGTAGTTGGGAAAGGTATAAATGGCAACGCGCTAGTAAAAAAATCGCTGTCGTACTAAGTACACACAACACACATTTACGAAAAACATTTTGTACCGTGTAAGATTTCGCATAAAGAGTTCAACAACAAGAATATTTTTTTATTAACTTTTTATAATATATTCATTTATTTTATGAAACTTAAGTGAAAAAGGAACTCACAGTCCTGGCTAATGTAATCCATGGACAACAATCAAACGAAGAAGGTTACAAATACGTTGATACATCTAAGAATTTAGATACAATGTTTAATTATTATTTTTTATTTTTGTTATTTATTATTTCTACCTTAGTTATATATATATTGCAATATTTAAGTGATCGAGACTACAGTATGGAAAACAAAATCGAAACATCAAAACGCATTTTTATGTAAGGGTATTTAAAAAAAATTATGATTTGGAATTTGAATCGGCTATAAAAAAAAATGAGTTTATTAGAAAGATTGAACTTTTCCCTTTAGGAATGGAAGACAACATTATTTAAATGAATGCCACGGCTAGCCTTACATGAAGCCATTATCGAATGGGGTATATTCGATCAGTTCAATTTTTCAGTACATTTTCAATTGTTTGGCCTATTTCGTCAATGGCAACTTACATTTCATGTTTCAAGTCATCAATCGTCTCTGAATTGTTGGCGTAACACTTGTTCTTAACAGCTCTCCTCCAAAAAAGTCCAACGTTACGTCCAAGTTACGTTGTCTGTGTGGCACATTGCGCCGTCCTGTTGAAATTAAACATTGTCTATGTCATTCTCTTCAATTTTTGGAAACAAAAAATTGCTTAACATGGCACGGTAGCGATTTCCATTCACGTTTTCTTGCTAATTTTTTAAGAAAAATGGCCCAATAATGCCGCCAGACCAAAATATGCACCAGACAGTCACTCGTTGTGGATGCATTAGTTTCTCCACGTTTACGTGTAGGTTTTCTGAGCCCTAGATACGACAGCTTTGCTTATTGACCTATCCCCCGAGGTGTAAATAAGCTCCATCTGAAAAGATAATTTTTCGGTAAAAATGCAAACCGAAAACGCATCGGATGATCATGCGACTTCAGCTCTTGCACTAATTGTATTTTGTACGCATTCATACCGAGATATTTATGCAAAATTCTTCTCAAACAAGTGCCTGAAATGTTCAATTCTTGAGAACGATGACGAGTTGATGTTGATGGTTGTTGGCGACGCGTCTATAAATAATATTTCAATTTATTAGTTTACCAATTACGAATAGCTTCTAAAGATAAATTATCTAGCAATAATTATCTTATAAGAAAACGCTTAGTAAAACTTTAAAGAAATATCGAATTAATAATCTAAAGGTTTCTAAAGGTTTATTTTTCATAGTAAATTCATAGAGGGAATTTTTAAGACAATAATCTAGGATGCCGGGTTCAATTCCCCTGTTGAATTACTTTTGTTATTTTCCTAACAAATTTAGAGAAATATTAAGATAATGTTCTAGGAACCAGGGTTCTATCCCCCGTTGGAACGATCATTTTTTGTGTTTTTGAGATTAATTTAAAGTTGTGTGTTGCATAATAATTATCGGTGTAAAGTTAAAATAAATTTGTATAATAATAAATGATTATTTTCGATGTTTAATATATTATTAAAGTAATTTTGTTTGTATTATCAGATAAGAAACATTATAACAGATAAGGATAGTGTTTGTGAACCTTGGTGTTTCATAATGAACAGAGATAGGTGCTACCTGATCAGGGATTTCACTAGCCTCCTATCGAGGTGACGAGAGTCGTCTAAAAATTGGTTGTTCACATAGCGCGAGTTAATAGCCGTGCGTTGACCTTGTAATATAGGAGGCTAATAAATGGAATTTTAATTATTTACAAATTTCAATAATTTATCTAAAATTGAGTCATAAATGTTTCAGAATGACTGTGCAAGCAAAAAGGTGAATTCTTTTTTTGTTTTTATATATAAATTTGCCCTAAAATAGTGAAATAATGATAGTTTTGTATAAGAAATTTAAAAGTGTTTTAAAGGAAAATATGTGTAAAAATGTGAATTAAATATTGTATTAGTTAAGATATTTGTATTTTCAAATAAAGAACATTGTTCCAACCTTATATGTTAGGTATTTAAGAATTCTAACTTAGTACATATGTTGTAAAATAGGCATATTTTGTTGAATAAATAAAAGATTTTTTGTGATATTGAAATGTCATATTATAAAGTTTTTATGTCATTTTTATGTCATAATATAAAGGTTTTGTTGTGCTATCATTATAAGTAAATTGTATAAATGTATATCTCATACAAATAAATATATTGAGCTAACCGTGGGAGTGCAATGTTACAGATTTAACGTAATTGTATTGTGAAATCGCATAGGGGGCGCGGCTCTCTTTCGGGTATAGCTTCTAAGTACCTTATTAGACTGGTTTTCATGTAATTCGTTCGGCACCAGCTACCATTAATATATATAATCAAGAAAAAAAAACATATAAGGAAGTGATAGGGAAAGTAATTGCACTCTTACGGAGCAGTTTGAAGACAATTGCTGTTTTATTCCCGAGGGATCCTTCACCAACGCCTACAAATAATACATGAAGTCCATTTCAACAAGATACGTCCAACAATGACGTCGGGACCGGAACTACTACAAGAAGGCCCGCAATCTTCGTCGTCTGACCTTTTCTTTTGAGAAAAGGACTTCAGGCGCTCTCTTGTGAAGTATCACAAGAGACCTTCACGGGGTTCACGACCACCTCGTTGACCGCCCGAACCCAACTTAGTGTTTCTGGGTAGAACGTCTGTGACAGACTAATCCCAGTTTGATTGGATCCTTTCAGATAAGGGATCTGATTAGGGAGCTGATGCTGTCGGTCCCGTTCAATGGTTTTTCATGCACACTTTAAGCAACACCAACGATGTTTTTGGTTGAGCGCACTGGACGAGTACGTACACGGTTGGTTTTATCCAACAACGATCCAGTTTCACGAACTCTTTTCATAAATTGATCCACAAACTGCGGTTTTGGCACATCCTTTCCAAGCGTAGCAACTATGACAAATTTACCCCCTATGTGGCGATGAATGGGGGAGGCTTATGCTTAGCAGTGGACTTTAGATAGGCTCTAACGGTAACCATATGTATTGAAAGAGTGACATTGTTGGCTAATATTTTATATATTAACGTATTAGTTTTATAATTTATTATAATTATCTGGGATATATCTCTCCAAGATCAATTTATTGCTCGCTTCTCATGTATAATTTTTTCATTTTTATTTAAATTCCCAAACGTGATAAATATAAAGAATGTTTTAGGTACCTTTATGTTTATAAACGTAATTACATTCGAAAAAAAAATGCATGGAATCAAAACTCAATTCATATTGAGAGAATTTATTTTCATTGTGTTTCAAATGCCATTGCGTTATTAAGATAAAGTAGAAATGGGCGGAATTTCAAATTAATTGCTCTGCTCTGTGAAGCGAACAAATTATTTCACGCCGTTTAAAATGAAATGAATTCGAACTATCTTGCAGTGTTCTTTGAATTTAAAAAGAACAGTGGAATGATACTTGTAGTTTCGTTTCTGATTTATTATTTCAAAAACATTCCATATTGTAAGGCAATCATCATCACGATTGTAAAAACATCACAAAGCTTTGTCAAGAGATACCTAAATTCGTCACAACATTTTATGTGTTTGGTATAACATTTGGTATGTGGGTGGTAGGACATCCTTTTCTCCATTTTATGAACAAGTTCAAAAAGGAGGAGGTTCTAAATTCAAGTGTATATTTTTTGTATGTATGTTACCCGATATCTTCGCACGTTGCGAACCAATTTTGATAAATATTATGTATATAAAATTGGAAAAAAAATTTCAAATAAATTACTTCTTTTTTAGCAATTTGAACCCGGTGTTTACTTTTTTTTAATTATAATTAATACACAATCAAGTAACAAACACACTCACGGTCAACCTAATGGTATGTGGCTACTAAAGCCCATGGGCACCTGCTACCAACTTTAAATAAAAAAGGCTACATATGCGTTGTCACATCTGAGGACTGATAAGGAATACCTTACAACCTGCACCTACACTGCCTCTCTATATCCTTAAGACTGAAACACAGTATTGCACGCACTGCTACCTGATCGTAACGATGGCTAAGAGGGTGATACCAACTTAGACGGTCACCTAGAGTGAGTCTTACCACCTAGGGGTGACACTGAAAATTCTTAGAAAATCAAAAACTGAACAAACTAGCAAGTTATTAGTTTTATTATATCTTTTCAAAATAGTGTCAATTTACACCAATACATCGCTGCATCCGATGGAACCACTGAAAAAAGCACTTTGCCCACTCGTCCTTAGGGGTCTCTACGACTGCATTTTGAAACGCAGCAGCTTATTACTCGGCGTGCTTAAAACGTTGTCCTCGAAGATTTCGTCGCCAAGTAGTCGATTGTTTGCTTGGCGGTGTGCGACGAGTCGTTATCGTGGTGAAGGAGGATCCTACTGCGAGGTCCTTTCTCCCGAACTTTTTCCTAGACAAGTGGCAAACAATTGTTAGTGTACCACTTTTCAGTAAGTTTTTCGATCCTCTAAAACAATTGTTGCGTAATGACCTGTCCTTCCGAAGAACGAGGTCACCATCTTCTTTTCCACGCTTCGAACTCTCTTCACTATAATTGGCAACTACTCGGAAGGAAACACCCTGACAGCAGACTGTCTCTTAGTTTCAGGATCATAATAATAAATTCAGCTTTCGTCACCCATAAGTATGACGACTACAGCATTTGAGTACTTCCTCTTTTTTCTCTCCTCGTCTCTTGGAACCATTTCACGACACCAATCAACACGCCGGAGTTTTTGGGCCTCTGTCAAATTATGAGGTATCCGCCGGGCACAAAGCTTCCTGACCGCTAAATGTTCATGGAGGATTTTGTGCACTTGACTCATACCGATGCCTAAGCTTGTCCGAATCTGCTGATAAGTCACTCTTTTGTCGGTCTCTATCATACGCCACACAACACTTCAGTCATCGCCGTAGAAGGCCGTCCCTCACGCAGATCATCGGTGAGATTAGTGCGACCACATTTAAACTCATTAAACCAGTTGTAAACAGTGGCACAAGATGGGGTTTTATCGTGAAAGGCCGATCGAAGTCTATCATAACATTCTTCGAAAGTCATAAAAAACTATTGAAAGAAAATTTTCTCGCGTTAAATTCATGCTGACGTTACACAGACAATTTTCAATTTGCCGCCAAATCGTAAACAAATGACAAACTAATAAAATACATACACAATAATATTGGCAAGGAGTTCCATTTTCAGAATTTGAACTTATTTTTTTATTATAGCGTTTGTAAGTGGCCAGTTCTAAAAACTTTTATTTCGCCCTCGTATTCCTGTTACAATAACAGTTTTGTAAAACAAACCCTGCATGTAAAAACATTTTTATTATAAAATGATTTCTTATATTTACGCGAACACTACACGTTTCATTATAATTCATTTTTACGGATTTTATCGTGTATATTAACTTATTTTATATCCCCGTCGCATCGAGTATTTTACAGCACCCGTGTTCACGGCGGGGCTAAGGTATTTGACGTCCCAATGTTGTACTAAACTACGGCTACCTTCAAATAAAGTTATTAATTTTTGTTCCGATCTACGCAGAATGGTCTTATAGTATCTCGAAGTCTTGCAGATGTATGTTTGAGTTGGGATTTACGAAGCATCGGGAATATAAAATAAGTTAATATACGCGATAAAAATCGTAAAAACTTGTTTTAATTCAGTTTTATTACAATTTAGAATGACTTAATATGACACAATTTTAAACGTTTCGTTAGTTGTTAAGCCAGCATTTTGTTATAAAAAAGGGTATATCATACACTTTTTATTGTGAAAAAATGTCTTTTAAGGGAAAATGAATCATTTTTAAATATAGAAACTCAGATTAAGAATCTATCTTGGTATGTAACAACCTTTGTACCTATTACCACCAACATGCAACGTTTGTGCACTGCTGTATTTCAGTCATGAAGCTTATCAGGTTATAAATCAAATTATCATTATGTGTGATAGAAGACAGTCCTACACTTCGCTTATGATACGTGGAAGCATTGTTCATAAACCCTTCTAGTGTTTGACATTTATGAGCTACATGGACGGCACATTACAAATTAAGCTTACTTTATGTGATCCGGTACTTATCTTACTCATCCGGTATATTTGCGAAGGATTCTTCCAGCTTATATATTTATATTCTTAATATATAAAAATCCCGTGCCATTACGTTTACACACTAATCTCCAAAGGCGCTTAACCAATTTTAATGTTTTGTAAATGTATATTGCTTGCTCCAAATTGAGAGATAAGATAATTTTATCTCGATAAGTGACCCTCAATATTGTGTATCTGTATCCTGTATGATATTATGGATATGTATTAAATTAGTGGTACATTCGAAATATATTTTGCATGAAATACATTTCGTATTATATCACTATAGTTGTTTCTTTTATTCATTTACTTAATAATTATTTATTTGCTAAATAATTATAAAGCATAGCACATACGCACAAGTAATTAAAGCTTGAAATGCTTAGCACAAATATTTAACTGACAAAATGGCGTTTAAATGTTTTACAATGAAGAAACATCTCCGCTAACTTTATGACGTAACTTCATTGAGATTCAGTCTTCGTGTACTGCTAATCTTTCCGGTAACATTTTAAAAGGAAATCTTTCGTATCTCTCTAGATACAGAATTCTGATATGACAAAAACAATATTTTTAAATATCATAACAGTATTCTTCTTTTCAGTACTCTGTAAAAAACACTTCAAATTCTCTCTACATTTGTAGAGAAAAATCGTCTTAATTTTATTTTTATTCAATTAATTTATTCATTTATTATATTTATTTAATATTTATCGTCACGCTTGGCAGGCGGACTGACGATCGCACTACCAGATGTCTCGCGCCTTTGATGCTTTAGCCCGTCTCCAGTCTAGGCGTTTTATAAATGAATGAATTAGTGACTTAATAAAAATGGTATAATAAAAATAACATAAAAATGAGAAAAAACATTGGTTTGCGACATTGAAAAAGCATCCGATTCGGCATTATATAGATGTGTTTGCGCGGATAGGATTATCGGTGTATTGAAACGAAGTTCCTTATCGGACCGTACGGGTTTGGCGGATGGGAGCGACAAAAAGTGTCAAGACTTTTTCGTCACTACCCCTTGTGTCATAGTGTAGACGGCCATGGCGGCGAAATAAGGAAGTGAGATGGAATAATATCCATCTCCCACGCACTTTTTCTTATCTTGAAAGAAATATTATTTCATTACAAATGACGCTTCATTTTAATAGATGCTAGTAATTCATTTATTTGTATTTGTTAATCAATAATGCAATACTAATATATACTACGCAATCAATAATAATATACTACGCAAAGAACTTCGTTCCAATCGAGTTTTCCAAGACAGTCACGCATTTTTTTTTACAGAAGCTATAATATTTATCTGACATTTCATCTTACGACACCCACTGCATGAAATGTGGTAATGGATTTCCTCATACCGCTACACTATACTAAGCTACATTTTAGAGAGTATTATTCTTAACTACTGTCTTAGGGTATGTCATGAGGAACCTTTATTTAGCACTTAATAGCAAAAACCGTATGATGATGATGATTTTTTAATACACATTCGATTATTTTACGTGGTAAAGCCATGCTGCAGCCATATTAAGGCTGTTTATTGACAAATTTTGTACATTTTCCGGGATTTTGTTATAAAAGCGTATAAAACAAATGCGTAGCGTAATGGAAAAACTCAGAAAGATGCCGCTGCTCCTGAATTTTTTATGGAATAAGAGACAAACGGCCGCATAGTCCACCTGATCGTAAGTGGATATTGTGGCTCATAGACATGGAAGACTCAGATGGAATGCCTCGATTCCAGTAAAAAGGGAGACCCTTTTTACTGGTTCTCTAAACTAATTCACTATCTCACGCTAGTATTCAGTGAGAGAGTGGTCTATCTGTCATCTAGCCAGAGGCGTCCCACACTACGTTTGCCTAAGTGCAATCTCGACTCTATAACGCCTATTTCATCGGTTATCACTTCTGCGACAGATGTGACCAGCCCATTGTCACGTCAGTTTACATACACCAAAGGCAATGTCAATGTTGCTTCTTCGGCAGATTTCGCGTAAGGTCGATGGTGAGATCTGAATGTGTGTAGCCGAAGACCAGGCTCAGCGGTGCGTCTTGGGAGAGTCCAGCAGTGGACTACTGTAAAGTGATGATGAGGATGGTCAATTATAGGAACTAGTAGCTAGGCTAATCACTTATAAAATGAAATATATCCTTTAATATAAAACGTGTCTTTATAAACTTCCTTTGGCTGTTTCAAAACTTGACTACCTTTTTTGTTTGTTCAAAATAATAATTTTCAGCTAAAATGCAGCGGTAGTTATCTTAGCAAGTTGAAAGGGTTTAGCTGTAAACCCACTTTCAAGTGACCCTCATCCCGTACTTTACTGCTCACCGTAATATATGTAAACGGGCATCTGCTTCAGAACTCTGTTTTGACATTAAAAAGATATGATATATTTCGAATGTACTCCGTTTTTTTTATACTGTAGCCCATAGACATCTACATCTATCCTCTTTTGCGAATCAAAACGCAGATATGTTGTCACCCGTGAGATCTAAGTTGGAATGCCTCTTTTCCAGTAAAAAGGGTCTCCGGTTCTCTACACTCACCAATCGAATCACAGCTGCGTTAGGCTGCTATTTTACGCTGGTATTCTGTGAGAGCGTGGTCCTTCCCCGGACGAGCCGACCCATTCGTGCTACAACCATACAATTAATCTAGCTGCAGCATGGCTCTATCACTTTTTAAAATTTCTCCGTGAAAGGGACCTTCAAGTTTGATGAAAATGTCTGTTAGTTTTGGGATACAAAACATGTTACTTATTCAAGTATAATGTGAATATCATAAATAATAAATATTCGTGACAAGAAAAGAAAGAACCGTGGTAATTCGCAGGCTAAGCGCTTGGTGTAAATTTCACAGTACGCCATCATGGTTAAAGTACGATTGAAATTTCACGTTATGACCAAATGAAATTTATTAAAGGGTATAAAAATTTCTTAAGAATAAGTCTGTGTGTAACTATACATATAAGTAAAGTTGACATTATGTATATCTGTAACAGTGTATAATTTTCTTAAGAATAAGCCTTAATACTGGAACTATACATATAAATAAAATTGATATGTCCGTCAGTAATATCAAAATAACTGTCCTTTATTGAACAGTGGTAGAACAGATTGTGATGTGACTTCTCGAACAGAGAGCAATACTTAGTGACTAAACAAAACAAGCAAGTTCTAATAATAACATGCACCTCGAAAGGCATAGCAATGAACAAAAGAAGGGCAGACACTTAAAATTGCTTTTCCTCAATGTATTCATTAATTGAATAAAAACTTTTTAATAAGTATATCTTTTAAAGAGCTTATGAATTTAGTAATATTTGTTTCGGGTTTTAGGTATTCTGGCAATTTATTATATTTTCTTATTGACATCGGGTAAGGACCTGAACTGTGTAATTTTAATTTAGATTTTGTTTGCAAAAGGTTATTCTATATATTATAGCGAGGTATGTTGAGTCGGTGCGCGTCTATGATTTTGGTGTAAAACTTGGGTATCTTTTTACAAACTTACATATTTCTAATATATATAGGCACGGTAATGTTAGAATGTTAAGATTTTGATGTAGACTATATTTTATTTGAAAATCTTAGAGATTTTTTCGTACAAATGAAATATTGATAAAATAAATGATCTATGATAATCTAAAATCTAAATGACGCTACATTACACCAGTAACATACTTAATAATACATTAATGCACTCATAATTTTTGACACTAATTTTAAACTTTATTATTTACATTCACTTGTTCGTATTTAAGTGCTTAGTGAAAAAACAGTATCGTAAATATTGCTAGACTGTCCATTTTTTGACGAGTCTGTAGAAGTCAGATATTTAAGAATATTCATAACTTAAGCCAGCTTAGGATAATAAAGCATAAGTAACGCTACGACGACGGTTTGCTGTAAAGTTAGATAAGCGGCTTGCACTATGACCCACGGCCTTATACATACAAATACCTTATCTAAATAAAATTGAAGTGTCTGTTTGTAATAAAAATAACAGCTTTTTACTAAATGCATATGAAAGTATATACGGTACTTATAACAAAAACACAGTTTATAACATTTTTGCATATCTTTCAGTCTGTTTGTACCGGCTAATCTCCAAAATGGCTGGACTGATTTGGACGAGATTTTCACTGGCGGATAGCTGATTTTATAAGGAGTAACTGAGGCTACTTATATCTTAGAAAAATAATTAGGGTTCCGCGCAACAAAATTATAACCCTAAATTACACGCGGGCGAAGTGTAATAACTGTAAGAAGATTTTACGTGACAGAGCCAGTATAGTGGTACAGCTATAATATGATTGTAGCACGAATGGGTCAGCTTGACTGGGAAAGAATCACGCTCTCACAGAATATAATATATATAATAATATTCCACAACTATCAAACAACGCCATCTAGTCCCGAGCTAAGCAGAGCTTGTGTTATGGGTACTAGACAACTGATAAACATACTTATATATTTCTAAATACATAAATATTATAGATAAATTACACCCAGACACAGAACAAATGATCGTGCTCATCACACAAACATTTATCCTGGGTGGGAATCGAACCCACGACCTCCGGCGTAGCAGTCAGGGTCACTAACCACTAGACCAACAGGCCAGTCAGAGAATACCAGCTTAAAATATGAACTGAACGATGCTGTGTTTCGTAAGGCGAGTGTAACCGAATATCCTTTTTACTGGAAACGAATCATTCCATCTTGTTCCTTAAGGGTGGCAGTGCATCTGCATTTTGGTTCTTGGTTGAAGATAGACGTAGACGATGGTCTACAGCTTCCACTTCCCATCAGGTGGACTCTGTGCTCGTTTGTCACCTTTATTCTACAAAAAAAAAAACAAACGGGGACATTATATCACTGTCTGTCAGTTTCTATTTTTCACAAAGATTTTTCTCAGAAACAGTAACGTAAAGTTGTCTACCTTACGTTACGGTAACCGCAAATTTTTATTTTTAGTTGAAGGAAGGAAGACGCTGCTATCCACCTCCTGGTTTGTTTCCCTTCGTTGCTTTTTAAGACACCCACGGCATGATACTCGACTATTATCAGATTTTCTTACACCGCCACTAAACGGTTACTAAAACTTCCCGTGGGGTATTTGAAATTCCAAAAACAGACGTGAGATACAAAGTTCAATTTGAATTTTTTATAAAAAAATTAATTTATTTTAACATAAAATTTTAACTCAATCTGTGCCATAATATTAGGTGCTTACATATGAAATTAGCGTTTTGTCGTACTGACTACTTTGATCTGAAATATCTCCTTTTTGGTTAAGACCTCCAAATTCAAATTTATAAATTCATTTAGCTGGTACATTTAAGTTTTGAAAACAGTCATTTATTTGTTTTTTCCTTATTATTTTTTTCTTTGGCGTCGCTTTTTACCGCTTAATGGAAAACATGAAATATCGGTATATTTACGAGTACGAGTTCTACCGTGGTTCCAGTGCTGCAGAAACAGCTTGAAGGATTAATGATGTGTACGGCGCTGGCGTCGCAAAAGAAAGCACGGTACGTTTTTAATTTCAACGTTTTCGTTCTGGAAATTTCGACTTTCAGAACCAACCCCGTGGACTGCCGGAGACCAAAGTGAAAAATGAAGAATTAAAGGCTAGTGTGGAAGCGGATCCATCACAAAGCACTTCAGAGCTAGCTGCAGGCTGCGGGGTAAGTGATAAAACTGTATTAATCCACTTGAAGCAAATCGGGAAAGTAAAAAACTTAACGATGGGTACCTCATGAATTGAGTGAATCGAACTTGCAAACACGCGTCAACTGCTGTGTTACTTTGCTCAACCGACACAATAATGAAGGGATTTTAAATCGAACCATTACTTGTCATGAAAAGTGGATACTGTACGATAATCGGTGCGCTCGTCGCAATGGCTGAACCCTGGAGACCCAGCTAAATCCTGCCCTAAACGAAAATTGACCCAGAAAGAGTTACTTGTGAGTGTTTGGTGGACTAGCGCCGGAATCGTTCACTATAGCTTTCTAAAATCTGGCCAAACAATTACGGCAGATATCTATAGCCAGCAACTGCAAACCATGAGGAAAGAACTAGCTGCTAAACAACCGAGATTGGTCAATCGCTCTAGGCCACTGCTGCTTCACGACAACGCAAGACCACACACTGCACAACAAACGACCACTAAGTTAGATAAGCTACAATTGGAATGTCTGCGACATTCATCGTACTCCCCGGACCTTGCTCCAACAGATTACCATTTTTTCCGGAATTTAGACAACTTCTTACAAGGAAAAAAATTCAACTCCGATGCAGCAGTCCAAATCCGAAGGGGGTTTATTGATTCTCGCCCCCATGGCTTTTTTAGTAAAGGGATAATGAACTACCTACGAGATGGCGAAAGTGCATAGATAACAACGGTGCATAGTTTGATTAATTAAATATATTTTACAAAAAAAATTGACTTTATATTCTTCCCGTACAAAACGCCAATTTCATATGTAAGGACCTTATATTTAGATATTGTAATATTACAAGGCTGTCCCAGAAGTAGAGCAATGTTTTTAAAGTTTATGTATGTACATATGGGTTTATGTTGTGTGTCTTATTCCTTTGGCACGCTCTGTATCCTAAACAACTTGATGGATTTTATCATAAGTAGTATCGTTAGAATTGTCTTAGTTGTGTAAGTGACACAGGCTATTAATTTCTTTTCCAGTAACTTTTTTTACGCAGTCGGTTTTGTTTTAACCTTTAAGCTTGTTTGAATTCTGAAATCATGTGCTGAATAAACATTCGTGTCGGATAGCAACTATACTATGAACAATGTTTTTTCTTTTATAAATTTTTTGTGTTTGTTTCCGTGTTAAATTTAAAACTAAACCCGTAAATAGTTTTAAAGAAATTAGATTTTGATAGGCCTTCTGAACGACTGTCATGGAGTAAAACGTCGGGTCAAGTAGTTAGTAGTTAGCACGAATTATATAACACTTTTTACTGGAAAGCAGGCATTCGATCTCAATCCTCAATGTCTCGTTTCCGGTAATAAGTGTCTCCGGTTTTCTACACTCACCATACGAAACATAGCAGCATTAAGCTGCTATTTAACGCTAGTATTCTGTGAAAGCGTGGTCCTTCCTCAGTCCAGCCGACCCATTCGTGCTACAACTATAATATAGCTGCAGCTTGGCTCTACCACGTAAAAATATTTAAAGCTTACAAATAGTTTTAGTACTCTTATAAGCCTGATTTGAAAATTACATGGCGCATTGTAATTCCACAATAAATGTTATTTTTCTTAAACGTTTTGTAATTTTACCGAACCGTTGATTAATTTACAATAAAAATATTTTTAAATATATAAATATTGTTTGAGATATCAACTCCACCATACCACCATCGATACGACACTCCGCCAGAGCGACTCAACTCCCCGCTCACTCTTGATCCATCCGATAATTTATAGACGTGCCTACATATTATCTATTTCATCAAATTATTTGTTATACAAAAATACTATAAATATATATACCTCTTCAATTTTTACTGACTCTTGGGTCTAGTAGTCGTAAACGCGGTTGCCGATCATGAAATGCTGGGTTCAAATCCCGGGTCGGGCCAGAAATCTGTTGTTGGATCATGGCGGCGCTGTCGTCGCGCCACAAGCGAAAATATATTAAAACCTAAATCGCGCTATCAAAGTTCCGAAGTAAAAAGCAGTATATATAGAGTAGCTTCGAACCAGCACTTGGAGCGTTGGCCGCTCCCCGGGCAGAGAGAGATTTCCCCTTTTCTTTCCACGGCACAGTGGTGACCAACCTACGTGATGTGAAAATGCAACCAACAACATTCCTACCTAACCTTCGGAAACTACAACTTTCAAGCCTTCGTCAGTATCCTCAAGAATCATTGACTTCCGAGAATCGTCTTCTGCAGTCTTCAGCTCCTGTAAGCCAGTCCAACTTGTCTTCATCTTGACTCACTGCAAATTTATAAGGCAGACTTGTGGCCCTTGCTTTGGCACATCGTTCTCACCAGCGTTACTTGCCCTTACGTACACAGCATGCATTACCCACCGGCATTGAGGACGCACCGGCAATCGGACTACACTATTGACGCCCTGCTCAGTCCTGAGCTGATGTGGAGGCTGTCAAGCGATTCTCAGTAGCAGCTCGAAGTCAGGAAGTTGGCGATAAGCCGAGATATATCTAATTAGTCAAATTATTTCTACGTGAAATATACAAATTATGAGTATATTCCTAATCCCTCCACATTCTTAAAACTTAATTTGTTATTCCAGCATTGAATCTCATTTTATATGCTGATAAATCCAAACGGTTCATGTTTGTGCAAAGAAAGATATTGCAGAACCTTATAAAATATACCTAGTCAGGTCATAAAGTCTGTCACATGTTTAATATAAAATAATTGAAACAAGTTTATTCATTATGTAACCATTTATATACCAAAATAAATTTAACAAAACGTAGGTTCTTATGACACTAAAGTTTATTCAAAATGACCTCCGTGATTTTGAATACAGGCCTTCAATCTGCGCGGCCAGTCGTCTATCGCAGCACGACCGAGGTCCATGTCAATATCGGCGGCTGCCTTAATCAAGGATGTCTTGAGTGACTCCAAATTGGGATGAGGCTTTGAGCACGCCTTTTCCTCCAAGTGTTGCCATATCTTGTAATCTAACGGATTCAAATCTGGAATGGAGGAGGGCCAGCCTTCGTGCCGGATGAAGTCGATTTCACGCGCTGCCAGCCAGTCTTGTGTGCTCTTCGCTCTATGAGCTGGCCCCGAATCTTGTTGGAATACCCAGTGCCTGTTATTGAACATGGTATGAGAAACAGGTTCCACAAGGTTCGTCAGGACTGTATTTTGATACACAACTGCATTCGTTTTTACACCTTTCTCACAAAAATGTACCTCTGTTAAGCCCCAATAAGAAACTCCCAACCATACCATGAGCGAGGATGGAAAATGACCTCGTTGGACACGCGGAATATGGTTGCTCGCTTCCTCACTACTGTGTGCGTACACCTTATCATTTTGTTTGTTGTAGCTCTCTTCTACGGTAAAAATTTTTTCATCCGAAAAAAGAATTTCCCGATATTTTTTTCCCGCGTACCGCTTCAACAAAACGCGGCATCTCTTCAGTATCAGGTCCATTAGACGAGCATTCAACCGATGTCCTGTTTTTCTTCGATATGCCCAAAGCCCTAAGTCTTCATTTAACACCCTTTTCACCGTGGTTCTGCTTAACCCCATCTGAAGGGCCAACAGTTTCTGCTTACGTCTGGGATTTCTTTGAATTTGCGCCTTCACAGCTTTTATCACTGCTGGAGACCTAACAGAGCGAGGGCGACCACTTCTTGACCTGTCATCTAAACTAGAGTCTTCATTGTATCGTTTGATGGTACGATAAACGAATCTTTTGGTTATATTCAAATTTTTCAGTATGGCAAAATTTGAATTGGCGCGTAACCGCAACAATGCAACGCAATAACTGCAACACGGTCTGCTTTAAGCGTCCACTCCATATTTAAAAATGAGTAAAATTCTAAAAAGTATACAGTTTTATTTTCACGAATAATTCGAAATTCGAATTCAATAAACTTTTTTGTGGCCAGCATTCTAAAAGAAAAGTTTTTACTATGTGACAATACTTATGACCTGGCTAGGTAATATTACTAGAATAATTTCTTCACTGGTTTTTTCGTTCTATTTAAATTTGTTCAACGGTATTTACAGAACTGAATATATTTTAAACATTACAGATTAAAAATGTAACTGTATGTAAATCTGCCACAGAATATAAAGTCTCATAATGGGAAATTTGCCGCATTACCGATATTCGAATTACTCGATATCGAATAACGCCGATTTACGACTCCCGAAGCAATCGTTTACACTATGGCAAACACAACTATATCGCAACATTACTTCTGTGATTGAGTATATCATATTCGTACGTTCACATTGAGCCTGCAAGCAAGGACTTCCGTAATTACAATAACTTATTATTGTTTTATTTTTATAAAAACTGATGTGACTATGGAAGTAAGTAGCCACTGCAGTTCAACTTCAAAAAACGAAGGCTACAGATGTGTTGTCGCCTGTGAAAACTAAACTAAGATGAACGCCACTAAGCCTTCAATTATACAGGCTCTCCATATTCTTTAGACCGGTACAGGCGGTTGTTGTAAAGTATTGCCCTTGTATTGACGTGTCCTTGCCTTTGACTTTTCCTGATGTAGGAAGGATTTTCGTTGAAAGTCATCTTTGACGCTGGAGTCTGGATATTTTACGTCTAAGCCATTTATAGGAAGACGTGGTAGAGCAATGCTGCAGATATATTAGTAGTATAGTTGCAGCAATGGGTCAGCCTGAGAAAAATCAGGCTTTCACAAAACACCATCGTAAAATAGCAGCATAACGCTGGTGTGTTTCGTATGGTGTGTGTAGAGAACCGGAGGCCCTTTTTTACTGGAAACGAGGCGTTCCATCTTAGGCCTGACAGGTAACAACGGATCTGCATTATAATTCGCAAACGAAGATGTAGAATGTTATGGACTACAGCAACCACTTACTGTTATTCTATTCTATAAAAAAGCCATAAGATTTTACTGACATTTTGCATTACCTGTTATAACACCCACGTGACAACAAAAGGAATTCTCTTACACCGCTATCATTCTGTACTGAACATAATATTATTATATTAATAACTAACAAATGCTTAATATCATAAAAATTGTCAAATGTCTCATTGGCGGATTTGAATCCTGTGTCAGAGCGCATATAAATTTTTGAGTTTTCCTGTCAAGAAATTCTTAGGAGCAGCTTGAAGTACCAGGAAGTCAGCAATGATTTACCCCTGTGCTTCTGAAAGCACATCGGTCCTGCGGCTGCGCCTTGCGGTGTCAGTTTTCCGTCCCATCGGGCTATGCTTGTGAGGCTATTCCCTGGGATTGCACCTGGGCTAGCACACATTCGTGCACGATAATTGCCGGGGCAGAAACTTGTACATTATTATTATATTAATTTTTATTTTCGTCAAAATAGACTTAGGTCGTTCATATTTTTGATTACATGATCATATTTTTATTAAAAATATCTCAACAAATCGTATTACTAAAATTATTTCTCAATAGCGATATTAAGATATCATTTTTCTTACAACTGTACGGAGAAAACGGATCGCCGGACTCGAGTGAACGATAAACACTGCTGGGTTCCTACTGTAATTGACAGTGTAAAATGTGACATGGCAGCAATGTAAAAATGTTGTTTTTCTCTACAATGTCAAAACCAATACATCATTTTAGTATTTCCCAATATTTACTATAAAATATTGAATTTATATTTCATTGCAAATTGCCGTGTATTCGTGGTGTAAGTATATCCACTACTCCATATCATCTCGCGGGTGTCAAAAGAAAGGGCAGGGGGAAACAAAAATTAACTTTAAATATGTATGTATATTTCTCTCTTGATTGAGATTTTGTTCGAATTTCTTTTCTTCTAGGAAAAAATAGATCCTAAACCCTTATTTTTAATACACAACCAATTTTAGATCCAACTGTGGGTTGGATCCTTTTTGCGTCGTTATATGCATTTATCTCTCCTATGAGGCAATCTATGGGGGAGACCTATGTTCAGCAGTAGAATTTTGATAGCTTGTAATGATGATGATGATGATTATGTAATTTTTTAATTCTGAGAAGTGTGAAAACATAAGAGCATAGAAGCGTGCGCTGCGCTGGCACAATGAGTATTGATATACTTCACATAATCCCGAAATAACTGAAAAAAAGAAATCAAAAATACTTCTTGCGGTGTTTTCCTTTGTCGTCGATTACATGGCTTTCTTTTCAATTTATATTAAATTCTTATATCAGAAATTTAAGCGTTTCACACGAGTCTCTTTTGTGGATGAAGCCTGAACTGTAGCAGCTGTTCAAATGGTCAAAGTATAAATAATCGGCTTATCGGCCGGAGACAGAGTTTCATTTGCCTGAAATAATAGACTAAAACTATAGGGTATTTGTGAGTTTATTTTATTTATTATAACATTTTGTAAGAAATTATCCTCAAAATTATTTAAATAAAAGAACACTACACGGTAACAAACCCTCCTCACTATTAGAAAACATTCTGGAGGCCAATTGTCAAAAATAACAAAGGTGTTAGAGCATATGCTCAACTTGCTCTCCTGCTTACGCAACCAATAATTATCAGTAACAATACAGCGCACTGCACCATACATTCAGTAAAGGGAAATACAGTTTGACCAACCGAAACGTGTTTCCGTTATAAACACACACCGGTGTAATATGAAGGACCCAATTACATGATAACAAAGTATGCATGCCAACAGCAATATCACCCATTTCAATGTAACACAGGACAGCCTCTCATCAACAAGATCTTCCTTGCTGACATTAGGAGAATACCCCAACGGACATAGTAACGACAGTGAGACTTGTAGAATTACCGACTGATCTCTCATAGTTGCCTGCGCGATGCTTTATACTGCTAGAACGAGTGGCAGAATAACAGTTCTACCCTCATTTCTTCGTAGTATCTTTAATTTAAAAAAAAACATTGCGAAGAAACCTGCATGTCTCAAGATTTTGTAATATAATAAGGTGACAAACGAGTCCAGCTGATGGTAAGTGGATGCTGTGGCCTATACATATCTACATATATCCTCGATTAAGAATCAAATTTTTTTTATAGGATAAGGGTGACAAGCGAGCACACAGTCCACCTGATGGTACGTGGTTGCTGCGACCCATAGACATCTACATCTATCCTCTGTTATAAATCAAAATGTAGATGCGTTGTCACCCGTGAGTACTAAGATGTAATGCCTCATTTCCAGTAAAAAGGGCCTCCGGCCACCTGCACTTACCAAGCGAAACGCTGAGGTAAACCGCTACTTTACGCTGGTTTTCTGTGAGGTCTTATTACTACCCCGGTTCGAGCCGGCCCATCCGTACGTCAGCAAAAGCTGCCACGTGGCTCTACCACTGTTAACTTTAAAAGGATCTCCGTTCTCTACACTCACCATATGAAACACAGCAGAATTGAGCTGCTATTCTACACTGGTATTCTGTGAGAGTCGACCCATTAGTTCTACAACCATAATAAAGCTACAGCGTGGCTCTTTCACGTATGAAATAATCCGAAATTCGTGATCAAAATAAAATATTCTGAAAATATGTGATGTGCAACAACATGCACAGGGAACTAACTTACTTCGACTGACTCACTCCATTACCCTACCAGAAATGAGAGGAAGTTGTTCCCAGCAGTAGGCCGTGTATAGATTGTAACTTATTTATTTATTATTAAGTTCTTCTAAGTCGATATTCCGTTACAAAACATACGAATCTCTATAAATATCAACCGGAATGATACAGAATTTTGCAGTATTTCCAATGCAAGTACTATATCTCAATTATATTTTATCACTTTTTACTGGGGTATATTTATAAGCGTGCTTTATCGATTTCCAAAATCCTGCGTTTTCCCCGCATAATACCAACCCCCATAAAATCCCCAACCGTCTTTAAATTCTCCGTAATTTGGGGAATCCCCCACATACTGGCAACGTTGAAATGTGTGCGCTGCCGCAGGCCGTGCACACATGTAGTAAGATATTTTTTGTTAAATGTATGTTTTCATTTTTTAATTTGCAAAAATATTTAAAAAATATTTTGTTAAATATCTATGCCATAGGTTAGTGTTATAAATGTCCGGTTATATATTGGTTGTTGTATTGTTAAAACATAACTCAAACTATTTCGTTATATTTATAATTAGAGGAAGTGTCTATCGATACGATAATCGAACGATTATTTTATTCTTAGTCATACGAATATCGTTTGATTTATTAAGTTTTATTCGTCCGATATATTTTAACAATTTTATACAATTGAATGGAATATATACTCGGATACTTAAGAAATGTGGATATCCGCATATTAACCAGAGTAACCGACATAGCCCCAGTAAGCTGAAGAAGCAATGGGCTAGCCATGCCCGCACTGGATGGAGTGATGACATGCTAAGAGATGCAGGAAGTTGATGAATGCAGATGGCTTAGGTCTGTACTTTGTTGTATTCCTCGGGGGAAGCCTATGTTTAACAATGGACGCGTGAAAGGCTGGAATGCGTTATCAATGAAGTTGTATTCTAAATGAAATTATTTACATTTAAATTTTATATTGTTTTTGTAATTGACACTACACCACTAGGTTAAATGTGCTCATTTAGAAAAATGTAGGAGAGATTTTATTTTTGTTTTGATTAAGACTACGAAATGCAAAGAAAAATAAAATGATATGAGAGTTCTGTTTAACTATTAAAGCTATATTTTTATATATTTTTTATTGCAAGCTTAAACCAAAATATGGACTAAGCGATTGGAATTCATGACCAGTAATAGTAGGTTTTATGAGCTGAAGAAGAGAATGATTTTTATACCCCATTTACACTCTCGCGCGAGCGACGAGGCGAGTCGCGAGGCGAGCCACGAGGCGCTCGCGTCGGAGGCGGTTTTTTGGGCACGAGGCAAAGGGCCTCGCGAGGGACGCGAGCGTGGTGTTTACACTCGCGTCTCGTTTCAGTTTGTTTACGTCGCCCTTCCATAATAACAATTACAATTTTAATAAAATAATATTATTTAATCTTGCACAATAGGTACTAGCAATTTATATAAAATTATGAAACTGGAAAGGTTCTGTTTCGATGAATAGATATCATCCGTCATATTCTTCCTCAACGACGTATTTTTATTAAATTCCTTCTTTTTAAAATGGTCAAACATCGATAAATACTTATTAAGGTAAGAGTTGATGCCGCTATTATTTCGACGTCATTCATCGTTGCTGGCTCAACGCAAACCAGGGCATAGAATCTTAGTACATTAATGCTTGAAAAACGCAATTATTATTATACTAAATTTAGATGAACCAAAAGAACATTTAAAGTCTATCAAACGTATAGTTTTTAGATTTTGTCGTATTATAATGGACTAGATCCATCTGTTGGCACGAGATGTCGCCTCTGTTGATGTAAGAAGATAAAATTAAAACGCTATGTGGTTATGAGATTGAACATCAACAACCTATTTGATATTTGACAACATTTTTAAAATGGTCGCATTAAGTTGAGTGCAAATTCCTCCAATCTGACATACAGACATAATTAAAATTATTGCGTTTTTGAGAGTTTGAGACAAAGATTCTTATATTTTGAGTGTTGTTTTAGAGACAGGGACTCTTCATCTCCTCAATATGTCTAGTAAAAAGTATTGTGTTCACGGCTGCATGGACTCTGGAAGTAAGTATATTCCGTAATTTGATAAGATTTAAACTAAACATATTATCAAAAATCTCTTGCATCTGCTATGCCTGGTATGGACGGCTATAGGCTGATATCCATATTAATATATTATTAATAAATGTAAGATTGTGATTTTGAAGTTAGGCGGGCTTCCACTGGAGTGATGACCTGGTATATGATGTAGGTGGCTAAGGACCGTGCTTTGTGATTTTTATTGAAGAGGCAGGAGGCCTGTGTTTAGTCTGTAACGATGATGATGATGATTAATTGTTTGTTTTATTTAATGTCATAGTCCGTGCTTAAAAAGTTTGTCACCATAATAACAGTGTACTGTAAAATATCAGTTTATTGATAAATAATTTGTACTTGGCACAATTGATTGTACTTGTATTAGAATAATAATAATAAAAATATTTCTATTCTTTTAATCCGTCCAGCTTAAGTCTTATGTATTCATGACTAAATTAAATTATATATTTAGTCTTAAAAATTGTATGTTAATAAAAACAGAGAACCCATCACCTCATTTCGTCCCATGGGTGTTATGTTATAACAGATATGTGAAATAATATCATGAGTTTTGTTTAGTCGGCAGTATAACCATCTCGTTTACGCCAGACGTAAAATCCAAATTGACGATGGACAAGCTGCGTCAAAGGTGTTCACGTCTAGATCTATGATTGTCAAGCCGCCTGCCAAGCATGACAGGCTCAAGTCCAGCAGTAAACTTTAATAGGCCAATAAAGAAGAAAAAAGTCACAAAAAACTTGCTGTGCTCAGATAATACAAGTGTTTATTAATGGATTAATTAGCTTTTTGTTTTTCAGAAAAAGGCATTCTTCCAAGAGAATATGCAGAAACTGCCGAAATTCTCCTCTTTTTTGACAAGGTATTCGATTCTGTTAATGGCAGCTACAATAAAGAAAAAACTTCTTGGACCAGCAAGGCCAAACTCAGAACACAATAAGTTGTGGAATGAAGTAAAAGCTATATTAAATAACATGAAATTTATTAATAAAATGTCTAATAATCATGAGAGTGTATCAACAATAAAAAAATGGGTATGGACACTACTTGGTGTATAAATTCTTTTAAAAAATTGGAAACTAATTATGGTATTACTTCTGGTTGGATGCGGCACCTCAACCAAGACCCTATTGAAAACTTTTTTGGAACCATTAGAAGCTATGAGTGCCGCAATGTTAATCCAACACCAGAACATTTTCAGAGTGTCTACACTACACTTTTAATTAACAATATGTCCATTGTCCATGCCTCAGGAGCTAATTGTGAAAAAGATAATTGTACGGCTTTAGAATCTGTTATCATCACAGATAACTGCAAAGCTGCTGCAACCTGTGTCCTTTAAACAATCCTGGATGTATATATAATTGATATTAAAGAGAACACTGCTCCATATATAAAGGGGGCATTAGATTATGTTAGTGAATACTTTGCTAGATGTGCTAAAAATGTTTTGTAGTGAATGTACTGCTAAAATATTCGCCTTACAAGAAAATGAAATCATTAACTTTTGGGAATATGCAGGTAAACGGTGGCTTTGCAGTCCCACTTAGTCTCTTATAGTGTGTGTATCTGCAGTGAAAGACATAACAAATTCAGTATTAAAAAATATTTAGATAGAGACAATGTTGAAGAATTAATAAAAATCTTGATACTAATTCATGTAGATTTTGATGTTTTGCTATGTAAAATAAAATATTAAAATAAAATAGTCTTGCCGCTTTTTCATATTCAATTATGTGTTGTATGTGTCACAATAATGAAGATGTGTTTCAAATGAAAGCCAAAAAATATTTCCACAAATGTATAAAAGACGTTTTATTCAATAAATCACTTAACTTTCTGAAATGAGTTTTTATTTTTACCTCAAAACCTATACTAATTGTAAGAAAAATTTCTTACAATAAGTAAAAAGAAAAAACATAAGGAAACAATAATTTAGTATAGTATAAAGGACTATATAGTAGCTATATATACTACGTGTATAGTATAGCATTATGATAAATATAAATTGTTCCATCCGACACCACCAGACGGCAGCACATTCGTGAATTCATTTTTGGGCTTGAGATTCGTCTCTATTTCAGTATATATAAAAGTACTCTGTGACGCAAACTGACCGCATCGCGAGAGTGTAAACAGGCACTCGTTACCTCGCAACAACACGCGAGCTGCAAGGCGAGATACGAGACGAGGCGCGAGGCGAGAGTCTAAACGAGGTATGAGAGTTTAAATTGCGGGTCTCTGTGATTGGTTCTCCTTGTTGACATTAATTTCATCAACGTCTTACCGATTCTCTTACTGTATCATAAATGAAATTTTATTGAAGTCTTTCTGGAATGATATTTGAATACGATTGCAGAGTAATAGAAAGTTGTACGAATGAGAACATCTGAACGGCAAATCCTAACTTCAGATAATTCGGTTAATTCCCTTCTAATCGCCTCAACGCTCCACTATCCCTCGGCACCGATGTGCCAGTGAAAACTTATCAAAGTTAGATTTTCAGTTTAATCTATTCAAATGATTTAAATGTGAAATAGCCTCATTTATTTAATACAGATGCGACTCAATATTACGAATTCAAATTCGGCTTCTAATACCTAAAGAATAACGAAAGGTACATTCAGAGAACGATTCTTTGTACATTCAAAATAATTTGGAGAATATCATAATAATATTATGTAGTACATGACTCATCATCATCATTACAGCCCTTCACAAGTCCACTGCTGAACATAGGCCTCCCCCAAAGAATGCCACAAAGCACGGTCCTGAGCCACCTGCATCCATCGACTTCCTGCATGTCTTACCAGGTCGTCACTCCATCTCGTGGGGGGACGCCCTACACTTCGCCTACCGGTACGAGGCTGCCACTCGAGAACCTTTCTTCCCCATCGGTTGTCGGTTCTTCGAGCTATATGGCCGGCCCACTGCCACTTCAGCTTACTAATTCGTTGGGCTATGTCGGTTATTCTGGTTCTACTGCGGATATCCTCATTCCTAAGTTTATCACGCAGAGAAACTCCGAGCATAGCCCTCTCCATAGCTCGCTGAGCGACCTTGAGCTTCCTCATACGGCCAGCAGTGAAGGACCACGTCTCAGTTCCGTAAGTCATCACTGGCAACACGCACTGGTTGTACAATTTCGTTTTAAGGTTTTGAGGTATGTCTGACGAGAAGATGTGTCGTAGCTTCCCGAACGCTGCCCAGCCGAGTTGAATCCGTCGATTGACCTCTCGGTCGAAGTTGGACTTACCTAGTCGGACTATTTGTCCCAGGTAAACATACTCGTCAACAACTTCGAGCTTAGTGCTCCCAACAAATACCGGCATAGGTGTGACATGGACATTAAACATAATCTTTGCTTTGTCCATGTTCATCTTAAGACCTATCCGTTGGGAAACACTATTGAGGTCATTGAGCATAGTGCTTAGGCCCTCCAGCGATTCTGCCATAAGGACTATATCGTCGGCAAATCGAAGGTGAGTGATGTACTCGCCATTGATGTTGATACCGTATCCTTTCCAGTCCAGAAGCTTGAAAACGTCTTCCAATGCAGCGGTGAAGAGTTTCGGGGATATGACGTCACCCTGTCTTACACCTCTCTGCAATTGGATAGGTTTCGTACTCTGGTTCTGTACTCGGATAGCCATCGTAGCCCTACTGTACAAGCACTTCAACACTTCGATATACCGACAGTCAATTTGGCACCGCTGAAGGGACTGCAGCACCGCCCAAATTTCGACGGAATCAAAGGCTTTCTCATAGTCCACATACGCCAGACATAGTGGCAAATTGTACTCTTCGGACTTCTGTACAACTTGCCGAAGGGTATGTATGTGGTCTATGGTGCTAAAGCCCTTTCGGAAACCGGCTTGTTCGGGAGGCTGGAAGTCGTCAAGTCTGCGCGCGAGACGATTCGTAATGACTCTCGAAAACAGCACGTAGACGCGGCTCAGAAGGGAAATCGGTCTGTAGTTCTTCAAGAGAGCGTTGTCACCTTTCTTGAAGAACAAGACCACCGCACTTCTGCTCCACGCCTCCGGTGTAATGCCACCATGGAGGACGGAATTAAAGAGCTTCTGAAGGACTTCAAGTACCGGTCTTCCACCCGCTTTCAGAAGCTCCGCTGTAATTCCATCCTCGCCTGGGGCCTTACCGTTTTTAAGGTGCTGGAGTGCCATTCTAATCTCGCTCAGACTGACGTCCGGGATATCTTCGGAATAGTGTCGGATGAGACTCGCTCTTGGATCGTTACTCACACTTGCGTGTGGCTCCAACGATGACGTGTACAGCTACCCATAGAACCTCTCAATCTCACTCAAAATCTCAGGTGTCCCGGAAACGATGCTGCCACATTCCGTCTTCAGCTTTGACAGTTGGCTCTTTCTGGCAGACAGATCTCTGGCAAAGACTTTGGAGCCTTGGTTCCGCTCTATCGCTTCTTCAATACGAGCTGTATTGAAGTTGCGTAAGTCCCGCCGCATGCATTTGGAGATCTGTCTGTTCAGATGCCTGTATGCTGTCAAGTCTGTTGAAGAATGTAGCTTCATCTCCCGTCTAACAGCCATGAGATTAAGAGTGTGATCGGAGAGTTTTTGTGTTCTTCTGCGGCGGGTCTTGCAGAACTTAGCTCCGACCGCATGGACAGTTTCCATGAGCTTGTCATTTATATCGTCCACTTCATTGCAGTCTTCTAGGCACTGAAATCGGTTTTGTAACTCGAGCTGAAAGGTTTCGGGACTTTGGATTAGAGCACGAGGGGGACGGAGCGTTGACTTCATTAGACGAGACCTCTCCAACTTAACGTTTAGGTTCAGTGTGCCTCTAACCATTCGGTGATCGCTACCAGTTTTCACCCTCGCGATCACGGAGACATCACTGAACAGTTGTCGTCTGGTCGTCATAATGAAGTCAATCTCATTTTTTGTCGAACCGTCGGGGCTCGACCAGGTCCACTTCCTGTGGGGCCGCTTCTGGAAGAAAGAGTTCATCATAAAGAGTCCCTCTTTCTCCATGAAGTCGGCCAGCTGCCGGCCCCTTGGGTTCCGTTGCCCTATTCCAAATTTCCCTACTTTCAGCTCACCGTTCTCTCTTGTGCCTAGTTTTGCATTGAAGTCTCCCATTAACACCGTATATTGGGTTTTGGAGGAATGCATGGCTCTAGAGATATCCTCATACATTTCCTCCACCTCCTGATCGGGGTGTGCCGAGGTTGGTGCGTAAACCTGTATGACCTTCAGCGAATACCGTTTGGTGATTCTGAGTATAAGGTACGCAACCCTCGTCGACACACTCCCGATCTTTACAACGTTGTTAACGAGAGACTTGTGGACGATAAATCCGACACCTCCTTGGGACAGATGGTCGCCCTCCCGGTGATAGAGCAAGTTGCCGGATTCGAGGATTACCGTGTCCTCCCCCTCTCTTCGGACTTCGGATAATCCTATAATATGCCAGCGCAACTTGTCTATCTCTTCTTCCAGCTCCACGATCTTCTCGTCAGTCCTCAGGGTGCGTGCGTTGTACGTTGCCAGGTCGAGTCGTCTAAGGTGGCAACCGAACCTCCACCGGAGATTCTTAGCACCCCCTGCCCCGCCGTTACCATGGTCGCCACCGTAGCCAGGAATAGCGGGGTAGTAGTACATGACTAATAAAATAATTTAATTTTTTCAGGAACAAATAGTAGGAATTCATAAACGTAGGCGAAGGGTTATACGAGTATTATAATTAAATATCATTAAATCATAGTGTTATATGTATGTTCGTTTAGATACCGTCGCCCTTGTATAACGCCACGACATCAAAGGTCGCCGCGGGCGGCGTACACCTGCAAGAAAATTTGGCACTTTAAAACGAAGCGCTGTAGTAAAAGGTTATTTGCCACCTAACTTACGTTTATTATTTATATTCTTTTATTTTACAATAACAATGAGAATAATATAATATTCTATTTAATTCTTAGAATAGAAAAATATTTATTTAACAAACACAGTAAAAACTAATAAAATAAAAGCAAAATAATAAGTGAACCTCCGGGTGTACCGACATCTTCGTGAACAGATTATAATATGTTAAAAATATTTTAAAAACTAGTGCTGCTTAGGCTTTACATTTAAATTAAAACTGCGTCCACTAAAATTAAAATGACGTGGATTATAATTAATAGTGCATCGGGCACAGTCAAATCACGTAACTCGGAATTTTAATTAAGTATTAACAATAATACGATGGACGAATTGACTCAATCTGACCAAGAAATTGCTGCGGCTTATGATAAACATTTTACTTATTTTCCTTTTTTGACAACAAAACTTTTTAATACTAATAAGCAACGAATCATTGCTTGTATGAAATATAAAGGTTTCTTCAAAAACTTTTAAGTTCCATACAGTATTGCCGAAAGATATCGTTAAACATTTTAAAACTATTGTTATTAAGAACAAAGCAGACTTATGGAGGATTTCCGTTTAAGTTATTAATTGCGTCTTAAAGTATTGTTTAATGAAATATAACCATAACTTTATTTAAATCTGGTAGTACATTAGATCCCACTTATTTTATACCAATTTCAGTACTACTAAAGGTTAGTAAAAGTTTTGAAAAATTATTTTTTTTCAGATGTTAAGATTTTATTTTAAAACTGATTGTGTTGAGCTTATTATAAATATTTTTGTGCACGTGAGAGTTAAGAGGTTGATTTGCGTATATTTTGTAATCTTTCCAAGGCCTTCGACTATGCTAATCAAGTAGCTACAGCACTATGGTGTCAGGAACATAGTGCTTTAACTTATTATTTTATGCAACGATCTTCTTACATTTTTGTCATTTGTACAGGTGACTTGTAAGATCTTTTACGATTTATTATAAGCTATCTGTATTTTATTTGTAATTATCAGTTTAACATTATAGGGAAGTCTCCATTCGTCAGAATTTTGACTAAAATGCATTTACATGATGCACTCTACAGATAAATACATAAATATACTGACGAGTATCGATAAAATGATCTGTTTACCCTTACATATACTAAGTAATCGATACTTAACCAAAGTTTTAAGTTAGAAAAAGTTCTCAAATAAAACCCTTCAGTTTGAGAACTGAAATTAACACCATGAGCTCCGCTTTGTGAAGTTTGCAACTCTTAGTTTCTTGTATAACAAATAGGTAAGGTGTTCTTTGCTGCTTTTTATTTATATACGACATTCCACACAGAAAGTTTTGCCAAAAAAATGTTTTACTTTATATGAGACACTGGCCAGTGAAATATATTTTAAAATAGAATTAGAAACATAAAAACAAACTTTTTTATGCAATGTAGAATATAAATAATACATATTAAAAGTGATTCTTATGTTAATTACCACTGGTTCGGAATAAAAACCTTTGTCCTCGAAGAACCAGCAAGAAACCCAGCGGGACTTTTAAAAAAAATAACATATTTTCTGAGATTTTGATGTAAATGTGTATACATCGCCTCAAGAATAAATATGTAACTCGATAGAGTCGAGTAACTGGTACTACTAACTTGTGTCTTTTCCAAGTCTTTACAGAATGAATATCACTTATTTTTGTAAAAATACTTTTATTTTGTGTACGTACATTACATTTTCTTAAATATATTGAGAGGCCAAAGATAACGTATTAATTTCCTTTAATTTTTATCGGAGAAACCCTTTATTTTTAAATCATAGATTGCTCTTATGGACCTCTTCTATAAAACAAATATAATTTCATTGTCAGTCGCGTGTACCCATAGCAAAATACCATACGACATTATGCTATGGAAATAGCTAAAGTAAACAAGTCTAGCTGTTTCAACACTGGTAAGATTTCTAATCTTTTTTACAGCATATGCTGCAGAACTAAGTCTCCTTGGTAATTTTGATATATGGGGCTCCATTCAAGCTTCGCGTCTAGTATGATTCCAAGTAAAATAGTGGTATCGACTCAGTTCTTCCCCATTTAAATTACATTAGTATTTAAATGTTTGACATTTGGAGTCATAAATTTTATACATTTCGTTTTAGTGCCATTTAAGTGCAAGTTATTAACATTAAACAGTTTTACTAATTTAGATATAGCATTAATTACTTCGTAATATTTTAGTAATTGTAAGTTTTTTTACTATGTGGCAACCCCGGTGACAAGTTTTAAAATACTGGCTCTCAACTATTTTTAAAAATTTAATATTGTAAATTGATAATATCCACCTCAATTTAGAGTTAACGTTGTTAAATGCGACTTATTTGTATTTGTAAAATAAGTAAAAGCCTTAAGTATTTTAATTTAATTGTGTTTAGTGTTCCAACCAAAGTGACAGCTGTAACAAACATCGTTTAAACTTACTGTAAGTGTAATTGTTGTTATCCCTTTAATATTTTAAGATTTACTTTTCTATTGTTTTTTTGGATATCATTTTGAATTATTTACATGATAATTTAATTTGAGATCTGTAAATAAACTCATATATCTAGACATTTGCTTAGTCTGCTTCTTCGGTTGTCTTTCTTTGTTTTATTTTGCTACTTACACTTAATAGTAAAATGAATACACGCAACGCCAAAACGCGCCAATTGGAGAACCAACTTCAAATAGCGCTTCAAGAACTTATGGCGTCAAAGGAGCAGTGTGAGCTCTTGTGTAAAGAGAGGGATGACAAGGAAAAGGAAATAATAAATATAATTGCTAAAAATACTGAGGCGACAGTAGGAGTCCATTAGAGCAGGCAGAGTTTTTATGAACTTTACCATGAAAGGTCATCCCTAGCATCGAATTTAGGGAATATGTAAAAAAATATTCAATAATATTTAACGGAATGTGTTAAACAGTCAAATCTTTGCATTTGAGTAACAAAATTAAGACTGTTTCGAATAAAGTTAAAATTAAGTGGAGTATAATTAATAGTGAAACTGGTAAGGTCAAATCTCGCAATTCAAACTACCGGTTAAGGATTAACAATTTTGTACAATCTGATCTTAATTAAATGGGACCACACGAGAAGCAGAACTCGAAGCTATTTGAGCTCGAAGAACCGACAACCGATGGGCAAGAGAGATTCTCGAGTGGCAGACTTGCACCGGCAGGCGAAGTGTAGGGCATCCCCCCACTAGATGAAGTGACGACCTGGTAAGACATGTAGGAAGTCAATGGATGCAGGTGGCTCGGGACCGTGCTTTGTAGCATTCCTTGGCGGATGCCTATGTTCAGCAGTGGGCTTATGAAGGTGTTGATGATGATACGAGAAGCACCAGCTTTTAAACAAAAAAGAATCATCTAAACTTAAAACTTAAAAAAGAACACTTAAAAAAGAACATACAGGCGAATTGAGTATCTACTTCTTTTTGAAGTCGGTAGAAAATAATATTCCTGTCTGCAGAGTTAACAAAACAACAGTCTAAGTATAATGGAAGCATCTGATCAACAAGGATATAACCATTACACAAGTAAATATAGCTTAACTAACTTGCAATATTAAATTTATGCAAACTGTATATTTGCTTCTGGTACATGTACTTAAGCTACTTCTTTACACATAAATATGTGTACCATCTATACTGTCTATCTACTATCTATCGCCTGGCATAAATACTTGTTCAATATCTGTACTACCCAACAAGCCATCTGATATTGTTAAGTTTATGAATTAACTTGCTAAATACATATGGTATATACCTAAATGCCGTTAAATGAATCGCTCTTCAAAGCTGATGAATCTACATCAAATAGAGGCTTTCTTAAATCCCTCGACCCATAGATTCCAATTTTCTTTTAACATACACAAAAACTTCTTCTGTGTATTTATTCTATCTATTATTTAATTTAGATTTTACTAATAACATAAAACTTTAATACTTTGTCACTTTTAACATAGATTTAAGGTTCTCAGACCTGTGTTTGCCATTTGGTTTAGGTAACTCATCATAAATTATAGATCTTATAGATTTTCCAAAAATTCTAGGTGTAAAAGTAAATAATTAAAGTCATCACTTTCATTTTCGAATGTCATTAGCGAATTTCACCACGGCCACAAAAAATAAAAGGAGAAATAGATAATGTAGAATATTGATATTTGGCTAACCTGCATGATATTGTCCACATTATGTTAACAATTGTGTATCGATGAGACGACATTTATTATCTTGTAAAGAAACAAGTATAGTTTTTTCCCTATTAATTAATTTTGTTACCAAAAAGTACTTTTAAAGTATATAACAACATACTTTATTCTTACAGTAGTGATGCAACTTGAACTCTGCTTTCACTTTACAGTGGTAGAGCCATGCTGCATCTTTTGCTGTCGCACGGATGGGCCGGCTCGAGCCGGGGTAGTACCACGACCTCACAGAAAACCAGCGTGAAGTAGACGTTTACCTCTGCGTTTCGCTTGGTGAGTGCAGGTGGCCGGAGCCCTTTTTACTGGAAATGAGGCATTCCATCTTAGTCCTCACGGGTGACAAGGCATCTACATTTTGATTTGTAATAGAGGATAGATGTAGATGTATATACCCACCCTCACTTCCTCATATTATCTTTTATCGTTTTACCTCAGTTCCTACCTCTTGTTTATTTAAAGTACGAGTGATAACAATGAAAATATATAGATAACAGTGGTCTGTTTTCCGCAACTCCACTTCTAAGCGCGTATTTTGCGAGAGGGCAGGAATAATGTAATTATTAGAGCCATGAAATCTGCCCGAAGAAATTCAACAGTCCTTTGATGTTGCGAGCAACTTCGGGATGTGATCCCGGCGTGCCGAGATGTTTAACCCTGTATGCAGCATTCGGACATATTAGCAACACGTGGGCCGTCATTTTTTCTAGCTTCTTTCTTTCGCCCCCCATATATGCCCTACAAAGGGGAATATCTGTAACACCTATGGTAAATAAATGTTTTTTAAAGGAGCCTTGTTCTTTGAAAGCAATTATTACTTTCCTAATCTGTGGCTTGTTCAATCTCATTAGTACCTTGGTTAACCGACTCTTTATTTCAGACAGGGCCCCTTTTCCCTGGCTTGTCTACAGTCTACTAGATTTTTCCAAGGCTGTGCGTGTTGGTTAGTTTTTTCGTACCAGTGTACGAACGTTACGAAAGGGGAATGTTATGATTAGTTCTGGCCCTATTGTGGCCAGAGCCGATCCTCTTCTGGCCAGTTCGCCTGCTGCATCGTTGGCCCTGGATCCACTGTGGCCTTTTATCCATTGCAGAGGCATACTATTGTGTTTAAATACCTTATTTAGTCGTTGATGGCATTCTTATATTAGCCACGAGTTTACCACATTGCAACTCAGAGCTTGTAGTACCGCCATGCTGTCGGTCGGTATTCTGATGTAGGAGTTTTTTACCTTCCTAGCATCTATTGCTATGGCCGCTTGGATGATACATTTGTTTTTTGGAACCATCTGTGAAAATTCTGAGATTTTTTGGGCTTAAACCCTCCGGCTGGTTAGTTTCATTTAAGTGTATCTTGTATTTCTTATGAAACACAAATTTTTTAGGGATCTTAGCGTATTTGTCTTTTAAGATAGGAATTTTGGAGTAAATTATATCTAATATACCTGTATGAGAGACTCTACTCTTACTCCATAGATTTAGGGTCTTGAGGATAATGGCAGCTTAAGTCGGGTCTTTTTGTATATGTAGGTGAAGCGGGGTTAGCTCTAGCATAGCTTCTAAGGCTATCTAGTGCTGAAGGTACTTAGTAGTGGTGGCTTCATTTGTTTTGGTCCATCATACCAAAGCATCGTATGTGACCATGGGCTGAATCACGATTTTGTATAGTCACAGAATGATTTTTGGCGTCAAACTCCATCGTTTACCAATCATGTTTTTGCATTCCCAGAAAGTTATACTAGCATTGTTTATTTTGTTTCTTTTGTTTTTGTTTTTATTCCAGTTCAGTTTATTGTCCAAGGTAAGACCTAAATATTTTACCTCAGAGGATAGCTTGAGTTTATTACTGTAAAGACAGGATAACAATGAAACAACGAAACAAAAAACGGTTTAAATGCATTAAGCTATTGGGGGCGAGTTCTTTGGAAAGATTCAATAATAACAATATATAAGTATCGAATTCCGTTTGCACTTGCCAAAAAATAGAAATAGAAACTTTTAGTTTTATCTTTAATTTACCGCTAGTTCACAATATACTACTGTCCAAAATAACCCAACAAGAAACCCAACGGGATATTTATTTTTAAAAAAACGGACAGTTTACAATCAATAAAGTTATACAATAATTAACAAGCTTGCATATTATATGCCAGATAGACTGAGACGTTTAATAAAAATAAAGAGTTTGTGGTGTAAATATAGTATTATATATATACGTTAGTTATGGGTTTGACAGGCAAATTAGTTACTGCAGTTCTAGAAGAACTTTCTTAACGCTGTTAAAAGATCTTCTAGATGGGAAGGTCTTCTTAGTATCGTTCTTCGTTTCGATCTTCTTAGTTGGCAGACGATTTGTTGCCACGTACGACACCCACGGGACGATATGGTATAGTGGGTATTCTAATACCGTCACTACACGGTAAAATTTGATTCTAATCGTTAATAAACTAAGAAAATCTATTATCAAAAAACATCCTCTTGGTATGGTTGAAAATACCTTTCGAAATTTCGGTTATATTTGCAGAAATACTCCATTCGAAAATGTTATACCAAAATTAACATTCAATAAAAAAAGAAATTTTTACATTTTGTAGCCGGTGTTAAGATATTTTATTTATTCTTTTTGGAAAACTTATAGCTAACATTAATAGTAAATAAATGAATAAAAACTAGAAGGCCATTTAAAAGTTTTCACATATAGAAAATATGAACTTAAAAACAATAATTCTAGTCGGTTAAAGATTAACACCGATTACGGCAAATACAGTACATTAACAAAATTAAACACAAAAACATTCAACAAAAGAATTTTTTCTCTAAAAATTATTTTGTTGATTCGAGAAACACTGTTGTTAGAGATCCAAGTCAACGCTATTGAAAATGTCATTAAAAGTTCTGCATAGACTAAAGAAGAATTGATTCCCGAAAAGAGCTAAGTTTTTTAACTCGACTTTTTACTCTTTTTTTAACTGTCGAATAACTTGAGAGCTGCACCCAAGATAAATAATAAGCATCTGATACACGCCCTTTAGTGAGATAAATTCTTACTTGCCGATCTAAATACATAAAAAATTTACGTTTCCGTGCCAATGAGTTGCGCGGGTTGAGGTTGAAGGCCGCAGGTTCGAATCATGCTAGAAGCAAATATTCGTAAGGCCTTCTTATAATAATTGTTTCGGGTCTGAGTGTTTGTCTTTAAAAAATTTAAGTATGTAAACTGAAAAAATTTAAGTAAAAAAACTTACTCTACGGTAAAGGAAAAAATCCTAGTGTAGGGGTAACGTTAAAAAAAAAGTAAAACTAAGTTAAAAATTAAATTAATAATTATATTATCATTAGCTATTATCGACAACGACGCGCGATAATGTTAATATTAATATAAAGCGTTATTTTTCTTTCATGAATAAGTTTCAAGTCATTAATTTATATATAAGTAAATTTAATTTTAAAATCTAACTCCTATAATAGCTTACAAAGCAGCCTGATTCGTTATTGGCTTTTGATTGAGACTATCCGTTAATTTGATTCGGGGAACTTCGTGCACGCCTGCAAAACTTTGGCCTAAAGCGACCAACTTCGGTCCAGCACAAATAATTTGATCGCAAAACTGCGCTGAAGTTAGGCAAAATCTCCGTCCCTTAGTTTCCTAGATTTATATTTCCAGCTTGTCAAAGCTGTTAAGTAGTACTATGTAACGCATGACGTAAGGCAGGTCGTACGATTCAAAATATAAACCACTTAATTTCATTTATACATTTTTAAGAGAATATATATGTACGACAAACGAGCCACACAGTCAACCTGATAGTAAGTTGATGCTTGGACCCATATGTACATGGTAATCCTGAATAACGGTATGGAATATTACTGATGCTAGTTGGCGATGTTGAGGCGAACAAAGCAGTGTAAAAAATAAGTAATGCAGAATTAAAAATTGGAAAATTAATTTTAATACAGAAACAAGTTCATAAGTACCAAATCATTCAAAAAAATCATAAAGGCGCAATTAAAGTGAACATTAATAATAACAAGTACTATGCGTGTAATACTACTACTATTCACGCTCGTTAACCTTTTTTATAGAATTAAATATAATTCACAGTTTTATTATTAACACATCGTAAAATTTTACACTTCTATTAAGTCACTTTCTTGTTTGTCTGTCTGTCTGTCCGATTTCGAGCACTTCCCGATGAGCTAAAAAGACGTGAAATTTTGAACATAGGTCAATTCGGGTCATCAGATACAGGGGAAAATCCTAGTGTATAGGTAATGTTTTTAGCTAAATACTAAATCTATTAGAAGCCTTATAGCATTTCGGGCATTTCTGGAATTTCCCATAGCCCCTCATACAACACCCATGAGGCGAAATATGGTGGTGGATTCTCTTATCCACCACCAGGTTTCACCACTTACGCTCTCAAAATCACTACAAAAATACTTTGTAGCCTCGATGCAATGCAAACAACTATGAATAACCACGTTGGTGCCAGATTAAACTCAGCCAAACCTCGCATCAAATACACCTGATTGCAAATTAAAACAATAAATAATATGAATTTATTTAAAAATAGACTGTATCTTTGGTTAATTGACAAAAAATTTTATGACATTCACGAATCTCCGACATTGTAAGCTATATTCTGACATTATATTCTGGCCATTAGTGTGAATTTATTTAAAAATAGACTGTATCTTTGGTTAATTGACAAAAAAAATTATGACATTCACGAATCTCCGACATTGTAAGCTATATTCTGACATTATATTCTGGCCATTAGTGTGTTGTAATTCTGACATTGTATAATATGATTTGAAATAATGTTTAATTTGTTAATTTTTAATATCATATAGGTCATTTTTTTTGTTTAAAGTTTCTTATTGTTTAAACTCATAATTTAAATATAATTTGCATGCTATGTCATATTAAAATAGCAAAACATGAGAGCACAATACAACTAATACCTCTGTATCTATATTTACCATGTTTTATGCAAGTAAAGATTATTATTATTATTAAAAAAAATTGCGAGTTGAATATTCATCCCTTGTAGATAAGGTTTGTTTAAATTGCGGACTTCAGGTAACAAAACACTGTGGTACATTTTATCCGTCGATGTAGGCTTTTGGTTTGTTTTTAATAAAGCATTTGTCAATATTAAATTAAGAAAATACATGATTGACGAATTATTTGGATCACTAACATTTTTATTAACTATTAAATAAACCGATTCGTTTCTCTTACGACATCATCAGAATGGTCAGTCAGTCTTCAGTAGACAATAACATGATGTTTTGTACACACTTTAAAGAAAATAGAGTTTTAACAGTTGCAAGCATAAATTCACATTACCATCCACATCATCTGGATGCTTGGCGGTCCACTTCTTTGCGATTTACTAGGAGTTTTTAATTCTTTGTGGAATTGTTTTGCCCTCTACTATGATAATTACACTACTACAAATATGAGGCGCGTGTGTGCGTAAACACTGGCGGTTCGTCAGGTACAGCAAGAAACTGCTTTAAACCGGCTCGACCAGTGCTCAAACTCAGTAAAGAATAATAAGTTTCAACTTTTATTTTTAAAGAATTATTCGTGTCAAATGAAATATAAAAAAGTGTTAAACATGGTTTACTAAATAAATAACAGATCAAATAAAGATAAATATTTTTTTTAATTATCCCAAAGATTCCACTAGATAAATTTATTTTTGGTAGATAGAAACTCACCTATAAGTGCCTATCTAACTATAATGAGGGCTAATAATTTTCTGCTCACCAGATGTCACTAGTTGACACTAAGGTAATTTTTTTTGTTACACAATGTAATTTAATTGAGAAGTTGTTTTTTAAAAAAAGTTTATCAGTTTCTAGAGTATTATATTAATACACAAAACAATGCGTCAGTGGTTTACTCTTTAATTTTTTGCATAAAAAATATTCTACCTTAAGTACATAATCGTCTCTCTTTAATTCTAATTTCTCATCTAAACTAGAATTTCGAGAGTATGTAACCAAAATCTGCAAAAATCCTACAAAAATTTAGGATTCGTGCTTCGAGTAACTAGGAGCTTCACTAATATGAAGGAAATTACTGCATTGTATAACTTTTAAGTGAGGAGCCAATTAGAGTTCAACGCAGTCATATGGTTTCCATATGAAACGAAAATATATACTTTAATGTTAGATAGAGTGTAGAATATATTCATTAGATATTTATATATTAAAAATGTATGTAGTATACTCATTTTACCCAAATAAGTATTTTACCTTATTCACCTTAAGTATGGTAGAATACAATAACATAAATGTTAGAAGAAATTTAGCGCTAGTCTCATTTTTTATAGGATAATGGTGACAGTCCACCTGGTAAGTGGTTGCTGTGGCCCATAGACAATTACATCTATCCTCGATTACGAATCAAAATGCAGAAATGAGGATATGGAGTGTGCGCGTAAACGGAGCCTCATTCACCAGATTAGTGCGGCCACGCGGCCGCCACACGTATATGTCCGGAACACACATGCACACTTGTTGCAATATTTCCCTTCATCACCTTAAAGATAGATATCCATGATAGAGCCATGTATATACGTGGTAGAGCCATGCCACAGCTGTATTCCTGGTATAGTTGCGGCACGAATGGGTCGGCTTGACCAGGGAAGGACCACGCTCTCACAGAATACCAGCGTAAAATAGCAGCTTAATGCTGCTGTGTGATCGTATGGTGAGTGTAGAGAACCAGAGACCCTTTTTACTGGAAAAGAGCCATTCCATCGTAGTCCTCCCGGGTGATAACGCATCTGCATTTTGATTCTCTTTTGGGGATAGATGTAGATGTCTATGGGCCACAGCAGCCACTTACTATCAGGTGGACTGTGTGCTCGTTTGTCACTCTATCCTATAAAAAAAAAAGTTCGCTTTCCTATCACCTAAACAATCCCGAATTGAAGTAACATGTACTACTCTGTCATTTGCAACACGCATTAGAGCCCATGAGCTCAAAATTACTTAGTCTGTGGCATAAAATGGTGCTCTGTGCCTCTTTCCACGCGCTCCGTACTGCCGCACGGAGGTTGTTTGCGGTGTCTGTTCTAGGACGTAGTACATATTAGTTCAATCCCATTAGTCACTTTATAAAACATGCTAGGCAAGTAACACACTTTGCACGTTCTTTCTACACACACACACACACACACACACACACACACACACACACACACACACACACACACACACACACACACACACACACACGCACGCACGCACGCACGCACGCACGCACGCACGCACGCACGCACGCACGCACGCACGCACGCGCACACACACACACACACACACACACACACACACAACAACAACGGGAATTTATTTCATTATAACATCCATTCATCCATTTCATTACAGCCTATAAAAGACCAATGCTGAACATGAGCCTCCCCTATAGATTACCTCATAGAGAAGATTTTGTCATAGTAGTCACCCTTGGCAGGCGAGTTGGCAACCGCAGTTCTTTATTATTTTGAGTTGATATCAGGATCATGCTACTGCTTATCTTCTGTTTTAATTTCCCTTTGTCGTCTCTTACGACACCCAGGGGACGATATGTTATATAGAATATTCTTACACCGCCACTACACGGTAATAAAATAAAATAACATCCATCAAATATATTTAAATACATCATTTTTTATTACCGACAAAAAGTGAACTCTTTTAATGCAAACTACAGAAAAGATAATTCCCGCAAAAAAAAATCACGTCCGTTTATCGAGTTGGGAAAAAAGTGTTATATCAGGTTAGTGATACAATGAGAGATTCGCTTATAAATTTTAAGAGTTGACAGTAGGGGATAGTATGTGCCTATGGCTTACAGCATACGTAAACGATCAGGTGCACTGAGTGCCCGTTTATCACTTTTATTTCTATAAAAATAATTGATTCTATTATAAGATAACTCCAAAAGAATTTTAACACATCAATCAATATATTCTTTACTTAACACACATTAAAACAAAATGAAATATAGAAGACACAATAAGTGTTTTTATCGCTCTGGAAGCAATTTCTTTCAGACAACCATTTTACACAAAGAACTGTTGTTTACAACGTATGCCGAAAAGGCATACGCCTTGTACATAAATTAAACAAGTAAAAAAAACATAAATATAATACACATACACATCCTAAAATGGTTGTTACTATTTTAGTTTTTATTATTTTTCATAATATTTTAATGGATATCGCATCAAATAATTAGCGCTAGCTACTGTAATATCTCAAAAGCTAAGCGTTTTTAATAAATTTCTCAGTACACGAGCAAACTGGATTCCATTCTCGCCGACACCAATAAAGTTGTCGATAGCAATACTTATTATTAAAAGTGTCAATTTATCAAGTACTTGGCGGTGAAGAAATAACATCATGAAGAAAGTTGAAAAGATTTCCGCTATCTCGTTCTGCAACTACTTGGCAAACCAATCGCTACATAAATTTCAGACATGAGAGAAGGAACTTTACTAAACACTTTGCTCTTTCAATATGCGCTTATTGTAGCCCCAACATTTCTTTAAAGTTATGACTCTTTTGCGCCGTTATTACCGACCATTTGTAATGTCCGCAGGCGGTCGGTATAATTTAAATATTTTTATAGAGTGGTATTTATTGAAAGGGTGTATTAATTTTATTTTATGGTCAAATAATATAAGTTTGTAGCAATTCATATGGACTGTTTACATGACTATATTTTTTTTTATAAAAATGAATTGACAATTGAACTTAAGTCCACCTGATGGTAAGTGACTACTGCAGTTACTGCAGGCAACTGCGACCAACTTCAAACAAAAAAGACGCCTTCAAAACGATCACTACTTAGCGGATATGAATTGAATCTACTCAATTTATTCACACGATCATTTTATAAGCTTGATCTGGATATATGTATGAATGTAAACAAACACTTCAAGATTTATTTTTATTTTATTTTATTTTTATGGAGTAGGAGGCAAACGACCATGCGGTTCACCTGATGGGAAATTATCACCATCGCTTATGAACATCTACAACATCAAGGGAATTGCTTGTGCGTTGCTGGCTTTTTAGGAATGAATAGGCTCTTTTATTGAAAGTCTCGAAGTCGTATTAGTCCGGAGAAACCGCTGGTGATAGTAAATTTCACAGTTTCCTCGTGTGAGTAAGAAAATTCCGCTTAAATCGCACAGTAGGGGACCACCAGTCAACGAAATGATGAGGATGGGATTTCGAATTCTGTCGCAGTGTACGATGGTGGGATTCAGCAAGATGCCGGAATAATTTGAAATTTTTCTGATGTGTGGATGATAAATATAATACAATAGTTTCTTGACTATGACCTAGCATTCTCACTAAGATAGTTACAGCTCATGATCAATGCGTGTTGTTTATGTTTTTTTTTTAAATTCCATATGTAACTAGCTTACCAATAGTAAATAAAATTGAAGTTTAAAAGAGGATAATATTAAAAAATTAAAGAATATAATTATGGTTTGAAACTCATAATCTACTTAGGAGTCCGTCTGGATAGCCGCCACCATCTAACCAAATTCTACCGCCAAGCAGTAGTGCTTGCACTGCTGTGTTCCGATCTGCAGGGCTTAGAGAGTCCGTATAATTACAATTTGTATACAGTAAAAAAAGCAAACTATTACATGACCACTGATGCATCGGAAGATGTAGAAGTTAATACTCCTTTCTTTCTACCGCCTTCAAAAAGGAAACAGTACTCAATACAACTGTATGTTTTTTTTTTGTGTGTTACCTCATAATTTTTTACTGATTACACCGATTTCGATATTTCTTTTTCATTTGAAAACTGGTACTTCACATGTAGTTCCATATAAATTTGATTAAGATCTAACCAATAGTTTTGAGTTTTTCTTAATAATTTATATTGAATTCGGTTGTACAAAATTTTTAGTTATAAGTTATTAGTGAAAACGGAGAAGCTTCTTTGTGTACGTTAAATTCGGTGATCAAATGGTACGATGCGAAAGAGACAGTAGGAGTAATGATTCATTATATTCTCGCAAACACTATAAATTTAAATAAAACTAATTTTACGGATTTTATCGCGTATATTAACTTGTTTTATTTTCCCGACGTTTCAGACAGTAGGAGTGGTAGGATCGTGGTATCAGCTATGTCAGAACATTTTTACAAACGTTTTTTTTAAACAACGCCAGTTACTACCATTTAGTAGCAAGCTCTATAGCTATAGTGATCAGCTTATTTATGGTTATTTTACTAATAAATGAAATATACCTTTATGGTATATTTCACTACCGGTGTCCTATAATGAAAGACTGTGGACAACTGGTTTCGTTACCTTATATGCACAAAAAACAGGTAATTGAGAAAATTGTGTTTGTTCCTATTAATGCAAAACGCCTGGAGAGATTTAGAAGTAATATGTTAAAAATCCTTCCATCCCTTTCTTATAAGAACAATGCAGACTATTTATATAGAGAATTATTTACCTTTATAAACAATGAATTTAATAAAAATTCATTTCTAAAACATTCTCCAGAAACAGTCGCAAGGCATTTAATGAGTGGGCGACAGTAGGAATTCATAAAAGCAGACGAAGGTTATATGACCTTTACCATGAAAGATCGTATAATGTTTCCGATGCTTTTAAAGAATATGTAAAAAATTATTCTAAAATGTTTAAAAGAGTTTGCTCCACAGCCAAATCATTACATATTAGTGACAAAATTAAGACGGCTAATAATAAAATTAAAATGACGTGGAGTTTAATTAACAGCGAAACGGGTAAAGAGATACCTCGTAACTCAAACTATCAATTAAAAATTAATAATGAATTGACTAAATCAAATCAAGAAGTTGCAGCGGTTTTTGAGAAATATTTCACTGATGTTCCTATCTTGACAACAAAGTCATTGAATACTTCTCCAACTGTCGCCGAGTCATTACTTAAACAGAATGTTAATACCTGTTTAAAAGAATTTTGATTTGTAAAAGTATTACCGCATAATATTGTAAAATACTTCAAAACCATTGATGTAAAGAAAATCGCAGATTTGTGGGGGATTTCGGTTACAGTGATTGCGTCCATAATAGATTTAATTGCACCTCATCTTGCTATTATTTTTAATACTTGTATCGATTCTGGTGTGTTTCCTAATTTAATGAAGTATAGTAAAGTAATACCTTTATTTAAATCTGGTAGTACATTGGCCCCGCTAATTATAGACCTATTTCTGTACTACCAACTCTCAGTAAAATTTTTGAAAAAATAATTTTGGATCAATTGTTAATTTTTTTCAATACAAATAAATTACTTCATAAAAATCAATTTGGTTTTACAAGCGGTCGCTCGACGTCTGACGCCGGTGTTGAGCTTATGAAATATATTTTTAATGCCTGGGAGAATTCACAAGATGCCTTAGGTATTTTCTGTGACCTTTCCAAGGCTTTCGATTGTGTTCATCATGATACATTAATCAGGAAACTACAACATTACGGTGTAAAAAATTTGGCGCTTAAACTTATTACTTCATATTTAAGTAACAGAACTCAGAAAGTCGTCATTAATGGTAAATGTTCCTCCGGATCGGTAGTATCAATGGGCGTTCCTCAGGGCTCGATTCTTGGCCCATTCCTGTTCTTAATCTATATTAATGACTTACCTTATCTTGTATGGGACAATCACGATATAGTATTATTTGCTGACGATACCTCTTTAATTTTCAAACTGAAACGGCAGTCAATTAAATATGACGATATAAATAATGCTCTATCGAAACTAGAACATTGGTTTAACGCCAACAATTTTCTCTTTAACGGCAATAAGACAAAATGTATTAAATTTACAATACCTAATGTAAAGCATTCGAAAACCAATGTGCTCTTAAATGGGGTGGAGTTGAGTCTTGTGGATACCACTGTTTTTCTCGGTATTACTATTGACGCGAAACTTCAATGGGGCCCCCATATATCTAAATTAGCAAGCAGACTTAGTTCTGCAGCATATGCTGTAAGAAAGATTAGAAATCTCACAGATGTTGAGACAGCTAGGTTAGTGTATTTTAGTTACTTTAATAGCGTAATGTCTTATGGAATTTTGCTATGGGGTAATGCGACTGATATTGAAGCTATATTTGTTTTGCAAAAGAGAGCCGTACGGGCGATTTATAATCTAAATTGTAAAGAGTCCCTTAGAGAAAAATTTAAAGAAATAAACATATTAACTTTGGCATCGCAATATATTTATGAAAATATAATGTATGTACATAAAAACATAAATAGCTTTAATAAGAATAAGGATGTTCATACCTTAAACACTAGGAACAAACATAAGCTTGTAATGCCACTTACTAGACTCCACGGAATTAATAATTCATTTATGGGGCAATGTATACGCTTTTACAACAGAATCCTAGAACATGTTCAAAGTTTGTCAATAAACAAGTTTAAAAGTTTTATTAAAGAAAAACTGTACAAAAAGGGTTATTATAATATCAAGGAATACATGAATGAAAATTACCCCTGGGAATAGGGTGATCGCCACCATGCTGGTTCTATGAAAATTCATTTAAAATTGTATGAACAAAATTATTGTTAAGTGATATTATGTTTAAAAAAAAAGTCCCGCTGGGTTTCTTACTGGTTCTTCCCAGGACAGATGTATTTTCCGAACCAGTGGTAAATAAAATAATGACTTTTAATAAGTATTTTGTAATAATCCATATTGAATAAAAATCATTATATTCTATTATATATTATAATATATAAAGATATATTATGATATTTAAAATATTTTGTGATTCGAACGAAATAAAACATATCATCTTCGCTCCTGCTTCCAATTGGCAGGCAGAGACCTCAGTAAAAACCGTTAAAAAGGCGATTGAAATATTTAAAATGGAAAACCGTACACAATTTTGACGGTTCCGTGGCGCAGTGGCTTAGCAATGAGTTGTTGCGCTGGGGGCCGCGGTTTCGAATCCCGCGCGGAACAAGTATTTGTATGGCCAAATAATTTTCTCGGGTCTGGATGTTTGTCCTCGATCAACTTATATTTGTAAACTGCCTCCAAGATACAGGAGAAAATAATAGTGTGGTTTGATTTTCTCCTGTTCATCCTACGTTAAAAAATATTTTTTCTTTGATTTTAATAAATTTAAAATGAATTATACAAGTGTACCACATTGCAGCACTGGAGTTTCTCCAGCACAACGAGTGCTAGGTCACCCTTTATGTAACAAATTAGATTTTATCGTACAAACAACAACGAATTTACCTTCGAGCTCATCCGATGCAACTACAGTAAAAAAAAAATTAAACAGATCTCACAATGTAAACAATAGAGTGAAAAAAGGAAACTAATAGTCTGATAGCTGGCGACGAATTTTGTGAAGGTCCTTTTGGCAAGTTGAAATTGTGAAAAAATATAATTTCGTCAATTGGCGAATCCGGTCCCGCGAGTCTGGCAAAGCGTTTGCAGTTATTTCGTCACTGCGCAGCATATGATATTTGCAAAAAAAATTCCAAATTTTTTTTTGCAACTTGATTTCTTTTTTATCTTTTATTTTATTTTTTATATAATTCAAAAAAAAAATCCCAGACGTTTTTGTCGGTTATAAAGTAATACCAGACCTCTCCAAAAATATTTTTTTAAAATTCCCAAAAAATATACTTTTGGCAATCTCAAATTTTAATCAAGTATAAATTATTGTGTAATGTTGTGTTTAAATAATACCTGCAAATCGCCAGACGAATTTAGCGATTTTAAACGGTTATAAAGTTAAACATTGGTGATGAAGTTTTATTTAAGAATTACTATTGCAACGGGAGTAAACACACCTGGATTAAAGAGATAATTAAAGAAAAAATAGGGTCATGTTCAGAATATGGATTCCATCGCTGCAGTTAATGCTGAAGAAGCACACTGACCAAATGGTTTCCTATAAAGGATCGAAGTAGGGCTCAACAAAACTACCATATGCATTTACTGGTGTTAATAACAGTCACTCGTATTTTAGGTTTATTTCTACCCCAAGGGAAGGGGAAATAGCTAGAAATGTGCCAGATCGACGGGAGAATGGATATAGGCGATGCTTGTATCCTGCTTTGCGGAAGAGTGGCTCTTCTACAGATGTCATGCAGAGCGTGGATTAGGCGGATGAATTATGGGAACCAAGTGTAACACTATCGGAAGATAAAGATATTGGTAAATCCAACGCATGCCTTAAGTGTATAAAAAAAATCCGTATAATATTATTATACGTAATTTTTAAAGTACATTACACACAAGTATTCACTAAAAACCTTGTAATAATAGGAATATTTTGTATTTCTACGGCAATCTTTTTCGCTGCAAACAATATCCATATATATCCACTCACAACGGCGGCCGAGGCCGGAATGACGAATGACGTGTATTTAGTGAAATAAAATTCATAAAAGGTTGCTAAAACACCGAAAATTTCAACATTTTGCAGCCGAAAGAACACAAACTAAACTAAACAAAACAAAATTAAACCGCCATTTACATTCAATGGCTTCCCACATTATAGATGAGTTTTAAAAATAGATTGAGTTGAACAATTGATATTTTCAAAAATTATCGTGTTTACAAAGCCATGCGAACTTGATAAATCCACACTATAACTTACTAAAACCCCTTTTTTATGTAAAAACTAGCAATTAATCGATTTAAAAAAATATATTAATAAGTTCAACAATCATTTATCTTTCTGACAATGTGCTTTTTATATCATTTATATGTATAATATGATTGCTAGATACGATTTCATTTTTTTTTAATGGGATAAGGGTGACAAACGAGCACACAGTCCACCTGATGGTAAGTGGTTGCTGCGGCCCATAGACATCTACATCTATCCACGTTTGCGAATCAAAATGCAGATGCGTTGTCACCCGTGAGGACTAAGATGAAATGCCTCATTTCCAGTAAAAAGGGCTTCCGGCCACCTGCACTCACCAAGCGAAACGCAGAGGTAAACCTCTACTTCACGCTGGTATTCATATGACAAAACGTTGGAATCTTGATTTTTAGGCGCTAGTAGAACATACCAACGCGTTTTGCGCTTACGGAATGCAATTTACCACCTAGAGAATATGACTTAAGGCCCCGCAAAGGGCGTAGATTATTGTCGCAATAAATTAAAAAAAAAACTTATTGTAATCACCCGATTTTCAGTATATGTTTTGTCTTGTTGTAGTCTTGCTTCATTTTAATGTTACTGATATCCATTGGCTCCAGTAGCTACTAACGTTTTGAGGACATTTTGGTCACGGCGGTCAGCCTCAACAAAGGCTAGCCATCTGCAAAGGATAGGCTTACAATTAACAAGTGTATGCGCAAACACAGGTGCATTCTCTATTCATATGTCTCTCATAGTCCGATAGGACGGTAAACCGACACGACTGCAGAGAGATCAGGCGCAGGAATTACGGCTTTACGTACTTTCAGAGACACGGGGATGAAACACAGCCAACCTCCTGACACCGGGCAGCTACTGAGAATTTCTTAACAGAAAAACTCGATGACTTTTCTTTTGGCCCGACCCGGAATTCGAATCTGAGACGCGTTGACCACAAGATCAACTAGGCAATCACTAAACATTAGATGGACTGTTAGTTCGTTTATCACTTCAATTTTATATTAAAAAACTATAATTAATGGAAACAAACTCATATAGCACAATTTAGCTTTGAATATTAATAAAAAAGATGCATGATGTCCTGTCTTGTTGTTCACGCTAACTCGCTGCGGTCGGCAACCTCTGAATAATACACTAGCTAACATTATAAATTTTACGTGTGCAAAGGAAAATGTATCTTTTGTGAAACGTGTAAAAGCGTCAGGATATAACGTGGATTGCAGGAATAACGTAAATGGTGTGGAATGCATGTATATTTAATGCACTAAACAAAGCTTCGTGATTTAAAGAATTTTTTTTAGTGTCCCTCTGTTATACAAAGAACATTTATAATTGTCACACAATTGTGTGTGTCACTTTTTGATACGTCATAAAATATTTGACTGAAATAGATAAATATTTAGGAATTCTTTTCAATGAAAGGTTTCAACTTAAATAACAGAAAATATTACAAAATTGGCCAAGTGCGCGTCGGGCCTCGCTCTATTGGGGTTCTCCGTATATTATGACCAATAAACTTTTTTTATCTTAATATTTCATTAGCTAATGTTTTTTTTTTTGTTTTTAGAAATATTATAAAACTAAGAAAATATAGGTACATCTGTCACAGCTTACAAACAACATTAGGAATGAAAGTTTTCAGTATTTGTTGTTTGAATATATTATATACAAAACTTATAAGCTCCTACTAATTCTACTACTAATACTAATTACAAGCTTAGTTCTTTTAGATAGACCCAGTAACGAAAACGGTCCAAAACTGACAAGATTGCTGACGAAACTTTTTAATACGAGTCAATCTTTTTCAGACAGTTATACTCCACATGCTAAGTTTGTTTTTTTTAAAATACTTTACCCCCACACTAGGATTTTCTCCTGTATCGTGGAGGCAGTTTACAAACACATATTGCACAAGGACAAACATCCAGACCCGGAACAATTATTTGTAGGCCATACAAATACTTGTTCCGTGTGGGATTCGAACCCGCGGCCCCAAGCGTTGCAACACATTGCTAAGCCACTACGCCACGGAGCCGTCAAAATAAAAAACATTTTAAGCTCTTTTCTTATGTGTCCTACTTGTCTGAAAAAGATAAACAAAATGAAGAATTCGTCAACAATTGCCAATATCTCTTCCCTTCATTTCAAAAGTGATTTCTCTAAGAGATGAAATGAGGTCTGTGTTCAGCATCGGGACAGATAATAATAATGGCCAGTCTCGACGAATCTGCGCAAGACAGGATTATAGTGCACGAGAGTGTTCGCAAGCACAAGTGCGCTCTCTATTCTTTCACTCTTATAGTTCGATGGGACGGCAATGACCAGAGAGAGATCGGGAACTGTATAGACTTTACGTTCTTGAGAGTCACAGAGGTGAAACAATGCCAACAACGAATCTTTGGACAGAAAAACTGAATTACTAACTTTAAAATGAATTCTAGTAAAAACACCTAAGTTAAATTTAACGCGATAAAATACATGAAATAAAATTTTGTTCGATGTGTAATATTTGTGTAAATATAATAAATCACAATGTTATTCCTTAAGCAAATAAAATAGTTGAACAATAAGATAACGTATTTTATATTAATGTGTGACTTCGGGCCTTACAGCTGCATTATTATGGCCAGAGCACGAAGAAGTCCTCAGAGGTGACAATGAAGCATTAGGATACCTAATCGATATTAAATCATTTTCTACTGACTTCAAATAGGAGGAGGTACTCAATTCGACTGTATGTTTTTTTATTTTTTATTTTTATGTGTGTTACCTCATAACCTTTTTTTGGCTTAACTGATTTCGATTATTGTTTTTTTTTTATTTGAAAGCTGATGTTTCTCATGTAGTCCCATATAAATTTGATCAATGTCTGACCAACAATTTTTGAGTTGTTCTTAATAGTTTATAGTGAAGTCGGTTGTAAAAAAAAATTTTAAATTATACTTTCCTAATTTATAAGTGGTAGAACCACGCTGCAGCTATATTTTGGCTGTAGCACGAATACATCGACTCTACTGGAGTAAGACATGTCTTTCACAGAATACCAGCTTAAAATAGCAGCTTAATGTTTCGTATGGTGAGTGTAGAGAATTAAAGACTTTCTTTAAATGGAAACGAGGCATTCCATATTAGTCCTCAGGGGTGACAACGCATCTGCATTTTAATTCTTAATCTAGGATAAATTTATATGTCTCTATGGGCCACATCATCGGCTTACCATCAGGTGGATTTTGTGCTGGCTTATCAACGTTATTTCTATAAAAAAATCATTGACTGATCATAACATTCAATATGGTAGTTGCAAAATTTCGTTTTAACTTAATTTTTAAATTTAGGAACATATTTTGGCAGCATTAGTATTAAGGTGTCGCGGTCAGGCACTGAATAATTTATGTATTTGAAATTTCTTGAATATATTTGCTCAATTGCCTTATTACCGGTAGATACGGTGCGCTAGAATATCTCTCCGTTTCTCAGCAGATGTCATAAAAAATTCCGTGCAATTTCGAAAGAGTAAAAACCGAGCTTCAGCAAACGAGGTGAGGCACCTGGCTAGTTTTTGTTACGACAGTAGCTGGTAAAAACTGGATGGATTAGCTGACGATTTGGTGTGGTACTTCGTATGGTAGTAAATGCCACGTTGATATGGGATTTAAAACTAAAAAAAATTGGCCAAGTGCGTGTCGCGCCACGCACAATGTAGATGTAGGATTTTATAGTTGCAAGTCACAATACGTAAACATAGAAAGGGCTTTCTTCATACCATGAGCAGATTAAGATTAAGCGGTTTGAACACTATACTCGTAACGACTTAAATGGGGCCAAATTAGGCCGATGGTAACTGAAGGACTTTATTTCAAGCAGACTTGTAGGGAACGGTATTTGAATTAGTCCGTCCAAAAGTGGATATAATTCCCTATTTATCTATTAGTGCTTGGCAGTTAAACCCTAAGATAAACATGACCGTACCGAACCTTCCAATGAACCACCACCGTCCTATATCATCCTGAGGGTCGCCCGTGTTATCCAAGAGTAACACAAATGAATCTGTAGGCCTACAATAACTACTAAATAAAAAATAAACGAAAGTGATATGTCTGTATCGGTCTTTCAGCGATCGATCTGTCTACCCCGCAGAAGAACACATAAAGCTATAGCAGTAATGCATATAATTCGTTTTTTCATGGTTTATACAATGCAGCTAGTTTTAGGTCATTTTCTATGGAATTATAACGAAATTGTAACAGTCCAAGTGCATTTAATAAGTTTATCGACTATTACTCGTTAACTTGTTAAACCTACTTAACTTTTGATAGTTTTCCTTTTAACGTCACTAAATATACTACTACTAGCTGTGCCCCGCGGTTACACACGCTTATATCACGCGTCTATGCCACATCACATGATACTTAGTTCGTGCATTTTAGATAGCAATGTAGGGAAAAATTGGCTAAATTAGTAGAGGTCTTTTAACTATCGGCATATGTAGGTTGTAGAGCAAAGTAACATTTAATCCCCACTTTCTCACACTACAAACTTTCATGTATCGTGTACTGATTTCTTTAGAACTAGAAAAAACCGCGATTCGAGATACATTTTGTACCGCGGAGGGGGGAGGGGTGACGCTTACCCAGGAGGGGGAGGATGAGTTGATAAAATGTAACTTTGCTCTATAACGTACTTATGCCTATAGATGAAAGTGCTCAATTAATTTTGCCAATTTCTTAACTAACACTATTGAACCAACCAAGCTTATAGAAGAGTTCATTGCGGGTTTGTCTCGGTTGTAATCGAGCTGTTAATGTTTATGCGTTGTTCATGCACCGATCCGAATGTTGATTTATTTTAATTTTTCGTTATCTCTTAGACTATGCGTCAAAATAACATGTTATAAATAGCAAACTTTATCCTAATAAAATTGTCTTGATGATGAAGTAACTTTTGTCCGTAGGGATTAATACACCATGCCTAATAATAACGCTCATAAATCACTTTTGAATTTTCAATTATTTTTGTCACAAAAAACCTTATTGTGGCTAATGAATAAGAAATAGGCATATGTAATCACTTGTACTTACTAGCATTGTATTTTACATAACACTAACTATAAGGTCGGGGAAAAAGTTTCGTTGTATTTCATACACAATTCAAGACTTTTTTTTTTCAAAGTTTAATTACATTTAATTATAATATTAATGTACCATTTTGTTCGGTAACTTGTTGCCATCTTGTCGGTAGTAACCTAATCCCGTTGCTGTAAAAATCTTGGGATTTTTAAGACAAAAAAATGCGACAAGTAGTTTTGACAGTCCTCTCTTGATATTAACCTAACACTAAGCAAATCATTCTGAAGAGACCGAAGTATATGAAACTCTGAAGGTGCAAGGTCAGGAATATGTAAATGGTGGATGCATTAACACTTCCCAAGTAAGCTCTCTCAATTTTTGTTGAGAGGCTAAAGATGTGTGTGGTCTGGCGTTATCATGATGGAAAACCACTCTATTTTATAGGATAAGCCTGCACCTGCTACTTTTGACGCTGTTACTTGCTACTGGTCTAAATATTTTAATATATAAAGTCTTAGAAAGGATGATTATAATATCATCTATAGAAAGCCATAAGATCTTTCTGTCATTCCCAAGCTCACCTCTTACGATATACATGGAACGATATGGAGCTAGAAAAATGATTAAATATGACTAAATGACCCGGCAAACGTTGTACTGACCTATCTAGTAGATAGCGTGGTTAGCTTCACTTCGAATCCATTTCGAACTTTTACAACGTAGGTCGACCACAACGCGTCGGATGCACCCTTGCATCACAGTTTCTGTTCTGAATTGCCGGTCTCATAGTATATGTTGCAGCTTTTGACATATATTAACAATATATCATTTTGTTCTTTAAATATAGAGTTTGTTTATAACTTAATTACTGCGCCACATATCAGATCCTATATAAAAACCATCATCTCAGCAAAACCAAATTTAACTTGTAAATATAAGCTCAATCGGTTAAGTCGTTCGAGAGTTACACGATCACCAACAGACGCATCAACTATCATTTTTTAATAATATATAATTGTTTTCTAAGCATATTTTATTTTACTCTTCCTTAACAATTCATCAAAACTTGATGAATTGTTAAGTGCCAAGTTGACTGTCGGTACATCGAAGTGCTGAAGTGTTTGTACACTAGGACTGCTATGGCTATCCGAGTACAGGACCAGAGTATGAAACCTATCCAACTGCAGAGGTTCCAGGTCGAGGTTATATCCCCGAAGGTAATATTCACCGCTGCATTGGAAGACGTTGTCAAGCTACTGGACTGAAAGTATACGGTATTTAACATCATTGGCGAGTATATCACTCAACTTTGATTTGCCGATGATATAGTCTTTATAGCAGAATCGCTGGAGGACTTAAGCACTATGCTCAATGACCTCAATAGTGCATCCCAACAGATAGGTCTTAAGATGAACGTGGACAAAATAAAGATCATGTCTAATATTCATGTTACACTATGGCGGTAGTTGTTGGGAGCACTTAACTCGAAGTTGTTGACGAGTATCTTTACCTGGGACAAATAGTCCGACTAGTTAACTCCAACTTCGACCGAGAATTCAATCGACGGATTCAACTCGGCAGCGTTCAGGAAAATACGACACATCTTCTCGTTAGGTATGTCATAACTTGAAAACGATACTATACAACCAGTGCGTGTTGCCAGTGATGACTTATGAATCTGAGAAGTGATCCTTCAACGATGGCCGTATGAGGAAGCTCAAGGTCACTCAGCGAGCTATGGAGAGGCCTATGCTCGGAGTTTCTTTGCGTGATAATCTTAGAAATGAGGATATCTGCAGTAGAACCAGAGTGACCGACATGCTTCAACAGATTAGTAAGCTGAAGTCAATGGGCTGGCCATATAGCTAGAAGAACCGACAACCGATGGAAAAAATAGTTTATCGAGTGGCAGCCTCGTACCAGTAGACAAAGTGTAGGGCGACCTCAAATTAGATGGAGTGACGACCTGGTAAGGAATGCAGGAAGTCGATGGATGCATGTGGCTCAGGACCGTGCTTGGTGGCATTCCTTGGGGAGGCCTATGTTCAGGCCTCTATTACCAAGTTTAAGTGTTTTGTTAAGCTTTTTTTATAGGATAGGGTGACAAACAAGCACACAGTCCACCTGATTGTAAGTGGTTGCTGTGGCCCATAGACATCTACATTTATCCTCATTTGCAAATCAAAATGCAATGCGTTGTCAACCGTGAGGACTAAGAATGCCTCTTTTCCCGTGAAAAGGGACTCCGGTTCTCTACACTCACCATACGATACAAAGCAGCGTTAAGCTCCTATTTTACACTGGTATTCTTTAAGAGCGTGGTCCTTCCCCGGTCGAGCCGACCCATTCGTGCTACAACTATACTGCTAATATAGCTGCAGCATGGCTCTACCACGTATAAAAGCTGAAACTGTATAAAACATTTTATTATAATATAAACGAATACATGGCTGATAATAACCCCTGGGAATGAGGTGGTCGCTTCCAAGCAGTTTGTAAAATAAATTTCGTAAATAGTTTGTACAACCATTAATGTAAAATTTACTTTAAAGAAAATCCCACTGGGTTTCTTGCTGGTTCTTCCCAGGACCGAGGGTTTTTTCGAACCAGTAGTAAAGTAAAAAATTACTTTCAATAAGAATTATACATGTGATCTATATTGAAGAAAAAATTATTCTATTCTAAAATTATTCTATTCAGCAGTGCATGCAAGCGGTAATAATGATAATGATGATGTTTTATGCGTAGGTTTCATTCAAAATTTTACACGATTTTTGTAACTGGTACAACCGATTTCGCGAGGATTTCCATGAAGGAACTACCAGATGTGTCAAAAATGGATATATGGCGATCCACTACTATATGATTTACTAGGAGTTTTCTTCCTCGCACGACTTCTTTTTGCAATTGTTTACCACCGACGATTTTTCTCTTCTGTTGCAGTTGTTAATGGGCGGGGTCGACAATTATCCTCTGCTCGTTTTCCTCCTTTTCTATAAAAAAAACTATCCAAAATGACCGGCTCCATAGAAGCGGATATAAAGGTTTATCTGAATTAAAACTATTTTATTTTTAAATAAATTATTACTTTGAGCATTTGAATTAAAAAGTTTGCAACATATCGCTGACCTCTATTAAAAGTACCTCTGTGTTTGATTTTCCAACTTTTCAAAGCAACTCAACGCAACAGAGCTAATAAAAGTAGTTATAATAACATATCTAGTTCCGTAACAAGAATATGAATGCAGTTATGCTTTGTATGGCATATGTTTGAATGCAGTTGCAATTCTCTAGATTAATAACGCGAACGGAACTCGGTTGAAGCAACATAACTAACGTGACAAGTTTGTTGTATAAAAAAATAAAATATAATAAAAAAATATAATTATTTAGATTGTATGCTGCAATATGTTAATTAGGTAATGTATTCCTATCAAAGAAATATGAAAGATAAAATAAGATGGTATCCCACAGAGGGCTTGCTCTTCACTAGAACAAGGAATATTCTACACAGAACCCAACCAGACATGGAGTGTAGAGTAGAAGGAGAACCATCTCATACGGGGGGAAAGTTGAAAAAGTGTCCAAAGGAAAATGGGATTTTTGGACCTGAAGTTAACTAATTGGTTTATACTTTTGAAAATTGGCCGTATTTTTCTTAAATAAAATACAAAAAAGTAGCTCGTTTTACAATTTAGATTTCTAAAAAACAATAAAATAAGAAATAAGTTAGAAAATCGATTGTAGTGTATTATTTATGGCAATAAATCGATTACCTTAAAGAATACACTAGTGAAATTCTCGTTTCTAAACGTTATCTTCCAATAGAGGACTTCTCATTTTGAAACTTGACAGTTAAACCTTCAAACTATTTACTTAAAAGAAAAAGACAGATGTTCGATTCGTTTAAAAACGAGCGCAATATAATCGATTCGAATTGAGCATTTTAATATCTATTTTCAATTATATTTCTGTATTAATTATATAATGTAATGTAAAAATACAAAACATCAAAATTCCAACAAGTAACAGTTACAACAACAATTCAAGTAATCAATCTCAGATCGATATCCCTAATATGCACTTCACTTAGCTGTTGTTTTTTTAACTTTCGTTAATCGTTTCACCATTTCGTTTCATTATTAACCACCGCTTTTTTGATGATTTTATACTATTACTGCTTTTATATCTTTAAGTAATTATAGTGAAAAATAGCCTGTTACAGTGTAATAACAGTGAAAAATCACCTGTTACAGGGTAGGTAATAGACAATCTCGCTTTTAATTATTCTACAATAACTCAGCTCCTAGATTGGCAAATCTTGCCAGATTTTCAGCTATGAATTGTTTATATATACGCTTTCAAATGGTCCTACTTTCATCTTGTTAACACTTGGGCCCAAGAATGTATGGAGACGTCTCCTTCTCCTTTATACGAAAATAGAGGTTCCAAAACCTACCACAATAGCGCTGGCGTCTGAAAAACTACGATATGAATATAGCTGTTGTAGACGGAGTGAAGTCAGCTGAATTCAAATATTTACCGCAGCGTCCCCTTATTGGACGCGTTTTTACGTACACTTATCCATATACAGAGATGGTCCTCCTTCTACTCTATACTTCATGCAAACAGAGTATAGTAATATTTAGAAGGGATCTCTTATAACCATAAATAAGAGTGCTCAAAACTTAGAGTACACATAATCAAGACATAGAGCACTCGTATCGGTCATTAGTGATTACCCATTATAATAAGCGTAACCAGATGTTTTATAGATACTGATACATAGAGTGGTTGAATGGTCAGTAATGGGCCTAAGATCGATGCCAATGCGCTTAAGTACTTAAGTTATTAATTTAATTATGTAAGTATTTGTAAATATTAGGTTGGCGTTAATTATAAGGTATGTTTTAACTCAATAAAACATAGGTACGAATTTATGAAACGATGTTTATTAATCAAACACAAAGGCTTAGCTTTCCATTGACGTCAGTCGAGTTTGGTGTTGATACGTATTTTTACAGAATTTTTTTTTTTTATAATAGTGTAACTATTATAAGCACACACACAAAGTTTCAACATGCGGAAACGCCTAATTTTTGAGAAAAGAATTATTGAAAATCAATTATTCTTGCAATATTTATGTCTAATCCTACCATAAAACTGGCGCCATTTTATAATGTCATTGTCGACGTCAATAGGGATGTCGATTCTTTCCGAAAAAGGTCGATTTTTAAATCGATTCAAATCGTAAGCTGATGTATCGGTTCACAAAAAATCGATTTTTAAAATATCTATATTTTTTTAATGTTTCTGTTTATAATGTAAATATAAACCCATTTTATGAAAAACAAGAAAGATACCATGATAAATGATCTCTTATTGAAATTTGTTTTATTTAACAGTACCTATTAGGGCAGATAACAAATAAAATAGGTTAGGTTCAACTTATGTCAAAGAACCGAATTGATTGACCCCGACTTCACCTGGTACGAGTCTGTCCTACCCCTAGAGTGGTTTTATAGAGCCGGAGGCACGTAGGGGGAGCAGCCTCCGCCTGCTGTAACAAATCGTAGGCATCGGACGAGCCGGAGTGGTTGAGACTGGTCGCCGAAGGCGATCAACAAGCCGAAGCTGCGGAGGCGAGGAGGGAGTATTTTTATTTGATATATTTTATATTTTTGCTTAAGAAATTATTGTGACAAGATAAAAAATTAAGTTAAGTACGTAATCAAGGATTTATAACAACCCTGACACACATTTTCAATTTTGTATGAAATATTGAAAAATGCAAATACTAAAAATTACTCTTGTGGCAACTTTGCCACAAGAGTAATTTTTAGTATTTACAACACAATTAAAGGTGCAAATCATAACTCTGTGTTGTGTATTATATTATGAGGTAAAGTTACCTTCAACCATTAAGTCAAATCCTATTATTTTCTTTATAAACCCTGATGGCAAATTTGCCACAAAGTGAGGTTAATTTTGCCATTTTCTATTTTGGCGTATTATCAGTATTTGTTTAAATCACTAATAAATACCAAATCTATGAAGAATATAATATCAAATTTAACATTGACGCACAGTCTGACAATACATTTTGTCTTGGAAAATTGGTCCTAAACTTTAAATTCCTTTCAAAAATGGCAAGGTTGCCAGGTTTCACGGTAGTCGAAATTAAACAGTATCAATTAAATTTTAATTCTTTTTCCTTCATCATCATCATCATTACACCCATTCACAACTCCACTGCTGAACATAAGCCTCTCTCTAGTAATGCCACAAATCACGTCCTGAGACATATGTTTCCGTTGACTTCTTGCATGTCTTCCACCACGTCATTCCTCCATCTAGTGGGGAGCCGTCCAACACATCGTCTACCGGAACGAGGCTGCCACTCGAGAAACTTTCTTCCTGATCGTTTGTCGGTTTTTCTATACAGGAATATATATATATATATATTATATACAGGATACAGGAGAAAATCCTAGTGTGGAGGTAATTTCTTTTTTTAATATCATCCCGTGGGTGATGTAAGAGGCGATAGAGGGAAACATACCAGATAACGGGCAGAGGAGTCTTTTTAAGAACAACATAAATATATATATATATATATATATATATATATATATATATATATATATATATCTGAGACAATCTATGGGGGAGGCCTATGTTCAGCAATGGACTTTGATAGGCTATAACGGCACGGTAACGGTACAATATGTACAAAAAATTTCAATTACTTAGGGAAGCAAATATTTCATATAAATTATTATCTTTAAAATAATGGATATAATAAAGACTACTTTTGCTCCGATTTGAGAAATATTTTAACAAAACCCAAGTCCCAGCTTTGCATAATTGACTTATTTATAAGCGGATTTGTATTTTAACATAACTGCCTGAGGTATAATTTTCTACCGAGAAAATTGGATGAAACGCATAATTTTAATTGTCCTTTTATACAGTCACCCAAAAATATAACATAGTCCGTTAAAAATAGAATTATGAGCCGTGATAGTTGACAGTAAAGAAGAAGACGAATTGCAGTTTTACCGTGGAGGAAAATGAGAGATCTTCCGCCTGGCAAGATGTTCAGCCCTGGGAGCAGCCAACACTCATGTATTAGTACAGAGTTGTTCTATATATAGCGTAATACTTCTGAACTTTGATAGCGTGATTTAGGCTTTGGTCTATTTCGCTTGTGGTGCGATACATCGCCGCCATAGCAGTTTCAGAGTACTCGAGCAAACCGAGTTCAATCCCGGCCTACTCCAATGAAGTTCTTAATTGCAATTTTAAATGGTGATTTATGGAACGCCTGGTAGTAAACGATAATAAGGTGAATTCTTCTGAGGAATAAAATCTTGTGGAATTTATCAACACGTGCTACATCCATCTCAGCAATAATAGGTGGTCCTTTCTGCCTTTTCTCTCTTTTTCTTCCGGTCTGCCTTTTCTTCTCTTTCTACATCACAACTAACAATATATCGATTACGAACGTATTATCCATTTTACTCTCTGCTTCCTCAAGACAATAAATATAATTCATTCATTAATTACAGCCTATCAAAACACTGCACTCTGTACTCCACTGCTGTATACAAGTCTCTTACATAGATTGTCTCATAAGAGGAATCTTAGCCACAGTTCTCTCTCTTAGCAAGTGGGTTGGCAACTGTAATTTTTTATTATTTTGAGATGTTATCAGGAATAGGACGTATAGAGGATGCAACTTTAATTATACTATATACGAGACAGTTACTAAGACATCAGATACTTTACATCATGCGGTCGTCAGTTGCTAATGTAACCATTAAAGTTATTTTGATTAAAACGTAAAATATTACATTACTCCTTTTTAATATAATTTACTAAATACAAATCTTTTTTCCGGCGTTTAAAATAAATTAATTGCATTTCAATAAAAGTAAGAGAGCCCTGCCCTTAAGGGTAATAAAAACCGGACAAGTGCGAATAGGACTTGCGCAGAGAAGGTTCCGTATAAACTGAGCTATGTATCTACTTTTATCAAAAAATTCATAAAATATAGGTAAAGTAAGCACCGGAAAGTGCTTCAAGGTAAAGAAAAGTCGAACTAAAAGACGAATTAATCTTTGCTGAGGAAAAATGTTTTACCATACATAGATGCTGCAGCTGCAAATATAAGTTTATAATCAAAAAAAATACTAAATAATACAAACAGATAATGTTGAATTTTGGTCAAACTATAGAAGAAAAAAATAGGTGAACTAATTACCTATATCGTATTGCGCATATCGTAAGAGGCAAAAGAGGAACACTGAAACAGGAGATGGGGCCACCAAACTTGACAACTATGGCAGAATCCCCACTATGAGGCAATATATGGGGGTGGCCTAGTTGGACTTTTACGGGCTGTAATTGATGGATGGAATTAATTTCAACTTGATACCTCTACCTTAACATAAACTCTTTCAGAAATGATAGGAGGTCTGGGTACACGTAATACGTATAAAGACTGTAACTTTAGTTTTTTTTTTTTTACATCGGTACCTCTAAACGTTCCTTAGAAAAAAAGCCTTGACAGACCGACTGATGGACAGACGAATAACAAAATATTCTTAAGGGTTCCGTTGCCTCCTCTTTGAGCTACGGATCCCTAAAATTCAGAGACTTCTTCCCCAACATAATAGCGATCTTTTAAGAACTCGTTTCTAGTTCATTTATTAAAAAAGCTCTTCAAGCATCAGTTGCCTCAAACAATTCAATCGGCCTCAATTTGTAATTGACGCAATTATGCCTTACAGAATGATACTGAAATTTATTAGCGGAACTTTAATTGGCTTAAAAGCTTCTTCAATAAAAGACTCGATCAATTGGTTGTAAAAATTTAACCTTTAGTAAAATAAAAAGTGTCTATTTTTGCGTTAAACACTTCCATTAACACCGTATAGTGGGTTTTGGATGAATGCATTACTCTTGAAATATCCTGATACTTTTCCTCGGGATGTGCCGGGGTTGGTACATAAACCTGTATAACTTTCAGCGAATACCTTTTGGTATTTTTGAGTATAAGACACGCAATTCTCGTCGACACACTCCCAATCTTTAAAACGTTTTTTACGAAAGACTTGTGGCCGATAAATCCGACACCAGCGCGGATTCAGGATTTTCTCGTCAGTGCGTTGAATGTTGCACAATGAAATCATTTAAGCCGAAATAAGGTTTAGAAAATATAAAAAAAGTACACGTACGACCCTTCAAATACAATTTGAAAATGGAAAAACAACTTTATTTACTTGATGCCTAATATGTGGATGGTGGCTGTGTTACTTGGTTACGTATCTCTACGTTAGGTTGAAATTATTTTGTAAAATATTATAATTAATTAAGGCGTTATTTTATAAACCAAATTCTTTTTAGGCCTTATGTCTGTATGAGTATTGTAAAAGTATTTTAAAAGTATTTTAATGTAAGGTCTTCATTTATTTTTCATATATAAATACACAATTAAATACTCTGTGCGTGCGACCAAAAATGTACGCAAAGCAGCAAGGACTGACTGAAAACCAGTGCGGAGCATCATCATGTTCACCAAATACTTAGCCTATTCCTGTTGCCCCACGTTATATTACGATAATAGTACTTAGTTAATTTGTTAATTATACAAGGCTCTTTTTTTATTATGTCTTAAATTACGTTTTTTTTTGTGATTTGGATAACCACTTTTACTAGTTTCACAATATTTATTTTAAAACAAGGGTCCACCCCGGCCAGTGCCACCTACCGAGTCCAATTGTGAATTTGGACCATCCAGAGATCCACTCAAACGCACACAAATTTTCTTATCAAAATAGTTCGAGCCGTTTTAAAGTTTTAACGACACTAACGGACAGCAATTAAATTTTTAAATATAGAGATTATTATAATTATACTAATTATAACATCCCTAACATATTACATGTTCGGGATGAATCTGAATGAGAAATTGTTTAATAAGAGAAGAGTGTGGTTTGCAAGATGATGTTGTGACCAGGATTAAGAAAGGAATGCTTCGGTGGTTTGGCCATTGTAGAAAGAATGAATGAGGAAAGAGTGACAAAGCAAATTTATGTTGCAGAGGTGAACGGCATAGTCGGGAAGGGTCGCCCTAGGCGAAAGTTTATCGACCAAATTGGCGATATATTAAAACTGGGCCAAAGCAAGAGTACCTTTAACCGACGAGCGTGTATGCGTAGGTATATGGATGTGGAGGAAGCGAGAGAGGTGTGTCAGGATCGTGCCAAATGGAAGTCCATAATCTCTGCCTACCCCTCTGGGTGACAGGCGTGGGTGTTTATGTATTATTAATTATAACATCCGTTTGTTTTGCCTCACGACATCATCAGGATGTTTAAGAATAACGAACAGTTATTATCACTATCATTATTATCTATACATATAATAAAACTGTAAATAGCAGATGTCTGTACATTTTATATTTTTGTAATAAAAGTGATTGAGGGGTACTAAAAATAAGTAATTAAATACATTTCTACCATTTTTAGAATTTTCTGTCTGTCTGTCTGTCTGTTTGTTTGTTAACGTATCACGTATAAAATACTAATTTATATCATAAGAATTGTTAAGGAAATTATAAAGTGTATCTTCGGGTTACATTTAGTCTTTATTTCATTAAAATCAGTTCATTCCATCAAAAGTTATGATAAATATTCTGAAGTATGGGTAGGGAAGTATAGGTACGAATTTGCTCAACGGTGGCTTTGTTTGAGTCATCAAGTGCATTTTAAACTAATATCATATCATAAATCATAGTTAAATTATGTAAAATAATGATATAATTATGTATATCTAAAACGCATTAAACAAAAGTAAAAAAGAACGTATTAAATATATTATAATTATACAAAAATATATTAACCTTATTAACTAAATCTGAAGCACAATAGTTAACCCATTTCTTCGATAGATGGTGGTGTTGTGAAAATGTAATGCTTGCAAATGTGGTTTTTTCCTGTAGATGAGTTTTCATATTTACTGCTAATCTTTATTATATTACTCGCTGCCCTACTGCGTGTTGACAAACTCAATTTATTCTTTACCGCCGAGTACTCTATGTGGTAAATCAAATTTTAAAAGAGCTATTAACAATTTCATTGGTTTTGGCGAGAGTCAAACTTTATTTTTTGCTTACTGTGCAGGCACTGATTTGTAAGTTCTCTTACGTTTTATATAATGTATCAATCGCGTCAATTAATCTCTTTTATTTTTAGAATTGATGATGTTAGCAGCGCCATCTCTCTTTAAATATTTACATATAATAAAAATGATGATAACATGTTGTGTCTCTTTCTGTACATTGTATATATATTTTGGTGGTTAAAATCATTATGGGGAACTGAAAATAATTAAATAAGAACATTTTATAATTTTTAGAATTGTCTGTCTGTCTATTTGTCTGTTATTATATGAACGCATCACGTCTAACGTAAACATCTTTTATTTTCAAAGAAATCGTTAAGAATATCATAAAGCGTATCTTCGAGTTACATTTAATCTTTGTTTTATTAAAATTGGTTCATTCTATCGAAAGTAATGATTATTATTTTGAAATGTAGGTTCGAATTTGTTCAATGGCGCCATAAAATCTCAGAAATAGTAATAAAAAGATTTCTGTGTAAAAAAAAACGTTCCATAATAATTAATATATTTATACTTAAAACACAAAAAGAGATAGGATGTTTTCTCACACAAAGGACGTAATAGATGGAGTTGTACAAATTACAAACTTTTCTGAATTGCTGTGTTGAGATTTTTCGCCGATGAATCGTATTGAGACTTACTGAAGAAATTTGTATCCATCGAAGTCATACAACGGAACCCGACCAAAAATAAAAATTTTGCAACGAAATGTCGTGATATTGTATTTATAATATACGTAAAATCAGAACTGCCATTTTAGCGCTTTGGGAACTAGATTTAGCACTTTTTTGGAATGTATAGCGCGCATTTCGAAATTTTAGCACCTAGCGCTTAATCCAGCGCTTTTTGGTGTATTTAGCACACATTTCAATATTTTAGCGACTAGCGGGTTATTAACTCTTTTATAGCAGCACTGTTAGTCCACATTACCGATAATAATAATAATGACCTTTATTATTTTTTCCCACAAATAGTACATTGCAGTTTATCTTTTTCAAACATATTTTTTCCACAAAACAAAGAGCATGGGAGACGAGTCCAAACTAGGATACCCTGTGCTATGGATCTCCTGGCTTCCCCTTTAGGATGATCAACTTGATTTTTTTACCGACGACTATAAGCGGGGAAATCCCCTTTATTAAAGTTTTCGTTCATGGTTTTGGCAACGCATTTATTTTGCTTTATTCAGTTTTAGTCAGTTGCTTAGAGCACAGCTAAGTTAAAAGAAGTACTTAGAAGTTATAACACAAAGAAACTGTGTAGCAACCGCAATCAGATGCTGACATCTGAAACTAAGTTGCGAAATACATTGCACTTTAAAACAATTAATGACATTTTTATTGTTCGTACAGTACTAACTACTGTTGACAGCAATTGCTATAATTATAAGTCGATGTCCTGCGAAGTATTGATACATCAAAAAAATATTGCCAGAAAAAAAACTTAATGTTGTTTTCTTTATTATGATTATATAAAAAAACACAAACTTTGTTTGTAGTTAATTTAGCGCGAAATCTAGGGCTTTTTTAAAGCGCTGTTTTCATGAAATCTAGCGCTTTTTGGGTTGTTCTAGAGCTGAATGAGTTTTTTTTTTATCTGGCAGCACTGCCTAAAAACCCTCTATTAAGAAGTAACTTTCCTTTCAGTTTTAAGCGCGTTCAGTTCCCAGTTACAGTGAGTGTGTGTTATGCGATGACCGTAAATAAAGCGCAAGGTCAAACTTTACGCGTTGTAGGAGTGTACCTCAGTACTGACTGTTTTGCACATGGCCAACTCTATGTTGCTTTTTCCCGCGGTAGTAGCCCCCGTAACCTTTTTGTGTATACCCCGGCTAAGCCTACTTCTAACGTCGTTTACACAGAAGCTCTATCATAAACGACTTAGAACTTTGATGATAATGATTTATTTTGTTACCACTTATTGATACAGTAATGAAATAAATCGTTTAATATTCTCTTACCTAAACGACAAATTCTTTATGTAAAACCTGTAGACGCGAGCTACGCCGCGGGCACAGCTAGTTATAATAAAATTCCCCGCAACAGACTAATAAATGGAGGAGAAGAAAAGTTAATAGGATATTTTGAGGCGTCATTCCAAAATGTCTATTAAACCTAAGGCAGCCTGCACCTATTCCCACCGTATGTGTTGTATTAAAGCTTGTAAGTCATGTTAATGTGCGAAGCTCTTATCGAAAGCTACGCATGCTGTATGTCGTTGGAGTGTCTTAAATATTTCGTTTAGCTACTTTCGGTATAGAAACTGGCTTCATTTACTTTTTTTTTCTTTATATTTATTTTCTTTACCAATCCGTAAAAGTCTAATGCTGGCCATGGGCCCCTCCCTTTGTATAGAGGATTTACTTTAATCACAATGGGCAGGCGGATCGACAATGCCAGTGCCAGAAGGCCAGAAGTCTCGCACTATTAACTGCCTTTCGCCGGTCTGGGTATTTAACGTCTGATATAAACCGCCATCCGTCAAAAAGAGTTAATAAGAGACAAAGAAAATAAGTTTTATGGCATTGTCCATAATTGCTCCTCATGACGCTCTAGATTTACCGGTAAATACGTTACTATATAGATCACACATTTATGTCATCATTACGATAATTACCATACTATAAACAGTTCTACTGCCTCCTTGGTATTAGTGGTCGTAAGCTAAAATACTGATCATGAAGTTGTACGATGTGTGGGGTGTAATATGTGCGTGTTATTGGATAATTATAAATTGGTTACTTATGCCTGATAACATCACAATATGACTCACTGAAGATGCTGAAGGTGCCTATGGGGTGCAGTAAATAAAATCTCAAAATCACTAATACTATTAAATCACAATTTTGCACGTTGATAATATTTTCTATTTGGCAACGGCCTAGCGTGGTTAGTCACGGGGAACGACTGGCGTTCGCCGCTGAACGCCTCCGGACACAAGTGTAAAATGTCAAATCAGCAAAACGTAAGCAACTACTGTGTTCCTACAAAGTCACAAGTTTTGAATCGCGGGTCGGACAAAAATCAATTAATTTTCAGTAGCTGCTCGGATTCAGGAAGTTGGCGACGTTGCAACCTTGTGCCTCAGGAAGCACGTAAAGCCGCTGTCCCTGCACCTAATCTCTCACTGGTCGTGTTAGATCTGTTGTCCAACAGTGTACACCCTATGCTTGCGCAAACACTCTGGTAATATAATGCTGTTCTGCGCATATGGCTAGTCTCCATTGAGACTGACCTCCGTGACCGAAATTCGGTCTGGAGGACATTATAAACAGTTCACTGCTATACATAATATAGCACTATCGAGCGATTGGCTGGTGGACTGATGGCCCTCTACCGTACGCCATATTCTCTATTTTATATTACAACTCCAAATATTATTTTAGTCTTCGATAATTCCGTGAAGCAATTGTTAAAACTAAATTCCACTTTAGTTTTAACAATAATATTTTTAAGTTGTATTTTAAATTTGTAATAACACTTTTTTTGGTAGGAATTGATGTTTGTTATAATTCATATTACTTATAATAAATTTTTCAAAAACTTTGTAGATTCTTTCTAAGAACTTCCAAATTACTTCAGAACTTATTTTATTTTTGTTAATTTGCAATTTCCATTTGGTTATCAAATTCTTCAGCTTTTCTTTTTAACGGCCGATAAAAAGTTTATTGTCTAATTTCTAGTTTCATATTTCAGGATTGTTTTAACAAGATTTTTATCTCACTTTAACAACATAATAAAACTGGCCTTAGTATCATTTAAGCTGTGTTTTAATTTCTGGCGTATTTTACGTGAAGTTAATTGATTTTATATTTAAGTGTCAGACTTAGGTTAAAATTACTTTAAGATTATTTATTTTAATTTTGTAGACGTGGTAAAAATGACTAATCATTTTTTGATATTATCTGTTGCATGTTTATTTTTATTTTTTGTTTTTTAAAGTGCAACTATGTGTGTTTTGGTTGCAACACAAATGGATCGGCCTGACTGAGTATCGACAAGGCTTCTTTGGGGTTTTGAGTGTCTGTGAACACCTACAGGATCGTCCCCGTCAATACATCAGATTTGATGTACAACAAAAAGAAACCGATTCCTTCCCATGATGATTCGCGAGGCCAATTTTAACAGAGGAGATAGCTGGGTGCTTCCATCTGCTTGGGATCCCATAATTAGTAAAATTAAATCCCAACCTATGCATTCAGATAATATAAACTCATTCTGCATAGGCCAGGCCAAAATTAAATAATTTTAAACTGAACCTAGCCGTGGTTAAGACATAAGAATATTGAACACCTCGGACAGTAGAAGTTAATAAGCTATGGCGCCACGTGTTTCTGTGTACCCTTTTTATCTGGCCATTTCGTCTTGTGGGTATCGTAAGAGATGACTGTGGGAATGCCAGAAAAATCTTATGCCGTCCGATAGATTATATATACCATCTCGTTGGCGCCAGACGTAAAATATCCAGATCAGAAATCAGCAGCAGCGATAATGGTGCAAGACGTCTAGTTCTGAGATTATCAATCTACCTGCATAGTATGACAATTAAGCCAAATTCTCTTTATAACGAGAGAGGCTCGTGCCAAGTAGTGGAGTTATATGGAATGATGAAGATAAAAAGGTGTACTTTTTAAATCCACCCTACAACTGCAAAAGTTCGTGTTTAGCTACTTGTACTTGTTGCCGATGAAGAAGAAAAATGGAGGTTTGATATAAATAAATACACAATAAATATTTCGAGGATTATATTATGATTGTGCTTTGGTATGTGAACTCTATTGAGTGGAGAAAATAATAACGTAAACTCAAGTTAACAACTGCAATTACGTCTAAATGGCATTATTTATAACACATTAAGGTTTCATCTCTAATTTTTTTAACCTTAAAAACAGCTTTCTTTCAAAATAAATGCTACCGCACTTGACTATTTCATCATGATCATCATCATAACAATTCATCACAAGTCCCCTGATGAACACAGGTCCTCCTCAAGGAATATCACAAAGTACGGTCCTGATCCACCCGCATCCATCAACTTCCTGCATCTCTTACAAGGTCGCCATTCCATCTAGTGGGTCGCCTCTCTGCTCACTGGTAGGAAGCTACCACTCGAGAATATTTCATCCTCGTTGACTCCTCGTATATTCGACCTATAGTCCGTATAATTTAAATAAAATCATTAAGATCTGTTCACAATTGACGAACATAATACGTAATATATTACCTACCAAAAGTTACGTATTATTTTCGTAATTTTTGAAATTCTAATTGTTGAAGTCGACTAATAAAGTAAAATCACTATAGTGCCTCTCGTAAAGTTACAAAATAAACACGAAATCCCACTCGAATTGTACTTTGTTTAGTGCATTAAATATACATACATTTCGCTTCCATCCTGTTCCGTTATTCGCGCCGTCCACTACGTTACCTCTTTTTATATTCATTGTAAAAAACGCATTTTCCCTTAGATGTCTTAAATTCGTAATACCGCAGAGTTTATAGCTATAACCTGTATAGCACAGCTAATATCCATTGGCATCATAGATAGATAGAAAATGTATTTACTTAAAACATGGTACATAAGATGCTCAATGATGTCGACTGACATGTTTTGCTGACTCTTTAGAAGAATTCTTAAATTCTTTTTATTTGAATAAATAATTTTAAACATTATTGTTACATAATTAATATTAAACATATGAGATTAGTTAATCTATTATTATTTTATTAATTACACTAGAGTATAAATTAATTCATAATTTTAATTACAATAAAATTATAATTTACATATCTCAGGCTGTTATGGAAGTTTTACCATTTAACTTAATATATTATTTTACTTATTCTTATTACAAATAAAATGTCTATATACATTAATTTCATTAAACCAAATTTTATATTAATATAACTGGCTATACCCCGCGACTTCGCCCGCGTTTAATTTAGAGTTTTAATTTTTTTGCGCGGAACCTTATTTCTTTTTTTAAATATAAGTAGCCTATGTTACTTCCTATAACATGAGCTATCTGCCAGTGAAAGTTCCGTCGAAATCAGTCCAGCCGTTTCAGAGATTAGCTGAAACAAACAGACAGACAGACAGATAATTTTTTTTTAAAATTGTGTTTTTGTTATAAAAATCTGTTATTTTGGCTTTACAAACAGACACTTCAATTTTATTTATTTGTATAGATAAACTTGACGAATTTATAATTAATTATACGAGTATACATAGGTATTATGTTATCTCAAAATATTCTGTTACACTATTTTTTTTTTATAAAAAGTTACCCCCGCACTAGGATTTTCTCCTATGTCGTGGAGGCAGTTTACAAACATAAATTGCACAAGGACAAACATCCAGACCCGGAACAATTATTTGTAGGCTATACAAATACTTGTTTCGTGCGGGATTCGAACCCGCGGCCCCCAGCGCAACAACTGATTGCTAAGCCACTGCACCACGGAGCCGTCTTATATAAATAAAAAAACTTTAAACATTTATCAATAAGCCATGATTTTAACGCCTTTATAAAGAGAGGAAAAAATAACTCCCTGATATCAGATAGAATTTTGGTTATAAATTTTAAAAGTCATCATGTAGCATCTTTTTTCAAAGAATGAGCTATTACATGATGGAGCCAAAAGGCGGTTAGTGTATCTGGGGCGTAGCTGTGGATTGACCATTTCAAATTTCTGATACAATTGTGGATGATTTCCAACAAAAAGTTCTACTTCTGGGATGTAGAAGCCTGTTAACGTCAATAATTTAAATTATTTAAATAATGGTCGGCAAGAATCAATTGGTTCTGCTCCGAAAATAGCTCTTACACATTTTTTTTGTATGGTAAGTGCTTTACTTTTATCTGGAGAATTTTCTCATAATAAATGTCCCATATCTCAGCACTGACGCAACATAGACGTAATATGCGGTTAACGCCGTTTTTTGTCCAGCTGTATATCTTAAACGTTTAAGAACATATACAAATCTGCTCAATTTTGTGCAAATGCTTTGTATGGGTGCCTTCCAATTGCAATGCCGGTCAAGAATAATACCCAAAATTTGGTATCCTCTGTTTCTTGAATTTCTTTATTTTTTTATTAAATTATGGACCGTAGACATCTATTTTTTTTGCGCCCAGTAGCAATTGGAAAAGGGCTACCCATTACGTAGGGAGGCGGAAAATGCATTATGCATACCACGACAGCCGGTCTGTCCTGGTTATGTGGGACTCACTGCCTACGGGGGACCTAAGTGGTACCCGCTAAAAACCGCCTTTGGGGACAGACAATTGGCCGATTAAGCCGCTTCGTCGGATCGGACGCGACCCTTTTTTGGGAGAAGAGGGCGCAGGCAGCTACAGAGAGCCGCTTAGGAAGAACCTACTAAGGCAAATTAATTATGAAAATTTATTATGAGTTGGCCTGAGCCGCCAGGAGGCTGTTTAGGTCGTTTGAAAGTTTATTAGGCGGATCCGAGAGAGAGTTTCTTGGCCTGCGGACTCGATAGCGAGAGTGGGGTAGAGCTGCATAAGTAGCTGCCTCACGAATAAGATGATTGGAGTGCGACTCTGAGGCTTTGAAGAAGTTGTCAGAGAGTTTTTTAAGAAATTGTTGAATTGTAGGGAGCTCTAGGTTCCGATGAAGGTCGGCATTACGGACGTACCAAGGTGCGTTCGCAGCTCGACGACAGAAAAGGTTTTGAACTATTCGGAGTAAATTAATAATTTTAGGGTCAGCGTCGGCAAAAATGGGGCCCGCGTAGGACATGACTGGTCGTATACAGACCTTATAAAGGGTACGCTTGTTTCTGAGGGACATTTTACTGTGTCGGCCCAACATACTGTTGAGCCTACTCAGGTAAAAACGTGCGTGACGGATTACTCTTTTGACGTGGGGCCTGAAAGTGAGCCTTGTGTCTACAGTGACACCTAAATATTTGGTAGACATATGCCAGGGGACAGGGGTCCCTAGCATACGTATTGGTGGAGTGTTTTTGAGACGGCGCCGTTTATAATCGAAGTGAACAGCGGAGCTCTTCTCCGGGTTCACATCGATACGCCATTTTTTGAATCAAGCTCCTAGGTCATCAACTGACTTTTGGACCTTGTTCCGTATGAAAGGTAGCGAGATACCTTTACAGTAGAGAGCAGTGTCGTCTGCGAAGAGGGAGAGCTGAACACCTTTCGACGGGATGGGAATGTCGTTGGTGAACAGGGTGTACAGCAGAGGACAGACAGACACCAGCTTTGATGGGGCGCTGTGAAAATAGCATGTCTTCGTGTCTAAAATGAAAGGTACGATGGTTTAGATAAGAGGCCACGAGACGTACTAGACGATCGGGGAAACCTATCTTGTATAGTTTGTAGATAAGGGCTGTATGCCAGACTCTATCAAAGGCTTTAGCTATGTCGAAAAAGACCGCGATGGTCTTATGACGACGATGATAAAAACCGCTGAGGATATATTCCACAATACGGTGAATTTGTTGGGGACAGGAGTGTTTCGCTCGAAAACCGAATTGATGGGGAATGATAAGAAGGTCACCGTCTGTGGGAAACAGATGACGCCTCATGCGATTTTGGATGACTCTTTCAAAGAGCTTGCCCATGGCTTTGAGGAGGCTAATAGGGCGATGACTGGAGGGGAGGTTGAGAGGCTTGCCTGGCTTGGGAATACCAATCACAGTTGCCTCTTTCCACGTAGTGGGAAAGTAACTAAGGTTGAAGCAGGCGTTGAAGATAATAGTTAAAAGGGTTAACACCTGCTCAGGAAAGTGTTTAAGGGCTTGGTTGGAGATGCCATCCGCGCCCGGGGCCTTTTTTGGGTTAAGTCCTTTGATGAGGGATGAAATCTCATCATTGGACACAGAGATAGGTTCGGAGGCTGTAGGGGGTGAGTTCCGGCCGCGGACCTCATCCTCCACTGCCTGGACGTGTGAAGGGTCGGCGGGTTGAGAGCTAGGAGAGCATTGAGCGGCAATGCTGTCTGCAAATCACTCAGCCTTTTTCTCGTTCTCGAAGGCTACCGTACCGTCGGGACGGGAGAGAGGGGGATTGTGGGTGATAGCGTTTATGCGGAGGGCTCTTGCCATCCGATAGTACGCTGTATGAGAGGGAGAGATATTCTCCATGAGTTTACTCTCCGGAAAGCAGCTTTCTTGGCTTCTAATAGGTTGTTAATATGTAGGGGAAGCCCACTATTATTAGCAACCGGGACAACCCTTTCATTCTCCTTAAGGGAGGTTTTAATAAGGGTGGTGAGTGAATCGACCGCGGTGTCGATTTTTTCGGGACTATCTAAGTCCGACGATAGGGAGATGGGAGAGTCCTGTGAGTCCAGAGCTTTCGCTAGGGACTCCTTGAAGCCCTTCCAATTTGTGAAGGTTTTAGTAGAGGGTGTTGAGGGAGGTGGCTGATGGCCAAGAATGAGGGAGACCGGTCGGTGGTCGGATCCTAGATCGTCTAGTGTCTCGATTGCCCTGAGGTTGAGTGAAACACTTTTGAATAGTGCAAAATCTAGCACGTCGGGAGCGTAGTCGGTGACATCGGGATAGTAAGTAGCACCGAGGGAGCTGTGAACGGTAAGGTCAAGAGACTGCGTGATATCAAGCAGTATCTCCAAACATAATGACTGGGTTACCTAAAGATAAAATAGAATCAAAATCTCTTTTGAGGGGAAGGGTTCCATAGACATCTACATCTAGCCTCGATTAAAAACAAAAATTTTGATGCATTGTCACCCCTGAGGGAATGAGATAGCATGCCTCGTTACTAGTGAAAACGGTCTCCTGTTCTTGTCACTCACAATATGAAATACAGCAGTATTGTGCTGCTATTTTACATTCCGTCATAGTCATGAGGCGTGACAACGCATATTAATTTTAACTCTTAACGGAGTACAGATGGTTTGTGATCAATGACATTTAAAAAATAATACATATACATTAGGGTGGAGTGAAAATGTGTAAAGATTTATTTTTACTCAAATTTGTAATAATGTCCTCCAACCCGAATTTCGGTAACGGTGGCCTGCCTCACAGCGAGAGACTAGCCATCGGCGTAGGACAGGATTATATGCCCAAGTGTATACGCTACCACAGGTGGACTCTCAATTCCCTCACTCTCATAGTCCGCCGATGGGACGATAATCCAACACGACCGGAGAGAACGTCCTGACTCCAAAAAGCTACTGAGTATTTTATGATAGAAAATCTCACTAACTAATTGTTTGGCCCGACCCGATTCGAGCCCGGAACATCATAATCAGCAACCGCAATACTACAACAACTAGACCCGCGAAGCAGTCAAAATTTGTAATAGCATAGTGGTAAAAGGCTGCCTATGGATAAAAGAATGAACTATAATATATATATATATATATATACTATCCTTTTTATCCTTATATTTAGAATGTGTGGAATACATTATTTTAGTTGCTATATATATATATATATATATATATATATATATATATATATATATATATATATATACTATCCTTTTTATCCTTATATTTAGAATGTGTGGAATACATTATTTTAGTTGCTTGTCATTCATAAATACGCGCGCATACATCGTAAGGGAGTGTTGAGTTCGGAAGCAGTTGGTGGTGATCGGCGCCCGCGCTCGGTTACAGATTAGGTATCTAATAGTTGTTTTGACTTTGTAAAAAAACGCGTTTCCCCCACCCTCTCTCTTCCATTACACCGCTTGGTACGTTCACCTGGCCAGCCGACAGTCAGTGTTGGCTAGACCGTGACCTCATTACGTAACGAGTGTCCTATTTTTAAATTTTTGTGGGTAGTATTACTTGTCACAGCCAGTACTACGTGTAAAAACTAATGAATTCTTCTGAATATCACCCATTTTATTACCAACGAGTGCAAGCACTAAATAATAACGATGGTCTACCTCAAAAACATTTTTGTAAATTGTTGTTGTCAAAATATGTTAGTTAAATTGTTGTCCACATAATGTTGGTATTATCAATATCATACTAACATTATGTGGACTGACGAAGCCCTATTTACGCGTGTAGTGGTTTATAATAGTCGCAACGAACATTAGTGGGCAGTATGTAACCCACAGGCTATAAAAGATAGTTATCATCAAGTGCGATTTAGTGTAAAAACACACACATATATTTAATGTGAAAAATGATTTAAGGAAACGTGCTCAACTGTGCATTTTGAGAAACTAACTTCAATTTGAACACCTATTAAAATACCAGCAAGTTAGTTTTATTTTAAGTGATTGCATATTTAAGATGTAAATAGTTCCTTTTTGTAAATAGTTAATTGTTTTAAATTGTTAATAGTTGTTGTTACGGCCTACGGCTGCTCCCTTAGAGGATCAAATCATCAGGGGCCCATGAGCTGAAGACTTCCCGAGCAGACGTAGGTCGAGCCTCAATGTGGCCACGTGGAAATTCCTAATTACATTAAAATATATGGGGGAGCGTTATACTACGGCCAGTCGACCGGAAGGAATTTGGATGAAGCTTACTTACCTATCCAAGGCAACTGGTCCCTCCGGAGTCGGTCAGGTCGCATGTGGTTGTGTAGTGCAAGGGAAAGAATGGTGATGTGGTGTGTATCTGGGTGTGACTGATGGTGATTGAACCTAGACCTTAGCCGTCGGCAGCAGCCCGGGCGTCGACACCGCTCCAACTTTCTGGTTTTCTGGCCTTTCGAGGTTATCCACAGTCACTTTCTTCTTTCCTCACGTTGACAGTCAATTAACTCTATCGTACGATTTACTAACTTACAGAAGCCACTAACTATCGCTGGTTATAAGGTTAACACACAAAACGCACACGGAGTTTACAGTTTATTAAAGGTCACTACCGTTTCGCGTCGCAACAGTTAATTCTAGAATATTAGAGGCCGCACTAGCTAATATTGCCTAATGCACTTATGCAGATTCTGAATCAAACACAATGAGTCCCTGGGAAGCTCTCCAGCAGGAATGCGCGTCACAATGATAGACCGTATATTTACTGGCCGCGCCGAATTATTCCGAGTTCCCTAACAGAATACAGCGTGCCAATCGTTAGCACCGCTTATGGACAACTGCTGGCTTTTCTCTCGCGACCCGCGCGCTACTGCCACGCTCGGCAGAACTTCAAACCGGTATCGCGCCGAGCCGAGTGACATCTAGCGTCAATTCATGAAAGTGTTTGGCGCGAACAGTTGTAAATACTTGATTTCAATTTTTAAATACGCCAGTTAGTCATCGGTTACGTCTGTAATACAACTATATACAACAACATACAATTTCTGACAGTTTTCAATATTTTTTATTGAACAGGGTACCTACGCACCGACGCGATATTCGTGTCGTTTGAGGTCCGCAATGTTTGGCACCATTCCACTGCCTTCGTGGCCATCCGGGTGACTTCGTTTTCACCGGCCAGCGCCAGCTAGTACACTTTTAAACGCCTTCAGCGCTCGAGCCGCTGAGTAACCATTATTTAAATCGCGCCAACATATCATTGGCCTTCCAGCCCAAAACTATCTTTCCTAGAACTAATTGTTTACATTTATTCTTTTCCCTCGCTCTGTAATCTCAACTTGTATTTCGAACTGTCTTTTGTGTGGGTGTAAAAATATTATTTAATTCGAAGTATGTAGAACTTTTTATTTGCATAACGTCTACTCCAGTCGTCGGTGAAATGTATTTTTTTTATTTATTATGATGGCCCTAAGCCCGCTTAAAGTATGAAGGAAAAATTGGAATTTCATGGAACTGGGAAAGGGTTAATATATCTGATGTGTTCAGAAACAAAAGACTAACACTTTTAAAGATTTTCATAAAGTTTTACTCATGTTTTGAACTTTTTTTCAAAACTTTGTTAATACAAATCTAGATTAAAATATTGTTCTAAAACACACCTTTGTGTGGATATGCCATAGTAAACATATTTTCACTCCATCCTATAATATATATAATGACAACTGGCAAATATCCCCCATATGTAGCAATCTATAGGATAGACCTATGTTTAACAGTGGGCTTCGATAGGCTAAGATAATGATGAATATTTCCATGATGTTAAAATATCAGCCTACCATGAATCTTAAAACCATATTATCGCCACACAGTAAGTACATTAGTGTAACATAATTTCAAATATTTGATTTTGAGTGCTAGCTATTTTCTGAACTGTAACTTGTTTAAGCTTAAATAATGTTGCAGTAAGTTATATAATTCGTTTATAACTAATTGCGCAATTTGCACTTAGCGCAACTTAAAACTTCGTCGCTATAACGTTAGAATTTCCTTTAATTCCATTACTTATATCTAATATGAAATAAACTCATTTTGCATCAATGTTTCTAATGATATTGCAAATTCCATTAACGAGCTTGAAAGTTAAAACAGTAATTGAAAAACCCGAGTACGTAAAAATGTTTGTAGCCTAAACGACGTGATGGACATACTCGTATGTTATAGTCTATAACGTTCTTTAGGCTACAGAGCGTATCAAAGAAATAGACATGAATACTTAACTTACTTTTTGGGCAGTTGGGTAAAGCTTTTTTATATTATAGGGTGACAAACGAGCACACAGTCCACCTGATGGTAAGTGGTTACTGTGACCCATAGACATCTACATCTATCCTCAATTAATAATCAAAATGCAGAAGCGTTGAGTGAGTATTAAGATGGAATGCCTCCAATCCACTAACAAGGGTATCCGGTTCTTTACACTCAACATACGAAACACAGCAGTGTTAAGCTGCTATTTTACGCGGGTTATCTGTGAGAGCGTGGTCCTGCCCCGGTTGAGCTGACCCATTCATGCTACATCTATACTACTAATATAGCTGCAGCATGGCTCTACCACGTATAGCTTCTAGTTATTTTGGCGTCCAAAGTGAAAAGTACTAGAATAAACTAAAATATATATTTTTATATACATATATACATACATACTCACGCCTGTCACACAGAGGGATAGGCAGAGACTACGGACTTCCATTTGGCACGATCGTGACACACCTCTCTCGCCTCTTTTACATCCGTACACCTACGCATACATGCTCGTTGGTTAAGGGTACTCTTAATTTGGCTCCTTTTTAATATATCGCCAATTTGTTTGACGAACTTTCGCTAAGGGCGTCCCTTCACGACTCTGTTTTTCACTTCTGCAACATAGATTTACTTTGTTACTCTTTCCTCTTTCATTCTTAACAATATCTCTCCTGTTTCTTCCCTAATAATATTTCAAAGTAATAAAAAATTCATGTTGCAAACCTGACTGCCAAACGCAGGAAACGGGACACCCCTTCGCCGGCATCAATAAAATTGTGAATTACAGTTTTTATTATTGATTTGTGTCACGTACACCATGTTTTTGGCAAAGGGACGTGTGAAAATTTGAATGTCAGAGCCACTGCGCACTAGGGTAAAGTGGCGGCTCCTTCTCCATTACAAGATACCTTAACTGAAAATAATTTCATATTAAAATATTTCATATAGTATGTTGTAGGAGGTGAAACGCATTCAATAACTCTGAACAGGCTAACCTGAGTTAATTGAGTATCAAATTCACAATCAACAATCTCCGAAAAAGTTATATGTTGTAGAGCAGCGCTGCTGGTTTATTATAATTGTAGCACGAATGAGTCGGCTCAACCGGGGAAGGACCACACTCTTACCGAATGCTAGCGCTCAATAGCAGCCTCATGTTTCGTGTGGTGAGTGTAGAAAACCGGAGACCCTTTTTACTGGAAACGTGGCATCCCATCTTAGTCGTCAGGGGTGACAACGCATTTGCATTTTGATTCTTAATTGAAGATAAAATGTAGATGTCTATGGGCTACAGTCTTCACTTACCATTAGGTGAACTGTGAGCTCGTTTGTCACCCTTATTCTATATAAAAAAGTTCTTTCAAGGTCACCATACGGCTATGGTGGTGATACAGACTAGATACTAACCTACACACAACTCGTAAATAGGTTGGCTCGAGCTAAAAAATCATAGTACATCATTGTAAAAAAAAACGTGACGCTATTGCATTACGTGTTATTAGAAATGAGGATCAGGGACCAAATTAATAGCCACAGTTTCTATCGTCATCATCATTGAGGTGACATATAAAGACTTAATTATGTTAAAAAAAATATTTAAAATTATAACACGAATACAACTTGCATTACACTATGTATGAAATTATTAAAATTGCCTCGACCGCTTGCCGACATTACAAATGGTCAGTAATAAGAGCGCAAAACCAACGCAACTGTGATCGAGCTGAAGCTACAATGGGAGCAGTATTTGGAAATTAACTTTAAAAAATCACAAATAATGCATTTTAATTTTTAATGCAAGTTACAGTTCACTTTACTTCGAGTTTATTTAAGATAACCTTAAACAGATGTTCTGGAGTTTTAAATTAAAGAAACGGTTTATTTATATAGACTACATAGTATTTCATATGATGCAAAATTGAAAATTCTGTATAAATCATAAAGGCAGTGTAAATTCGTCATCCATTTAATATTTGGAAATAATAGTACATATTTAGAAGTAATTGAATTTTTAAATAATTAAGAGCCTTAGGCATTATTTACATTTTACTCTGCGTAAATCTATTATATTGAAAACTAGCTGTGCCTCACAGTTTCCCGGCATATATCACGCTTCTGAGCAGCGCTTATTTTTCTGAAAGTGTATGTTGTTGGCCATGCGGCCTTTACAACTTCATCGAAATAGACTCCTCATGTACTGCATTGAACATCGCATTCGCCGGCGAACGCGGCGTGCCCTAGTGTTTTGTACTATGTTTAAATGTGTATTTCCCTCTCTGGGGAGTACTTACCCGCCTCTACAAGCAACAGATGTGTTCTTTAATCGAATTGAAGTATCTTAAGGATAATTTTTTAAGATAGGACTGGATTATGTGCATAGCTCGAGATCGCGGTATAGATCGCGGTTCTCATATAAAAAGGAGCTCCTGTGATATAATGCAGGAATTTATTAATTTATTTTACAGGCTTTATTAGTATAATAATATATTGATATTGAATATATTAAAATTAATCAGCTCGGAGATCGGGGTAAAATATAAATACAATATTGTCTTCCTAGATTGAAAAGCACCTCCCTATTACTTTACCTTAAAGAAAATATTCTTTTGATTTATTACACTAAAATTTAGGCTCGATGCCACATTACTAGATCCACCTCAGGCGAAGCTAGCTAGGGTGCTAGTTATATAGTAAAAATTGTCTTAAGCCCTAGTTTATGATTTTTTTTTACAAAAGAAGCTCTTGTTTATTTTATAATCGGCAAAAACAAACATGCTTAAATTTTTTCTGTCTCTTAAGAGAAGCACCGTGAACTTCATAATAATTTGTTCATAAGAAGTTGGCAAGTGGTATAATGCGATAGTTTACTACTCTCTCTTTTTTGCCAGTGGAAATGTTCACTTATATAATCGAAAACAATTTGAGATCATTAAATACGTAGCTAACTGTGTATAAAACCGCTAATGAGGTATTCTATTTGAACCCTCACGGATGACAACGCGCTTACAGAATACCAGTATAAAATAGTAGCTTAATGCTGCAGTACCTGGTATGGTGAGTGTAGACAACTGGAGACCATTTGTAACGGACAACGTACAAATGGTCTCCAGTTCAACAGACAAACTGCATTTTGATTCTTAATCAAAAATAAATGGGATATAAATGTCTATGAACCACAGCATCCACTTACCGTCATGTGGATTGTGTGCTTAGAATACTTAGAAACTTGATATTTTACATTTCCAAGGGGAATCAAACCTAAGTAAACCTTTACCCGTTCCCGAGAAAAATTGTCTTACGAGCGGACAGACGAAAAACAAATTGATCCTATAATTAATTTTTTTTTGAGATAAAGTTGACATGTTTGTGTCTGTGTGCTCTTTAGTTTTATGCACATCATATATGTATATCTAAAAAAGCAATGACCACGTAGCGGAGCTCTCGTGGTATCTTCAACTTAACTAGAGATTTTTTTTTCTAGTTCAGTTAACGGCCGTGAATTTTCGCAAGCATTATCCGCTTAGCACTTTGCGTTATTAACGTTGACTGAAATTGCGACAAAACAACGGAACTATTCGCGTTTTCATTTTTGTTTAATATGAATTAATAATATTAAATTATTTACGAATTTGGACATTATTGACTATTATATTATAATAACATAATATTTTATTTGTAAATTTATAGTTATTTTGTAATTTATAAAGTTAATATACATATTATCCTCTTCGTCCGAGAACGCACAAGCGAGCAGACGTGTGTCGCGTCGATCTAAAAATTGTACTTAACTGATACGCTAAACATGCTAGTAAAACTAAGTGATTAAATACGAAATTCCCATAAACAAGAAAAAGGAAATTAAAAAAGTGCAACGGTCACGGCAATCATCAGCGAGCGGAGGGATCTCATTCACCCCCGCGAGAACAATACAGACTGTTATTTCTGATGTCACTCCAACATTGCACCGCAAACATCTACTCCAGTGCTACGGTGGTCGCTACAAGCTCCGCCCCCCCTGCTACGTGCTACGAAACAACGACTATCTGCTACGACGTGCCTTTGGTTTCGCTTCGCTACGAGTGTACAATTGCCATGTTTAATAGTAAAATGGAACACGCAAAGAATAAATCTCTCGTCTCTGAATCCAACATTCCTGGACTTACGGACGAGTTCACTCCACCAAATTTCGTAAGCCGGCGTGTGAAAAGGAAAGGCAGTCACGACCTGGACTGCGAATTTAGTGACTTCAAAGAAGAAATCAAAACCATGATTTCGACAATGTTAACTCCTCAAGGAAACCAATTTAAGAAAATTACCCCAGTCCTGGCTGACATCAAGGAAACTAACAATAATATTGAAAAATCAATGACTTTCCTAGCTGCCCAAAACGAAGAGCTGAAAAAGAAGTTAGACGGATTCGAGCTTCAAGCCAATAAAGATATGTAATACATAACTGTTTGGAAGAAAAAGTTGAGAACCTGCAGGGAGAAAATAGAAAATCAAATATACAAATTAAAAATGCTCCGAAAGTTGCCAATGAAAGTGAGAAAGAATTGTTAAATATGGTAATGAAGTTATCGGAGAATATATGCCATTCCATTACGAAAGCAGATATAAGACATACGAGTATCTACATAGTTAAAAACAAGAAAGGTGAAAACAATAGCCCAATCGTTGTGGAATTATCGTCCACTATGTTAAAGAAAGACTTCTTAATATCAGCCAAGACATTCAATATAAGGCACAAAGAGACTCTGTGCGAAGCACTTGGGACACACCAAAAACAAGTACATACTTATATACATCTCTAAACAGTTGACCGCCAAAGGTGTCCGAATCCACTTCCTTGCACGAGACCTGGTAAAATCGAATGAATACAAATTCTGTTCGACCGCTCATGGCCGGGTCTATGTTGGAAAGAGTGAAAACACACCAGTAATCGTAGTAAGAAGTGAACAACAGGTGCAAAACTTATTACAGTTGAAATGACTAGAGTCAAAAATCATCTGGCTGTTATCGTTTTCATCTCTTGCAAGTTATTTGATTTTAGTAACTGCTCGTACACAAACACCATTCACGCAAAATAATTGTAATTATTTACTACACAGTAACTTCAAATATCTTAATCATTACACATCCACAAACAAACACTTTTTTAAACCAAAAAACACACACAATGTCAAAAGACTTACTACACACTTTAACACTCATTGTCTCAGACCATATACAATTCTGAAATCTGTACCACATAATACTGATAATATCTATTTTTTACCACATACTGCTAACGAATTAAGAATTCTTAAACCAAAACATGAATATAAAATTGAAAAATTGAAGAATATTATCACAGTACAAAATACAGACTTTACGATAATATCCAAAATTATTAGAGGTATATTTGCCAATTTTGATGACTTTCAAGTAAACGTATCCACCCTTGACCTCAACTCTGATCTTATCATCCTTAGTGAATGCAAATTGAACCCTGATAAACACATCCCTCAGATAACAAGTTATAATTATTTTCAAACATGTAAACATCTAAATCAATCTGATGGAGTAGTCGCCTATGTCAAATCCACTCAGGAAGCTAATGAATCTGAAGTCTATCTAAAACATGCGTCGTGCCTGCACATATCTTTACCTCAACTTACAGTTCTTGGTATTTATCGTTCACCCTCTAATCGCAAAGCCGAGCAATTCATTAACTCATTATGTACTCACCTGGAACTTATTAAAGGGACTAAAAATATCATCGTAACCGGAGACATTAATATAAAAGTAAAAGAAGTGGATTCTGGAAACAAATGTTTGGGAGTAATGCTCGATCTAAAGAAGGCATTCGACACAGTGTCGGTGCCCATACTGTTAAATAGACTAGAGGAAGTAGGAATGAGAGGTACTCCTCTCAAATTACTCAAATATTACCTTACTAACCGAAAGCAGCGTGTTCGAATAGGAGGAAGCCACTTTAACATTCGGTGTCCCACAGGGGAGCGTGCTGAGACCAACGCTTATGCTGGTGTATATAAATAATCTCTGTCTTCTAAAACTATCCAATGGTACTGTATTTTCTTACTCAGATGATACAGCTATCGTGTTCTCTGGCAAATCCTGTTGTGAAGTAAAAATATCCGCAGAAAACGCCCTGGCAAAGATAGCATCCTGGATGGACACAAGCCTCCTTACCTTAAATGCAGCTAAGACTCAATATATCTGTTTCAGTAAAAACATCTCAAATCAACCCCCTTCAAATTATAACATAAAAATTCACAAGTGTGGTGACCCGTCTGATACTGACTGGTCGCGTGTACTGGAATAGATAAGGTCGCTTACCAGCGTCTTTCTTGGCACCTGCATGTATAATTGACAATGAAAAGAGTGAGAAAGCTGATCTGGACTTTTAAAACTTTACGTCACATTGCGGGTATAGAATTACTTACTCAAACATATGTTGCACTCGCCCAATCCATACTGGTATACTGCATATCAGTGTGGGGCTCGGCTGCGAAAACTTCTCTACTATGTCTGGAACGAGTTCAAAGGTTGCTGATAAAAGTCGTCATCATTTTTCATCATTACAGCCCTTCACAAGTCCACTGCTGAACATAGGCCTCCCCCAAAGAATGCCACAAAGCACGGTCCTGAGCCACCTGCATCCATCGACTTCCTGCATATCTTACCAGGTCGTCACTCCATCTAGTGGGGGGACGCCCTACACTTCGCCTGCCGGTACGAGGCTGCCACTCGAGAACCTTTCTTCCCCATCGGTTGTCGGTTCTTCGAGCTATATGGCCGGCCCATTGCCACTTCAGCTTACTAATCCGTTGGGCTATGTCGGTCACTCTAGTTCTACTGCGGATATCCTCATTTCTGAGTTTATCACGCAGAGAAACTCCGAGCATAGCCCTCTCCATAGCTCGCTGAGCGACCTTGAGCTTCCTCTGATAAAAGTAATGCTTCTAAAACCATATAGATATCCCACTGAAAATCTTTACCGGGAAGCTAATCTTCTATCAGTTGGGAATCTATACATATTGTACATTGTTGATAGAATGCACAAATCTCTCCCCTTTGATGCTAAGTTGCTAACCAGGAGAAGAAACTATAAAGTTGCCTTAGTTCCCACAGTAAAATCAGACTTTGCAAGACGGCAGTACTATATGCAGTTTGCCTCAATCTACAATAAAATAAATAAGTATCTTAACATATTCCCTCTTGATAAAAAAGATTGTAAGAAAACGGTGTTGGCTTTGAAAAAAGAATTGGCTAAAATCAAAAAGTTACATTGAGACAGAACTGATGCTTAAAAACTAACAGACACACACACACACACGCACGCACGCACGCACGCACGCACGCACGCACGCACGCACGCACGCACGCACGCACGCACGCACGCACGCACGCACGCACGCACGCACGCACGCACGCTCGCACGCACGCACGCACGCACGCACGCACGCACGCACGCACGCACGCACGCACGCACGCACGCACGCACGCACGCATGCACGCACGCACGCACGCACGCACGCACGCACGCACGCTCGCACGCACGCACGCACGCACGCACGCACGCCCGCCCGCACGCACGCCCGCCCGCACGCACGCACGCACGCACGCACGCACGCACGCACGCAAGCACGCACGCACGCACGCACGCCCGCCCGCCCGCCCGCACGCACGCCCGCCCGCACGCACGCACGCACGCACGCACGCACGCACACACGCACGCACGCACGTACGCACGCACGCGCGCACGCACGCACGCACGCACGCACGCACGCTAGCACGCACGCACGCACGCACGCACGCACGCACGCACGCACGCACGCACGCACGCACGCACGCACGCACGCACGCACGCACGCACGCACGCACGCTAGCACGCACGCACGCACGCACGCACGCACTCACGCACGCACGCTAGCACGCACGCACGCACGCACGCACGCACGCACGCACGCACGCACGCACGCACGCACGCACGCACACACACACACACACACACACACACACACACACACACACACACAGACACACAAACACGAGCAAAAGGAAATTAAATAAATAAATAAATGTAATATATGTAAACTTATAATAATAATATATGAAAACTTGCTTGTATATGGCAATGAGAGTTGAGTGACGGGAGTGAACTCAACCGACTCGTTCGTAGTCTACAAAGCCAACCAAGAAGGGTAACCAACAGGACCCCATTACTAAGCCTCCGTTGTCTGTCCGTCCGTCCGTCTATCTGTCAGAGGGCTGTATCTCACGATCCGTAATACGTAAACAGTTGAAAGTTGAAATTTTATTTGAACGAAGTTCTTTATCAGACGGTACACATTTGGCGGATGGGGCCTAGGCGAGAAAAAGTGTAAGATATTTCCGTCACGACCCCTTCTGACGTAAAGTAGGCTATAAAGAAGCGAGATGGATTAATATCCATCTCCTTCGCACTTTTTCTAATCTTGTCATGAAAGAAATACAGTTTTTTAATAGACGCTAGTAATTCACTTATTTGTATTTGTTAATCAATAATATAATACGTTTATCAATAATAACATATTAGAAGCGTTAGTAGCCTAATGGCTACTAAACTCAAAAGATCGTGGGTTCGAATCCGCCATTCGACTACTGTCGTGAATTTTATTTGGATTACCAACAAGTGATACACAATACTACCAAAAATAAAACTCAACACAATAGTTTTTTTTTATAGGAGAGGGGGCAAACGAGCATGCGGCCTACCTGATGGTAAGTGACTACCGCCGCCCATGAAGAACTGCAACACCAGGGGAATCGCAGATGCGTTGCCGGCCTTTTAAAAGAAGTACGCTCTTTTCTTGAAGGTCCCTAAGTCGTATCGGTCCGGAAAAATCGCTGATGGTAATCGATTCCACAAGGAGGTCGTGCGAGGAAGAAAACATCTTCTAAATCGCACAGTGGTGGACCGCCAATCATCCAGATGGTGTGGATGGTATCGGGAGTTCTGCCGCGATGTGCGTTCGTGAAATTTGGCGGCTGGGATTAATCCGAACAATTCCTCAGAGCACTCCCCATGGTAGATGCAAAAGAAAATGCAAAGGGATGCAACATCTCCTCGCAGTGCCAATGAATCGAGCCGATCGGAAAAGGCTCGGTCGTCGACGATTCGAGCCGCTCTGCGTTAGATGCGGTCAAGTGGAAGGAGCTGGCACTGGGGAGCCCCTGCCCAGAGATTGGAACAGTATTCCATGTGAGGCCGAACTTGCGCCTTGTAAAGTTGCAGGCGATGTGCAGGCATGAAATACTGTCCCGCTCTGCTGAGCACGCCAAGCTTTTTAGAGGCCAATTTGGCCCTCCCTTCCAAGTGACCACGAAACTGCACGTCACTCGATATGTCGACTCCGAGGATACCGATACTGGCTGAGGCAAGAAGGGGAGTGCCTTGAAACTTAGGAGATACGACAAAGAGGTTCTTTTTAACAGTAAACGCGCAAACTTTTGTCTTCTGGGGATTAAAATGGACTAGATTTAGTCGCCCCCAATCCGAGACTTTGTTCAGCAAAGACTCGACTTCAGACACAAGTTTGTTTCGGTACTCAGCGACGTTTTCCCGAGAAATATTGGCACGGCCGGTATATAAGGCATCACCAGTGCTGTCGTCTGTATAGCAATGAATGCTACCAGTTAGCAACATATCATTGATATGCAGGAGAAACAGCGTTGGTGATAGCACGTAGCCTTGTAGAACACCAGCGTTGATAGGCTTGAAATCAGAGAATGCACCGTCTACAACGACCTTGATGCTCCGATCTGCAAGGAAGCTGGTGATCCAATTGCACAATTTCTCGGGAAGCTCAAAAGAAGGGAGCTTCGAAAGAAGCGCTTTGTGCCAAACCCGATCGAAGGCCTTCGCAATGTCCAGACTAACGACCAACGCCTCCCCCTTGGACTCTACTGCCTCCGCCCAACTATGGGTCAGGTAGACCAGAAGATCACCAGCTGATCGACCCCGACGACACTAATCAGCTGGTGATCCTCAAGGTACCGGATGAGCTGGCAGTTAATAATGGATTCCATTATTTTGGAGAACAAGGAGGTGATCGCGATAGGCCTATAGTTGGATGGGTCTGAGCGGTCACCTTTTTTAGGGATCGGGTGGACAAAAGCTGTCTTCCGTGAATTCGGGACTACGCCTTGGGAGTAGGAGTACCGGAAAAGACGCGTTAGGACCGGTGCCAACTCCGGAGCACACGTCCTCAGCACAATTGGGAGGATTCCGTCAGGCCCACTCGACTTCTGGATGTCCAGGGAGAGCAGTTCTTTGCGAACCGAGCGCTGTGAGAATAGCACATCCGGCATGGAGCACTCACACCGCGGGATGGTCGGCAGTGTTTTCCCCCCGTCATCAAGAGTCGAGTTGGACGCAAAAAGGGAGCCTAAAAGGTCGGCTTTGTCTTTTGCGTCTTGGGCCAGTGAGTCATCCTCCCTGTGCAGAGATGGTAGTGATGGCTTACAGAAATTCCCTTGGACAGCCTTGGCGAGAGACCAGAATGCACGGGTTCCCGAAGGAAGGCGAACTAGTTTCTCGCCAATTCTGCCTATGTGCTCTGACTTTGCCTTGGCAATAACTCTTTTGAAGGACCTGGAGGCGAAGTTATACTTCTTTTTAAGTGTGCTGGTGTTTACATCCCGAGTCGCCGAAGCCGCAGCCCAGGCTTGATAACACTCCTGCTTACTGCGTAATGCAGTCTTACAGGAGCGACCAAACCAAGGCTGAGATCTGCCTCCGATGGGTACCACAGATGATGGAATAAATAGTTCCATTCCCTGTAGCACCACATCAGTGACAGAATCAGCAACAGCGCTGGGATCGTCCGGCGAGAAGTAAACCCGCCCCAATGGGTAGGATGCAAAGAAAGACCGCATTCCGTCCCAATCCGCCGACCTGTAATGCCAAACACGGCGGCAACCTGCAGAACGCAACCGCGAAGGGAGCGTGAGTGGCACTACACTCCGGATCAGACAATGGTCCGAAGAGCCGAGAGGGGCATCGACGGAAACCTGATATCCATCCGGATGAGAGGTCAGCAGAAGGTCCAACAGGGAAGGTGTATGATCCTCCACATCTGGAATCCGCGTAGGCGAAGTAACCAGTTGTGTCAGACTATATGCCAAGGCAAAGTCATAAACAGATCTCCCCGCATGATCGGTTAGGCGTGAACCGAGCCATTCGGCATGGTGGGCGTTAAAATCGCCAAGGATCACGATCTCTGCGGATGGGACCTGTTGTAGCAAGGAATCTGTAGCCATTTGGACGTGGTCGATGAGTCGGTCTGTTTCGGCATTACCGCTATGGGACCTATAGAGGCACCCGTAGACGCGCGGATGGTCGTCGCTGTCTACGCGTAGCCAAAGGATGGACAGGTCCGAACCTTCAAGACTGCCGAGGCGTCGAGAACAGATGTTCTCTCTGACATACACGCAAACTCCAGCCCGAGGCACAAAGGAATGCTCCAATTTGTACCCCGGGTAGGAGAGATACGAAATATCAGCCGGAGAGGAAACCTGCGTCTTGGTCAGAAAGAGCAAGGCCGGCTTCGCCGTCTCGAGATGGTAGTGGACGGCGTTTAGGTTAGAGTGAAGTCCCCTGATGTTACAGAAATTCACGGATAGCATGGCAGGGGTCGCCTTGGTTATCTTGCTCTGTTTGCCCCTAGCAGTTATGCTTTTGAGCGGAATTTTGCCCCCCCCCCCCAGAATACGCGGGGCAGCCTGAGCACCCACGCTCAGGATCGGTATAACATGGTCGTGGATGCCCAGCGAGGGATTCTACAGGGGTACTGGTACCCTCCTGGGGTAGTTCATCGTGTAATTCCGCTACCATAATAGTGAAGTGATTTTAAAAAAAAAGGAAAAAGAAACAGATATGTTAATAGATATACATGGAAACCAGTTTTGCTATAGCTACAGTTTATGGATTTAATGCTTACAGTCTGTAACACGAAAATTTTCGTGTACATTATTTTAGCATATTTACGTTATTACATGCGATGAACAGACTTCAGAGCGCCATCTAACGTCATTAGTCCGAAGTAACTAGAAACGTATATTGACGAATCGAGCTAGCTAATTGCATGCAATTGACCTTTCGTGTTAGTTCGAAATCCTACCACGGATCGACGGTGGCGTGTAGCCCAAGGGAGGCCTAGTTCTTTTTGGAGCGAGCCGTTGTAATGATCGGACACGCACATATATAATTTTTGAATCGAAACGCCGGAACATGAATTTAAAGTGACGACTACTTGGGCGTACGGCCCCTTAAACACAATGTCTACGGGCAGTTTAATGTGTTGAAACACATCATCCCATAAATTGTAAGTACTTAATGTTTTTGTCTTCTTAAAAGCACATGTGCTCTAATTAACGGTACACGGTGTTTCATAGATTCTTTTGCCTTGTCATAGGGGTCCTTAGTCCTTAATCCTTAGTCCTTAGTCCTTAGTTCATACTTTGAGTATGGTCCATTATCAAGTTTAACAATGTGAGCGAGGCGAGGCAGCTTCAACGGGTGGCTATATTGGGACTGGGCGGCCAGGAGACCGCGACCGGCGTACACCTGGAGGATATCTGTTGCCTCACTGCTTCGCGGGATTGACCATAAACAGTGTAATATTGTGTAATCCACCAGGTTAGTCAAAACCTCAGTTCATAGGGTATTTTAAAGTGAAAACTTGATATTTGGAGCTATACATGTGAACCGTAGAAGGAAATAAACTACTTTTTGTCTGTATGTGTATCTTTGAATTTTCATTTACTAATCATCCAACAACAGGCGCCCTGGGATACTTTTATTTTGATCCTCGAGTCCCTTGACTCTCCGATAACCGTAGCCGGTGAGTAACGCCCTAAAAAGTGTTATAAAGTGGCTACCCAACGTTGAACCTTAAGTTGCTGGATGTTAGTAGATGAATTAACTTTAATTGTAACTATTTAAGCTGTTAAAAACCCATTTAATATGAAAACTTAGTGAAATTTGATGATGTTAAAATTTTTTTCTGATGTAGGTAGATTTAAGTAAGCTGGAGAACAAAGAAAGTTTAACTTGAATGTGATTTATATGTACTTAAATAAATTAAAACTTAACATAATAAAAATATTTGTGCTATTTTAAATAGATATTTTTAATATCAACCGATTTAAGACTTTCTTGTAACCGTCAGTACATTTTAACAAAATGTCGATCCACAAGTATATAGACTCATTACATAAAGATGAAATCAGATATGAACTCGCCATTATTGGTATTTCCACAGATGAAAATGTAACCACCGATGCAGTGAGGAAGCAGATCCGCCAGGTGTACAAACTCGCACGCCGTGGAAGCATAAAGTGTGAACCACTCCAGTCACCCAGTATAGCCTCTGAACTAGAGATCTACACCCCAAAGGTCGAACTTCTGTAATCCCAGCTGCAGGCGGGTAAAGTAGATGATCGCAATTTGACTCTTAAACTGTCTCGTCGTGCAAATTATTTGATGGATAGACTAGCTCGTATCTCTGAAAGTAGTTCGCATTTGTCAGATCTTCGTAGTCGTTTGATTCGCATTTTGAGTGTCATAGATGGTGAGGATAGCGACACGGATAGTGAGTACAAAGAAACCCAGACACAGCCGTCTAACCAGAAAGTGGAAAGTAACGTGATCTATGTGAAAGATAAACCCTTGAACCTAAATACATTTAACTTAAAATTTGACGGTACCACGTGTGTTCGTGTATTTATTGAACGTCTTGAGGAACTTAAAGAGGCTCGCAACATTACTGAAGCTCGCATACTTTCAGCTTTTTCTGATCTTTTAGAAAACTCTGCTTTATGTTGGTTTAGAAGTAATAAGGATAATATCCACTCATATTCACAATTATTGAAATGCTTAAGGGACGACTTTGATATTCCCGACTTAGACTATAAACTATTAAATGAAATAAGGCAGCGTACACAGGCCAGACACGAAACGATAGTAGTCTATCTTTCCATTATGCAGGGAATGTTCTCGCGACTCACTCAGCCGTTGTCGAGTAGACAACAACTCGAAATCTTGATGCATAACATTAGACCAGAGTATATGAAAGATTTAGCTTTACATGATATAACCTCTGTAGACAAACTTAAACTTTATTGCAAACAGTTAGAAATTGCGCGGTCGCGTGCGGAACAATTTAGTGAACCTAACTTGAATAACTTTAAAATTACAGCGGACTTAAATAAACAAACGCCGCGATCTCACAGTAAACAAGTCTCTGTGCTGAATGAAGCTGGCTCTTCGTGGCAATTGGATAGGAAATGCTTTAGATGTGGATTAAACACTCATTTCACCAATCAATGCAATTCGAAAGAGTTAGTGTGTTTTAAGTGTGGATTAAAAGGTGTTAAGCGTTCAGATTGTAGTAATTGCAATTCAAAAAACTAGTTAACACGGAACTATCCAACACCTTTAATAAAAATAGGTCTTATACGTCCAATAATGAAGAGGTAGTTCTGTTTAAAAAAAATACTAGGGATATAAGACCATACTTAAAATTAAAAATATTGAACTTACAAGTTTTTGGCTTGTTAGATTCGGGTGCAACTTGTAGCATTCTTGGAAATAATGCGCATTTGATCTTTTTAGAACACGGATTTCAACTCAACTGGTTTGACAATGAGCACTACGTAAGAACTGCTGATGGTACGAGATTGCATTGCTTAGGGTATATGTCCTTACCTATTGAATTTAACAATAATTTCAGAGTGATTAACTTTTATGTTGTTGCACAAATAACTTCACCTATAATTCTAGGTGTTGATTTTTGGCAGGTGTTTGACTTAGGGAGTGACCTTGTATCCGAAGTACAGTTTGACCGAAAGTCGGAGTCATCAATATGTAATAGCATAAATTCGGTTTCTCTTAATAAAGGCCTTGAAGAATACGAGTCTTTATCCATAGAACAAAAACAAATCATGGATAAGTTAGTCCAACAGTTTGATACAATTAACACAGTTAAAGTAGGTTTGGGACGTACCAATTTAATTCATCACGTCATAGACACAGGGGATAGCAAACCTATTAAGCAAAGGTACTATCCATTATCACCTGTTAAGCAACTAGCACTTGAAAAAGAATTGGATAGAATGCTTAGTTTGGGAGTTGTGTCACCTTCACAGTCAGCTTGGAACTCACCTGTAGTAATGGTTCAGAAGCCAAATGGGGACCTAAGGCTTTGTCTAGATTGTAGAAAATTAAATGCAGTTTCCAAACCCGATGCGTATCCTCTCCCGTATATAAGCAGCATATTGGACCAGCTCCGCGACGCGAAATACCTAACGTCAATAGATCTTTCCGCTGCGTATTGGCAAATACCCTATGATAGCGAGCAATCAGCTGATAAGACCGCGTTCACAGTGCCACGTAGGGGGTTATTTAGATCCAATGTAATGTCGTTTGGCCTTGTTTCCGCGTCAAGCACAATGCAGAGATTAATGGATAGGCTATTTGGTACCGAATTTAACAACAAAGTATTCTGTTTCCAAGACGACATAATCATAATATCCAGCACTTTCTCAGAACATGTGCAGCTCTTGCATAAGGTCTATGCAAAACTCAGGGACGCAAACTTGACTATAAATATGGACAAGTCTATCTTTTGCCGTAGAGAACTTAAGTACTTGGGATATTTAGTTGACAAACATGGACTTAGAACTGATCCGGGAAAGGTAGATATTATATTGAATTATCCAACTCCAACTTCCGCTAAAGAGGTTAAAAGGTTTCTAGGCATGGCAGGCTGGTACAGGAGGTTCATTAACAATTTTTCGAAAATTAGTAAACCGTTGAATAAATTAACTAACAAAAATGTCCGCTTTGAATGGACTACGGAGGCAGATGAGTCATTTAACCACTTAAAAACCGCTTTAGTGTCTACTCCGATACTTAAATGTCCAAACTTTGATTTGCCTTTTTCTATCCATTGTGACGCTTCCTCAGTGGCTGTGGGCGGAGTCTTAACCCAGACTTATGATGGGGTAGAACATCCCATAGCATACTGCAGTCGGTCTCTTGCCAAAAATGAAATTAATTTTTCCACATCGGAGAGAGAACTTATGGCCGTGATTTACGCATTAGAGCAATTTAGATCTTATGTAGAAGGTACAAAGTGTAAAATAATAACCGACCACGCCTCGTTATTATGGTTTTATAAATTAAATAACCCATCAGGTCGCTTAGCCAGGTGGAGCATGCGATTGAGTCAATTTGATTTCGAAATAGAACACAGAAAAGGTAAATTAAATGTTATTCCAGACGCACTAAGTAGGATTCAAGTTGATGCAATCGCTACGCCAGCAACCAGTGATGCGTGGTATAGACATGTATACGAAGATTGTCAGGCCAACCCTCGCAAATATCCCCACTTCATGGTAAAAGACGATAGATTGCTTAGGTATTCTAAAAATAAATATGAGTTAACGAATGAGTTTAATTGGAAGTTAGTGGTACCCGAGGAAGACAGGTTAGATATTTTAAAGAAATGTCATGATGAACCAGTTAGTGCTCATTTGGGTGTCTTTAAAACCCACAAGCGTCTTAGTCTTAATTATTACTGGCTATGTTAAAAAAATGCGAGATATGTAAACAATACAAACCCGTCAACACGGCTAGACCTGGTTTAATGGGAAACCCGAAGGAGGTTAACAAACCCTGGGAGGCCATATGTTGCGACTTGCTAGGCCCATTTCCGGTTTCTCGCAATAGTAATATTCACTTAATTGTATGTACAGACTATTTTAGCAAGTATGTCATGTTGCATCCTATACGGATCGCAACAGGCGCTGCCGTCGCTAAGTTCATAGAAGAGAAAGTGTTCCTAGTACATGGCGTATTGAAGACTATCTATATTGACAATGGCCCACAGTATGTGTCTAATCAGTTTAGGCAACTGTTACATAAATATAACGTACCGAATATCTATTATAACCCGCGTTATCACCCACAGGTAAATCAAGCCGAAAGAGCGATTAGGAACGTAGTTAACGGTATATCATGTTATGTAGGTACCGAGCATAAACGATGGGACGAGAACATCCCACAGTTGCAATGCGCACTTAATTCAGCCGTGAATGATACCACTAAGTTTACTCCGTATTTTCTTGTGCACGGACGGGAATTCATAATAGATGGAATGTTACACAGCTTAGATAGCCCTCAGCCAGTTCAAAGATCACAAGTAACTCTCGGTGAACCACAAGCATACAGTAAAAAATTAGCGGAATTAGACACCATATTTAAAAAGGTACAAAAGCATATTAAAAATGCTCATTCTAGAAATGAAAAGTACTATAACTTAAGAAAACGACATGTTGAGTTAAAAGTAGGTCAGATTGTATATAAACGTACCCATTACCTATCTAATGCCTCAAAGAGATTTACGGCTAAACTAGCACCAAAATTTCAAAAATGTGTCATAACAGCGAAATTATCACCTTTAGTGTATACCTTAGCCAGCATGTAAGGTAAGGCACTAGGTAATTTTCATATAAAAGACATCCTTAAACAAGATGACTAATAGTTTTGTAGAATGTGAGTGATGAGTATGATTGAGTGAAAGAATGTAAGAATAATAAACATTTTCAAAATTCATTTCCACCGGTGAACTTTCTGAGATAAATAAGCTGTGATTGTATTGATGAACGAGCGATACATAACTAGTAGGTCATCTTATGTTGTGAACATCGGCGCGAGTTAGATAAGTATTTGTTCTTTATGTCCGCACTCTGGACATTATATAAGAAAATGCATACCAGCCAGTGCGTAGCATTACTTAAGCTGTTTCTTTTAACTTAATATGATTAAACGTTAATTCACTTAACTTAATGCGAGATAGATATTTAACTTAACTTAATACTTAATATGATTTCCAAATCACTTAACTACTCAACTTAATAAATAAGAACACGTTCGTTTTTCGACTACTTAGAGAAAAGTCGAGTCGAAACGTAAACAGCGTGTGTAGGCTTAGTGCACTGTAGGTATTCGTTTCTGTCCCGTGATGTTACGTCACGCACCGCATGAATGGTAATAGATTATTCGCGCGTAGGATTCGGGAACGTAATTATTCATAGGCAGTTGTATTTCATTATTGTAAAAAACATGTAGGAATAAATGTAAATAAAGTTGCATGCCATTAGGTTAATATAGGTATAACTATTAGTGTAGTATTTTCTAACTTACAACACAAGTAGGTAAATTTGTGGTAGTGTTTTTTTTGTGTTAACAACACAAGTAGGTAATTACATTTTGAGGTTAAATTGTTTAGTGGAATATAATGTTACTAGGTATACAGATACAGAAATGAAAATTAGGTAATAAGTAGAGTAATAATGAGCCTTGTGTAAGATTAAACGTCGTAATTAAGTGATTAAGTGATGGCTTGGTACTTGTTAGTTGTTGGTGCATGGGTGACTTGGAATTTACTATCCGTGCGAATGTTTTTAGCCAGATTGGATTAGAGACGCATTACAACTTCTTCACTGTCTTTGGTATTCAGTCGTTGTTCTGCAGGTGGCACGAAATGTCTTCGGAAAAAGTATCTTCATTACGAAGAACTTTTTAACCCAAGCAAAGGGGATGTGTAACACGAAAATTTTCGTGTATATTATTTTAGCATATTTACGTTATTACATGCGATGAACAGACTTCAGAGCGCCATCTAACGTCATTAGTCCGAAGTAACTAGAAACGTATATAGACGAATCGAGCTAGCTAATTGCATGCAATTGACCTTTCGTGTTAGTTCGAAATCCGACCACGGATCGACGGTGGCGTGTAGCCCAAGGGAGGCCTAGTTCTTTTTGGAGCGAGCCGTTGTAATGATCGGACACGCACATATATAATTTTTGAATCGAAACGCCGGAACATGAATTTAAAGTGACGACTACTTGGGCGTACGGCCCCTTAAACACAATGTCTACGGGCAGTTTAATGTGTTGAAACACATCATCCCATAAATTGTAAGTACTTAATGTTTTTGTCTTCTTAAAAGCACATGTGCTCTAATTAACGGTACACGGTGTTTCATAGATTCTTTTGCCTTGTCATAGGGGTACTTAGTCCTTAATCCTTAGTCCTTAGTCCTTAGTCCGTACTTTGAGTATGGTCCATTATCAAGTTTAACAATGTGAGCGAGGCGAGGCAGCTTCAACGGGTGGCTATATTGGGACTGGGCGGCCAGGAGACCGCGACCGGCGTACACCTGGAGGATATCTGTTGCCTCACTGCTTCGCGGGATACTGATACTGACAATATTACACTGTTTATGGTCAATAAACAGTGTAATATTGTGTAATCCACCAGGTTAGTCAAAACCTCAGTCCATAGGGTATTTTAAAGTGAAAACTTGATATTTGGAGCTATACATGTGAACCGTAGAAGGAAATAAACTACTTTTTGTCTGTATGTGTATCTTTGAATTTTCATTTACTAATCATCCAACAACAGGCGCCCTGGGATACTTTTATTTTGATCCTCGAGTCCCTTGACTCTCCGATAACCGTAGCCGGTGAGTAACGCCCTAAAAAGTGTTATAAGTCTATATAATATTAATAATAAATCTACTAATTTTATAATATACTAGCTGTTCCCCGCGACTTCGCTCGTGTAATATGGCTTTTATGTTTTTGTGCGGAACCCTAATTCTTTTTCTAAAACAAAAGTAGCCTAAGTTATTCCTTATGAAATCAGCTACCTGCCAGTGAAAGTCCCGTCAAAATCGGTCTAGCCGTTTCGGAGATTAGCCGGAACAAACAGACAGACAGACAGACAGACCGACAGACGGACAAAAATTTTAAAAAATGTGTTTTTGTTATAAGTACCATATACACTTTCATATGCATTTAGTAAAAAGCTGTTATTTTGACATTACAAACAGACACTTCAATTTTATTTATTTGTATAGATATAGATTTCTGAATTTTTTACGGATCAAATACTTAAATCTAGACAACGGTGTATACATTATATCTATTTCTATGGAATTTGGTATATGGTTGTATAACGACATTATTCTGGTAAGTAGGAAGTTGCGTCCCAAATTACTTTTACAGAGACGTTATTTGAACAGCTTGTAAACCTTAAAGCGTGGTAACTTATTTGGCACAGCTATATTAATTTTACTTACAAGTTGCGGGCAGTCGATATGGTTATGTAATAATTTATGTAAGAAAATAAGATCTAGTGTTTTCTTTTTCTTGTTATGTGTTGTCATTTTAACATATTTAAGTTTATTATCGTATGAATTTAATAAATGTCAAAAATCGCTTTTGAGCTTAGAAAAAGCTCACCGCAAGTGGTTTAAGGGAATATTAGTAATAGCATTACTAGTATTTAAAAAAAAATACGAAAGGAACTTCGTTCCAACCGAGTATTCCACGACACTCACGCATGTTTTTTTTTTTATATTTTCTGTTGCTTCTATAACCAGCCACTAGAAACGTGAATAATGATGCTACGAAACCCTTCTCTTCCAAGTCCGACTCGCACTTGGCCGATTAGTAGATAAAACGCGATCTCTTGGTCTCGTAATTGACAGAAAACGGAATTGCAAGAGTCGTGTAGAGGAACTAAGAAGTAAAAAGATTACCAGTTCAACATCCATTATTTCTCAAGCACAAAATTCTGACGTTTCCGTCGCTATACATATTTGAAATAGTCCTATTTGTAAAAAAGTAATCCTCATTCGTGCCCACAATTTTGTGATGTAATACCTACCTCAAACTAGTCGAAATGGAGATAGTCTACGGGTCTATGTTTGTACTTGTGAAATTTATTCATGTAAACTGCCTCCGTGATACAAGCAAAAAACCTAGTGTGGAGTTACGTTTTTTTTTTAATAGAAAAATGCAAAATGCCAGCTTTAATGTGTAATAGCGTAACATGCATGGCGCCAATAATTTTGAATAAAATACCATAAAACATGAAAATATTTAATGTACAAGTGGTAAAATTAAATATTTTGAACATTCGACTGTAATATAAATAAAATGAGAACATCATCAATGTAGTAGAAGTCAATTAAATTATATCAAGTCAATTAAATAATGTCGTAGTCCTCGGGGTGGCAACGCATCTGCATTTTGATTGTTAATCCAAGATAAATGTAGATGTCTGGCCCACAACATCCACTTACCATCAGGTGGACTGTATGCTTGTTTGTCACCTCAAAAAATGATCTTTTTAACCGCCGTATCAATACATTGCTAGATAAAATACATTTATCAATACATTAACTAGCATAAGTAACTTAAAAAAATATTCTAAGCTCATTACGCTGTGTAGATCATTTATTAAATACAAAACATTTTTCATAGTATTCATTACAGTCTATCAAAAGTCCACTGCTGAACATAGACCTCCCTCATAGATTTCAGAGAGGATATATGCTATATTTGCCAAGCTTTACGAGCGGTTTGGCATCCGCTATTTTTCATTATTTTGAGTTTTTATTAGGAACATGTTACTACTACTATGCTGTTTCAGTTTCCCTGTGTCGCCTCTTACGAAACCACGTCATATGATATGTGAAGATGTGTTAGTGTATTATCCTACACCAAATTATATTAAATAATTATACCAAACCTCTATAAAAAGAAAATGTGATTCATTAAACAGATCTACATTGATAATAACCAAAAAGAAAAAAATGAAAGAAAATATCTTAATAAGGTTAACTTGTAACCAAAACTTTACAGACGCTGTTTAATTAAATGGATTTAAACTTAAATTCTATTTTAAATCAAGTTGATGCTTTTCATCTTGATCTTATAATTAAAGTTATCTAGACTTGTTGTAGGCATTCCCTCGGTTTCAAGTACATATTAACTTGTTGAACATTATTGCTTTAATTAATAACGAAATATCATACTGCGCCGTAATAGCCCAGAGAATACGCGCTCGTTGCAAATTTCACCGTAGGCGAGCGACTCAGTTTATCAACACCAATGAAATTCATCATCATTCATCATTACAGCCCTTCACAAGTCCACTGCTGAACATAGGCCTCCCCCAAAGAATGCCACAAAGCACGGTCCTGAGCCACCTGCATCCATCGACTTCCTGCATATCTTACCAGGTCGTCACTCCATCTAGTGGGGGGACGCCCTACACTTCGCCTGCCGGTACGAGGCTGCCACTCGAGAACCTTTCTTCCCCATCGGTTGTCGGTTCTTCGAGCTATATGGCCGGCCCATTGCCACTTCAGCTTACTAATCCGTTGGGCTATGTCGGTCACTCTAGTTCTACTGCGGATATCCTCATTTCTGAGTTTATCACGCAGAGAAACTCCGAGCATAGCCCTCTCCATAGCTCGCTGAGCGACCTTGAGCTTCCTCATCCGGCCAGCAGTGAAGGACCACGTCTCAGTTCCGTATGTCATCACTGGCAACACGCACTGGGTGTACAGTCTCGTTTTCAAGTTTTGAGGTATACCTGACGAGAAGATGTGCCGTAATTTCCCGAACGCTGCCCAACCGAGTTGAATCCGTCGATTGACCTCTCGGTCGAAGTTGGACTTACCTAGTCGGACTATTTGTCCCAGGTAAACATACTCGTCAACAACTTCGAGCTTAGTGTTCCCAACAACTACCGGCATAGGTGTGACATGGACATTAAACATGATCTTTGTTTTGTCCATGTTCATCTTAAGACCTATCCGTTGGGAAACACTATTGAGGTCATTGAGCATAGTGCTTAGGTCCTCCAGCGATTCTGCCATAAGGACTATATCGTCGGCAAATCGAAGGTGAGTGATGTACTCGCCATTGATGTTGATACCGTATCCTTTCCAGTCCAGAAGCTTGAAAACATCTTCCAATGCAGCGGTAAAGAGTTTCGGGGATATGACGTCACCCTGTCTTACACCTCTCTCCAATGAAATTGTCAATTGCAAATTTTAAGTGCAATAGATCTACATGTCTCAGGTATAAAATATTTCGAGGCTATTAAACAGATTGATAAAATTTAAGATGCACTGTAACAGCGCAGTGAACTAATTGTCCCATAACACTATTAGACGTTAAAGAAGGTATATGCCGGCATTATAAAATGCCGTAACTTTTCTTTTAGAGCGTGACAAACGAGCCAACAGGCAACCCAATGGTAAGTGGATGCTGTGACCCATAGACATCTACATCATACATACCCTATTTAAAATCAAAATGTAGATCTATTGTCATTCCCGAGGACTAATATGTAATGTCTTACACGAAAAAAGGGTCTCCGGTTCTTTACACTCACCATATGAAACACTGCAGTATTATACTGCTGGTTAGGCTAGTATTCTGTGAGAGAGTACGTTATACGTGGTAGAGCTAAGCTACAGCTATATTCATGTTATAACACGAATGGCTTGACTGGAGAGGGACTATCATCGTCATTACAGCCTTTCACAAGTCCAGTGCTGAACATGGGCCTCCCCTAAAGAATGCCACAAAGCATAGTCCTGAGCCACCTGCATCCGTCGACTTCCTGCATGTCTTACCAGGTCGTCACTTCATCTAGTGGGGGGGAAGGTTACCCTACACTTCGCTGACCGGTACGTGAAGACATGTGAAATTCGCCAACACGCAATGGAGCAACGCGGTGGACTAATGAGGGCTAATAAGCTTCCGTTCACCAGATGTCGCTAGTTAGGACTGAGGTGAAGTGTTTTTGTAAACAATATTATATAACTAAGAAGTTTCGTTTTAAATAAAAGTTCACCGGTTTTTAAATTATTATATTATAAATTCATAAAACAATGCCTCAGTGGTTTGCTCCATAATATATATCACATTTTTACCCTTTTGTTAATTTTGTCAACTTTTAGATATTCGTAGTTTTGTTTATTCATTTCTTATCTAAATAATATAATATAATGTAACGAATTTTGCAAAAAGAAATATTGACCTTTACATTTTACAAGTAATCTGTCAAATATTTTACCTCATTCCTAACTGGCACCGCCCTGGTGGAAAATTATTCGTGAAAACTTTTTTCAGTTATTGTGACAGCACTAAGATTTTTTTTAGCAAAAAATCATAGCATCCCACGTCGGACACAGCTAGTGATATTTAATGATAACAATGGTATATATTTACATATGTGTAAGGCAATACGGGTAGCATTATCAGATGTATTGATATAACTTACCGGAAGAGGAAGTCGCTTAACATCCACTCGATAACTATCTCCCGATAATATTAGTATACAGTATGCAGATATAAGCTTGCGAGAATGCTTACTCAATCGTGTTTCACGCCTTAACAATTGATTTATCTAATCGACTTTGCTAATTAATGTTAACCTTAATAATTTTAGCACGAATGGGTCGGCTTGATAGGATGGGGATGGTGCTCTCACAGAATACCGGCGTAAATAAATAATGTGTATATAACAAGCAAGTCTAGAGAACCAGAGAATCTTTTACTGGTCATTTGTTGGTATTCCATTTTAGTACTCAGGGGTGATTACGTATCTGCGTTTTGTTTCATAATCGAGGATAGATGTATATATATATCTATGGGCTCAGCATCCATTCAGTTGTAACTTACCACTTAACTGTAAACTGTAAAAACATCAAGCACGTTGTAAATCAGCACTTAAAATTGTAACAATGTACAACGCTTAGCCTTTGAGCTATTACGGCTCGTAATCACCATTACAGCATATAAAAGTCCACTGCAGAACATAGGACTCTCCCAAAGATTGCTTCATAGATAGGTTTTGCCATAGTTGCCACGCAGGTTGGTAACCGCAGTTTATTATTATTTTGATTTGTTACCAGGAAGATGCTACTGCCCATCGCCCCTTTATTTCCTACTCACTGTCGCCTCTTACGATACGTACTGGATGATGTGGGGTAGTGGATATTCTTACACCGCCACTACATGGTCAGTGATGGACATAATGAACTTAAAAATCACCCAATTACTCAACGTCTTCGCTACTGAGCTGTCAAACTCGAAGACAAGATCGAATAACAGGAAACTCGTGCAAATAAGGCAACGACTCAGTTGTGGACAAACTTTTTTATTCCTTCTTTTACTAACTCCGGACGTATAAATCTTGTAATCTTTATAATATCTATTTTATTTTTATTAAGCATAAAACTACGGAAGTAAATAATAACTAACTACTGCTAATATTATCCGAACAAGTAAAGTGTTTACTCATCTTATTCCCCTGATTTATTGTTATAGCGTTAACGCACTTATCAGTTCAATGATCACAAGTTTCCTCGCAAACGCAAAGTTAATTCCCATTCCTATAACTTTGTGAGTCAACTTAGTAACAAATTACAAGCTTTGTACTTAATAAAATGTTTAACATAATTGATAGAATCTGGCTTTACTTTGCGGAAATCCATTATAATGGGGTAGTTATTAACTAATTTGCTTAATTCCGCGTAAAGAAAGAACATGATGTGTCCTGCCCAGTTTAAAGGGGACCTCGCACCCTCCCTCAATCGCGCGCACTATATCCGTCGCCGTTAATCCCAGAACTACCACCCCCAGCACCAGCACCAGCACCAGCACACTAGGCACGACACACCACTCTCGAAAATACAACACGTGTTTCGCCTCTACACGAGGCATCCTCAGGTGAAGTAGACTCTGCGGAGGCTGGCCGCTAAGTTAAGTAAGTGTTTGACAAACAACATTGGGAAATAAAACATAATGAAAATATTGATTACGCAATTCATTTTCTGTAATGTTTATAATTAGATTTAAAAATGATACCGTAAATTAATAATTTACAAGCGAGAGTATTAAAGAACGAGCACAGAGTAAACCTAAGTGGATGCTGTGGTCAGTAAAATAAATTTAACCGACTTAAAAATCTAAAAAAAAATTCCATAGCTTCTGAAGTCGCGTCTTCTATACGCTATGTCTTAACGCTAGACCTCAAAACTAACCTATACCCTTATCTTTAAATAGATGTAATATTCGTAATATCATTCCTTTTAGATTATTCAAAACATATCAATTCGTCAAAATTTAAAAATATTGTAACTCAAGCTCAATCTTCTACTCCAGCTTGGGGACAGTATATATTATAATTAATGTTAACCATTTCGCATCGCAATTTTTCTTGTTTAGCATAATATTTTTTAAAGTGACAAACGAATTTACAGTTCACTCTGATCGTAAATGGCTACTGCAGCCTAGGGACACCTCCCTGGTATATAGTGTATTATGGATGGGCACATCTGCTACCAGTTTCAAACAAACAACAATAGAATCGTATCACCTCCAAAGACTAAGGTTGAATGCCTCCCAGCCCTGTTATACTTGTTCTATATATCTTTCAAACTAGAACACGGCAGTGCAGACACTGCTATTGAGTGGCAGAAATATGTAAGCTGTAGTTAACCAGAAGCTTGTCGTGAAGCGACAATAAAGAACAAAAAGAATCTAACCTAAGAACAACAAAACAACAAAAATACAACAAAAACAAAAAAAAATATTTAAGATTCAAAGATATTTACAATTTTATACAAAAATGGAGTATGAATATGAAGATGGATGATGCGATTTACAGATTATTTAAAAAAAAGGTAATAAAAAAAAAGAAATTAGTGTCGAAGCTGAGTCTGAAGATCCAAAGTGTGCTCTCAGCGCCTGGAACGAGCACGCACGGCGTAGGTGAGAAGGCGTGGGCGTCTCTAGGCGACGACCTCCGGTGAATGTGGTAATTGCAGGATCCGGCGATTTCAGGCCAGACAGGGGCTTGCAGGATCCTCAGCGGCTTCAGACAACACAGAAGCCTGCAGGATCCGGTGACTGCAGGCGGGACAGAGGTTTGCAGGTTCCGGTGACTTCAGGCGGAACAGAGGTTTGCAGGTTCCGGCGACTCCAGGTAGAGCAGAGACTTGTAGGATCCCGGCGACTTCAGGCAGAGCAACGGTTTGTAGGATCCGGCGACTTCAGGTAGAGCAGAGGTTCGTAGAGTCCAGTGGCTTCAGGCAGGACAGAGGCTTGCAGGATCCCGGGGCAGTGCGGCCCCAGGATAAGGCCTTTAGGAGATGCTTCCAATTCGAGAACTGAAGCGAGACTGAATTTCTTCACCGATTGTTCGGCTTTTATACCTTTCTAGTGAGAACGGAAAAATTATTTAAATTAAACGCAAATTTTTTGTAAATGGTCAAGAGAAAAGAGTATTTATGTGGAATTATCGAAATAGAAACAACAGACCGGTAGCAAATTTGAATATAATTGCCATAGAGACTAAATAAACAACAATGTCAAAACATGTCAAATTTTGGTTTTAGGCTTGTAATAAGAAAACGGCAAGATTTAAGTGGAAAATGAGATATTATTGATATAGGAAAAAAGGTAGCGCAACTGCCCACACAAAGCCCGAGATTGTAGAGTTACGAAAAACTTACTAAAAGATCGAAAAAAGGTAGACTCCATTGACACCAATTTAAAAGTGCTGATAATGTGAAAATACGAAGTAGAAATGATTTGTTATTGTGTTCTTATGGTTAAAAATCGTTACAGGATCCTATGGAAATAAAGGTGATGTAAAATATCCAGTTTTGAAGTGAATGCAGAAAATCGAAACAGAATGGAAAAATGAATTTAAAATAATGTAAAATGATATGTAAGTAGCATAACACTACAAGCTTTCTAGGCAGAAAAGGGCTAAAAACTCATCACATGTGGTGGAGCCATGTTGCTACTATATTAATGGTATAGTTGTAGCACGAATGAGTCGGCTCGACCGGGGTAGAACCACGCTCTCACATAATCATCATCATCATCATCATTACAGCCCTTCACAAGTCCACTGCTGAACATAGGCCTCCCCCAAAGAATGCCACAAAGCACGGTCCTGAGCCACCTGCATCCATCGACTTCCTGCATGTCTTACCAGGTCGTCACTCCATCTCGTGGGGGGACGCCCTACACTTCGCCTACCGGTACGAGGCTGCCACTCGAGAACCTTTCTTCCCCATCGGTTGTCGGTTCTTCGAGCTATATGGCCGGCCCACTGCCACTTCAGCTTACTAATCCGTTGGGCTATGTCGGTCACTCAGGTTCTACTGCGGATATACTCATTTCTAAGTTTATCACGCAGAGAAACTCCGAGCATAGCCCTCTCCATAGCTCGCTGAGCGACCTTGAGCTTCCTCATACGGCCAGCAGTGAAGGACCACGTCTCAGTTCCGTAAGTCATCACTGGCAACACGCACTGGTTGTACAATTTCGTTTTAAGGTTTTGAGGTATGTCTGACGAGATGTGTCGTAGCTTCCCGAACGCTGCCCAGCCGAGTTGAATCCGTCGATTGACCTCTCGGTCGAAGTTGGACTTACCCAGTCGGACTATTTGTCCCAGGTAAACATACTCGTCAACAACTTCGAGCTTAGTGTTCCCAACAACCACCGGCATAGGTGTGACATGGACATTAAACATGATCTTAGTTTTGTCCATGTTCATCTTAAGACCTATCCGTTGGGAAACACTATTGAGGTCATTGAGCATAGTGCTTAGGTCCTCCAGCGATTCTGCCATAAGGACTATATCGTCGGCAAATCGAAGGTGAGTGATGTACTCGCCATTGATGTTGATACCGTATCCTTTCCAGTCCAGAAGCTTGAAAACGTCTTCCAATGCAGCGGTGAAGAGTTTCTGGGATATGACGTCGCCCTGTCTTACACCTCTCTGCAATTGGATAGGTTTCGTACTCTGGTTCTGTACTCGGATAGCCATCGTAGCCCTACTGTACAAGCACTTCAACACTTCGATATACCGACAGTCAACTTGGCACCGCTGAAGGGACTGCAGCACCGCCCAAATTTCGACGGAATCAAAGGCTTTCTCATAGTCCACATACGCCAGACATAGTGGCAAATTGTACTCTTCGGACTTCTGTACAACTTGCCGAAGGGTATGTATGTGGTCTATGGTGCTAAAGCCCTTTCGGAAACCGGCTTGTTCGGGAGGCTGGAAGTCGTCAAGTCTGCGCGCGAGACGATTCGTAATGACTCTCGAAAACAGCACGTAGACGCGGCTCAGAAGGGAAATCGGTCTGTAGTTCTTCAAGAGAGCGTTGTCACCTTTCTTGAAGAACAAGACCACCGCACTTCTGCGCCACGCCTCCGGTGTAATGCCACCATGGAGGACGGAATTAAAGAGCTTCTGAAGGACTTCAAGTACCGGTCTTCCACCCGCTTTCAGAAGCTCCGCTGTAATTCCATCCTCGCCTGGGGCCTTACCGTTTGTAAGGTGCTGGAGAGCCATCCTAATCTCGCTCAGACTGACATCCGGGATATCTTCGGAATAGTGTCGGATGAGACTCGCTCTTGGATCGTTACTCACACTTGCGTGTGGCTCCAACGATGATGTGTACAGCTGCCCATAGAACCTCTCAATCTCACTCAAAATCTCAGGTGTCCCGGAAACGATGCTGCCACACTCTGTCTTCAGCTTTGACAGTTGGCTCTTTCTGGCAGACAGATCTCTGGCAAAGACTTTGGAGCCTTGATTCCGCTCGATCGCTTCTTCAATACGAGCTGTATTGAAGTTGCGTAAGTCCCGCCGCGTGCATTTGGAGATCTGTCTGTTCAGATGCCTGTATGCTGTCAAGTCTGTTGAAGAATGTAGCTTCATCTCCCGTCTAACAGCCATGAGATTAAGAGTGTGATCGGAGAGTTTTTGTGTTCTTCTGCGGCGGGTCTTGCAGAACTTAGCTCCAACCGCATGGACAGTTTCCACGAGCTTGTCATTCATATCGTCCACTTCATTGCAGTCTTCCAGGCACTGAAAACGGTTTTGTGACTCGAGCTGAAAGGTTTCGGGACTTTGGAACAGAGCACGAGGGGGACGGAGCGTTGACTTCATTAGACGAGACCTCTCCAACTTAACGTTTAGGTTCAGTGTGCCTCTAACCATTCGGTGATCGCTACCAGTTTTCACCCTCGCGATCACGGAGACATCACTGAACAGTTGTCGTCTGGTCGTCATAATGAAGTCAATCTCATTTTTTGTGGAACCGTCGGGGCTCGACCAGGTCCACTTCCTGTGGGGCCGCTTCTGGAAGAAAGAGTTCATCATAAAGAGTCCCTCTTTCTCCATGAAGTCGGCCAGCTGCTGGCCCCTTGGGTTCCGTTGCCCTATTCCAAATTTCCCTACTTTCAGCTCACCGTTCTCTCTTGTGCCTAGTTTTGCATTGAAGTCTCCCATTAACACCGTATATTGGGTTTTGGAGGAATGCATGGCTCTAGAGATATCCTCATACATTTCCTCCACCTCCTCATCGGGGTGTGCCGAGGTTGGTGCGTAAACCTGTATGACCTTCAGCGAATACCGTTTGGTGATTCTGAGTATAAGGTACGCAACCCTCGTCGACACACTCCCGATTTTTACAACGTTGTTAACGAGAGACTTGTGGACGATAAATCCGATACCTCCTTGGGACAGATGGTCGCCCTCCCGGTGATAGAGCAAGTTGCCGGATTCGAGGATTACCGTGTCCTCCCCCTCTCTTCGGACTTCGGATAATCCTATAATATGCCAGCGCAACTTGTCTATCTCTTCTTCTAGCTCCACGATCCTCTCGTCAGTCCTCAGGGTGCGTGCGTTGTACGTTGCCAGGTCGAGTCGTCTAAGGTGGCAACCGAACCTCCACCGGAGATTCTTAGCACATGTTCTTGGAACATGTAGTCAGAGCTTATTCGAAGTGTCAAAGTTTTCAGTGAACATACTCGTAAAAAACAAATTAAAAAGAAAATTGAAAGTCAAACAGTTAAAAATATCATAATTTTGAATATAGAACACAGAGATTTTATTTCATAAATGTTTAACTTCAGAATCCTTTTAATGACCAGTAATATTCGCTAAACGGCAAGAATAATCACTTATTATTTCAACTTCATGCATTAATTAGAAATGACATGGTGACGGCATATATGTATTTAGATTAACTGTCAATAAAATATGAAATAAATAGATATCATCATCATCATCATCACAGCATTTCGCAAGTCCCCCGCTGAACAAAGGTCTCCTCCAAAGAATTCTACAAAACACGACCCTGAGCCACTTGAATCTATCAATAACAACTTGCTTTTCAATACCAATAAATCTAAATGCATAATATTTTATTTACAAATATAAAGCTGGTTACTGCTCATATTAAGGAACGATAAAATACTTGAGTTAGTTGATTGCACAGTATTTCTTGGTATTAAAATAACAATGGACTCTCCACTACAATGGGGACGTCATATAGAGTATAATTGAGACTCCTTTTCTTATAACTGTTTATAACATGATTCCTATAATATTACTGATTTTAATTTACATAACTTCAAAGTGCATCTAAGAAGCATTCTTATTGAGAGAGAATATTATAAACAAGATGATGTTTTTAAAAGAAGAATGCGTAGATAATGAGCTTCCTTACTTTTTAACTTATGTATAACGTATTTTGTAAGGATAAATAGTAACTGTTGCAAGAAAATAGTCTACTTACGAGTTTCTTGCCGATTCTTTTTCTTCCATTTCTTTTATTGAAGCGATGGCGTAGCGTTTGACTTTAAAAATTTTCTTTGTTGAAGCTGAGTTTGAATAAAAATATTTTACTTCGATTATGATATCATACATTACTCCATCCAAGTCATCCTTGCATCTAATGGTGGGTCAACCTACAATTCGCCTACCCGTACGAGGCTGCCACTTGAGAACCTTTTGTCCCCATCGGTTGATGGTTCTTCGAGCTATATGAGCCTTTATATTGTTTGTAGTTAGTTGATATAATGATGTTAATAAATTTATTAATTACAAATTGTCAAATTCATAGTTTCACAACTACAGAGAAATAGTAAGCCTTCTCAAACAAAACTTAAAGTGTTTTGCAGTATCTGTGCTTGTATTGGTCCAGTAAGTTATATCCGATGCCTCAACTAATCGACAGTCATTGTTCAATTTTAACCAATAATGTCGAAACTGAATGAACAAATTGAGAGCTATGTACGTGTAAAAAATTAACAGCCTAAATGTACTTTGTTGCAAATCGCTGACAGACTTAAAACCTGAAATACTGGATATTTGTGCACAAACATTAAAATATTTACTTATAATTTTTGATTGTAAATTGCTGATATTCTGTAAAGACTAAGACATTTTTCGACTAAGAGAACACACTGTTACTGCAGTCATAATAAAACGGTAACATGGCTCTACTACCGTGTAGTGGCGGTATTCTTAATATCCACTACCTACACCATATCATCCCGTGTGCGACAAGAGGCGATAGAAGGAAACAAATCAGGAGATGGGCAGCAGCGTCTAACTAATAACGACTAAAAATAAAAAAACGCGGATGTCAACCCGCTTGCCAAGCGTGGCTACTATGGCAAATATAAATATAATATATAAGGCAATCTGTGGGGGAGGCCAGAGTTCAGCAGTGTACTTTGATGGGCTGTAACGGTAACGGTAGGGCGCTTGTGCGTAAATGTTAAAATAATTTCGAATATCCAATCGTCGGGGATATATTTCATAATATAAATAGTAAATAAAGTATATATGATAAACAAAACAAACAAAAACTTAGGATAGCATTACCAAACGGTGACTGCTTCGTATGTTTTAACAGTGGCTAAGTTATCATAAGAAAGTTATTTCCCTGCAAATGTTGACGTTTTCTTTTAACATAACGTAATTAATTTGTAAATCAAGTTAGTAGAATAACTTTTTGTTTGCGCACAGGTTTAACTAATATTACTTGGGTATACTAAGAAAATTAATAAAATCAACAGTAAGAAATATTTCAGTTAGTTAGTAAAACAGCAATTTATTGCTAAGCCAATGTACTAAGAAGCCGTTAAATTTGAAAAATATTGACCTTGAATTGACCTTGAATTGACCTTGAATGAAAACATAAAATGTAAACCACCTAGCAAATATGCATATAGTGAATTAAATCAAACGCTATGCATTATTCAAAAGTCACGCGTCAGTGGCACTCCCCGCGACCGCACGCTCTCCAACAAAGCGTGCGATCCAACGGGAATAATATTCAATTTAACTGTCAACAAAATCCGGAACTGCCAGTTGCGACGTGGATATTAAACTTTAGAATTACAATGAAACTTCACATTTCCTAAACAAATAAAAGCGTTTGTGTTTGAACTCATTTTACAAGCACATTCAATCTTATTTCAAAGCTTGTTACATTGATAGTTTTAGGTTTGAGTTATAAGTAATTATTTTACGATTATTCTTGTTTTTTTTTTACTAAAGTACAAACGTCAACGGATCGTCCATCATTGCGCATGCCATTACGAGCCTGGCACTCGAAAACTTTTTTTCCCGGTTTGGATCGGGGTAAAACTCAGGGTTGCCAATGCCAATGTATGTAATTCCCCAAAAATTCAAATAAAATTCCCCAAATTTGGGGACAAAAATCTACTGATTCCCCACAAATTCCCCTCAATATTATTTTAAACAATGAAACAAGTTTCAACTATTTAAATAATATTAATTTTTTTAACCTTAGTTCCATTGCACTTTTTCCATACATTTGATTTTGCATCTTGCTCGAAGGATTAAACTTGACACTACCGCCCAATTTTTTTATCCCCTCTTGATGCCATTAAAGATATGATGCGTTTGAAAATGGCAGTATAAGCAACAAAGACATAATAGCAATAGTAATAGTAATCCCGTAGCATTTTTAAGGCTAACTTACTTTTGGCATTGATATTATCTCCATGAATTTCAAACCCATGTAGATCAAAATCTAACAAAGTGCGAATTCGCCACTCGTTATCTAATTTTTGTGCAGTCACAAATTTATAAAGCTCTGGATTTACAGCGGATATAATAGAAAATATAGAATGCCCGTAATGAAATCGCTTCAGACGTCAGTTCGATATAAAATTCTTGGCAGGTTCTATAGAAACCTGCAATAGCAGCACGAGGTACATTTTCGTCATTTTTTTAAATTTTCCATACTTTCTCCAGCAGTGTGTTTATTTCGAAGCATTTGATGTAAACAGTCATACAGTCCCGTAGCAATTCCTGATGACAATTCCACCATATTCAGAAATAAATGCTCTACTTTATTGGTGTTCTCACCATAGACAACAGCAGTAAAACAGCATTGTTGTAAAGAGTCCGACGTTTTTTTATTAATGAAAATAATTAATTTCATTATTAATGAAAAGAAGATTTGTCTCCGCGTAATTTTTCATATATATTAACAATATACATATATATGAAAAATTACGAATAAACAGTATTATTAGTAATAGAGTAGTTTATTGGTAATAAACTGTAGAAATAAATGTTTCAACCCTAAAAACATTATAAGATACACAAAACATTAACTATACGATTGGCGAAAGAATAAAGATGAGGAAATTTAAATTTGTTGCAATGAAGAGTTGTTATCCATAAGTACCTAAAGAAAATTTTAAAATATTTGGAATTCTCGAAAAAGTATGTCCACGAAGATGTTAAAATCCGCGCATTTTCCCCGCATAATGCCAGTCCCCAATAAATCCCCAATCAACTTGAGATTCCCCGCAGTTTGGGGAATTCCCCACAAATCGGCAACACTGGTAAAACTATAGAGAACCGGTACTTACGTATACGGGTGGGAGTGAGTAGGACAAGGTAGTGGGGCGCAAATGAAGCCCCCACCCTACTTAGTCTATCAGCCAGGTGAACAGTCGACGTAATCATTCTGTGCTTGCGCTTTGTAAAATCTGGATGTGTCCTTTGAGTTCATTCACGTCACTCCACTGTCATTGCTCCTGCGCAAAATTGATTTTTAAATTATCTTACTTGGTGCTCTGTTTGGTTGCTGCCTTAGTATTCTCACTGTAGTACGAGAAGCACGGTAGTCTCACTATGTGTTGTGAAGTGTATATCGGTCGGTTGTTATGGTGCAAAATGTATATTGTGCGTAGCTCTCCTTCCTGGCTTTCTGGTACTGGTATCGGTTACTGTAAGTAGAGTAAAAAACACCCGCCGCCTCAGATGCGGCCATCGTTTTTAATTTTTGTGTTGTTTGTTGTTTTAGGCAACAGCTAGGTACTCACCCTAGTGTACCAACACGCTAGGTGTATAGGTGTCTGTTTTAAGCACATACCTCCCCCGCCGAAAGGTGGTGGAGCATGGTACACATCTGTGTTTATGTATATAAATATAGCATAGTAAACAAAATGGCGTCATTGACAACCGACGAGCTAGCCGACTTTTTTAGCCGAGCCTGCCCTGACACCTGGGCTGTGTTTATTACATAGCGCAATGCCCATTCCGGGCCCGAACCCTTGCTCGAGTCCGCGCCTCTAGCTGGCCCGTGCACCCATCGTGTCTAGCCCCCTACCGACCATCTGACCGTGCGGATCGACGCCCCTCTGTCGACGAGCACCAGACCTACAACCCATGTAGACAAAATTTACGATGCCGCGTCCCACGTACCATCCGCGATAGTAGGGTAATATTGGGGCTGCTGCATCTTCTGCTGCAGTTCGCCTCAATATTACACTAAACAGCTCTACATTTCCATTTTTTAACCAAGCAGATGTCTTCTCAATTCTGTATCATACTTTTTAACTCACAGCGATTTACCATACTCTTTCAAACATTTAATTATATAACCTAACCCTTTCACGGCGTTCACATAAAAACATTGAGGATAATGTAATGTGTGTTGCATCCACGGATCATCGTAAATCTCCTAATCTCTAATAACTCCTCCACAGGAAAAACAAGCAGCTGAATCATTTATGCTATCGCCAAAATAAAAGAATCCCGCATCAGCCATTTCATTCACCACTGCTTCTCTTAAATCACTCGTTGCCCAATAATGGCTAAATGAAAATAAGCGTGTTTTATATGAATCATATAAACTATATCGAGGTCTGTATTCGTTCTGAGACATGTCCCTCATGCTTTGTGGAGATTTGATCTTGCTGGTTGCAAGAGTATAATGAAGGTGCAAAGCTGCGCTGATTCCTTATAAACATTTAAAAAAAGTTGCTGGTGGAGAGTTTTTTTATGAAATAAAATAAAGAATATTTCAAATTTTATTATCAGAGCACCATTTATTTAAACAAAAAACATTTTTCAAAGCACATACTGAGTCATGATTATTACAACTATACAAATCTTTACAATCTTTATATCGATCATACAGATTTAACAAACTAGGACAACCTTTATCTTCTAAATTAATTATATTATCATTTTGTAAGATGGGTTTTAACCATAAGACTTTTTCTAAACCTTTGACGTATATACATTTATCCTTTTTATTATCTGCAATCAAATTCTGATAATTGAAATAAGGTGTTACTCCCTCACACCAATATATCTTTCTATTACGTTGAATCCAATTTACATGTTTCTTTTCTTTTACAGTCAATTTGTAAAAAGGAAATGGTGGTTTAATTAAAAGTCGTTGTATTTTATTATTACACAACATTGCAATTTCTTTCACTATAAATTAATTTTTTTCTGTTTTGAAACCTTGGACATTTACGATATCAGTCATGTCAACTTGCGCACTATGTTACTTAAAGGCTTATATTCCACAAGTTGATCGTTAATGATTAAACAATATTCAGTTGTCTTCTCTGGTTATGCCGTTGTACATTCAATCTCCAAACGAACATCTACTGGTCCCGTTTGTAGACTATCGTTTTGTCTTGAACAATCTATCACAAATAGCGGAGCCTTCTCCTTAAAGCTACTTAAATCAAGAAATGAGTCTGCGAGACAGTTGTACGACTGGCGAAATTTCACATACATTTCGTATAATATATTAAATTTTTTTTCGGAAAACTTTAAACATAAGGGCTCATATGGGTAATATTGTGAATTCAAAAACAATGTCACATTTCTCACTCCACAGTGATCAAATACTGAACAGTCTTTAATTTTTTGATTATTTCTCTTTGTTTGTAAACAAAAAATTATATATCGGGGTTTCTCTAATTGTGATGCAGTCTTAATAGACCAGGAATGCTTAGTTGCTGTAGGAAGTAAAGGGTATTCATATAAATCCCTATTTCTAAATGCCATCTGTATATGTACTATTACATTATGTCAGCAAGATTAAAGACCTACATCTGGCAGACAATGAAACTATGGTCAGTTTTAATGTGCAGGCTCTGTTCACATGCTCACCTGTTGAAAACTGCATCTCGATTGTATATAGAAGGCTGGAGGAAAACAACATGCCCATAGAATATGCAATATTACTCAGACACTGCCTTACATCTGGCTTCCTATTGTGGAAGGAAGAGTTCTACAAGCAAATAGATGGTGTGGCGATGAGCTCACCTGTATCTCCCATTGTCGACGATATATTCATGGAAGACTTTGAGGAGAAAGCCCTGGTTACTTCTCCCGTAAATCCAAGATTCTACAAGCGGTACGTAGACGACACTTTCACAATTCTACCTTTAGATAAAGTAACTGCATTTTAGACCATCTTAACACCATAAATTCTAAAATATAGTTCACAATGGCGTTAAAGGCAAAAAATTCTTTAGCTTTTCTAGATGTGTTAGTAATTCGGAATCCTGATAACACTTTGAGCGACAGTGTGTATAGAAAAAAGACCCATACACATAGATATTTAAACGGTGATTCTCATTACAATCCTTCACAGTTAGCTACCGTGGGTAAATCTTTGTTTCAGAGAGCACGAGGGATCTGTGACCGTAAACACCTGGCCGCCGAGCTCCAACACGTCAAGAAAGTTTTGCACGATAATGAGCTTCGGGTCCCGCGCCTAATCACAGGGAACGAGTGAAGCCAGCCACAGTCGAGCGAATGCCTGCTATATTGCCATATGTCAGAGCTGTCACTGACAAGATTGGCTAGATGATGTCAGAAAATGCATAGATAGATAGAAAATTCTTTACTGCACTCAAAATAATTTGGTACAAAGGCGAACTCAATGCCGAAATGGCATTTTATGACAACTAACCTCTATTAGTATGGTGAGAGCTATGGGTGCAGCCGTAACAGAAAAAAAAACTAAGTTGTTTAACATATATCATGTAAGCAGTTTTGCACAATATTTTCTCATTGTGCTTATTAATGTGGCTTTTGCCCGCGATTTGGTCTGCATAGAACTCAAAACAAAGGCAACTGCAGACCTATAGTTAAACTCAGTTTTTTTTTGTCATTACTTCGAAAACTATATCATATATATACAGGGTTATTTTGCAATAACTGCCCAAATTTTCAGAGAAGGTTCAGAATAAATAATATAAGCAAACGGTGAAGAAAAATTAATAAAAAAATCTCAATAATTCTGTCCTTTTTATCTTTTAACTTCAAAATGCGTGGTAATGCATTATTTTAACGGATTTATCTACGCACGCACACCTTCGTAAGGGTCGATCGATAAGCAAAAAAAGTTGTTGCCCATAAATCACATTCAATTTTGAATAATTTTAAATAAAAGTAGAACCCTTATTTACTCGTATTTTCTAATACTGCAATAACGTTATATCGTTATTTATATATTTGATCTAAGTTTAAAATTTGGCTACTCTTTGAAAAATAACTCTGTATAGAAGATGAAAAGCCTTCATAAAATATTATATAAGACCTTTATTTTATAAAAATTTTAACTACAAAAGTTTTGCTTGAAACATTTTTATGTCTCATATACTTTATAGGATAATGACTATGGGAGCTGGAAAGCTCCCGAAAGGTCGGGAATTAAAAGATAAATTAAACGCGATAAAATCCTCAGTTTTATTCAAGACTAGGGAACAGCCCCAGCTTCGCCTAGATAATATTTCTTAATGTGCCTTTATTTAGATTTATGATAATATAAAAATATTTAAAAAAAATAGTTTATTCAAAAGTTTACTTTAAGTTTTTCGGATTAAATATAGCCTAGATCCCCCCTGAAATTGTTTTTATCTATTTGTGAAAATTTAGCCATTCCAAAGATTAGCCTGGACAAATACACAGACAAAGAAAAACGGACAGACGGTCAGATAAAATTAAAAAAAAAATGATTATTAATTTCTTATTGGCATGCAAGTAAACCTTCGCCTTAATAGGCAGGTATTTCGATATTATAGATAGACACTTCAATTTTATTCATATTACTAGCTGTTCCCTGCGACTTCGCCCGCGTGTAATTTAGGGTTTTAATTATTTTTCTAAAATAAAAGTACTAAGTTACTCTTTATAACATCAGCTATCTGCCAGTGAAAACCCCGTCAAAATCGGTCCAGCAGTATCGGAGATTATCCGGAACAAACAATTAGACCGACAGACTGACAAAAATTTTAATAAGTGTATTTTTGTTATAAGTACTGTTTAAACTTTCATACGCTTATAGTAAAATGCTGTGATTTTAACATTACAAACAGATACTTCAATTTTATTTATTTATACAATATAGATATAGATGTGTAGACGATCAATTTCGTTATTACTCGACTTTCGACAGAGGGGAAACTTTACATAAATAAAATCTCACGCCTGTCACCCAGAGCGGTAGGCAGAGACAGATTTCCATTTGGCACGATCCTGACACACGTCTCTCGAATTACTTGATATTTTGAAATTTGTCCAATGCTGAACACGGACCTCTTTTTTATAAAATAAGGGTGATAAATGAGCGTACAGTACACCTGATGGTAAGTGGATGCTGTGTCCCATAGACATCTACATTTATCCTCAACTAAGAATCAAAATTCAGATGCGCTGTCAACCCTGAGAACTGAGATGGAATGCCTCATTTCCAGTAAAAAGGGTCTCCGGTTTTCTACACTAACCAATATAAAAAAAGCATTAAGGTGCTATTTTTCGTTGGTATTTAGTGAGAGCGTGGTCCTACCCTGGTCGAGTCGACCCATAGGTGTACAACCATAGTAATACAGCAGTAGCGTGGCTCTACCACGTAGAAATCTTAGTCCTCAGTGGTGACGACGCATCTGTAGTCTTTTTTACTTACAGTTGGGGTGTCTACAGGCTGCAATAGCGACTTACCATCATGTGAACTGTAATTTCGTTTGTGACTTTAGTTTTATAAAAAAATATGTTAGAGTTTAAAAAATTGCAACATTGAACATTCTAAAATTATTAAATTTTTAGAAAATATATATCTTCATTTATCACATGTCAGTAACTTTCCAATATCGTGGCGCGAGAATGATGTCGTCTAGACACATTTCGAGTTTAGTAATTGCATTGCAGTATTGACATATTGATTTGAAGCATAGTGAGATTGAGATCAGTTTTTTTTCTATATAAACTTTACAGAATTTTATATTTTTATAATTACTTTTGTTTTTTTTTTTTATAGGATAGGGTGACAAACGAGCTCACTGTCCACCTGATGCTAAGTAGTTGCTGTGGCCCATAGATATCTACATTTATCCTCGTTTGCGAATCAACATGCAGATGCGTTGTCACCCGTGAGGACTAAGATGGAATGCCTCTTTTCCAGTAAGAAGGGTCTCCGGTTCTCTACACTCACCATACGAAACACAGCAGTGTTAAGCTGCTATTTTACGCTGGTATTCTGTGAGAGCGTGGTCATTCCCCGGGCCACATAGAGGATTTAGCAGACGGGTTGGCAACCGCAGTTTTATTAGCTTGAGTTGTTATCATAAACATGTCGAAATGGTTGAGTCACGCTGCAGTTATATTAGGGTTGTAGCACGAATGAGTCGGCTCGACTGGGGAAGAACCACGCTCATACAGAATACCAGCATAAAATAAAAGCATAATACTAGCATGTTTTGTATGGTGCGTTTATGGAACCGGCGACTCTTATTAATAGATGCATCCCATCTTAGTCCTCAATCTCATCTTAGTCATCTTAGTCCTGACAATGCATATAACGATGCTTGAAAGGCAATAATTATCAAGCGACATGTTGGACGATATACATAATTGAAATCAGCAAAAATATTCTGCGTCGGTATGTTATATTCTCGTACCGCTAGGAAATTTTTTGTGGCTTGGTAACTTAAAAAAATCACATTATCACAGTTTTCAGCGACCAAGCGACACAATTTTTATTGATTTATAAAAAGTTTTCACTTGGTATGTATTCGATTTTAACTTAGTAATTTTTGCCTTGACTAAAATTAATGCAGTTAAACATTAACAATTTTTTTTTCTTACGAATCTAGGGTATAATCATTACTTAAGAAATTTTACCGGAATTTTTTTTTTCGCGTCACGTAATACTTTTTAACACACCTTAATTATGTAATCATTTTCATTTAGTATTTTTTCCTGAATGCAATAGACTTATAGAAGTAATATATTAGTATTTTTTCTGCCTAAAAAGGATATATTTTATCTTTTGGTAATATTTTACCTGCCGTTTCTTAATGATTTTTTTACTTAGATAGCTATTTCTGATATGAAATTTGTATAAAAATGAGCCTATCCCTGTTGTGTGTATTTTATTTTGTCGCTTACACGCACTACATAGCAGATTTTGATTGGCTGTTGGTAACAAAATATCGATTAGTGTTCACCGAACTGTCGCATAGGCAACCTAATATGCCAAATATACGTAATAAGTAGTAACTAATGCAGTAAATTGTATGGACTCGATCTTATTTGTGTTAATTGACAGTTTACCAATATTTTACTCATATCTTTTAGATTTTGAAATGTTTTGTAATTTTAGAATATTTTAAAACGTTAATAGCAATATATGTATTCTTCTTAGTTGAAATTGTGTTTTACCTACATGTACTGATTTTGAAATTACTTATTTTAGTAATAGCATTAGTATAATAGTAATTATTTTAGTTTAATTTTACAAACATTTCATTTTAGCTAACTTAAATATATAACGCCAGCCCATCTAATCCATCTATCTTTATAAGATCAGCTGTCCACTTTGCAAGAGATTTGTCTGCTATATTCGTATGTTACAGGTCTATCTAGACGTCATTAAGAAAGGGTTAGTCACTGGCCTAAAACCTCCATCAATCCGCAGTAACGGTGGATTATGCCTTAATTCACCCTTCATCAGATGGAGGCCCATTTTCAGTAGTGGGTGATTGTAGATGACTACAAAGGTAGATTACTACTGTAACAAGTGGGATGCGGGAAGTAAAGACTGTGTAAGAATTCGCAAGTCTATTGAAATTAAGAAACGTCCTAATTTCAATACAAAAGATGGCTGGATGCTACCGTCTGCTTAGGATCACGATAAAATTAGTAAAACAAGTTTTATTCCATGATTGATATAAAAGTAAAGGTCCTAGAAATCTATTTTATTTCATTATATTCTTTTGGGTTTTTTTAATGAAATATGGTTCTAATTTAATATAATCTATATTATGTTCGTTTATTTTTGCTATGAGAACGCCATTTATTGAAAAAAAAAACTGTAGCTAAGCAAATTTTGTCTGCAATAATGACACAAGTGAGTACCGCATGGCTTTTTTTATTAGTCATGTGATTGAAGTACATTTAAAACATACATTTATTATTTTGTTTTAAAGTACACAGTTACAGTGATTCTGCGCTTGGGCTCTGTAGACTGCAGGCGTGTCGATCGAGTTCACTCCCATCACTCCACTCTCTTAGCTCATGCTCAAGATTAACTATTGTTATGCACCGCCTTACTTGGTGCTCTGTATTTGGTTGCTGCCCAGTGATAAGACTGTGATGCGCGAAGCACGCTGTCCTGGGAGGCAGTAGTCTCACTGTGTTGTTGTTAAGTGTATCGGACGCTTGTTGTGGTGCCAAGTGTGTTTTATGCGTAACTCGCTGGATTCCTGGTATCGGCAACCTTAAGTAGAGTGAATCATACCCGCCGCCTCGGAAGCGGCCATCGTTTTTAAATTTTGTGTTGCTTATTGCATTAGGCAACGGCTAGGTACACATCCTAGCGTACCAACGTGCCAGGTGTATAGGCGTTTGTTTTAGGCACACGCCTCCTCCACCTTTCGGCGGGGGAGCTTGATATACATCTGTGCTTGTGTAAGCATAGTAAACAAGATGGCGTCTTTTACAACCTACGAACTCATCGACTTTTTTAGTCAAGCCTGCCCCGATATTTGGGCTGTGTTTATCGCACAGCGCAACTCGCGTCCCGCGGCTGAGCCCGCGGCTGAGCCCGCGGCTGAGCCCCCGGCTGAGCCCGCGGCTGAGCCCGCATCTCTTGCTGGCCCCTCTACCCAGTTTATCGGGCCCCCTGTCGATAGTCCAATTGTATGAATTGATGACCCTATGCCGACAAGCACCGGACCCACTACCCCCGTATCCATTGACTAAATCTACAACGCCGCATACCCCGCGTCTTCCGCGATGTCCACCCGCGGCCCGTCTTCGGTCTTCTCGGATGCTGAATCTGACTCGAATATAGAGACCGACACTCGTGCCCCGCTAAATCCCGAAGACTAAGGCTTCGACCTCGTCCAGGGCTAAAAGCGCAAACACGGAGGCTCTAAAAAGATAACCGAACTTAACTTGGCACCCTCGTCCCCCACCGCCACTCTGGCTAAGAAGCCAGCCGCCGTCGCGCGTTCTCAACTCCCTAAGCCTACGGCTAAGCCGACGGGCGGCGCGGCTTTTCCCAGTGAAATTTAGTTGTGGTAGAAGAAATGCTGTAGAAATGGGGTTATTAAGGAGTATGTTAGGGCGGAATCTGAATGACAGGTGAGAAATTGTGTGATAAGAGAAAAGTGTGGTTTGCAAGATGATATTGTGACCATGATTAAGAAAGGAATGCTTCGGTAGTTTGGTAATGTAGAAATAATGAAAGAGGTAAGAGTTACAAAGCAAATCTATATTGCAGATGTGAACGACAGAGTCAGGAAGGGATGCCCTAGGCGAAGATTTATCGACCAAATGGTGATATATTGAATATGGGCCAGAGTAGGAGTACCCTTAAACGATGAGCATGTTTACATAGATATATGTATGTGGAGGAGGCGAGAGCGGTGTGTCAGGATCGTGCCAAATGGAAGTCCGTAATCTCTGCCTGCCCTTCTGGGTGACAGACGTGAGTGTTAATGTAAAAGTTATGTATATTTTATGTTATATATTTTATATTTAAAATACATAAAGTTCAAAAATTTTAAGTGCTCTCCTGTAAAATTAATATTTTTGTGAGCGTTATATGCTTGATTAGTTTTTACGTTACTACGAGTAGATTGCAATCACCACGCGAACTCGCTTAAACAACACCGCTCATTGAAGAATCTGACGAGGCAATAGCAAATAAAATATAGGGGAGTATTTTTTTTTTCAAAATATTAACAAAATATTAGGTAAGATTAAAATGCTTGTGTAAGGATTGGTTCACGACAGTAGTCGAATGGCGGATTCGAACCCACGACCTTTTGAGTTCGTGATCCGCACCCTGCCGTTAGGATACTACCGTATCCAAGTGATACATTTATAAGTTCATTTTATTCGTCGTTTTAATACTCTTCTTTCTCTTTTGGAAAAAACGATGAACGAATGAAATGAATTACATAAATCACGGTCTTTATTTATTTTAACAAAAACGAATTAATAAAATAGTATCCCGAGGCGAGATGAGGGCTTTGCACGCCATACCATAAATTTCATAGACATTGGCATTTATGGTTTTAATAGCGGGAACTGTGTATTTTGTCATGATATATGAGAACTTTTAATTATTTTATACCAGTACAAATAATGATTGCTTAGTTTTTGCTGACTTATTTACTTATCAAAATATAAATTGCAACTAAACATTTAACATGATAGAGCCACGCTGCAGCTATATTATAATTGTTACACAAATGTGTAGGCTCAACCAGGAACGGACCACGCTATCACTCTTTCACAGAATATCAGCGTAAAAGAAAGACTTAATGCTGAGCTACATTTCGTATAGTGAGTACACAGAACTGTAAGATCCTTTTCACTGCTAACGAGACATTTTATGTAGCTATAATAGAAAGAAAGAGAGAAAGACATTTATTTACTCAAACTGTACACATCACAAAAATAAAAAATAAGCAGTTAAAATTATGGTAGATTAAAACTACAAGTGATGGTGTGTGTATCGAGTCAGTGAAAAGGTTGTGACTCAGCGTAATGCTTCAGGGTAACCTACAGCGCTAATGATTCTGTCGAACCAGGGATACACGCACGATCCGATATTTATGAAATACATTTCAATTATTACTTTTATAAATTGAATTGGTATTTCTCTTTTTTTTCATAAATGTTTTTCTTTTGCTCATAAATATACCTACATTTAGGGATATACACACATATATACAAGACATATTTTACACATACATTCTAAGTAAAAATAAAAAAGATCAAAATATATAAATGTAAACGTAACGATACGCTTTGTAAATACACATTAAAAACAAACATATAATGCTTAATTGTGCTGAAAGAAACATCTGCTGTAGACTCAAGGTTGAGCTTTTTGTGAGTATACTCGTAATAAATTGATTTTCATAGTGTGATTTAAAATTATACTTTGAATTATACTCACGAACAGGCGGAGGAATGTCATTTCAGCACCTAGTAGCTATATATTTAAAGCTACCTCTTAAAGCTACAGAACAGTAAGTGGGATTGGCAAGCGGGTTCGTATAAGACCTAATGATGATTTGTCGATTTCCCCATATAAGCTTATCATATAAATATAGGGGCGGCTTAATTTTGACAGCATCAAATAGTAGATTAGCGAGGTTTAGTTTCTGTCGTGCTTTCATTTTTAAAATACCTACTTCATTGAAAACAAGTTGTTAAATGGGACCATTTTGGTATTGATAAGCGTATTGTGTACGTGGAATTAGACGTTGTGACTATCCTAAAATGCAGGGCCCATTCACTGTAATGCAGCGGTTTAATTTTGAAAGAACAAGAGATTCACACAATCAAATTCTTAAGTCCAACTGAATGTATTCACAGATTCTGTATAACACCTTTAACCTATAAAAGCTTTTACGGACAAGTTCGAGTACGTGTTTTTTCGAAACGCAGTCTGCCATCCATATCTAAACAGAGGTTACGAACTTCACTTACGCTCTCCAGGGGGACGTTTAACAACATGATTTTAGGGTTTTGATTCTCTAAAAATTTGATTTGTTTTTTTTGATTCTAAAAGCATATGTTTAGTTTTTAGTGGGTTCGGAATAGGGGAACTTTTCTGTGACCATATTGCAATTCGATTCAAGTCCTCATTGATGTTACTAATTTTAAAATGAAATTCAAGCGAATTGCAGGAAAGATACACCTGTAGATCATCAGCATACAGATGGTATTTGCAAAATTCCAAGCAAATATTCATATCAGCAGTGTAAATTATAAGTAACAACGATTCTAAGATAGAACTCTGTGGGACGTCTCTATATAGTGGTCGTTGTTCAGAAACAAGAGAAGACCCATTTGGTTGATTTAATATTATTGTTGTGAACGGCCGCATAAGTAACTTTGAAACAATTTTATGGAAGATATTACAAAACCATAAAGCGATTGCTTAGATAGCATCAAATCTATGTTCATAGAATCAAACGCTCTTGAAAAAGCAAGTAGGGTAAGGATCGTACCTCTTCCAGAGTATTGAGATGTAAGAATATTTTCAACCACGTCATTAAAGTAAGTCAGGTAAAATATTGTTAGCGTCAGAAAACTTAATGACTTAACTGAATAGTTATTGGTCTTAAGTCTCTGAGATCCTTATGATCATTGTTTTAGGTAAAGAACGTACGAGAGCTATTTTCCACGAAGAAGGAAAAGTAAATGTTTCAATTGACTTATTTATGTCTAGCTGTTCCCCGCGACTTCGCCCGCGTGTTATTTGGAGTTTTAATTTTTTTGCGCGATACCCTAATTATTTTTCTAAAATAAAAGTAGCCTAAGTTACCCGAAAATACAAAGTGTACAAAGTGCGAGCTTTAGTTTTCATTTAGCACGTCATGAGGACAGACGAGTCGACGTTTACTAGAAACGGCCTATAAAACCGAAGAAATACACACGTGTATTCCGAGGCTAACCCGCACGCTGTTCGTCAAACAGGGCACCAAACCCGATGGTCGGTTAACGTATGGGCAGGTTTATTTAAGTATCGCATACTAAGACCAGTGCTTCTGCCACAGCGACTTAACGGAGAGCGATACCTGAACTTCATAAATGAACAGTTGGTTGATATTTTGGACGACCTATGGTTGGCTGAATATTGCCGCACATGGATCCAGCATAATGGTGCACCTCCACATGTCGTGAGGTTCGCCCGTGAGCGCCTCAACGAGCTATTTGATGATCGCTGGATCGGCAGACTAGGACCACACGTTTGACCACCTCCCTCACCAGATCTGACCCCATTAGACTTCTTTCTGTGGGGGTATGTGAAAGAAAGGGTTTTAATCGTGAGTGTGATAGTGGTGATGAAATGCGCCAAATGATCGTGGATGTTTTCGACAAACTACGTACGGACTGTATCAAAGACCACACGATGATGCTCCGCCTGCATGAGGAGACGCAACACCGAGCCCAAATCTGCCTCGAAATTAATGGAGCACAATTTGAGCCGCATCTTATAAGACCACGGAGGATTTAGAGCGGTAAGCTGTTTCATACCTAATTTTTTTAAGTAACTTAGTACTGAACTGATCTGAATAGGTACATAACTGTATATATCAGAACAATAAACATACCAACACGATGAATAAAAACGCATGACTCTCACCTTGGTTATATTTCATTTAAGTATTTTTTTCATTAGCGGGGAATCGAACCAGTTATTTGGGTTATTTAACCTGTGAATTCGAATTAAAGTGGCTACGTGGAGACAAGCACAGTGGCAAAATAATAGGTTAGTTAGATAATAAAGGTATTTAGACAAGTGTTGTAAATTATTAGGTATTGTCATATGGCCCGCTAGCTTTGACGGCTCCGTGGCGCAGTGGCTTAGTAATCAGTTATTGCGCTGGGGGCTGCGGGTTCGAATCCCGCACGGAACAAGTATTTGTATGGCCTACAAATAATTGTTACGGGTCTGGATGTTTGTCCTTGAGCAATTTATGTTTGTAAACTGTATCCACGACACAGGAGAAAATCCTAGTGTGGGGGTAACATTTTCACCAAAAAAAAAGAAAAAAAAAAGAAAAAGCTGAGGGCCGCGCGAATTCGGCATTCGCGTGTACATTGACCCCTAGTCAGCTGATTGTAATTCACTAATTCCACTGCTGGTTTTATGTTTAAGTATTTTTATGATCTTATCTTTATGAAATAATCGTTTCATTTAACTGTACTAACATGATAGAGAATGAATAAAGCTAATAAACGTTGTGAAAAGATGATTTTTTTTTTCATCAGGATCGATTTTATATTTCACGCATCATCCAAGGTATATTTGGTACTGTCGTCTGTCTTCATTTTCGGGAGCATTTCAAAAATACCCTGTATATTTGTGTCAAATGATCCCAAGTAATGTTCCTTTATTTTATTTTAAAAACCCATTTCTTAGGGGATTTTGTTATTGCTACGGGTAAGGTAAGAGTAAGGTACATTCCCGAGTCGTACAGCTGTAACAACGAAAGAGTTTGAAAGGAATCCAGTACGGTGAGAGGGAGTTTACATCACGAGATTGTTATAAGAACGAAGATTGCAATCATGGGAAGAACTCACGTATTGGAAGTTAAATTTCAAATACCCTGGAGCCAATGGGTCGTTAAGGATAGTGAAAAGAGTGCTAAGAATTCTTGGGTGCGTTGTGGGATATTTAACCATTTAAGTTGAGAGCGATAGAAAGATACGTGGTCATACTTTCGAAGACCGTAAATGAAACGGATAGAATTTTTGAGAAGTCGATCCAATTTATAAATAAATTGGTCAACCAAGTAGTTGTCTGCATCTAAGTAACACACATCGGCATAAGCAAACATAGCAAGATTAAGTGATGAGATATTTTTAAATCTATACAATTATCTCAAAGTAGTACAAATTTTACGGCTAACTTCCTCAACATGACTTCGTCAAGTAAGAGAACAATCCAAAGTTAATTCCAAGTCCCTAACACGAGAGCTGTACGGAATTATTACTCGCCATTATAAATCAGTGGATCTAATGCTGTATTATCAAGTTTACCTAATTAACGTGCGCTGCCTAAGACTATAGCTTGGCATTTTCTGGGATAAACAGTGACCCCGTATCTTCTTGACCAATAAGGATCCAATTAATATCGGAGTTAATCACAGTTATAGCATTATTCATGTTAGTAGCACCGGCATGAGCATACAGTTGCAAGTCATCGACATACATATCGTAATAGGCACGAAAGTTGCAAGTAATCATATTAATAAATATAGAGAAAAGTAATGGAGAGAGAATTCCACCTTGCGGAACATCAGTGGTTAAGTCACACCAATCGGACACCATACCGTCGACACGAATCGCCTGCTGGTGACCACGAAAATAGGAGGAAACCCAATTCCGTGCTGATAAAGAAAAACTTATGTAAAACAAGATGGCGATGAGAATATCACGGTACTAAAGGCGTTAGAAAAATCTATTAAAACTAACACCGTCAACTTTTTAAGCTTCATGCCATCACGCACATCCTTTATTATTTTTGAAATCGCCGTTGTGGTGCTACGTTCGGTTCGAAATCCTGATTGGTGTTGATTTCATAAGTTGCTTTTAGTTAAGTAAGCTCGTACCTGTTTGACCGCTACAGCTTCTAAAATTTTGATAAAAAGATTAAAATCGAAATTGGCTTGAAGTGGTTGAGATTACTGTGCATAGAGATTTTTGGAAGAGGGAGAAAAAAGGTCTTCTGCCAGCATAAAGAAAATTTTCCAGTAAGCAATGAGCGGTTTATAATGGAGGTTTAAAATTGGTACAATATGTTCTGAAACATACGATATCATGGTTCTTCCTATGTTGTTAGGCTCTACTTCCTACCTTTAACTTAGGTTTATGTAATAATTTTAAAACATCCTCCTCAGTGACAGTAGAAAAAGAGAAAGAATCAGTATGTGGAGATGACATGGGAGTAATATCCGAAATAGTTTTCATTTTAATGTGAGATGGGAGACAAGCTTTTTCTTTTATAGGAGAGGGGGCAAACGAGCATGCGGCTCACCTGATGATAAGTGACTACCGCCGTCCATGAACAACTTGAACACCAGGGGAATCGCAGATGCGTTGCCGGCCATTTAAAAAGAAGTAGGCTCTTTAGTAGGCTCTAAGCTGATGAAGAAAAGTGAACATTGAGAAAATTTAATGGGAAAATATCTAAGATTACTTGTTTTTTAATTTTACTGAGGCCAAGAGAGTCAATAAACTTGGATATCTCTGATTGCGAGAATTATTTAGGAAATCATGAAAATATCGACGTTTAGTAGACCTCACCACCTGATTGCAGCGATTCCTAGCCTTTTTCAAAGCCTCCTAGTTCTGTACAGTACGGCAAAATTTATATGTGACAAAAGCTCTGTTACGCCTCTTCGTTACCAGGCGTACGTCGCTATTGATCAACGGAACTGATGGGAATTTAATTTTTACTTCACGTTCTAGCGCATGTGTATTGAAAATATTCTCTTTTCTTGAAGGTCCCTAAGTCGTATCGGTCCTGAAAAATCGCTGGTTGTAATCGATTCCACAAGGAAGTTGTGCAAGGGAGAAAACTTCTTCTAAGCCGCCAATCATCCAGATGGTATAGATGGCATCGCGAGTTTTGACGCGATGTGCGTTGGTGAAATTGAGCGGCCGGAATTAGTCTGAACAATTCCTCAGACCGATTCCCCGTAATAGATGCGATAAAATACGCAAAGAGATGCAACATCTCTACGCAGTGCCAGTGAGTCAAGCCAATCGGATAGTACTCGATCATCGACGATTCGAACGGCTCTGCGCTGGTTGCGGTCAAGTGGAAGGAGTTGGCACTGGGGAGCCCCTGCCCAGAGATGGGAACAGTATTCCATGTGAGGCCGAACCTGCGCCTTGAAAAGTTGCAAGCGGTGTGCCGGCATGAAATACCGTCCTGCTCTGCTGAGCACGCCAAGCTTTTTAGAGGCCAATTTGGCCTTCTCTTCCAAGTGACCACGAAACTGCACACTATTCGATATGTCGACGCCGAGAATTCCGATGCTCATCTAGCATGGCAGCAAGGGGAGTGCCTTGAAACTTAGAAGATACGACAAAGGGGTTCTTTTTAACCGTAAACGCGCAAACTTTTGTCTTCTGGGGATTAAACTGGACTAGATTTAGTCACCCCCAGTCTGAGACTTTGTTCAATAAAGTCTCGACTTCAGTCACAAGTTTGTTCCGGTACACGGCGATGTTTCCCGAGAAATATTGGTATAAAGCATCACGAGTGCTGTCGTCTGCATAACAATGAATGTTACTGGTTAGCAACATATTATTGATATGCAGAAGAAACAGTGTTGGTGATAGCACGCAGCCTTGTGGAACACCAGCGTTATTGAGCTTGTAATCGGAGCATGCACCGTCTAGTACGACTTTGATGCTCCAATCTGCAAGAGACCTGGTTATCCAATTGCACAATTGCTCGGAAAGCCCATAGGAAGGCATCTTCGAAAGAAACGCTTTGTGCCAAACCTGATCGAAAGCCTTCGCTATGTCCCAACTAGCGGTCAACGCCTCCCCTTGGACTCAACTGACTCCGCCCATTTATGAGTTAGGTAACCTAGAAGAAACCGTACTTGCGCTCACTAATCAGCTGGTGATCCTCAAGGTACCGCATGAGCTAGTTGTTAACAATGGTTTCCATTATTTATATGAGAGAAATATTAAGTCATGGTTCGAAAAACCAGGAGCTGGAAACTGACCTCGCCTCGCAACTTCATACCCTACACTTACATTATAAAGTTTAAATTCATTACACGCATTTCTGTGAAACTCATATTGACTTAAATCAGAAATGGTTAAATTATCGTTCCCGGGAATATTAAGAAAATAGTTATTGATTATATTTGGATCGTCGAAAAACACAGGAAGCGCTGCCAATTGCTTAATATCGATAGGAAGGATGGACCGTTTCAAGTTCTTCCACAATAATTTGGGATGGTTTAAGTTATTATTAATTTGATTGTCTAAATATGCTTTTTTCTCCCAGTATATATTAATGTTTGACAAATACTTCGAATACTTATATGACATTTTATCGCTATCCAAATTAGTTTTCTTAAACGTTGCATGACTTTTATTCCAAGGTTTCATATGTAACGAACATAGTTAACCACGGTGAATTTTGATCACGTACTGCTATGAACTTTTCAGGTGCATATATGTTAAATATATTTAGTAACAAATAAATAAAAGTTACCATTTCATTAACGCAATCCATTTTAATTGGAATTTAAATTGATTTCTTTTATAGGTCTATAATTAATGAATTTTAATTGAGGTTTGGTTTTAATTACTTTAAAGGTTGCCAGAATCATTGCATGTACTTCAACATTATTCACATGGTATACCCTTGACTTCAGCATCAGTACACACGAGATCTATTAACGTCTCGCTCTGAGATGAAAAATGTGCGGGTTCTGTAACATAGTTTATAAGACTAGTATAATGCAGAAATTGTTGAAGTCTCAAGGTCATGTTTTCGTTTTCATTAAGAACATTTATATTAAATTCACCCAATAACACTACTAAGTCATAACACGAAAATGTTGCTAATGATTCAGTGAGAGCGTCGAAGAAAGTATCAACATTTACCCATTGCGGTCTTTAGGCTGTGCCTTTAAAATTTTAGTCGAGTTTATGACAAGTGATAGCAACATTTGTTCAACGTCACCAATTGTAGAAGGGTGAAAATAAATATGGACTGGAACACCACTCCTAACATAAAACCCGACACCGCCGCCACGACTTCGCATGGATGATGGACAAGGAATATGTTTAAGGCTATATCCAGGCATAGACGGTGCACGGCCGGACTCTCTTGTCCTAAGCCATGTTTCATTTATTGCCATTAATACCGGTGGCAATCGCTCCAGTGCAACCTGGAACTCATCATGGTTAGCGTCAAGAGATCCGGCATTAAAAAGACATATTTTCAGACATTTTTAATTAAATTAAAACTCCTAAGAAACTAAAACAGTAAATAACAGTGGACCTCCAGCCCCATTATTATAAGCGAATACAGTCTACCGACTAAGAATAATAGTAAAACCTTATATGTTACAATTAGAAAATATAATGACATACAAAAACACCGAATGCGTATAAATATTATTCACGGATAAACATTTAACTCAGAAGTAAGCCCATTAAAATAGCACGTAATAAAATGTTGTGAATTAGAGGACTACGGTACACTATACACACATAATATGCGGTTCCATTTGCACACAAGTACATACTTATCATATAAATATAACCGACCTACAGCATTACATATTCAGATATGTTTATACATATTCGTGTCGTGTAATAAATGAAATGGTAAAAGCATTTTAAAAAAATATTTCGTAAAATAAATATTATGTTGGTAAATGTTTCGTAAAATAAATATTATGTTGGTAAGTGATGCATTAATAACGTATACTAAGTCAAAGTAATAATATATTATGAAGAATGCTCTAATTGGTATAGATATTTTTTTATTGGATAAGGGTGACAAGCGCGAACAAAGTCCACCTAATGGTAAGTGGTTGCTGTGGCCCATAGACATCTACATCTATCCTCGTTTGCGAATCAAAATGCAGATACGTTGTGAGCCGTGAGGACGAAGATGGAATGCCTCGTTTCCAGTAAAAAGGGTCTCTGGTTCTCTACACTCACCATATGAAACACAGCAACACAGCTATTTTACGGTAGTATTCTGTGAGAGCGTGGCCCTTCCCCGATCGAGCCGACCCATTCGTGCTACAACTATACTACTAGTATAGCTGGAGCATGGCTCTACCACGTTTGAAAATGGTATGGATATTACCTTAATTATTTCAATGAACAGTAGTACAAACCTTATCATTAACACACATAATACGACGCACACCTTCAACAATAGAAACATAATTTTATTAAATATACAATTGCTTGTGTCAATGTGTCGGAAAGTGCAAGATTTTTTTTTTGGAATGGGTCGAACACATACAGAAAGACAAATTGTTGTAGATAACATATGGTAGAGCCAGGATCAGCAGCCTATATTACTGCTGTTGCACTAATGGTTCGGCTAGACTAAGGAAAGACCACGCTCTCACAGAATATCAGCGTAAAAAGCTTAATGCTCTTGTGTTTCGTGTGATGAGTATAGAAAACCGGAGACCCTTTTTAATGGAAAGCAGCATTCCATCTTAATCCTCAGTAGTGACAACGTATCTACATTTTTATTCTTAGTCGAGGATTATTGTAGATGCCTATGGTCTACAGCATCCTCTTACCGTTAGGTGGAGTTTGTCACCCTATTTCTATTAAAAATTAGAAAGAATTCAAGCATCCATTATCAGGTGGACTGTGACGGGTACACACTATTTTTCATCCTACTTGTATAAAATAAACTGTCAAGAATATTCGACTTTGTAATTGACGTCAATCAAGATGAAAGATTTTGCGCTTGAATTTATAGTAGATTAAAATATTTCAAAGAAATATCTATCAACTGTCACATTTAAATTCATTTAATCCATTTATTTCTTAACGACTTTCAGTTTGAAATTACATTTAAACTTTACAGTAAATATATCAACTTTCAGCAATTTATCTCGATTAGCTTAGACTCCTCTGGAATAAGCAAAATGGAAGTTAATTGTTCAAATAAATAAAATATTTGTAATATTGAAATAATAGCTCTTTACTAAATACATATGGAAGTGTATACAGTTTTTATTACTAAAACACAATTTTTAAAATTTTTGCCTGTCTGTCTGTTTGTTCCGGCCAATCTCCGGAATGGCTGGACCGATTTTGACTATAGTTTCACAGGCAGATAGCTGATATTACAAGGAGTAATTTAGGCTACTTTGATTTTAGAAACAGAATTAGAGTTCTGCGCAAAAAAATTAAAACCCTAAATTGAACGCGGGCGAAATTGCGGGGAACAGCCAGTTGTTAAATAAACTTTGTGTTAGCAGGGAGTCTAGTCTAGCTAGTCCTTAGGAGTCAAAAGTGCAAATCATCATTCATCATCATTGCAGCCCTTCACAAGTCCACTGCTGAACATAGGCCTCTCCTAAGGAATGCCACAAAGCACGGTCTTGAGCCACCTGCATCCATCGACTTCCTGCATATCATACCAGGTCGTCACTCCATCTAGTGGGGGGATGCCCTACACATCGCCTGCCGGTCTAGTCTAGCTAGTCCTTAGGAGTCAAAAGTGCAAATCATCATTCATCATCATTGCAGCCCTTCACAAGTCCACTGCTGAACATAGGCCTCTCCTAAGGAATGCCACAAAGCACGGTCTTGAGCCACCTGCATCCATCGACTTCCTGCATATCATACCAGGTCGTCACTCCATCTAGTGGGGGGATGCCCTACACATCGCCTGCCGGTCTAGTCTAGCTAGTCCTTAGGAGTCGAAAGTGCAAATCATCATTCATCATCATTGCAGCCCTTCACAAGTCCACTGCTGAACATAGGCCTCTCCTAAGGAATGCCACAAAGCACGGTCCTGAGCCACCTGCATCCATCGGCTTCCTGCATATCATACCAGGTCGTCACTCCATCTAGTGGGGGGACGCCCTACTCTTCGCCTGCCGGTACGAGGCTGCCACTCGAAAACCTTTTTCCCCATCGGTTGTCGGTTCTTCGAGCTGTATGACCGGCCCATTGCCACTTCAGCTTACTAATCCGTTGGGCTATGTTGGTCACTCTGGTTCTACTGCGGATATCCTCATTTATAAGTTTATCACGTAGAGAAACTCCGAGCATAGTCCTCTCCATAGCTCGCTGAGCGACCTTGAGCTTCCTCATCCGGCCAGCGGTGAAGGACCACGTCTCAGTTCCATATGTCATCACTGGTAACACGCACTGGTTGTACAGTCTCGTTTTCAAGTTTTGAGGTATACCTGACGAGAATATGTGCCGTAATTTCCCGAACGCTGCCCAACCGAGTTGAATCCGTCGATTGACCTCTCGGTCGAAGTTGAGTTTACCTAGTTGGACTATTTGTCCCAGGTAAACATACTCGTCAACAACTTCGAGCTTGGTGCTCCCAACTACTACCGGCATAGGTGTGACATGGCCATTAAACATAATCTTTGTTTTGTCCATGTTCATCTTAAGACCTATCCGTTGGGAAACACTATTGAGGTCATTGAGCATAGTGCTTAGGTCCTCCAGCGATTCTGCCATAAGGACTATATCGTCGGCAAATCGAAGGTGAGTGATGTACTCGCCATTGATGTTGATACCTTATCCTTTCCAGTCCAGAAGCTTGAAAACGTCTTCCAATGCAGCGGTTAAGAGTTTCGGGGATATAACGTCACCCTGTCTTACACCATTCTGCAATTGGATAGGTTTCGTACTCTGATTCTGTACTCGGATAGCCATCGTAGCCCTACTGTACAAGCACTTCAACACTTCGATATACCGACAGTTAACTTGGCACCGCTGAAGGGACTGCAGCACCACCAAAATTTCGACGGAATCAAAGGCTTTCTCATAGTCCACATACGCCAGACATAGTGGCAAATCGTACTCCTCGGACTTCTGTACTATTTGCCGAAGGGTATGTATGTGGTCTATGGTGCTAAAGCCCTTTCGGAAACCGGCTTGTTCGGGCGGCTGGAAGTCGTCAAGTCTGCGCGCGAGACGATTCGTAATCACTCTCGAAAACAGCACGTAGTGCTCTAGCAAGACTGGACTTTCGTGCAAATAGAGCAGTCTAATGTGTTATATGGCCCTGGGTACTAAGATGGAATGCCACGTCAGCAATAAAAATGGTCTCTTTAATTCTCTACATTAACTTTCACTATTTTCTTCGATTGTAGGACTCTTTCTCTGCCTAGTACTCGTCTGGGTAGATACCACTCCCATACCTAATTCTGCCACAAAATAGCAGTGTTTGCACGGTTCCCGTCTATATTGCAAAGAGAGCCAATTTGATTACTCGCCATTTTTCAACGTTCCTCACCCTCTGGGGTACAACGATGTAAAGTTTCCTTTTTTATAGTAGAGGGGGCAAACAAGCATGCGGCTCACCTGATGGTAAGTGACTACCGCCGCCCATGAACAACTGCAACACCAGGGGAACCAGGAGAATCACAGATGCGTTGCCGGCCTTTTAAAAAGGAGTTGCCTCTTTTCTTGAATGTCCCTAAGTCGTATTGGTCCGGAAAGATCGCTGGTGGTAATCGATTCCACAAGGAAGTTGTGCGAGGAAGAAAACATCTCAACAACATCATCCTTGTTTGCACTTGGCTTTAGGTGTTCGTAAACTGCAGTAGCCACTCTCCAGCAGATGGCCTCTAAAATTGTCAATTAGTTTAGTGACATTACATAAAGTCACAACACGAAGCACAGCAACTTTACGCTGATATTTTCCGAGTGTAGTCCTTCCCCAAGTCACCTACTCGTGGTGCAGCCTTTAACCGTTCTAGCGTGGCTTTACCACACTTAAAAATTAAGTCTTCAAGGGTGGCAAGAAACTTTAATGATTTAAGGAACGTTACACAAATTAAAAGTGTTTACACAGAGACCTCATCCTATTTATAAACTATTAACTCAGAACTCAATCCAATGTTTTAAGAAATACATTTTAAACATACATTTTGTGCCGAAAAGAATCTCTCCCTGGAGACTATTTTATAATGACTATTTAGGAGAGCAAGTCAGCTACTAACCCAAGAGTAATTCTCATCCAACACTATTCTCATGCGTGCAGTGTAGTAGCGGAAGGAATATCCTTTACCACATATCAGCACATGAGTATGGAAAGAGACAAAAGAAGAAAATTAAAACAGAAGATAGGCAAAATATTTTTCCTAATAACAACCTTAAAAACCAACGCGCCTGTAAATTGTAGCTCGACCAGGCACGAACCAGAATTCTCTCACAGAATACCGGTGTAAAAAATGGAATATAACACTGTGTTTTGTATGGTAAGGATAGAAAACCAGAGACGCTTTTTACTGGAAACAAGCCATTCTATCTAAGCCCTCAGAGGTTGCAATGCAACAGCATTTCGATTCTTAATCGAATATAAATGTAAATTTCTATGGGCAACAACATACACTTACCATCAGGTGGACTCTGTACTCGTTTGTCAACCTTACTCTATAAAGAAAGCTTTGGCAAATATTCCCCCGATGGGGCACGCTTATGTTCAGCAATGGACTTTTCAAAGGCTGTAACAAATGAATAAATGAACTATTCCGATGATATACCAAAAACTAATTTCACTACCAACTTAGACATTGTTAGCTGCTTCTAATACATTCAATGTATACTTACGTGCATAAATTATGTAAGTCAGTGCGTGCGTGCTTGAATGAACGTAATTGTATTTATCTAACAGCGTTTCACATATTAGTTAAGTTTCGTACTACTTCACTTATGTTACGTACTTATAACTAATGAGTATAATATATATATATAATTAATGAGTACCCCGTGTAGTGTGTGTAAGAATACTCACTACCCCATATCTTCCCGTGGGTGTCGTAAAAGGCGACAGAGGGAAACTGAGGAAGAGGATGGGCAGCAGCATCTTTCTGATAACAGGAAAACAACAATAAAAAACTGCGGTTGCCAACCCGCTCGCCAAGCGTGGCAACTATGGCAATATAACCCCATGAAAGTAACGAAAAGACGGCCCCCAGTCCCCGGCGGCCCCGCTATTCCTGGCTACCGTGGCGACCATGGTAACTGCGGGGCAAGGATGGCTAAGATTCTCCGGTGGGGGTTCTGTTGCCACCTACGACGACTCGACCTGGCAACTTCTAACGCACGCAACCTGAAGACTGACGAGAAGATCCTGGAGCTGGAAGAAGAGATAGACAAGTTGCGCAGGAATGTCATAGGATTATCCGAAGTCCGAAGAGAGAGGGAGGACAAGGTAATCCTCGAATCCGGCAATTTGTTCTATCACCGGGAGGGCGACCATCTGTCCCAAGAAGGTGTCGGATTTATCGTCCACAAGTCTCTCGTTAACAACGTTGTAAAGATTGGGAGTGTGTCGACGAGGGTTGCGTACCTTATACTCAGAATCACCAAATGGTATTCGCTGAAGGTCATACAGGTTTACGCACCAACCTCGGCACACCCCGATGAGAAGGTGGAGGAAATGTGGAGGAAAGATATCTCTAGAGCCATGCATTCCTACGAAACCCACTATACGGTGTTAATGGCAGACTTCAACACAAAACTAGGCACAAGAGAGAATGGTGAGCTGAAAGTAGGGAATTTCGGAATAGGGCAACGGAACCCAAGGGGCCAGCAGCTGTTCGACTTCATGGAGAAAGAGGGACTCCTTATGATGAACTCTTTCTTCCAGAAGCGGCCCCACAGGAAGTGGACCTGGTCGAGCCCCGACGGTTCGACAAAAAATGAGATTGACTTCATTATGACGACCAGACGACAACTGTTCAGTGATGTCTCAGTGATCGCGAGGGTGAAAACCGGCAGCGGTCACCGAATGGTGAGAGGCACACTGAACCTAAACGTTAAGTTGGAGAGGTGACATCTAATGAAGTCAACGCTCCGTCCCCCTCGTGCTCTAATCCAAAGTCCTGAAACCTTTCAGCTCGAGCTACAAAACCGTTTTCAGTGCCTAGAAGATTACAATGCAGTGGACGATATGAATGACAAGCTCGTGGAAACTGTCCATGCGGTCGGAGCTAAGTTTTGCAAGACCCGCCGCAGAAGAACACAAAAACTCTCCGATCGCACTTTTAATCTCATGGCTGTCAGACGGGATATGAAGCTGCAGTCTTCAGTAGATTTGACAGCATACAGGCAACTAAACAGACAGATCTCCAAATGCTTGCGGCGGGACTTACGCAACTTTAATACTGCTCGTCTTAAAGAAGCAATCGAGCGGAACCAGGGCTCCAAAGTCTTTGCTAGAGATCTGTCTGCCAGAAAGAGCCAACTGTCGAAGCTGAAGACCGAGTGTGGCAGCGTCGTTTCTGGGACACCTGAGATTTTGAGTGAGATTGAGAGGTTCTATGGGCAGATGTACATATCATCGTTGGAGCCACACGTAAGTGTGAGTAACGATCCAAGAGCGAATCTTTTCCGAAATCCCGGACGTCAGTCTAAGCGAGATTCAAATGGCTCTCCAGCACCTTAAAAACGGCAAGGCCCCAGGCGAGGATGGAATTACAGCGAAACTTCTGAAAGCAGGTGGAAAACCGGTACATGAAGTCCTTCAGAAGCTCTTTAATTCCGTCCTCCATGGTGGCACCACACCGGAGGCGTGGAGCAGAAGTGCGGTGGTCTTGTTCTTCAAGAAAGGTGACAACGGTCTCTTGAAGAACTACAGACCAATTTCCCTTCTGAGCCTTGTCTACGTGCTGTTTTCGAGAGTGATTACGAATCGTCTCGCGCGCAGACTTCACGACTTCCAGCCGCCCGAACAAGCTGGTTTCCGAAAAGGCTTTAGCACCATAGACCACATACATACCCTTCGGCAAATAGTACAGAAGTCCGAGGAGTACGATTTGCCACTATGTCTGGCTTATGTGGACTATGAGAAAGCCTTTGATTCCGTCGAAATTTGGGCGGTGCTGCAGTCCCTTCAGCGGTGCCAAGTTAACTGTCGGTATATCGAAGTGTTGAAGTGCTTGTACAGTAGGGCTACGATGACTATCCGAGTACAGAATCAGAGTACGAAACCTATCCAATTGCAGAATGGTGTAAGACAGGGTGACGTTATATCCCCGAAACTCTTAACCGCTGCATTGGAAGACGTTTTCAAGCTTCTGGACTGGAAAGGATAAGGTATCAACATCAATGTCGAGTACATCACTCACCTTCGATTTGCCGACGATATAGTCCTTATGGCAGAATCGCTGGAGGACCTAAGCACTATGCTCAATGACCTCAATAGTGTTTCCCAACGGATAGGTCTTAAGATGAACATGGACAAAACAAAGATTATGTTTAATGGCCATGTCACACCTATGCCGGTAGTAGTTGGGAGCACCAAGCTCGAAGTTGTTGACGAGTATGTTTACCTGGGACAAATAGTCCAACTAGGTAAACTCAACTTCGACCGAGAGGTCAATCGACGGATTCAACTCGGTTGGGCAGCGTTCGGGAAATTACGGCACATATTCTCGTCAGGTATACCTCAAAACTTGAAAACGAGACTGTACAACCAGTGCGTGTTACCAGTGATGACATATGGAACTGAGACGTGGTCCTTCACCGCTGGCCGGATGAGGAAGCTCAAGGTCGCTCAGCGAGCTATGGAGAGGACTATGCTCGGAGTTTCTCTACGTGATAAACTTATAAATGAGGATATCCGCAGTAGAACCAGAGTGACCGACATAGCCCAACGGATTAGTAAGCTGAAGTGGCAATGGGCCGGTCATACAGCTCGAAGAACCGACGACCGATAGGGAAAAAGGTTTTCGAGTGGCAGCCTCGTACCGGCAGGCGAAGAGTAGGGCGTCCCCCCACTAGATGGAGTGACGACCTGGTATGATATGCAGGAAGCCGATGGATGCAGGTGGCTCAGAACCGTGCTTTGTGGCATTCCTTAGGAGAGGCCTATGTTCAGCAGTGGACTTGTGAAGGGCTGCAATGATGATGAATGATGATTTGCACTTTCGACTCCTAAGGACTAGCTAGACTAGACCGGCAGGCGATGTGTAGGGCATCCCCCCACTAGATGGAGTGACGACCTGGTATGATATGCAGGAAGTCGATGGATGCAGGCGGCTCAGGACCGTGCTTTGTGGCATTCCTTGGGGGAGGCCTATGTTCAGCAGTGGACTTGTGAAGGGCTGTAATAATGATGATGAATGATGATGATATAATTAATCATATAGCTATATCACAAACTGTACAGACAGATTGTTTTTGAGAGGAATATAAAGAAACATTCTTTGAAATTTTTTTAGTTATTATTATAACCCACTAGCTGGGTTATAATTATAACTAAAAAAAATTTCAAGTTAGGTCTTAATAATTAATTATAGCACTAGTTGGCTTATAACTCTGAATACGAATTCTTAGTATATTTTGTTGTAAAAATTCATTTCTATAGATGATATTTTAAGTGGTATGTAGGGATTTAATTTTCTTTTCTATTATAGTATGTGGTTGACAAGAAAATCTCAAACTAAAATATCTTTAATTCCTAATTTCTTAACTATGTTTATATCTACGTATAACTGTCGACAAAATTGTTCAGGATTTTAAACTCTATATATATATATTTATATATAGAGTTTAAAATAACATATAGATACATAAAACAAAAGAACCAAGAAATATCACCCAAAAATCTGTTAGAGAATTCGCCATTGTTCTTTTCATTTAATAGGGGATATAGCAGTTTTCTATGGTTGTAGGGACAGATGTAGGCATCCACTTATCATCTGATGGACTAGTCTCATCCTTAATTATACAAATACTTGGGCTCAGAAAGCTTAGCGAATTATTCTTTTATGGTCGAGCTTTCTGAAGTAAAGTTATTTATATACGTTTGTATACTAATTCTGTTAACTCACTTGAAGATAAACACAGAGTTTTTGTTTCAACTATGTACTTATTTAAAGAAAATTACAATACAAAGTTTACGGTGAATTAATTCGGCCGTGATACATTGTTCAAAAGTCACGCGTCAGTGACACTCGCCTCAACCGCAGCACTCAACACGGCCTGCGGTGCAGCCGGAATAACGTTCACTTTAAGTCATACAATTATACGAAATCAAAGTATGTAGAGTTACAATGTATATATTAACGTATATGTATATGTTACGTAGCACAGACACGCTGCAACTTTATAATGGCTGCAGCACGAATACGTTGAGTAGACAGAATACCAGCGTAAAATAGTAGCAATAATAATAATTTTTATTTTTCCTCACAAAAACAGACAGTACATAATAAAACTTATATCTATTTAAATACAGGTATGTTCATATTCATAGTCTAGAATATGTGAGGAGCTGGTGTCTGAGTTAGGCTATAAAATGCCTGTATCACCAGGTCCCCACCCCACGGGATAAACAGGAGCATTATTCATGATTGAGTGTTATAGGTATCAAAGAACTTATAATATAAAAGTATAATATACACTAAAATGTATTATTATGACATATGAGGCTATTTAAGCAGCTTAACGCTGCTGTGTTTTTAATGGTAAGTGTAGAAAACTAAAGATTTTTAACTGGAAACTGTGCATGGAGAAAAACGCATCTGAGATTTGATTCTTAATTGATTTACATATATAATGGGCTACAACATCCACTTACCATCAGGTAGACTTTGTGCTCGTTTGTCACCATTATACTATAAAATAAAATAATAAACAAAAATATATGTAGCATTTTCTTTTTAAGAGGGTTGCTGGTGTCAGTAAGCTACGATTTCCACTTACTATCATTAGGTTGGCCGTTATATTGATTGTTATTTTCATAGACATAGATATTATAGATATTTGCCTAAGAAGCTTAGCTTGGCAGGCGGGTTGGCAACCACAGTTAATTATTATTTTGATTTGTTATCAGGAAGATGCCATCTCCGTTTTAATTTCCCTCCATCGTGTCTAAGTGGGTGACGGAATGATATGGAGATAAAGATACTATGTAAATGATTACAGTTTTTTCTGAACCTTAAATAATTTTAAATATTAAAACCACAAGTTGTGAGTATATTATTTGTACACAGTAATCTGAAGTTAAATAGTGATAGTACCAATTTTAAAATTCTTATCTTTAAAATTCTAATCATTAATAATATAAATGCACCAATGAATGGACAACCAGACGCTCGATGATTAAGTAGCCTTTGTTGTCAACATTTTATGCGGCTTGCTTCGTCGTTTGATATGTGTACAGCAAATGAGTGAATTCACTTACAAGCATCTGTCTTTCCCTTCGATAAGAAAGTATGTGTCTTCAAGGCAAGATTATTTTTATTGCGCTAAGACAGAGCGATTTACCACTTAGGACTCCGTATATACTTATCAGCAATTAAAAATAATAAATAAATACATATTCGGTATATGGTAAAGCCATGCCGAAGGTATATTATGGTTGTAGCTTGAATGGGTCAGCTCGACCGGGGAAGAACCACACTCTCGCACAAAAACAACGTAAAATAGCAGCTTAATGCTGCTGTGTTTCGTGTCGTAAGTGTCTATTGGCCACAGTATTCACTTACTGGAGGTCTGTGCTTGTTTGTTACCCTTGTTTTTCAAAAAAAAATCGTTTATTTCCAATAACAGTGGCTCGAATGTGAGCGTATATATTAAATAAAACACTTACTTTACTAATGATTGGCCATTATTTATTTGTTTAATCTTGATTGTTAACACCTTAATAACTAGGGTAACAAAGGGCGGACTAAATACCTAACGGTATTCTCTGCCAGTCAGCCCGTGGAGTGATGAAATTTTATGGCCATTATGAAAGAGTGGAATCTGTACTAGGATACCCAATGCTACAATGCTCCGATCCCCCATACTCTAGTATATTCTCAACAATTGAGAGTGTTTTTTATAGGAAACGGGCATTCGTCTAAGCTCATGATAAGTGTCAACAACTACAACACCAGGGAAATTTTAGTAGCGTTATCGGGCTTTTAAAAAGGAGTAAGCTCTTTCTAAGTAGTAAGTAATTAAATTTAAAAAAATATTTATTAAAAAGTCTTGTAATTAAAAACTGGCGTATATAAATAAATAATAAAAAGTTTACACAAACCAAGCAGCGTAAGCGTCGCGCGCTGCGCTGTAACGTTTTGTCCTGTCGCCATTTATTGTTGTAATAGCGCTTTCTGCTCACATTTGTTCTTTGTCTTTGTTAGATTTAGGTTTCAATTTGGCGTAGAAATTTTTCAATTAAAAATTTAAAATAATAACAAATTTTCACGCTTGAACTCATTTTTCAGTACAGGGCGCAGTGGCTTAGCAACGAGCTGTGGTGCTGAGGAAGCTAGAGGAGGTCTATACTCAAAGCGGGGTTCCGAACTAATAAAGATTTAAATATATTTAATATTTTTAGTATTAATTACAATTATTAATATAAGAATACTATATAATGTTATAGAATTATCGGCGATCCGCCCCAGATACGCATGGGTGATTTTTGAATCACTACAACAGCGCCACCTGCCGAGACCAAATGTAAAAAAAAACATTCTCAAATTAACTTACTCACACACACAAAATTTCATCAAAATTGGTTCAGCCGTTTAGGAGAAAGTTCAGTCGAAAAGTTATATATATATATATATAAAGATAAAAAACATTTATCAATAAAATTTAGTGTTTAATCTGTGAACGCTCTTCAAAACTGTGCCCGAATCTTTGATGTAAAACATCCATTGGCGCGCCTTGGCAGTAAAACCTATTGGCATGCCGTAACGGCAAATGACATGACGCCACACGAGTAAAGAAACTGTATAGAGTCAAAGCTTCTAAGGAACTGTCAAAACTTTTACCTATTTTGGTAGGGTTGGCACAGGAGGGTAAAATTAAATAAACAAAACGTTTATCAGTTTTTTAATAGATATTTAAGATTTTTTACAAACTACGTATTCTAAATATTTTACCTTTATAATTATGGTTCTTCAAAATATGTAATTTTTTTAAATAATCTATTGGAAAGCACTCACATAGTCTAATAAATATACAGTCTAGGCCACGTTTTAATATTTCACTACCAGTATTTACAATGTTTCTTAAAATGTAAAAATATTTGTGAAATTTTTCTCAAGCAGTACATCAAATGCCTAAAAACGCGTCCAATAAGGGTGGCGCTGCACTAGCATAGGATAAATTAAAAAAAAAGCGCCAAAATTAATTAGAATAAGATGGAGAAATAAACAAGGACCGACCAATCTGCTAGGTTTTGTACTACGTAAATAGTTGAGGTTTTGTATACTGGCATTTTACTTACTACTCTAGTCATGATTTTTTTAAATATTTGAATTCAGCTGACTTCACTCTGTCTACAATCTAGCGCTGGCGTCTTTAAAACTACTATCGTAGTTTTAAAGACGCCAGCGCTATTGTGGTAGATTTTGGAATCTCTATTTTCAGTATATAACGGGACACTTTTTCAACTTTCGCACCTTATAAGATGGTTCTCCTTCTACTCTACACTCCATAAAAAGATTTTAATAACTTCGGCCGAATTATTTATCTTTTTAAAGATTGTTAACTTGGATGCTTGTCTTTTAAGCCATGTTTTCATTTATCTCGGTATCAAATGATTATAATCCTTTATAGTACACTGCTTTACAATTTGTTGACGTATCACATTGCACAGCCATATGTAATTGTTAGTAGAGTTTTATTCAGAGTTACTTTGAAATTCAAAGTTAAAGTTTTATACCTAAGTTGACTGTATAATGAATGGAGACTTTTTTATATAAAAAACGTCACTATTGTTATGAAATAAGTACCTAATTAATATAATTCTTAAAAAAATAAACAAAACCCGGTCTCGATACGTTAAATTGTTCGAGAGTTATCGTGACCATGCAAAAAAAATCCGGACGTCCACGAAAATTTTTTTCAGTTTTCTTAAAATAGCAAAATAAAATTGATTTATACAAAATATGAGATAGATTGATTAAATTTTCTTGAAAAAAATCTACTCATATTATCTTATGAGTGCAAATCAGTTGTTGTAGAGGTAGTTAAAGAGCAAAAAATTTCTTGACCTTGACGTGTTGAGAGCAAAGCACAAAAAAAACAAAAATTTTTTCAAATATCGCACACCTCATACCGCGAAGCGGTTGAGGTGTGCGATATTTAAAAAAAAAAAAGAAATTGTGTACTTTACAAAAAGATATGAAATCCGAACAAAAACAGTTTCAGTAGGTTTTTTTTTTGTTTTGTTACGCTAAAGAAGTATAACTTCCTACGTGCGTACATAAGTAACCACACACTTTTTTTATTTACTGTACTTCATATTTCTTTATTCGTTTTCATTAATTATAAATTCTACCTTCAGCTAAATGTTTCACATCTGCTAGTTGAAGGCCATTTTTTTAAATGTGTAACTCTCAACGTACGGAACGAGGGAACCCTCAACGAGTGAATAAGAATTGCGCGGCGCTACTTCTCTCTCATTACAACGTTGCTGCAGTGGCCATATGAATAAATTCCGCGGAAGCCGGCGGGGCTTTGGTTTGTAGCGATCATTTCAGATTAAAATTTCATTCCGTTTCTGACGGAAAACTTTGGTACCCTTTTTGTCTCTAAATGTAAAGTCCTATCGGAATACAAACCTGTTTTATAATTATATTACGACTTAAGCACGTACAATTTTCATTTACAAATAATGACTATTTTTGTAAAGAAAGCTTACACAACATACTTAAAACTTAAGTTTTAGAAAATTAACCGTTACAGCTAATTTATTTTTAGAAACGGTTTGAAAACAGTGATTAACAATACCATGATACCTATATAACCTATGAAAGTCTACTACTTTCTCCATAGATTACCTCATGGGAGGGATATCCCATTTTAAGCGCAGATTTTTATTTTTAGTAGTAATTAGGAAGACGCTAATGCCCATCTTCTGATTTATTTCCCTATGTCGCCTCGAACGAGACCCACAGGATGATATGGGGTAGTGGATATTCTTACACCGCCGCTACACGCTAAACCTACCTCATCGTACAGAGACTTTAACCTAATCGCCATACTTAGTAGGTGACCGGGCGGCCGCAGTACCATTATGCTGGTATTGATATTTTATACCTGATAAAAAAGTCATTAATATACCGTCATTTAGCGAAAGTCGTAAGGTGTCTCTAGCATTTAGTGTAGTTGTCTTTTATTTTTATTTTACAGAATAAAGTTGACAAACGGGCACACAGTCCACTTATCATTAAATGCGTTGTAACCCTGAGGAACATGATGGAATGCTTCCTTTCCAGTAAAAACGATCTCCAGACCTCAACATTAACCATACGAAACACAGCAGCATTAAGCTGCTATTTTACGCTGATTTTAAGCCGACACATTTGAGCTACAACCATAATATAGCAGTATGGTTTTACCACGTAAAGTAGTTAAGTAGTTCTTAAGTTCATAAATAATTAAAAGTCAAAAGGACATTTTTAATATAAAAGCCATTATTAAATTTATGAATGCAGTGCGTTCATAAAATTTACATCGCAACGTGCAAAGCCGACACCCCGCCTCGCTAGAAATTCCATATTTCTTTGTTTTCGAAAGTGGAATTAACGAGAGTAAAATTTTTACAAAGACTGCATTTAATTCTTTGTGAAACAAAAGAACGAGATTTATAATACGTTTCGGAGAAAATATATTTGAGTCGTATGAAACTTAGTAAAAAGAACACCCAAAAGCCATGTTTTACAGTTAATAACGTTAAAGTAATAAAAGCTTTATATGGTTTTTTTTTTTCATTTAATTTAATGAAATAAATCAATTTAATTTAATTATTTTTTTTAGTTAATACTTATTGAAAATATTAAATAGGAGAAATTTTATTTCGTTAAAGAAATTCTCAAACCAAAAATTTAATAATTACCGATCCAATTAATATTAAAAAATCTTCACATAATTTATTTAAAACAAGAAATAAAACCTCTCAAATTCTCATTTATTTTATAGCATGGCCGAATTGCTATTATTTTAATGGTGATGCCACCTTGGTTTTATACGCGTTTAAAATAAAATTTTGAGTAAAGTATTAAATATGCAAAGGGTAAATACGCATTTCACAAGGGATACGTGGCTTTGGTTGCATATTTGACAGGCAGGTGTTATTTATTTCATTTTGAGTTGAAACAAACTTTCGAGTTAACCTTTTACTGGTGTGAATTGGTCAAAAATATGAAAATATTATTTTGTCTATAATTTGATAAAAATAATTAAAATTTTACCGCATTTGGTGGTTAAAGTTGATACTCGTATTATAATATTATGCTTCTTATCTATGTATTTGTATCATTATTTTTTATATAAGAGGGGACAAAAAACTCTTCACCACTGTATTGGAAGAAGTTTTCAAGTTACAGGACTAGAAAAGTAGTCTTTATTATACAGCGTACACAGTACCATATGGTGGCAGCATAACAAAATCTATCACTTCATTTTTAAACCACCTTAATTCCATAAACCCTAAAATACAATTCACAATGGAATTAGAGGCGAACAATACTTTAGCTTTCCTAGATGTTTTAGTCATCCGAAATCCTCATAACACTATTGGTCATACTGTGTACAGAAAAAATACCCATACCAACCGATATTTAAATGGTGAATCTCACCATCATCCTTCACAGTTAGCTACCGTGGGAAAATCTTTGTTTCAGAGAGCACGAGAGATCTGTGACAGAAAACATCTGGCCGCCGAGCTTCAGCACGTCGAGCAAGTACTGCAAGACAACAAGCTTCGGGTCCCGCGCCTACGTCACAGTGACCGAGTGAAGCCAGCCACAGTCGAGCGTATGCCTGCTGTACTACCCTATGTCATAGGAGTCACAGACAAGGTTGGCTACATCTTGAAGCGAGCTTCCATTAAAACATACTTCAAGCCGCTGAAAAAGATTGGTCGATTTTTACCATCCGTCAAGTGTCATATCCCTCTACAGGATGCAGGAGTGTACAAGCTGGATTGTGAATGTGGTCTCTCGTATATAGGACAAACAAAAAGATCTATTAAAACCCGCGTTAAAGAACATATAGCTGACGTAAAGCACCGACGTATCGGGAAGTCTGCAGTTTGTGAACATGTTCAAGATCGTCCCCGCCATTACATTAGATTTGATAGACCACAAATCCTCGCAAAAGAACATCGATTCCTCCCAAGGATGATTCGCGAGGCTATTAAAGTTAATAAACATCCTAATTTCAATAGAGAAGATGGATGGGTGCTGCCATCTGCTTGGGATCCCATAATTAATAAAATTAAATCCAAACCCAAGTATACCACTGCTAGACTTCAAGATACTGTAAGCTCATTCTGCGTAGATCGGACCAAAAATTAATATTAAAAAACTGAATGTAGCCGTGCTAACTATGACAGCAGGACATCAAACACCTCAGTCCCCCGTGACCACGGGTGCTGGAAAGCACCCGAAACATCGGGAATATAAAAATAAGTTAATATACGCGATAAAATCCGTAAAATTAGTTTTATTAAAAAAAAATCTATCACTTAAGTTTGGCACGCATTTGCTACTATTGCAAATGCCAGAAAGATCTTATGGTTCCAACAGAGACGGTGATAATACCGGTGACTCAGAACGGTGCCAAATATCAAGGTCAAATATGCAAGATATCTAATACAGCCATCGTCAGTCCACCTACTACGCGATATAACTAAGACAAATCCTCCTTACAAAGATTTTTACAGAAGATTTTAGGATATTTAAGGATATTTATTATACGTGGTAGAGCCATGCTGCAGCTATATTAAGTAGTATAGTTGTAGCACGAATGGGTCGGCTCGACCGGGGAAGGACCACGCTCTCAAAGAATACCAGCGTCAAATAGCAGTTTAACACTGCTTTGTTTCGTATGGTGAGTGTAGAGAACCGGAGACCCTTTTTACTGGAAAAGAGGCATTCCATCTTAGTCCTCACGGGTGATAACGCATCTGCATTTTGATTCGCAAACGAGGATAAATGTATATGTTTATGGGCCACAGCGACCACTTACCATCAGGTGGACTGTGTGCTCGTTTGTCACCCTATACTATAAAAAAAAAGAAAAAGAAGGTAAATAGTAGCAGTAAGATAGGCGGTATGAAGATAATCTAAAGTATATGTTTAATCTCCATACTTGAACGCGTCCAAGAGTGACGTCACTTACCGTCACGTACGAGCGGCGGGTGCGCTTTAATGCTTTTAGCACCGCACCCGACTTCTAGTTTTAACTATTTTAATTATTAACTCATTAAATGTACTACACTTTATCGCGGAGTTTCATTGTACTTCAAATATTCCAGAAATTGTAGACCAGTGTGATTAGGGTGAGAAATAAAGAAATTTTTTCCAAAGATAAATAAGCGATCTTATAGAATATAAACACTGCATTCAATTTTCTCAAATAATTACAATAGACGTAAAGTAAGCTCGCTTCTTTGGCAAATAAAAGTTAGATAGTTTAACGCTTACATCCATCAGTAGTATTGCAAAAAATTGAGTCTGACGAGGAAATATTATGTACGATATTTAATACCTTATTTTTTTTCTCTTTACTTGCAATTTATACTGTTTAAAGAAACGAAAATTTTTTTTATTTAAAAGTATTTTTTTATGATTTCCAGGAAACGGCAGGGATGCCAATTATTTATTTGTGTGGTCTACAAGTAATTTGTCTGGGTATGGATTTTGTCCTTGTGACATTTATATATGTAAACGCCCCTTTTATTGGGGGCATATATTTATTAAAAATAAATATATGCCCCTACGATCCCTAAAAAAGGTGACCATGAGGTACCTTGAGGATCACCAGCTGATCAGTGACCGCCAATACGGTTTTCGTCGGGGTCGATCGGCTGGTGATCTTCTGGACTACCTGACCTATAGCTGGGCGGAGGCAGTAGAGTCCAAGTGGGAAGCGTTGGCCGTTATTTTGGACATAGCGAAGGCCTTCGATCGGGTTTGGCACAAAGCGCTTCTTTCGAAGCTCCCTTCCTACGGGCTTCCCGAGAAATTGTGAAATTGGATCACCAGCTTCCTTGCAGATCGGAGCATCAAGGTCGTTGTAAACGGTGCATGCTCCGACTACAAGCCTATTAACGCTAGTGTTCCACAAGGCTGTGTGCTATCACCAACGCTGTTTCTTCTGCATATCAATGATATGTTGCTAACTGGTAACATTCATTGCTATGCGGTTGACAGCACTGGTGATGCTCTATACACCGGCCGTGCCAATATTTCTCGGGAAAACGTCGCCGAGTACCGGAAAAAACTTGTGTCTGAAGTCGAGTCTTTGCTCAACAAAGTCTCGGATTGGGGGCAACTAAATCTAGTCCAGTTTAATCCTCAGAAGACACAAGTTTGAGCGTTTACCGCTTAAAAGAACCCCTTTGTCGTATCTCCTCAGTTTCAAGGCACTTCCCTTCTTGCCTCAGCCATTATCGGAATCCTTGGAGTCGACATATCGAGTGACGTGCAGTTTCGTGGTCATTTGGAAGAGAAGGCCAAATTGGCCTCTTAAAAGCTTGGCGTGCTCAGCAGAGCAGGACAGTATTTCATGCCGGCACACCGCCTGCAACTTTACAAGACGCAGGTTCGGCCTCACATGGAATACCGTTCCCATCTCTGGGTCCACTTGACCGCATCCAGTACAGAGCGGCTCGAATCTTCGACGACCGAGTCCTTTCCGATCGGTTAGATTCATTGGCACTGCGAAGAGATGTTGCATCCCTTTGCATTTTCTTTCGCATTTACCACGGGGAGTGCTCTGAGGAATTGTTCGGATTAATCCCAGCCGTCAAATTTCACGAACGCAGCAGAACTCCCGATACCATCCACACCATGGATGATTGGCGGTCCACCACTGTGCGATTTAGAAGATGTTTTCTTCCTCGCACGACCTCCTTGTAGAATCGATTACCATCAGCGATTTTTCCGGACCGATACGACTTATGGAGCATCAAGAAAAGAGCCTACTCCTTTTTAAAAGGCCGGCAACGCATCTGCAATTCCTCTGGTTCCCCTGGTATTGCAGTTGTTCATGGACGGCGGTAGTCACTTACCATCAGGTGAGCCGCATGCTCGTTTGCCCCCCCCCCCTCCTATAAAAAATATTTTATTTTTATTTTCATTCATTTTTAAATTGACGCTGCCATATCTTCACCAGTCCGTAAATAATCCACTGCTGGATATGGGCTACAGTCGGATGAAACTGCCACCAGGCGGATTAGGTTTTAAGCTTTGTAGAGCCACGCTATAGTTATAACATGGCTGTAGCACGAATGGGTCGGTTCGACCGGAATACCAGCTCACAGAATACCAGCTTAAAATAGCAGTTTAATGCTGCTGTATATCGTATGGTGAGTGTAGAGAACCAGAAACTCTTTTTACTTGAAACTAGGCATTCCATCTTAGTCTTTAGGGATGAAAACGCATCTGCATTTTGATTCTCAATCGAGGTTAGATGTTGGATGTCGGGTGGACTGTATGCTCGTTCGTCATTTTTACTCTATTAAAAAAGGAATGCGATAAGGAATGTGATAAACATTTTGCATTTTTTTCCTCTCTTGGTTTGTGTTTTGATGATGCAATAAAAAATATAACTTATCTATCTAAAGTGTACTATCTTTATTTTATTATATAATATATGTATTAAAGTAAAATAATCAATAAGAATTTCTATAACTAGGTTTACATTTAGACTAGAACAAAGTTTTGAAAAAAGTCCGAAACATATCAATGTTCGTTTATGCAAAACTTCTTTCTCTTTGAAATTGTTATTATATTGTTCTGAACACATCCAATAATTACTAAGCGTCAATTTTCACAGTTCAAGCTTTTAAACTCAAATGTATAATATTACAAGTGCGATGCGGGAAATAAAAACTGTGTAAGAACCTCCAAAGGAGGCGGAGTTATAGCGGAAATAAGATTTTTAATTTTTTTTAGTTTTTGGCCATTTTGACTCCCTAGGAGTATAATAAGAACTCTTTGCCCCTATCAACCATGACCCCCATGATATCCTCTACATTTTTTTAAAGGATAGGGTGACAAACGAGCACATAGTCCACCTGATGGTAAGTGGTTGCTATTACCTATAGATATCTACATTTATCCTCAATAAAGAATCAAAATGGAGATGCGTCGTCATCCGTGAGGACTAAGATGGAATGCCTCTTTTTTAGTAAAATAGGTCTCTGGTTCTCTACACTCACGATACGAAACAACAGTGTCAAGCTGCTATTTTAAGCTCGTATTCTCTTAGAGCGTGGTCCTTTCCCGGTCGAGCCGACCCATTCGTGCTACAACTATATTACTAATATAGCTGCAGCACGGCTCTACTCCGTATAAAACATGATAGGTTATTCAAACTGACTAGGCCTAAAGTTCGAGTCACCATCCAACTTATTTCTAGTCTTTACTTCCAATAATGTATGTTTCAGTGGCTAGTAAGCGCATAAAAATACTATTCTAATAAATTATTAGGAGTTATGTACTTCTCAATGATGCTGTAACAAATTAAAAACAATGATTAGTGATGCAACGAATACGAATACGAATATTCGTATTCGCCGAATAGTAGACATTACCGAATATTCGTATTCGGCGAATACTGATCACGAATATTTATAAACTAATATTTTTGTACGCAATTCTAATTACTGGCGGACTTGGATAGCGCGTTGTCGGCGTGTAAAAAATACGTGTGGTTTGGCCCTTAGCCTCAACGACGGGAGACTCCCAAAAATATTTTTCACTGAAACTATATACTATAAACTATAACATCCAAACTGAAAAAAGAAATCGCCTAAAACCAAATATACCAATTTTATGCTTTTTAAATAAAAATTTGCCTATTGTAAATTTTAATTATTAGAACAATAAAAATCATCAAATAAATTAGATTTTTATTACCATGACGAGATATTCGTATTCGTATTTGTGTTCGCCGAATAGTAGGTTTGATATTCGAATTCGTATTCGTATTCGCAAAAGTAGTATTAGTTGGATCACAAATTATACTTTTTTCATCATTCTTTTTTTTTTAATAATAATTATTTTAACCTCAAACAATTAAAATACATAAAAGATATTATATAAACTTCATGATCTCATCCATAGGCAGCTAATTACCACAATGCAATTAGTAAATTAACGTAAAAAAGCTAAGTATGTCATAAATGTTGTCTACCGAAGTGTTGATCTCACCTGTATTTAATACAATAGTGTCAACACATTAAGAGCACCCACTACTGCTTGGCCGCAGAAATAAGTAACCAGACTCCCAAGGCAGATAAAAAGTCCTACCACATATTTGTGATATAGGAAAGGTCTCGAATAAATAATGGACGTGTTGCTTGTACACGACGTAGAACTTTAATTATACTGTTTTAACTTATTCGAGCTTAACAGTAATATATACTGTCGTGGGGGCTACACTACACCTCCCACCGACAAAAAAGTAAAAAATAAAGTTATCTATTTTTTATTCAACCTCAAAACTATTCTAAACATAATTGATGAATAATCTTAATTAATTTTTTTGTGAAAATTAAGTCAAAATTATGTAAAAACTACAATCTAATGTATACCGAGATTGAGCAGTGTGTTTGGCAACGCTCTCTCGCAAGTTAAAATCGCGTTTTAACATAACATAGTCAGGCATAACTATTTATAACATAATATAATTTTTCGACTTTCGCGAACATTTACAATATTATTTATTCGTATTCATCAGAACATTTCATCTAATCCGGATATTTATAATACATAGTACTTTTCCCTTATATATTTCTTCCCCATTATAATTTCCATTTTATTATTTCTTCTTTCAACTTCATTTGTTTTTTATTTTTACATTTGACTAACCATTATTTATTTTTTATTTTACTTCTCAGCATTTTAGCTACATATTTATTAAATATTTTGTGTCATTTCTTTCGTTACTTTACATTTATAGCATTTCAGCTCATATAATTTATTATTTAATTGTACCATAACTTTCACGTACACGACTCGCGTAAATACATGATTAAGATAAAGGACAATGTTCCTTTACAGTTCTTAATAAAGTCGAATTTCTTTAAACAATTCATTAACAATCATTTCGCATTTCATCGCATCCGAACAACTTTGAAAATTAATCGGTTATTAGTTTTTCCAAATTCTCAGCTGATCAGGCCGATTGTATGTGGATATGCTAACCTCCGATAATTTTGTTTAACTTACTCTCACAACTACACTCTATTAATACTTTTCATTTAGAATTCCGTATTTCTTAACTTATCTTTTTTTTCTGACGTCTTTTATAAATGTATATCATATAGGTTCGTATAATATTTAGTTTCATCATTGTCAATCAGGGGTTGAGGCTCACAATATGGGCACAACAAAATTCATATCAATTAATTGTAAACACAATATGAGTTTGAAAATCGTATTAAGCGAATTAAATGTTTTCATGATCCACACAAGTACGTACTATTTTCCGAGAAAACAATAAATTATAATAGTTAAAATCTTACCATTTAAAAGTTCAAACAACATAAAACCGAAAACAAATTATTACATTTCATATTAAGATGTATAGAACAAAGAAGTCAATGTTAAGCAACGTAATCATTATCATTAACATAGCAACACAGAGATCATAATTTAAAATTAAAAATTTTGTACAGCCGACTTCAATATAAGTTATTTAAGAATAACTTAAAAACTATTGGTCTGACCTTGATCAAATTCATATGGGACCACACGAGAAGTACCAGCTTTCAAATAAAAAAGAATCATCGAAATCGGTTCACCCAGAAAAAAGTTCTGAGGTAACACACATAAAAAAAAAAAAAAAAACGAAAAAAAAAAAAAAAACATACAGTCGAATTGAGTACCGGCTCCTTTTTGGAAGTCGGCAGAAAATACAAATTGTAACCCTCGCAGCGCAAGCAATTTGACACACCTTTGTTTTAAATCCAAAGTACGTATATGGAAACGATTACATCGAATTATGACCACACGGTGTGATTCACACCTAATTTTAAGATAACTTGTATAATATGTTATATGTAATATGAATGCAAGTAAAATGTACCTTAAAATCATAGTTTTATACATAATTTGGGTAGTTACATCATGAATAGTTTTATTAGTTTTACATACATCGATAGATACATTAGCTTTTTTTTTTCAAAAATTGGAAGCTAATAAATAAGATGTTCAATTTTTCATATACACAACGTTATTAAAAATTATTACAACTACTATCAAGTTTATATAACAAAACATTAATTTATTTAAATATTCAAAGAACAATTTAAATTTTATGTAGGTTAACATATTATAAATTTAAGGTTTAGAGACTTTTGCCTTTAGGGAAGAAAAAAAAACTTTTAACAATAGCGAATGTTTAAAACCCTTTTGAAAATTGTAAACATTTTATATTAAAAGACTACAGAAAAAACAACGAAATGTAACACAGTGTTATTTTAACTATAAACTTGGTGAAATTAAGTACATAAAAATGTAATCTTTCATAATATTTAATTCATTTTTGCACGACACAGTAATAAAAATAATATGTATAAAATAATAACTGAATAAAAGTGAATATAAAAGCGTCTTGTTCTTAATACAAACATGAGTGCTTAAAACGTAACTTAATTTTTAATATTGCATTATGATATTTTTTTTTAGATACACTAAGAAATATATTAAAATATCAGTTAAATCGTGGAGTATCTGATTAATAAACTCGACTTTACCATATTATATTGAATACAAAATATTAAAAACATAACTTTTTTTATAATAGTTAAAACTTTTTTATATAAATCTTAAAAAGAAATGACAAGAAAATACGATGATTGGATGTTACCTCAAATTTTCTTCTTTGTTTTTATTGGCTTAATTTTGACATTATTCTGGTTCTGGACGAAGCTTTCAAGATTACAACCGCTTCTTTCCTTTTAAAATTAATCTGCCGTTTCTTGAATTTTGCTCATTATACCCCGCTAATAAATCGGCCCCGCTATTCCTGGCTACGGTGGCGACCATGGTAACGGCGGGGCAGGGGGTGCTAAGAATCTCCGGTGGAGGTTCGGTTTCCACCTAAGACGACCTGGCAACCTGGCGACCTGGCAACATACAACGCACGCACCCTGAGGACTGACGAGAAGATCATGGAGCTGGAAGAAGAGATAGAGAAGTTACGCTGGCATATTATAGGATTATCCGAAGTCCGAAGAGAGGGGGAGGACACGGTAATCCACGAATCCGGCAACTTGCTCTATCACCGGGAGGCAACCATCTGTCCCAAGGAGGTGTCGGAAATATCATCCACAAGTCTCTCGTTAACAACGTTGTAAAGATCGGGAGTGAGTCGACGAGGGTTGCGTATCTTATACTCATAATCACCAAACGGTATTCGCTGAAGGTCATACAGGATTACGCACCAACCTCGGAACACCCCGATGAGGAGGTGGAGAAAATGTATCAGGATATCTCTAGAGCCATGCATTCCTCCAAAACCCAATATACGGTGTTAATGGGAGACTTCAATGCAAAACTAGGCACAAGAGAGAACGGTGAGCTGAAAGTAGGAAAATTTGGAATAGGACAACGGAACCCAAGGGGCCAGCAGCTGGCCGACTTCATGGAGAAAGAGGGACTCTTTATGATGAACTCTTTCTTCTAGAAGCGGCCCCACAGGAAGTGGACCTGGTCGAGCCCCGACGGTTCGACAAAAAATGAGATTGACTTCATTATAAAGACCAGACGACAACTGTTCGGTGATGTCTCCGTGATCGCGAGGGTGAAAACTGGTAGCGATCACCGAATGGTTAGAGGCACACTGAACCTAAACGTTAAGTTGGAACGTAATGCTGCAGCTATATTAATAGTATAGATGTAGCACGAATGGGTCGGCTCGACCGGGGAAGGACCACGCTCTCACAGAATACCAGCGTAAAATAGCTGCTTAATGCTGGTGTGTTTCGTATGGTGAGTGTAGAGATCCCGGAGACCCTTTTTACTGGAAAAGAGGCATTCCATCTTAGTCCTCACGGGTGACAACGCATCTGCCTTTTGATTCGTAATCGAGGATAGATGTAGGTGTCTATGGGCCACAGAAACTACTTACCATCAGGTGGACTGTGTACTCGTTTGTCACCCTGATTCTATAAAAAAAAAGGTCTCGTCTAATGAAGTGAATGCTCCGTCCCCCTCGTGCCCTGTTCCAAAGTCCCGAAATCTTTCAGCTCGAGTTACAAAACCGTTTTTAGTGCCTAGAAGACTGCAATGAAGTGGACGATATGAATGACATGCTCGTGGAAACTGTCCATGCGGTCAGAGCTAAGTTCTGCAAGACCCGCCGCAGAAGAACACAAAAACTCTCCGATCATACTCTTAATCTCATGGTTGTTAGACGGCAGATGAAGCTACATTCTTCAACAGATTTGACAGAATACAGGCAACTGAACAGACAGATCTCCAAATGCATGCGGCGGGACTTACGCAACTTCAATACAGCTCGTATTGAAGGAGCGATCGAGCGGAACCAAGGCTTTAAAGTCTTTGCCAGAGATCTGTCTGCCAGAAAGAGTCAACTGTCGAAGCTGAAGACCGAGTGTGGCAGCATCGTTTCCGGGGCACCTGAGATTTTGAGTGAGATTGAGAGGTTCTATGGGCAGCTTTACACGTCATCCTTGGAGCCACACGCAAGTGTGAGTAACGATCCAAGAGCGAGTCTTATTCCAAAGATATGGTATTCAGATATATATTAAATCTAAATACCAATGTGTTTTTAAATGGGGAGGAATTGAGCCCTGTTGTATCCACTGTTTTTCTTGGCACCACTCTTGACGCAAAGCTTCAGTGGGGTCCCCATATATCCAAATTAGCAAGCAGACTAAGTTCTGCAGCCTATGCTGTAAAAAAATTTAGAGGTCTCTCTAGTGTCGAGACAGCTAGATTAGTTTATTTTAGTTATTTCCATAGCATAATGTCTTATGGGATTTTGCTATGGGGAATGCGGCTGATTCAGAAACTATTTTTGTTTTACAGAAGAGGCCTATTTACAATCTAAAACAGAGAGTCTCTTAGAGATAAATTTAAAGAAATAAATATATTAACTTTGGCCTCTTAGTATATTTACGAAAATTTAATGTATGTTCACAAAAACAAAGATAGTTTTAGTAAAAAAAGTGATATACATTCTGTAAACACTAGGAACAAACACAAGCTAGTGATGCCAGTTTCTCGACTCCACAGAGTCAGTAATTCATTCTTGGGGCAATGTATAAGCTATTACAACAAGGTCCCGGAAAGTGTACAGGTTCTCTTAATTACCAAGTTAAATCTTTTATTAAACTGAAACTGTATAAAAAGGGTTATTATAGTATAAATGAATACATGGTTGATAATAACCCCTGGGAATGAGGTGGTCGCTTCCAAGCAGTTTCTAAAATAAATTTTGTAAATAGTTCGTAATCATTTATATTGTAAAATTTTTTTTTTTTAAAATGTCCCGCTGAGTTTTTGCTGGTCCTTCCCAGGACAGAGGGTTTTTTTCTAACCAGTGGTAAAGTAAAAAATGACTTTCAATAAGAATTACACATGTAATGTATATTGAATAAAAAATTATTCTATTCTATTCTATTCTATCCCGGACGTCAGTCTGAGCGAGATTAGAATGGCACCTTAAAAATGGCAAGGCCCCAGGCGAGGATGGAATTATAGCGGAGCTTCTGAAAGCGAGTGGAAGACCGGTACTTGAAGTCCTTCAGAAGCTCTTTAATTCCGTCCTCCATGGTGGCATTACACCGGAGGCGTGGAGCAGAAGTGCGGTGGTCTTCAAGAGAGCGTTGTCACCTCTCTTGAAGAACTACAGACCGATTTCTCTTCTAAGCCGCGTCTACGTGCTGTTTTCAAGAGTCATTACGAATCGTCTTGCGTGCAGACTTGACGACTTTCAGCCTCCCGAACAAGCTAGTTTCCGAAAGGGCTTTAGCACCATAGACCACATACATACCCTTCGGCAAATTGTACAAAAGTCCGAAGAGTACAATTTGCCACTATGTCTGGCGTATGTGGACTATGAGAAAGCCTTTGATTCCGTCGAAATTTGGGCGGTGCTTCAGTCCCTTCAGCGGTGCCAAGTTGACTGTCGGTATATCGAAGTGCTAGTGTTTGAACAGTAGAGCTACGATGGCTATCCGAGTACAGAACCAGAGTACGAAACCTATCCAATTGCAGAGAGGTATAAGACAGGATGATGTTATATCTGCATTGGAAGACGTTTTCAAGATTCTGGACAAGAAAGGATACGGTATTAACATAATGGCGAGTACATCACTTTATTTACATCATATTTAACAGTGGTAGAGGCACGCGGCAGATTTTCCTGTTGCATGGATGGGCCGGCTCGAACCGGGGTGGTACCACGACCTCACAGAATACCAGCGTGAAGTAGAGGTTTACCTCTGCGTTTCGCTTGGTGAGTGCAGGTGCCCGGAGGCCCTTTTTACTGGAAATGAGGCATTCCATCTTAGTCCTCACGGGTGACAACGCATCTGCATTTTGATTTGTAATAGAGGATAGATGTAGATGTCTATGGGCCGCAGCAACCACTTAACATCAGGTGGACTGTGTGCTCGTTTGCCACCCTTATCCTATAAAAAAAACCTTCGATTTGCCGACGATATAGTCCTTATGGCAGATTCGCTGGAGGAAATAAGCACCATGCTCAATTACCTCAATAGTGTCTCTCAACGGATAGGTCTTAAGATGAACATGGAGAAAACAAAGATCATGTTTAATGTCCATGTCACATCTATGCCGGTAGTTGTTGGGAGCACTAAGCTCGAAGTTGTTGACGAGTATGTTTAGCTGGAACAAATAGTCCGACTAGGTAAGTCCAACTTCGACCGAGAGGTCAATCGACGGATGAGCGAGCTATGGATAGGGCTATGCTCGGGGTTTCTCTGCGTGATAAACTTAGAAATGAGTATATCCGCAGTAGAACCAGAGTAGCCGACATAGCCCAACGCATTAGTAAGCTGAAGTGGCAGTGGGCCGGCCATATAGCTCGAAGACCCGACAACCGATGGGGAAGAAAGGTTCTTGAGTGGCAGCCTCGTACCGGTAGGCGAAGTATAGGGCGACCCCCCACGAGATGGAGTGACGACCTGGTAAGACATGCAGGAAGTCGATGGATGCAGATGGCTCAGGACCGTGCTTTGTGGCATTCCTTGGGGGAGGCCTATGTTCAGCAGTGGACTTATGAAAGGCTGTATGATGATGATGATGATGATATATTAGTTAACAATATGTCTATTTATTGTAGAAATTTTTATCATCATTAGATGTGCGTGTTCGTAATTCTTCTCCTCCTAAACGGCTTGATGAGATTTTTATGGAGTACTTATAGGGTCACTAGGATGGACGCACAGATGATTCTTAGCTATACATGTACCCGAGAGGTGACGCTGTTGTCGAGATCCTTAAACATGAAAATAGAACCCAATGTTAAACTTTTAATTAAAAGTAAATATCGACTTCGCAGTACCTTCAGAACGTATATGTGGAATTTTTTTATTACTTCTATTTCTTAGAAGTCGGTATAATTTTTTTCAAGTATAATTTTGCTCTAAAAGGTTAGTTGCGTTAGTTGTATGTTTTATATATCCGCTCTAACGCTAATATTATTTTTTACAATAACCTCTTAATATATTTCCGACATATTATATATACAACATAAACATAAAACCTTAATGCGATTATCTGTTGTCGCAACCACGTACATCGGTACCCGTTGTTTAATTTGGCACCAATAGTTTGCAAGTTCAATTACAATTAATCTATATTTACAGTGCAAGCTAAGCTATGTTTACTTACCAATGAGTGTTGTTTACCGAGACGGTATTAGTTTGCATCGGAAGTGTTGTAACACGTATAATAATATCTGCAGATTACCGCGCTTCGGGGTATTATCTGAAATATATTAATACGTGAACATCGAAAATTGAAGAAAGGAACTAAAGTTATATCTTCAGAGTAATTACCAGCATATGTACGTAATTACTCTAAGATTTTACATTCGAAATATTCTGATTGTGCCATAGATATGCACAAAATAAATCATGTGTGTACGTTGCTGTAAAGGCCGGTAAAATATAGTGAATATAGCGCATTATTTTGCCACACAAAATGTCTTAAGTAACTAATACGAAGGTGACACTGAAAGTTCTTAGAAAATCAAAAACTGAACAAAGTAGCAAGTTATTAGTTTTATTATATCTTTTCAGAATAGTTTCCTTTTACATCAATACATCGCTGCATCCGATGGAACCACTGACAAAATCACTTTGACCACTCGTCATTAGGGGTCTCTTCGACGGTGTTTTGAAACGCAGCCACTACTTCCTCGGCGTCCATAAAACGTTTTCTTCGAAGTTTTTCTTTTATTTTCGGAAATAAGTAAAAATCGCAAGGTGCAAGTACGCGGGGCTATAGGGCGGATGACCCAGTAATTCCACATCTAACGTCGCCAAGTAGTCGATTGTTTGCTTAGCGGTGTGCGACGAGGCGTTGTCGTAATGAAGAAGGATCCTACTGTGAAGTCGTTTCTCCCGAACTTTTTCCAAGACAAGTGGCAAACAATTGTTAGTGTACCACTCTGCAGTAACTGTTTTTCGATCCTCTAAAACAATTGTATCATAATGACCCGTCCTTCCGAAGAACGAGGCCACCATCTTTTTTCCCACGCTTCGACCTCTCTTCACTTTAGTTGGCAACTCCTTGGAAGGAAACACCCAAACAGCAGACTGTCTCTTAGTTTCAGGAACATAACAATAAATACACCTTTCTTCACCCGTAAGTATATCTAATACAGCATTTGAGTCACCTCCGTTAAATCTTTGAACCATTTCACGACACCAATCAACACGATGGAGTTTTTGGGCCTCTGTCAAATTATAAGATATCCACCTTGCACAAAAGCTTTCTGACCGCTAAATATTCATAGAAGATTTTGTGCATTTGACTCATATCGATGCCTAAGCTTGTCCAAATATGCTGATAAGTGGCTCTTTTGTCAGTCTCTATCATACGCCGCACAACACTGATGTCCGTCCGATCTTCAGTTATCGCCGTAGAAGGCCGTCTCTCACGTAGAACATTGGTGGGATTAGTGCGACTACGTTTAAACTCATTGAACCAGTTCGTAACAGTGTCACGAGATGGGGCTTCATCGTGAAAGACCAATCGAAGTCTATCATAACTTTCTTGTTGACATAAATGACATCGAATGTCATAAAAAATCATTGTACGAAAATTTTCTCGCGTTAAATTCATGCTGACTTGACACAGACAATTTTCAATTTGCCGCCAAATCGTAAACAAATGACAAATTAATAAAATACATTCACAGTAATATTAGCAAACAGTTCCATTTTCAAAATTTGAACTTATTTTTTTATTATATCGTTTACAAATGGCCAGTTCTTCTATTACGTGGTAGAGTCATGCTGCAGCTATATTAGTAGTATAGTTGTAGCACGAAAGCGTCGGCTCTGGAGACCCATTTTACTGGAAAAGAGGCATTCTATCTTAGTCCTCAAGGCTGACAACGCATCTGCATTTTAATTCACAAACGAGGATAAATGCAGATGTCTATGGGCCACAGCAACCACTTACCATCAGATGGACCGTGTGCTCGTTTGTCACCGTAAATTTAAAAAAAAAAAATACTCCGCGGGTCGCTCACGTCCTACACCTATAGGTTCCGGAGGATACTTTCACTGCCATCTCTGTGTGTGTTGCTGGAAAACTGTGGACTGAGGTTCAAAATTAAAATGCACGATTTATAAATTCAAATAGCAAGGGAGTGGCCAGCGGTTAGACTGATTAATTAGTCGCGAAATTTTATAACTATTTATTTATTGACCACGGTTATTGAACACGGTTGTTCAACTACGGTTGTTCACTATCGGTTGGTTACTATATATTTAAAAGATTCAATTAAAATGTGCGTTAATATTAAAATTTCTATTGGTATTAAAATATCTATTGGTAGTATCAAAATATCTATTGGTAATATCAAATATCTATTGGTAGTATGAAAATATCTATTGGCAGTATCAAAATATCTATTGGTAGTATCAAAATATCTATTGGTATTAGCTGGTTTTTTAACACTACTGACTAGCAGCTTATCTTCACGCACAATCCCTGACGAGGTAGCCAGAGAGAACAGATCGCCAAGTGTCACGATCCTTACATACCTCTTTCGCTTCTTTCAGATTCATTATCTTCTTCATACATGCACGTCTAGGTATCCGAGTACTTTTGACCCTCCCCTGTTCGAAAGTTAGTCTCGGTCTACCTCGACACCTTTTAATATTAACTTTCGCGCTATATATTTTCTTCACCATTCGGTCTTCACTCATTCGCTCAACGTGCCCAAACCATCGAAGCACGCCCTTATCAATTTTTGTGTTAAGGTCAACCTTCAAACCTGCCATATTGCGAATCTCTTCGTTCCGCTTTCGGTTGGCTGCTATTTTACGCTGATATTCTGTGTTAGTGTAGTCCTTCCCCGATCAAGCCGATACATTCGAGCTACAACCATAACATAGCAGTATGGTGCTACCACGTATAGTAGTTTGCGCAGTTAAGTAGTTCTTAAGGTCATAAATAATTAAAAGTCAAAAAGACATATTTTAAGTCAAAAAGACATTTTTAATATAAAAGCCATTATAAAATTTATGAATGCAGTACGTTCATAAAATTTACATCACGATGTGCAAAGCTCACACCTCGCCTCGCTAAAAATTCCATATTTCTTTGTTTTCGAAAGTGGAATTAACGGGAGTTAAATTTTTACAAAGACTGCATTTAATTCTTTGTGAAGCAATAGAATGAGATTTATAATACGTTTCGGGGAAATTATGTTTGAGACTTATGAAACTGAGTGAAATGAACATTCAAGAGGCATGTTTTAAAGTTAATAAAGCTAAACAAATAAAAGTTTTATCATGTTTTTATCCTTTAAATTAATGAAATCAATCAATTCAATTTAATTATCATATTAAAATTAATTTATTGAGTAACTGATTTGAAAAAAGAGATATTAATTTTTATTCAAAACATTAATTAGGAAAAATTGAATTTCGTTAAAAAAGTCCTCAAACAAAAATTCAATGCTCACCTATTCAATGAATATTAAAAATCTTCTCGTAGTTTATTTAAAACTATAGAAAAAAACCTCTCAAAACATCCGTTATTTTATAGTATGGCTGAATTGTAATTATTTTAATGGTGATGCTACCTTGGTTTTATTCGCGCTTAAAATCAAATTTTGAGTACAGTAATAAATATGCAAAGGGTGAATACGCCTTTCACAAGGGATACGAAGCTTTGGTCGCATATTTACAGGCAGGTGTATTTTATTACATTTTGAGTTGAAACAAACTTTTGAGTAAACCTTTTACTGGTGTGAAATTGGTCAAAATTATGAAAACATTATGTTGTCTGTAATTTGATAAAAATAATTAAAGTTTTACCGCATTTGGTGGTTACAGTTGGTATTATAATATTATGCTTCTTATCTATATATTTGTATCATTATTTTTATACTAGGTGGCGATTAGGTTATCACATTAACTAAAACTACGGTATATACAAGTTCATTTATGTCGATTCAAATAATAAAATAAAAAATTCCACAAAAAATAAAAAATTCATTTTTCAAAGAAAATAAATAGCGTAAAAATTGACACGAAATAAATCACCTTGATAATATTAGTTTACTGACCAGAAGTAACATGTAAAAGCGGCAACGGTGCGGCAGCTACACAGTGCTCACGCGGCATCGACATAGGTAATTATTTACCTACACTTTCCCGTTCATAAGTAATTAGGCAAAAAACGAAAATATTTGGGCTATGCTTTGGGCTATTGCGACTAGAATGTTAATTGTTATATATTTTTTTAGTGTTGTATGTTCAAAGAACGTTATATAGGATAAGTCTTTTCATTTAATGTGATAACTTTATCGCCATCCCGTATAAGAGGGGGCAAAAAACTCTTCACCATTGTATTGGAAGAAGTTTTCAAGTTAAAGGACTAGAAGGGATAGTCTTTATTATACAACGTACACAGTTCCATATGGTGGCAGCGTAACAAAATCTATCACTTCATTTTGGCACGCAATTGTTGTAAAGGGCAACTATTGAAAATGCCAGAAAGATCTTATGGCTCCAATAGAGACGGTGATAATACTCGTGACTCAGAACGGTGCCAAATATCAGGGTCAAATATGCAAGATATCTAATACAGCGATCGATATACCACCTACTATGTAACGCATAGAGTTAAGACAAATCCTCCTTATAAAGATTTTTACAGAGGATTCTAGGAGACAAAGAAGGTACACAGTGGCAGTAAGATATGCGGTATGAAGATAATCTAAAGTATATGTTTAATCTCCATACTTGAACGCGTCCAAAAGTGACGTCACTCACCGTCACAAACCGACATCTAGTTTTAACTATTTTAATGAATAACTCATTAAATGTACTACACTTTATCGCGGATTTTCATTGTACTTTAAATATTCCAGAAATTGTAGGCCAGTGTGAGCAAGGTGAGAAATAAAGAAATTTGTTTCAAAGATAAATAAGCGATTTTATAGAATATAAACACTGCATTCAATTTTCTCAAATGTCTTACAATAGACGCAAAATAAGCTCGCTTCTTTGGCAAATAGAAATTAGATAAATTAACGCTTACATCATATACATACAGTATTGCGAAAAATTGAGTCTGACTAGGAAATATTATGTACGATATTAAATACTTTATTTATACTCTTTACTTATAATTTATACTGTTTAAAGAAACGTGAAATTTCTTTATTTGAATCGTAATGTTTTATTTTAATGTTTACTGATTTCCAGAAAACGAATCATTTTATATTATTCCCTTTTTATTAAATAAGCTATGGCAGGGGTGCCAATTATTTGTGTAGCCTACAAATAATTGTTCCGGGTCTGGATGTTTGTCCTTCTGATGTTTATTTATGTAAACTGTAAACCCCCACGATACAGGAAAAAACATTAGTGTGGAGGTGATGTTTAAAAAAGAATAAAAAACAAAACAAAAGGCCTTTATAAAATGTTTGTTTATTTTAAAAGTATATCGAGTAACTAGGCTACTCGATTATTACACGTTATAGGGTCTGCATCAACTTGTAGCGATCGACTGCTGGACATGGCCTCACCTACATCCTTACAACTGGGTTTATTAAACCTGCAATTTCTAAACATTTAACATATTTTTATCTACCACATAAGTTTTAATATTTTTTTTGCAATATTATGGTGTATCATAATAGCGTAGAACCATAGTATCGTAGCTACGTAGTACTGTAGCGAAGATGTACTAGTTCTTTTATATTGAAATATTTTATTTTACTTGAACTTCATTATCATCATCATCATTACAGACCATCATGACAAGTCCACTGCTAACATGCCATGTTCACCACTTGTCATGGTCAACCTGCATCCACTGACTTCCTACATTCTTATAAGGTTACCACTCGTATGTACACTTCGCTTACTGATTTGAGGGTGCTAGAGACCTCTCATCCTCGTCGGTTCTCAGTTCTTCGAGTCATAAGGCCCATTGCTACTAACCTTAACTTGAAATCGCTTAATATTTGTTACATTTTTTTTTTCATTTTTCATTTCGTGGATGTTCTAAGAACCATACATGAAAATGAAAAAAGAAATCATGGAATTGAACAGATAGCGGTGAGAATATGTGGTGCTGAGAATTTCTGGTGGGGGTTCGGTTGCCACCTAAGACCACTCGACCTGGATTCATTTCGTTAACGCCAAAGGTAAAATACTCATAGCGGCGATGTGGAACAACTTCAAATTTGCAAGACGTCGGATCCTGCGATCATACAATCTGCCTTAACTGCCTTAACTAACAAAATTGTATTTTAAGGAATCATCACTACAGCAGGGGAGACTCATGTCCATATATGGACTTTAACGGGTCATTATAGAAAAAAAAAGTTATTTTAACGAATCATTGCATAATAAATCTTAACGTAACGTAATATTTCTTAGCGTATTGTTGTAGCAGCATCGTAGCTTAGTAGTCTCGTAGCACCGTAGTAGCGTAGCAACGTAGTACTAGATGTACTTTCATAGTATAGTAGCGCCATAGTAGTGTAGTAGCTCTGTACTAGATGTTAAAAAATCGTAGCTTCACGGTGTTGTACCTTCGTAGTCTAGTAGCGTAGCAAAATTCTACTAGATGTTATATGCAATATATTTTTTTAGCGCTTCTATTTTGATTACTGCTGCACCGCCTCTTGTTTGTATATCTCTGTTTAGCCTAATGGTTGACTGGGATAGAATGCCCTATGGCATTAAGTTCGCCACATGTACAATTTTGTGCATGAAAGATTAAATAAATAAATTAAAAAAATAGATTCTATAGTATCGTAGTGGCTTGTTGTTGGTCTGGTGAAAGGCCGGCATGAGGTGACTGCTCCGAGCGAGCTTGCTGAGCCCATTCTGTTACTGAGGACTGGGGCTGGAGATATGTCCCCTGCCTCTGCCCGTCACAGAATGGTAATGCGCCATTTGACCTATCTTCCGAGACTGTAGCAGGGCCCCACAGCTAATGTGGTGGTGGTGGGGTTTCGGGCAGAGAGGAGTATTGTTGTCGTGAGAGGTTACTCCCCTAGTCCTCCGCCGCCCAAATTTAATCGGCAGCAGAGCCATAGATCAGATTCTCTGCTGGAGCCGGGTATAGGCTGATGCTTTTCGTCTATGGCTTCGGTGGTTTCAGCCTGGATTCGATAGGTCCATAGCACAGATGGAAATGGGGACTGTGACAGAAAGCACGTTTGTGTTCCGGCGTGCTTTACTTTAAGAGAAATAGTAGGAGGAGTTGTCTTCTCCCAGGAGGGACTGCCTAGGTGCCATAACTCTGTCCATAGGTGAATAATACTGGGATTGTAGTCGGTGCGAATCCAATATAACCCGTCCTTACCCACCCTCGCTAGGCTCGTACGCATAAACATTTCATATGAGTGAAGGTGTTTTCAGTGAAATATTTTGCTTGAGTTGGACTTAGAACGAATTATTATGTTCAGACATATTCATACGCAGTTTTGAGTTTTAAACATAACATTCAAACATATACAATATTTATTACCATAACAAAAAGAGCTGTAACTAAAAACTTAAATTTTCATACAGTCATATTCCCCGCGGTGCCAAGAACACTGGCTGCCTGTCCTTACAAATATATATAAATATTTCAGGATTTACATGTCGTGCGCTGAGATTACTCGGGAATTGCGTTGGAAATAACATTCAGATAGAAAGTATTATATAACATCTTTAACTATGATTACTGTAACTTGTGCTTTTTTGTAAAATATTATTAGTTTTATTCTTGTATGAAGTATTAACGATTCAACGACTAAAAACTTTGATGTACTTGCATATTTTTCTTAAATTTAAGTTTCACTCTGGCAAATTACCAGTCCGTAACTAACCCACTGCTGGATATGGGCTACAGTTGGAAGAAACTGCCACTGGCCGGATTAGGTTTAAAGCGTTGTGAAGCCACGCTATAGCTATATTATGGACTAACTTCTGCCCGCGACTTCGTACGCAGATCCTGTTGCTTATGCCAGCGACAACGGGGTCGTCAAAATCGGAGATCTGAAACGTCTGATGTTGAATTCTAAGAGCCCGGGGACGGGAAAACAACGTGATTCGCGAGACGATTCGAGACCTTTCATTTTTGTAAGTCAACAGGAAATGCCCATCAGACTAATCAACTTTTGCTAAGACGTCATTCCTATATATGTTATAGTGTCGCTGGGCTTTGGATGGAGTGTAACTCCTTGTATGTTATTAAGTTAATATATTGGTAATATTGTTTAGATCACATTCACATGAGGCTTAAGTACTTATAAAACAAAAATACTTCAGCGCAAAGCTTCCGGGTAAACTATGTTGAAAGTTGACCCGTCCGGCACGTGAACATAAAGATTTCTAGAACTGCTAACCCGGGAAAGAGCGACGTACAACTGACCATGCGAGAAACAACTGACACCGAGATCTACTTCAGCAACACGAAAAGTCTGCCCTTGAGCCTTATTAATTGTCATTGCATAACACAAATGATACTGGGAATTGCGTTCTTTTAAATTGGAATTTCCATTCATTCATTTCCATCAATTATTTGGTATTATGGGAATTCTGGGAATAAAGACGGTTTCTCTTGCACCGCAACCTGTTAAAATTTGAGCCTCGATTATATTTTGTTGCAACTGGGTTACTTTTAGCCAAGTTCCATTGCAAAGTTGTGGTGGTCTTAAATTTTGGAGCAGAATATTCGGAATGCCAATTTTTAAACAACTTTCATGAGAAGGAAGTCCGGGCATATTTAAAGAATTTAAAAATTCTATAGAGTAATTAGTGGCTTCTTGTTCATCGACCATTCTATTTATTGAACTATAAACTTTGCTTTCCCCCTGTATATTCGACAGTATTTTGTTATTAATCTCAGATGCCTGGTCATTGCGAGGAGTTAAAATGGATCTTTCGCATAGCCAAAAATTGACCCTATTTAATATAATTGTTAGGTCATCGTAAACCGACGATATAAGATGTGGTTGGGATTGCACTATGCAACATAACTCAGGCGTCAGAATAAGTTTTCCTTGGTGAAGTTGTGGATAGGTACCTTCCTCAATCTTTAATAAGTTATCAGAAAATTGACGATCGTCCGGGTTATCTCCAGTTCTCACTCGCATGTTTATAGTCAAATGTACCGATTGTATATCACGCCACAAATAAGAGCTTTTTAGGCAAGTCCTAACCTCATCAGCTCGGGTTCCCCGTGGTATTACCAGTAAGGTTTGTCAGAAATCACCACAAAATAAAACCGTGATACCGCCCATTGGTCGATCATTTTGTCTTATATCCCTTAAAGTTCTGTCTATCGCTTCTACTCCTTTTAGGTGGGCCATCGTATATTCATCCCATATGATTAAATTTCACTCACGTAATACTTTAGCTTTGTCGCTATTTCTTGAAACACTACAGTTTGGACTTTCCGTGCGATCTAAATCAATTGGTATTTTAAACATAGTGTGAGCAGTTTTACCTTCTGGTAGCAATGTTGCAGCTATACCTGATGAAGCCACGGCAAGAGCAATTTTACGCTGATTTCGAACATAAGCTAATATTAATTTAGTCAAAAAGGTTTTCCCAGTTCCTCCAGGTGCATCTAAAAACCATATTGTTCCCAAATTATTCTGAACACTCTCGCACACGCGATCATAGACTGAACGTTGTTCTGCAGTCATCATTGGGACACCGTTTTCTAATGTTGCCAGCAGTTCCATTGAGTTGTAACTAATCTCTGCAGAATATTCCGTATTGGTAACCTCTCCGACTGAGGTTGGTGTTGGCAAACCGTATTCACAAAGTGATTTACCGCCTACTGCTGTTAAGTCTTCCTGAAGAGCTAATAAGCACAGATTTATGGCAAGATCACGGAAATTATCATTAATTGCGCCTTCATCATTGTGAGATATATTCCGAAGAAAGTCTTCTGCAAATTTTTCTTTATATTTTTTCCATAATTGTACAGCATCTGACAAATTACAAAATTTGAGTAATATTACAAATACATGGCGTAACCGTCGTGGATTATCACTAACACAGGATTCTGCTAAAGCGTCATCCCAATGCTGATCATTTTGAAGCAAACGACGCGCTTGGCAAGCTGCATGATAAGTTGGATAAACAACATCGTCTACTTTTCTGAAATCTATAAATGATGTTGGTCCTCGCACTATATGTAATAATAATCGCAAATAGAAACACTCAGCGTTGTTAGGATGAACGGTATACACTCTACCAAGAACATGTTCTTTAAAAATACCTGACTCGCCATCTACAGGCCTGCCACAGCGTCTACGATTAAAAACACCTCGTTGCTTATAGTAGGTATAATATGATGGAACTTCCTCATACAAAAGAGATTTTGCAAAATCATCAGTTTGGCAAAGTTGAAAGAATGCTAATAAAGTTGTTTGTCTAGGGTTCTCTAATCGTTCTGTAATATTTTCGGCGTTGAAATATATACGTTGACCACCTTCAAACCTGTTGTCCAGACACGCGCTTTTCAACAGTAAAACCACCATTGTCTCTTGAACGGCGACGATATAATGGGTATCTATCATGTCCTGTTACAGTTTCATCCACTAATGCTTTTGGATATATTTTAGTGCAATTGCATTCTTGCATTCCCGTTAAATGCACCACATTGACCATGTATCATATGAGTTTTCTGCCGACTTCCAAAAAGGAGCCGGTACTCAATTCGACTGTATGTTTTTTTTTTTTCGTTTTTTTTTTTTTATGTGTGTTACCTCAGAACTTTTTTCTGGATGAACCGATTTCGATGATTCTTTTTTTATTTGAAAGCTGGTACTTCTCTTGTGGTCCCATATGAATTTGATCAAGTTCAGACTAATAGTTTTTAAATTATTCTTAAATAACTTATATTGAAGTCGGCTGTACAAAATTTTTAATTTTAAATTATAACAATGTCGTATAACACGGGATCTGCAATCGGATCTGGAATTTCAGCACTGATTGAACTGTCTACATCATTAGGTCGAACCTTATCTTTTAACCAAAGCAGGATATGTGCGTGAGGTAAGCCGCGTTTTTGCCACTCAACACTATACATATAACACAATACATCTCCAAAAATCTTATCTTTGGAAAGTAGATCTATCATTGATTTTAATTTTAAATGAAAAACTCGATATATCATTTGATGATTGCGATAATATCATGGCGGTCATGCAGTGCTTGACCTTCAATAAGCTCCCGAGTGATTTCATCCCACCTGGGATTGGTAGTTACAGTAATAAATAAGTCGGGACGTCCATATTTTCTTACGTAACAAAAAACATCTTGAGTACGTTCGTGCATGTAGCGTGGACCACCAGTAAAATAACAGGGTAAAATAACTAAACGGCCCATATTCACCGTATCATTATCTTGCTGCATGGCGTCGCGAAGGTGCACATATTCTTCAGCGTCCAGCTGCCTTTGACTAGATCATATATAAACTAATCTTTTGGTTTAAATTTTTGCGTATATGTCAACAATATACTGATTGAATAAGCCACGAAAACGTTTAAAGGATACAAATCTATTCCATCTCACTTGCAAGTGGTAACAATAAAATTGAAGGCATGACAACTTTTTATTATAATTAGGTGCGCCTGTACGCGGATCAGTTTGGTATAAAGCGAAATTATAATCATCTTCCCCTCGAGATTATATCAAAGGATATTGCAAACTGTCGTAAGCCCTGTGGGTTTCGTAAATACGTTGCAAACGATTGTTTCTGGAACAGGTAACGATATCACGCCTACCACATTCCTGGTACGACCAATACTACAGCAACTTCATTCGTGGATGGAACGTTATAACGCCCAGGGTGTTCCTGAGTTGGACGCTTATCGGTATTTATAACAATTTTATAATTGTTATCACCATCTTAAGGAAGCTTCTAATGCCGATTTAAAATTGCATACATACGAATTAACCTAATGCAATATGTTCTGAAGTTGTGAAATAAGTTCAGTATTTAAATTCGGGAAATATTGATTTCTTATATTCGACTGTTCGTTGTAGTCGTATACAAAATATATTTGAAGAAACTTAGGTTGGTCTTCAGGCAAAAGGGATCCTATTAAAAGTAAACCTAACCTTGTATCTTAAAAGTATAGATAAAATATGACGTTCGCGATCAGCTGTGAGACGTAATTCCCTCTCAGTGTAGGTTTCGGACTCGCGAGATAATGTATGCCGTTCGCGGTCAGCTGTGAGACGTAATTCCCTCTCAGTGTAGGTTTCGGACTCACGGGATAGTACATGCCGTTCGCGATCAGCTGTGAGACGTAATTCGTTCTCAGTGTAGGTTTCGGACTCGCGAGATAATGTATGCCGTTCGCGGTCAGCTGTGAGTCGTAATTCCCTCTCAGTGTAGGTTTCGGACTCACGGGATAGTACATGCCGTTCGCGATCAGCTGTGAGATGTAATTCCCTCTCAGTGTAGGTTTCGGACTCGCGAGATAATGTATGCCGTTCGCGGTCAGCTGTGAGACGTAATTCCCTCTCAGTGTAGGTTTCGGACTCACGGAATAGTACATGCCGTTCGCGATCAGCTGTGAGACGTAATTCCCTCTCAGTGTAGGTTTCGGACTCGCGAGATAATGTATGCCGTTCGCGATCAGCTGTGAGACGTAATACCCTCTCAGTGTAGGTTTCGGACTCGCGAGATAATGTATGCCATTCGCGGTCAGCTGTGAGATGTAATTCCCTCTCAGTGTAGGTTTCGGACTCGCGAGATAATGTATGCCGTTCGCGGTCAGCTGTGAGCCGCAATTCTCGTTGTGAAGCAGTTTCAGCTTCTCGGAATAACACATGTTGTTTTCGGTCAATGGTAAGCCTTAGCTCTCGTTGAGAAGAACTTTGAGACGCCCGTGATGTAGCTCATCTCGCTCTGTCAGCTGCTAATCGCATCTAGCTTTCTGGAGAGGTTTCATTGGCTCGAGAAGTTGAGGCACTAACTCTCATAGAGTTTAACCGATGTGCTCTTTCCTCTGCCGATTCTTGAGAACGCACATTTCTCGTTCTCGTAGCTTCTCTCGAGTTTTGAGATAAAGATAATCGTTTTTAGGTGGCATTGTGTATTTTATTTTTAATCGACGGCATTCAGTTACCTAACAAAATAATCTACATTAGAGGTCCTAACTATAGCTATCATACACTTAAAAAAATCTAAATGCCCACTTAAATAATAAAACGGATCCTAAATAAATCCTTAAATCCAAAATTAAATTCTTAAAAACATATAAGTAGGTACCTAAACTACGTCTAATAGAATGAAATAACCTATTTGATACCTAGGTACCTATTTAAAACTACAGCTAAATAAAAAAAAGTTTAATTTATAATTAAGCCAATATTAAGAAATATTTAAATTTCTGTGTAGCTTTAACGATTAAGACTGCACACGCGACGAAAGCTTAAAAAATGGAGTAATTTCTCCCGTTTCCCCAACATTTACCTTTACTGCTCTGCTTTTATTGATTGTAGCGTGATAAAAAGTATACTATAACCTGCCCAGGAGTATGAAGAATGCTTGTACCAAGTTTCGTTAAAATCCGTTGAGTAGTTTTTGTTTCTATAACGAACATACACACAGACAGACAGACACAAAAATTTTACTGTTTGCATTTTTGCCATCAGTATCGATCACTAATCACCCCCTGATAGTTATTTTGGAAATATATTTCATGTACAAAATTGACCTCTCTACAGATTTATTATAAGTATAGATATAGAAGATGTATCACGAATGGGTCGGTTTTACCGGTATAGGATCACGATCTTACAGAATGCCAGCTTAAAATTGCAGTTTAATGCTGCTGAATATCTGCTGGGTGAGTGTAGAGAACCGAAGACTTTTTTACTGGAAACAAGACATTCCATCTTACTCTTTAGGGATGACAACGCATCTGCATTTTGATTCTTAATCGAGGTTAGATGTAGATGTCATCCACTTACCACCCGGTGGACTGTCTGCTCTTTCGTCATTTTTATTCTTTTAAAAAACGATATTTTTTATAGGATAGGGTAACAAATGAGCATACAATCCACCTGATGGTAAGTGGTTGCTGTGACACATCCATAACTATGCTCAATAAAGTATCAAAATGCAGATGCGTTGTCACCCGTGAGGACTAAAATGAAATGCCTCTTTTCCAGTAAAAAGGGTCTCCGGTACTTCACACTCGACATACGAAACACAACAGTGTTAATCTGCTATTTTACGCTGGTATTCTGTGAGAGCGGATCCTTGCCCGGTTGATCCGACCCACTATAGTACTAATATCGATGCAGCATGGCTCTTCCACGTAAAAAATGGTAGGAATGCGATAAGGAATGTGATAAACATTTTGCATTTCATTTTTCCTCTCTTGTTTTGTGTTTAATTGTGTGCAATAAAGAATATAATTTATCTATCTAAAATATACTCTCTTAATTTTATTAATTGTGCAGTTTTATCGTAAATATAAAAAATTCTATAGAATAGAATAATTTTTGAAAGTAATTTAAGTTTTACGAATGGTTTGGATAAATCCTTTGTCCTGGGAAGCATAAGCAAGAAACTCGGGGCGTTTTAAACATTCATTTGCAATATAATATTTTATACAATTAAGTATAACAATATTTAGAAACAGTATGGTGGCGATCACCTCTTTTCATTTTATGTTATGTTCTTTTCATTTCATATATACTAATTAGTTCATATGTTCATTCCATATATAATTTACTATTTCCTTAATTTCCTTGTGCTTTTTAAAATTACATTTTCGTATTTTATACTCATTTTTTGCTAACATTAGCAACGTACATTCACGTAACATTATGCTCATTACTTTGTTCATAATGTCGTGGTTTCAGTTCTGTGCCGTTATTAAAGTACAACAGTACTTTTCAGCTTTAATATAAAGTTATTAAAACCATCCAAATTATTAAGACCTATTTTAAATAAATAATAATAAAAAAAATTATTAAGAGTTTTCTTCTTTGTTATTATAAGAAATATTTTTACTTCCATAACAAACATTTCTACTGCAGAGCGAAAAGAACCGACAAGCCTAACGGATCAGTAAGTCAAAGTGGCAATAAGGTGGCCATTAATATATGGTAGAGCCATGCTGCAGCTATGTTAGTAGTATAGTTGTAGCACGAATGAGTCGGCTCGACCAGGGAAGGACCACGCTCTCACAGTATACAAGCTTTAAATAGAAGATTAACACTGCTGTGTTTGGTATGGTGAGTGTAGAAAACCGGAGACCCTTTCTACTGGAAATGAGGCATTTCTTAGTCCTCGCGGGTAACAACGTATCTGAATTTTGATTCTTTATCAAGGATATAAGTATACGAAGCTTTAAGCTGCTATTTTACGCTGGTATTATGTGAGAGCGCAGTCTTTCTCCGGTGGAGCTCACCCATTCGCGCTTCTATTATAATATAGTTGCACCATGCTTCTACTTCATTTTAAAGTATTCTATATTTATAGACCAAAATAACTTATATTCAAATAATCTAGAAGCAATACGTGATGTTATAATCAAGTAAATAATGTTTTTTGGCACTGTAAAAAACCTAGTGCAATGACGGAGTTAAGCTCATAGCGTTATCCACCGCATAGGACAGAACTAGTATATCTAGAAAAAGTTAGTATACCTATGAGTTCATAGGCATGTTTTCGTCTGAGAGCATGTCTGAGTTGTTAACATCCTCTTTCTTATTATTACTGCATACAGCGATGTACCCACAGTTTTCTTACAGCATAATTAATCATATTATGAAATAAGAAATTACAGGCTAATAAACTTGACTACAATTAACAGAGTAGTGGCGAAGTAAGAATATTTACTACCACATATCGCCCCATGGGTGTCGTAAGAGGCAACAGAGGGGAAAAAACGTGAAATGGACAGCAGCGTCGTCCTAGAAACAAAGAAAAATTAAAAATTGCTATTACCAACCTGCCTGCCATCAATGGCAAAATTCCCTATGAGGGCCTATGTCCTTTAACTTCGGACTATTGTGGACTAGAATAGAATATAATAGAATAATTTTTTATTCAATAAAGATCACATGTGTAATTCTTATTAAAAGTCATTTTTTACTTTACCACTGGTTCGAGAAAAAACCTCTGTCCTGGGAAGAACTAGCAAAAAACCCAGCGTGTTTAGGCCTAATATTAAAAATTAAAACTTGCATTCAACACACTCGACTCGGCGCGTGCCACCGATGCTACCAAGGTCACCGCCGCTCCCCTCTCCCGCTCGCATTCCATTTGAGGGCGCGGCGTTCGGGACGAGTCTAGAACAGTGAGTTGCTAGCCTAGACCTCGGTGTCGATGATACGGTTAAAAGTCGCGCGCGGAGCCTCCTCTGAATAGTTAAATTTGAAGTTGTCTAATCTCGTGCATTTTGCGTGACAACGAGGCTGGTGGTCTCATATAATTATTGTTGTAACCGTTTTGAGTATTGTTCGCGACCGTGAGTTGGTTGGGCGCGCCCTGTGTGGTTAATTGTGCGCGTCGTTTTGAATTTACTATCGAATATTTGGATCCGGTTAAGACCGCCTTGAATTGAGTGTCTGTTTTGAGCGTTACGTGACAAGAGGCCTAATTTGAGTTTTGAGCGATTAAAGTAACTGATTGCCATTAATTTGCGACGACGAGTTGTTTGTGTGTCATTTTGATATCGTAATATGAAATTTGCTTTGTCGGGAGAACGCTAAAGCTTTGTGACTCGAGAGGAGATCGCGTGTGCTCGATTATAATTTGTTGCTAAATGAACATGGGAAATTGAACTTTGACCGACCCTTCTATAGTTGTGCCGTGTGTCACTTGTTTGATTTCGATTAACGTGGACTTAGTTAAATTTGAAGTTAATTAAATGTACAATTAAGTTGATAAACTAATATAGTGAAATAATAGCATAAGTTTTCAATTGGTGAACGCCGAATATGCGGTCCGACTACATCGGGGATGTCAGGTTACATTTAGACACTACTTACATACACGTCACTTACCACCTGACTGGGACCTTGTGGTCAACCCTACCTCCGGAACTTACCGAGTTCCGGAGGTAGGGTTGTGCTTGCTTATTAGCCATTAATTTAGAATTATCCATAGGCCATTGGGCCCGAACCCTCGGCTGCTCGTCGAGGAGGCTACTATGGGCCCTAGCCCAATCGACTTTTGCCGGGGCAGCTGGGGGCCGTAACACAGCGGGACTTTTTTTTAAAGCAAATTTTACATTAATGGTTGTACAAACTATATTAGTACAAAATTTATTTCAGAAACTGCTTAGAAGCGATCACCTCATTCCCAGGGATTATTATGAACCATCTATTCATTTATACTATAATAACCCTTTTTATACAGTTTCAGTTTAATAAAACATTTAAACTTGCTAATAGAGAGAGCCTGTACACTTTCCGGGACCTTGTTGTAATAGCGTATACATTGCCCCAAGAATGAATTACTGACTCTGTGGAGTCGAGAAACTGGTCTGTGGAGTCGAAAAACTACGCAAAGTAATTTTTTGTCAATTTTTTTTGTCTAGCTGATGTACGCAAAGTAAGTTTTTGTCAAATTTAATGTTCAGTAATACAAAGGATGTGTATATTGTTACTATTTAAAAACAATTCAACTCCCGATTCTTTGCCCATCATACCCTGTATATTTTGATGCACCAGGTGTAAACAATTTTTTATTGTGGGCTGCATTCAAAGTTAATTAAACTCTTATTATTGATGGAGATTGCCTCTATTGTCGCATTTACTAATTTAAATTAGTTGGGACTGTTTCCAAATTAATTGTCAAATAATTATCCTGCCCAATAAAAGCAGTCTTGGTAACCAAAAACTTGGCAGAGTTAAAAAGTACTTGTGCTACCAGTTTTAAATTATATTTGGATAGGTTATACCTATCTTTTGTCCAAAACTTTTTTATTAAATTATTTATATCAACTAAATGAAATTTGTCATTATTATCATTAAATTTATATGTCAAATTTAAATTATTGTTACATATTAAATTATTCATTAGTATATTTAAATTATGTCTTAGATTATTTTCCTGTGGCAATCCCTGTATGTAAGGCAGTGTGAACAAGATAATTTTGTGTACATTTAAGTTATTAAGTTGCTCAATATATCTTAATAACTGTTTGTTGTTTACACTGCCTCTTCTACCAACAAAAATTATTATTGTACTATTTGGGAAAAATTTAGTAACTATAATTTTATTTAAGATGTCACTAAAAGATGCTCCAGGCATGCAGCAATTTGTAATTTTTTGTCCCTTTAAAGAGTAATTTAAATTTATGTCTAGATTTTTCCCATGTCATCGCTATAAATCATTATATTATTTTTGTTAATATTTGGGTAATTTTTATTTTAAGCTCCTCTGCTATGGCACTGTCATAGAGTTTTGGTGGTGGTATAATATTATTGAATTTATATTATATTGAATGCTGACACTCACATTGATGTTTAACTAAGGAGTCAAAACGGTCCTCATTTTATTTACATGTTTTTACCAGATTATCCATAGCCAGTATGTGTTCTTTTATTTCGTTTTGGGCTGATTTATATTTATTGGACACAGTTTGAAGGGAGTTTGTAAAAGATAATATTTCTGATTTAAGGCACTCTACGTCAGTCTCATAACATTTTTTTATGTTATCCACCTCAATTGAATACAACTTAAGTTCATATATCAATGCTTGCTTTTCTTTACATAAATTAACATAATTTTTGGTATTAATCTTATTTTTTATTCATTTTTGTACTTTCCTTATGTATTTATTAACTTTTATATACTTCTTTAATTTGGTTTTACTGCAATTAATCTTTACTGTTTCCTGAAGTGGAAGAGTCGTCACCAGTCAAGTTACGGAATGGAGACATTTTACCTTATCTTTTAAGGCTGACAACATATTTGTACCACGTGTAGTGGCAGGTAAGAATACCCACTACGCCATATCTTTCCGTGGGTGACGTAAGAGACGACAGAGGGAAACTGAGACAAAAGATGGGCAGCAGCATCTTTCTGATAACAGCAAATTACTTTAAAATTGTGCTTGCCAACCCGCTCGCTAAGCGTGGCAAATATGGCAATATAATCCCCTTGAAGAAAGTTACGAAAAGACAGCCACCGTTCCCCGGCGTCCCCGCTATTCCTGGCTACGGTGGCGACCATGGTAACGGAGGGGCAGGGAGTGCTAAAAATCTCCAGTGAAGGTTCCGTTGCCCCGTAAGACGACTCGACCTGGCAATATATAACGCACTCTCAGACCTGACGAGAAGATCCTGGAGCTAGAAGAAGAGATATACAAGTTGCGTTGGGGTGTTAGAGGATTATCTGAGGTCCAAAGAGAGGGGAAGGACACGGTAATCCTTGAATACGGCAACTTGTTCTATCACCAGGAGGGCGACCATCTGTCCCAAGGATGTGTCAGATTTATCGTCTACAAGTCCCTCATTACAACGCAGTAAAGGTTGTGAGTATGTCGACGAGGGTTACGTACCTTATACTTAGAATCACCAAACGGTATTCGTTAAAGGTCATACAGGTTTACGCACCAACCTCGGCACATCCCGATGAGGAGGTGGAGGAAACGTATAAGGATTTCTATAAAGCCATGCCATTTCTCCAAATCCCACTATACAGTGTTAATGGGAGACTTCAACACAAAACTAGGCACAAGACAGAAAGGTGATGTGAAGGTAGGAAAATTTTGAATAGGGCAATGGAACCAAAGGGGCTAGAAGCTGGCCGACTTCGTCGAGAAAGAAGAACTATTTATGATGAACTATTTTCTCCAAAAAGTGGCCCCATAGGAAGTGGACCTGGTCGAGCCCGACGGTTCGACAAAAAATTAGATTGACTTCATTATGACGAATAAACGGCAACTGTTCAGTGATGCCTCAGTGATCGCGAGGGTGAAAACTGGCAATGATCACGGAGTGGTTAGAGGCACACTGAACCTAAACCTAAGTTGAAGAGGTCTCATCTAATGAAATCAACGCCGCAACGCTCCGTCCCCCTCGTGCTCTAATCCAAAGATCCCGAAGCTTTTCAGCTCGAGTTACAAAACCGTTTACAGTGCCTAGAAGATTGCAATGCAGTGGACGATATGAATGACAAGTTCTTGGAACTTGTCATTCATATCGTCGTTACTGCGTACGTAAGTTACTGCGTACTTAAGTCCTACTGGCAACCGCAGTTTTTTTTTATTTTAACCGTGAATAAACAGTCGCTGCCGCCCATTTCATGACTTGTTTGCCTCTGTCGCCTCTTACGACACCCACGGGATGATATGGTAGTGGATATTCCTTACACCGCCATTACACGAGTGGCATTGTTTAGACTTAAGATAATTAAAAACTATTTACTTTATAATTTTTTTTATAGGATTAGGGTGACAAACGAGCACACAATCCGCCTAATGGTAAGTGGTTGCTGTAGCCCATAGATATCTACGTTTATCCTCGTTTGCGAATCAAAGTGCAGATGCGTTGTCACCCGTGAGGACTAAGATGGAATGCCTCTTTTCCAGTAGAAAGGGTCTCAGGTTCTCTACACTCACCATACGAAACATAGCAGTGTTAAGCTGCTATCTTACGCTGGTATTCTGTGAGAGCGTGATCCTTCCCCGGTCGAGCCGACCCATTCGTGCTACAACTATACTACTAATTTCGTTTTTTTTTAAATTTCCAAGTTTTTAGGATAAATTAGTCTAGATCACTTCTGAAATTGATCTCTGTCTATTTCTGAAGTTTTATTATAATCAGTTCAGTCATTACGAAGATTACCCCGGACAGACAGGCGAACCGACAGGTAAAATTTTTAAAATTAGTTTTTCATGTTTAACGGCGTGTAAATATCCCCAGCTCAATTTAAGACAGTTATTTCTACATTACAGACGAAAACTTCAATTTTATTTAAATAATAATAATAATAATAATAATCATCTTTATTCAGGCAAATTACACCCATATCCAGTAAAATCAATAAATTTAAAATCAGTCTCCTAAATTTTAGCAATAATTAAATCAATTTCAATACAAAATAACAATTTTAAAATAATAAATCCAGTCAATGTAAATAGGCAGTAATGTCAGTATATAAATAAAATAATGAAATAAAATAACATAAAATTAAAATTAATAAATAAATAACAGAATTACACACATTTATCAGTCTGGAGACGAGATCAATAATTAAAACTTTCTCTGAGGCAACTGTGCTGCAATAAATTAAATTAAAATTAATCTCCACAATTAAAGCAATACAATACATAAATCAATGTCAACAAGATAACAATTTTAAAATAATACATCCAGTCAATTTCAATAAGCATTAGTGTCAGTATATAGAATAATTTAAGCAAATAAAATAAAATTAATACATAATTAACAAACAAAAAAAAAATAAGAACACACTTTTATTAGACAGGAGACGAGATTAATCAATACTTTCTTAGAGGCAGCTGGTCTGCGACATGCCTTTCGCAACAATGCCGGATAATATAACAGTCTAACCTTCCTGAGATCATCGCTAAGACAGTGTTGGAGCTGGCCCGCACTCTGCGCACCAGGGACGCGGCCCGCTTGCGCATGGTGGCATTGAAGCAATCGGTGCGCGCATCTGCAAACATACCAGAGGCGCTACAAAACCGAGGCAACCCCATCACCGCCCTAAACGCATTATTGTATTGGACGCGGAGGACGCTGTAACTCTGTAACTAAATGTATATTATGTACTTACTTACTTACTTATCTTCACGCACCGCCGTCGCCGTCTAGAAATATTGCGCGGTTTTGTAAGAACTAAATGCAAAGTTCAGCTGAAGTTTATTTTTTAAAAACTAACACGAACAAAAATATAATTCAATATTACGATGAATATGCTAAGGAAATATAAATCGTCGCCATAATTATTTACCAAGTGCTCAGTGGTGTAGCAAAACATTGAAAGAAACCTCGTATGTCTAAGCAATTAAAATATATTTTCGAGGACTTATCAGTGCAATCTTCTTTACTCTTAAACCCTTTCAAAAATGTGAGACACTGGCCCAGTAGTGCATCGCACAAGGGCTCTTTAACTTTCTTAACAACTTCATTAACTTTGATTTTTGGTTATAGTCACGGACGCAAAAATATCCCAAGCGGGAAATATGTATAGCTTGATTCAGTTTTTCTTTATAAAGAAAAAACCCAGATGTAAAACACTAACATAAGATATATATTTTAATAATTTCAAAAGTTCCGCTGGGTTATCGCTGACTCTTTCCGTAACGGATGTTTTGTTCGAACGGTAGTCACAGTAAATTATTTGAGATGAAATGTTATTTAAAGAGTAAATAAAATATTCTAAAGAATAAAACGCTTTATTCTGACACAAACCATAGATGTACAAGAATATACAAATTTATGAAAACAATTCGATATTTAAAAAAAATGGCTTTATACGTCGACGAAGAAAAAAGGTTTCTAAATGGCAGCATAAGTTTTGGCGAAAATACAGAAATAACCAAAATAACTAAAATTAAATAGCCTAGGAGTGTACAGCTCTGAATAAATATAAATTAATGAAATTTGAAACAGGAAGAAACAAGTCTTATGTCTTAATGGTTAAATACTACATAAAATCCCGACTAAGTTAAAAAGTTACTAATAACACCTATTAATAAGACCATACGAATATTATGTAGGAACTTTACCACAACTACAATAATATAAGTTTTGAAAAAAGTGAGAATGTTCGCTAACCAACATTAAATCGTTATAAATCCTAAATGGTTATAGATTTGAAAAATGTTTACAAAAACCTAAAAGTGATTTTCGACGACCTATTCAATAATACTGTTCGTCGACCGTCATTTTTTTCACAATATGGCGTCTTGTTGTCGCTATATTAAATTTTGATAACTGCCATGTCTTTAGTGACACTCACAAGATTAAGACATATCTTAGCGTAATTAAATACATAACACATGTCATTGACGTAATAATCATCGAAATCGGCCAAAAAAATCGTCGAATCATGATCGCCACAAAGGAACTACCTACATACATACAAATATAGGCTACATACATACATAGGCTAATAAACACAATTAACCTCATTTGCGTCGCGCAAACGGGTGAAAAAAAATCAGGCATTCTTTACTCGGAACTGTATCCTTTGAGCCAGGCATGCATGGTCGTCAGGCATGTTCATACAGTCATCCACATTAAATATAACTTGTGAAACCATCTTCTTATTCATCATCAGCAAGTAAAAGTTCACTGCTCGATATAGTATTCTCTCGTAGCAGGGAGTCATCATGCTTGTTGACAAACAGCACACAGTTCACCTGATCGTAAGTAAATGCTGTGGCCCATAAACAAATACATCTATCCTCAATTAAGAATCAAAATGCAGATGCGTTGTCAATCCTGAGGACTAAGATGGAATGCCTCGTTTCCAGTAAAAAGAGTCTGCGGTTATCTGCACTCACCACACGATCATATTACAGCTGCAGCGTGGCTCTAACACGTTCAAAATCTATCGAAAGCCATAAGATTTTTCTGGCATTATCCAAAGTCACCTCTACCCACACCCAAGAGACGAATGTGGAGAAGGGCCTTTTTTACACGTCATCTCGATGTTATGTGTCTTTACATTTTATCCTATCATTCATCATCATTCACTACAACCTATCGATAACCCACCGCTGAGTCCTTCGCCGTAAATTGCCTGATAAAGAGGATTTTGCAATCGTAGTTTTTATCGATTTCTAGTTATTATTGGGAAGATAACAGAGGGAAACAGAAATAGGAAATGGGCAACAGCATATTTCTGAAAATAACTAAAAAACTATAAAAAATCTGTGGTTACCAAGCTATTTTACAAGCGGTTGCAACTATGGCAAATTCCTCAGTAAGAGGAAACCTTTGTGGGAGTCCTGTTCATTGGACTTTTGTAGGAACTTGCTGCTGCCCATTTCCTACCTTTTTCCCTCTCTTGTCTTTTACGATACCCACAGAACGATATTGGGAGCGACATAATGAACTTGCTCAATGACTTTCTTGACTTGTAAATAATATTATACTGTTGAGAGAATTATAGTCTACCTGTGAGTTTCTTACCGCTTTTCTTTGCAAGGTGTTCTGCAGTGGAGACTTGAAGAAGCGATGGCGTAGCTTTCTTGACGTTCAAAAAGCGCTTTGTATAAAAGTGAAACTTTCAGAAAAGGAGACCGAGATGATAGGAAACACTGAATACTGTATTCTATCTCATTCTTTCGTAAGCCAAATCCTATAATTCTATAGTCTCTTTTAGTGCCGCTTTTTCGTTTCATCGTGTTTCAAACTACAACGACTCTAAAGAAGTTTTCACTTCAATAAAAAAAACTTTGATTTTGCTACAACGTGGTAGAGCCATGCTGCAGCTATATTAGTAGTATAGTTGTAGCACGAATGGGTCGGCTCGACCGAGGAAGGACCACGCTCTCACAGAATACCAGCGTAAAATAGCAGCTTAATGCTGCTGTGTTTCGTATGGTGAGTGTAGGGAACCGGAGACCCATTTTACTGGAAAAGAAGCATTCTATCTTAGTTCTCACGGGTGACGACGCATCTGCATTTTGATTTTTTGTTGAGGATAAATGTAGATGTCTATGAGCTGCAGCAACGGCTTACCACCAGGTGTGCTCGTTTGTCACCCTATCCTATAAAAAAAATTGGTGTGCTCATTCTATTACCATAATCATTGACATCCTTAAGTAAAACAAATAAAACTGTTTCCACACTTTAAACTATTAAAAACGTGATATCGATACTCGCCACATTCGCAATTGCAATCGGAATCCAAACAGTGTTCGTTCAGCGTTTCGTAAGTATGCGGCGCCGAGAATTACTCATACATACATACATGACGCCCGAATTTAAAACGAAATTAAACGAGCACCCGTCACCAAGAGAAAAGACGGACTATTTTTGCCTAAATACGATTTACCGCTTATGACTGCAAATTATATTTTTTTTTTGCTTTTGCTGTATAAACAAACTGGCCAAGAAATAATTGCACTCTAAAACGTTACGTAAAAAAGAGAAAAACAAGAAAAGAACGACTGACGCTATCGGTTGCGTGCACGCCCAAATAATATTTTTTTATTATTGCTTTTGTATAAAAGAAATTTAATACTAAAACATAAAATTTTGTAAAACAATGCTGTATTTTTGGAATATTATATCACCGTCCAATCGAGTTAAATTTTTATTGATGTCCTAACGAATTTGAATTTAAGTTATATTCATAATATATTTTAAGAAACTGTTCCACATCTGATGTTAGAATTTATCCTGAAAAGTATTTAAATAAAAGAACACTACTCGGTAACAAACCCTGCTTATAATAATATTATATAACGACTAATAAATTGCAATTGACAATTAAGTAACAAAGTACAATAATAAAATATATATTTTTTTTAAATTATAAGTACGTACCATCGGGGATCTGACAGGGACAGGAGTCACTTAACGCACTACTCACGCACAATTTTTTTTTACAAAAAAACAAGATATATAATACAAGATATACCAGCAATGTTACTATATGGTTGTGCTAGGAGTGGTTCACACAGTATTCGAATGGTGGATTAGAACCCACAACCTTTTGAGTTGGCAGGCCGCACACTGCCATTAGGCTACTGTCGCCTTCAATGAGTTAGTTCTACTAACTAAATCAAAACCCTAACAATAATATTTTTACTTTTATAACAACAACATGAGAAAAGTTTTATGCGTCGTCAGTTTTAATACGCTGCGGTCTAAATTCACTGAATTATTTATGAGTAAAACAACACGACTTGTTTATAGTGTAGAAGGGAAGGAAAGGACGAAATAACAGATTGCAGAGAAACAATACAAAAGACGTTAAACATTTAAGCTCTTCAAAAAACCGCTTTAACAAATTTTTTAATCCAATTACTTGTAAAATGTGTCAATGTCAATCCTTGTAAGCATTTCCCACCATCGCGTCGATTTATCTAATAACTTTGCGAGGGCGACACTGAAAGATTTTAGAAGTGGCCACTTCTAAACGATATAATAAAAAAATAAGCACATATTTTGAAAATGGAACTCTTTGTCAATATTATTGTGTATGTATTTTATTAATTTGTCATTTGTTTACGATTTGACGGCAAATTAAAAAAAATGTTTGTGTCACGTCAGCATGAATTGAACGCGAGAATATTTTCGTACAATGATTTTTTAATGACGTTCGATGTCATTTAAGTCAAAAAGAAAGTTATGATGGACTTCGATAGGCCTTTCACGATAAAGCCCCATCTCATACCACTGTTTACTACTGGTTTAATGAGTTTAAACGTCGTTACACTAATCTCACCGGTGATATGCCTGAGGGACGGCCTTCTACGGTGACGACTGAAGATAACATTAGTGTTATGCAGCGTATGATAGAGACTGACAAAAGAGTGACTTATCAACAGATTCGGACAAGCTTAGGCATCGATATAAGTCAAGTGCACAAAATCCTCCGTGAGCATTGAGCGGTCAGGAAGCTTTGTGCTCGGTGGATACCTCATAATTTGACAGAGGCCCAAAAATTCCGTCGTGTTGATTGGTGTCGTGAAATGGTTCAAAGATTTAACGGAGGTGACTCAAATGCTGTGTTCGAAATACTTACGGGTGACGAAAGCTGTATTTATTGTTATGATCCTGAAACTAAGAGACATTCTGCTGTCTGGGTGTTTCCTTCCGAGGAGTTGCCAACTAAAGTGAAGAAAGGTCGAAGCTTGGGAAAAAAAGATGGTGGCCTCATTCTTCGGTAGGACAGGTCATTACGCAACAATTGTTTTAGAGGATCGAAAACACTAACAACTACTAACACTTGTTTGCCACTTGTCTTGGAAAAAGTTCGGGAGAAACAACCTCGCAGTAGGATCCTCCTTCACCACGACAACGCCTCGTCGCACACCGCCAGGTAAACAATCAACTACTTGGCGATGTCGTACGTGGAATTACAGGATCACCCGCCACCTCGCACCTTGCGATTTTTGCACCAAATTCATAAAGGAGACGGTACTCAATTCGACTGTATGTTTTTTTTATGTGTGTTACCTCATAACTTTTTAATGGGTAAACCGATTTCGATGGTTCTTTTTTTATTTGAAAGCTGTTGCTTCACATGTGGTCCTATATAAATTTGATCTAAGTGTGAATAGTTTGAGTTATTCTTAATAATTTATATTGAAGTCAGTTGTACAAAATTTTTAATATTATATTATATTTATTTCCAAAAATACAAGAAAAACTGCGAGGAAAACGTTTTATGGACGCCGAGGAAGCAGTGGCTGCGTTTCAAAATGCCGTCGAAGAGACCCCTAAGGACGAGTGGACAAAGTGCGTTTCTCAGTGGTTCCATCGGATGCAGAGATGTATTAATGTAAATGGACACTATTTTTAAAAGATATAATAAAACTAATAACTTGCTACTTTATTCGGTTTTTGATTTTTTAAGAACTTTCAGTATTTTTTTTTATAGGAGAGGGGGCAAACGAGCATGCGGCTCACCTGATGGTAAGTGACTACCGCCGCCCATGAACAACTGCAACACCAGGGGAATCGCAAATGCGTTGCCGGCCTTTTAAAAAGGAGTACGCTCTTTTCTTGAGGGTCCCTAAGTCGTATCGGTCCGGAAAAATCGCTGATGGTAATCGATTCCACAAGGAGGTCGTGCGAGGAAGAAAACATCTAAATCGCACAGTGGTGGACAGCCAATCATCCAGATGGTGTGGATGGTATCGGGAGTTCTGCCGCGATGTGCGTTCGCGAAATTTGGCGGCTGGGATTAATCCTCATATATATATATCGGAAATGACAACAGGAGATCCCACTTCTGATGTCGGAGATTACAATAGAGGATCGCAATTTTGATCTCTGAGATACATCAGGATAGCGTTAATTGTTAAAAATAATAAAAGTGTGAGAGCGGATGTTCAACTTGCTCTCTTGCTTACGCAGTTAATCATTATCAGTAATAAGACAGCGTAACGCACTATACATCCAGTATAGTGAAATTACAGTTCGACCACACCGTAACACGTCTCCGCCACAATCACACACCAGTGTAACGTGAGGTACGTAATTACATGATAACACCAAAATATGTAAACCAACAGCAACACTACTTATCTCAATGTAACACTGGACAGCATCTCAGCAACACCAATTCTTTTTGTCTGCACTAGAAGAATTACAACAACGAACAGAACCACGACACTATCTTAGCACTAGTAGAGTGACCACACTCGTTGAATGACTTGAGCGGAATCTCCCGCGCACGGTACCTACAGTGAACTTTATACTACAGACACAAGAGGGGGTTTCTCGATATACCCTCCATTCTACCTCGATCCAACCGGGTATTTTATAGACGCTCCGACACGGCCGTCCTGACGTACGACCGTCCTCGGGCGTGTATTTTCATGCATTCCTGTAACAAACACTATTAGTCACCAATTTGTCCGCTCGTCCATCCTAACACGAGCAGCTACATATTCTTAGTTCGCTAAACTAATTGTTAGATAGCGCTGCTTGTTGCGCTATGGCGCCATCAATCCATGACACGGCCATTCCTGACTAGCACCCGTTTTCGGTTGCAGTGTCTGTGGACAAAAATATGCTCAGATTAATCTAGCTCGGCTATCCTGCCAATAGAAATAAGGTCGATTCCAAATGGTACTTTACTTCTCCTAAGTCTAAGTACAATAGTCAACTGTCATAATTGACAATGCCTTGTTATTAAGGCTTCTTACACAGTGTTTCCTGCACAACATAATTTATTGTGAAAGATCCGATCAACAAGTTCCAACATAGTAATTTTAAAAATAATCCCAATCAGGACAACATACACAGTTGCCTATCCTCTCATCTATCACGCATACGAGTCCCTCAAACAGAAATACGCTTTCATACCGTGGACTATAAGAAAGCACTTCGCTTTCACAAGTTAGCATACATCTCCATACGAAGTATCTCACACATAATCTTGAACTTGCAAGATCCCACGTTAACCACGTGAACCACGTTAAAAACGTGGACGAGGACAGCGCCTGCCAGGACAGAGCCTGATACATGTTTAGAAAACACTACTGCGCACACAGAGTCTACGACTTCCGCGCACACAGTGTATGACTTCCGCGCATACAGAGTACACGACTTCAGAGGCATCGTCATGGCATCGTCATGGCATACGCGGGATGGCGCCCACCACGCGTGCAGCAAACGCGTCTGCCGAAACCAGGCCATACTATAGCTGGACCCGGCAGTCCGTTCCGACTAGCAAGGCACACCCTCGCCTTACGCTCGTGCACATGTAATCACATCACACGTACTACTGTAACACATAAAAGAAAACATTAAAAGATTCAGTAGGAACTTTTTTTCCACAAAATTCAGCACTACTCTAGAGACACCATTCGCCTTTCCAGGGCACCATATACTGAGCTGCAGCTACACGACAACCTCTGGTACGGTCCGATCCTCCTGTAAACTTAAATACTCTCTTCAATGTCAGAACTAATTTGCTCTACTTAACTTTCATCAGTTATACTTTGGTTTTCCGGCATTTTTCGCAACCAATTAAAAATGTAAACACTTATTCTTACAAAATATGTTTTAAGACAATGTTAGGAATAAATTTACTTTCCTCGTGTATCAAATGGTGATCGGTAGCAGCGGCAATTAACGTGGTCGCGGCGTCATAAGCCGACAGCATATTTCCACTCAAGAGCGAGCGCCACAGCACCACGCGTTCCACTAAACCCTCAACATCAAATCCCAATTTTATCGACTACGTAATACTCGCAGTAAACTGTAACACTTATCAACACATTAAAACACAGAAATACAACTTAGTGTTTTTAATTAATAGCACGTTAACGTTAAACATTTTTTGGTACATCGTTTAAACATTTTAAACTTTAAAATTAGAATCACACCTTGTATATCAAATTATAACATAACTCGAGCAAGTTAAACTTCCACAGAATGCGAACTATAACTCATTTAGAATACCTCCGACATTTCTTTCGACCTTTGTTATCATATTTGGGTACGTTACGAAATAATGAAAGTACTTGCGGGTACTTTTTATTATAAATCGAACAAAAAGATTTAACTTTTGGCTTAAAACATTTCACTTTTTAACTTTTACTCTACACTTCAACGATTCGTCAGTGTCGTAAATATGATAACGTAATAAAACCCTCACGCTATTCAAAGGTTATAGGTGGACAGTAACAGGGACTTTATCCCACTTCTGATATCGGAAATGACAACAGGAGATCCCACTTCTGATGTCGGAGATTACAATAGAGGATCGCAATTTTGATCTCTGAGATACATCAGGATAGCGTTAATTGTTAAAAATAATAAAAGTGTGAGAGCGAATGTTCAACTTGCTCTCTTGCTTACGCAGTTAATCATTATCAGTAATAAGACGGCGTAACGCACTATACATCCAGTATAGTGAAATGACAGTTCGACCACACCGTAATACGTCTCCGCCACAATCACACACCAGTGTAACGTGAGGTACGTAATTACATGATAACACCAAAATATGTAAACCAACAGCAACACTACTTATCTCAATGTAACACTGGACAGCATCTCAGCAACACCAATTCTTCTTGTCTGCACTAGAAGAATTACAACAACGAACAGAACCACAACACTATCTTAGCACTAGTAGAGTGACCACACTCGTTGAATGACTTGAGCGGAATCTCCCGCGCACGGCACCTACAGTGAACTTTATACTACAGACACAAGAGGGGGTTTCTCGATATACCCTCCATTCTACCTCGATCCAACCGGGTATTTTATAGACGCTCCGACACGGCCGTCCTGACGTACGACCGTCCTCGGGCGTGTATTTTCATGCATTCCTGTAACAAACACTATTAGTCACCAATTTGTCCGCTCGTCCATCCTAACACGAGCAGCTACATATTCTTAGTTCGCTAAACTAATTGTTAGATAGCGCTGCTTGTTGCGCTATGGCGCCATCAATCCATGACACGGCCATTCCTGACTAGCACCCGTTTTCGGTTGCAGTGTCTGTGGACAAAAATATGCTCAGATTAATCTAGCTCGGCTATCCTGCCAATAGAAATAAGGTCGATTCCAAATGGTACTTTACTTCTCCTAAGTCTAAGTACAATAGTCAACTGTCATAATTGACAATGCCTTGTTATTAAGGCTTCTTACACAGTGTTTCCTGCACAATATAATTTATTGTGAAAGATCCGATCAACAAGTTCCAACATAGTAATTTTAAAAATAATCCCAATCAGGACAACATACACAGTTGCCTATCCTCTCATCTATCACGCATACGAGTCCCTCAAACAGAAATACGCTTTCATACCGTGGACTATAAGAAAGCACTTCGCTTTCACAAGTTAGCATACATCTCCATACGAAGTATCTCACACATAATCTTGAACTTGCAAGATCCCACGTTAACCACGTGAACGACGTTAAAAACGTGGACGAGGATAGCGCCTACCAGGACAGAGCCTGATACATATTTAGAAAACACTACTGCGCACACAGAGACTACGACTTCCGCGCACACAGTGTATGACTTCCGCGCATACAGAGTACACGACTTCAGAGGCATCGTCATGGCATCGTCATGGCATACGCGGAATGGCGCCCACCACGCGTGCAGCAAACGCGTCTGCCGAAACCAGGCCATACTATAGCTGGACCCGGCAGTCCGTTCCGACTAGCAAGGCACACCCTCGCCTTACGCTCGTGCACATGTAATCACATCACACGTACTACTGTAACACATAAAAGAAAACATTAAAAGATTCAGTAGGAACTTTTTTTCCACAAAATTCAGCACTACTCTCGAGACACCATTCGCCTTTCCAGGGCACCATATACTGAGCTGCAGCTACACGACAACCTCTGGTACGGTCCGATCCTCCTGTAAACTTAAATACTCTCTTCAATGTCAGAACTAATTTGCTCTACTTAACTTTCATCAGTTATACTTTGGTTTTCCGGCATTTTTCGCAACCAATTAAAAATGTAAACACTTATTCTTACAAAATATGTTTTAAGACAATGTTAGGAATAAATTTACTTTCCTCGTGTATCAAATGGTGATCGGTAGCAGCGGCAATTAACGTGGTCGCGGCGTCATAAGCCGACAGCATATTTCCACTCAAGAGCGAGCGCCACAGCACCACGCGTTCCACTAAACCCTCAACATCAAATCCCAATTTTATCGACTACGTAATACTCGCAGTAAACTGTAACACTTATCAACACATTAAAACACAGAAATACAACTTAGTGTTTTTAATTAATAGCACGTTAACGTTAAACATTTTTTGGTACATCGTTTAAACATTTTAAACTTTAAAATTAGAATCACACCTTGTATATCAAATTATAACATAACTCGAGCAAGTTAAACTTCCACAGAATGCGAACTATAACTCATTTAGAATACCTCCGACATTTCTTTCGACCTTTGTTATCATATTTGGGTACGTTACGAAATAATGAAAGTACTTGCGGGTACTTTTTATTATAAATCGAACAAAAAGATTTAACTTTTGGCTTAAAACATTTCACTTTTTAACTTTTACTCTACACTTCAACGATTCGTCAGTGTCGTAAATATGATAACGTAATAAAACCCTCACGCTATTCAAAGGTTATAGGTGGACAGTAAAAGGGACTTTATCCCACTTCTGATATCGGAAATGACAACAGGAGATCCCACTTCTGATGTCGGAGATTACAATAGAGGATCGCAATTTTGATCTCTGAGATACATCAGGATAGCGTTAATTGTTAAAAATAATAAAAGTGTGAGAGCGAATGTTCAACTTGCTCTCTTGCTTACGCAGTTAATCATTATCAGTAATAAGACGGCGTAACGCACTATACATCCAGTATAGTGAAATTACAGTTCGACCACACCGTAACACGTCTCCGCCACAATCACACACCAGTGTAACGTGAGGTACGTAATTACATGATAACACCAAAATATGTAAACCAACAGCAACACTACTTATCTCAATGTAACACTGGACAGCATCTCAGCAACACCAATTCTTCTTGTCTGCACTAGAAGAATTACAACAACGAACAGAACCACGACACTATCTTAGCACTAGTAGAGTGACCACACTCGTTGAATGACTTGAGCGGAATCTCCCGCGCACGGCACCTACAGTGAACTTTATACTACAGACACAAGAGGGGATTTCTCGATATACCCTCCATTCTACCTCGATCCAACCGGGTATTTTATAGACGCTCCGACATATATATATATATATATATATATATATATATATATATATATATATATATTAAGTGAGACTGTGGTCCTTCGTTGATCGAGCCGACCCATTCTTATTACAACTATAGTATAGCTGCGGCGTAGCTCTACTACGTATATTTACATAACTAAATGCATAAAACTAGAATTATAATAAAAAAACTGCCGTTGCCAACCTGCTTGCCAAGCATGGCAGCTATGACAAAATCCCCCCATGAGGCAATCTATGAGGGAGGCTTATGTTCAGCTTAATTATGTAGAGCGGCATGCGAGACATTCTAAACTTAGGACTTATTCAGAGATGACAACTACTCTACAGCTTTCGTTATTTGAATTAAGTTGTAGATGTCCATGGACTGCAGTAACCACTTACCATCAGGTACGTATAAGAGTGTTAGCAGTTAAATAAGTACTTACTTCCATCACAATAATTAACTTACTGAAATTCAAAAACAGTAGGTTTTATTTACTTGTTGTGAACAGACCTTGCTTTTTTTCCAAATTTCATGATTCTAGGTCAACGAGAAGTACTCCATAGGTTTTGATGAGTGAGTTTGTGAGTATAAAAATATGTGACATGAATGGCCGTATCTTTTAATTGCATTGCTTTATAAAATTGTATTTTCCCGTCTCCAAAGGAATATAGACTTTAGTATTTGATATAATTTTAACTTTATAACTATACCCCCACCTGAGAAAAAGGGTCTTGACAAATAGACAGATAGAAGGGCAGACTGACCACCAAGTGATCCTCTAAGTGTTTCGTTATTTTTTCTTTTAAGTTGCAGAACCCTAAAAATAATAATAAAAAATGTGTAATGAAAAACAAAAAAATACGAAAACCAAACATTTGCTTATATCACGACTTTTATCGACTGATATTCAAAACCAGACCACTATACAAACAACTCATTAGCAAACCCTCGAGTCTTTCGATCGTTAAAATAAATAGTTTCGTTGTATAGAATATATTTGTCGCGGCAAGCCTTCTTAGAAAATAATATACTGGACCGTAGGCGGAATGAATTTTCTTCTGTAATTTATCTCAATTATGGCTTAAGACCGAGCCACGCCTTTTCGAGATCCAAGTACAAATCTCTTTGAGGGGATTCTTATAATAATGATTATTCATTATCAAGTATATATATATATAAGATAAATAAAATCGACCTTTCTGTCCATACTAATAAGCTCGGGGGTTTTTTTATGTTATTTACTGCTTGTCCGTCTGAAGTGAACGTCAAACATCTCAGTCCCACCATGGATGCTGTAAAGCACAAGAACGGTCGGGAAAATAAGTTGATTAAACCTGACAAAATCTGCAAAAATAGTTTTATTCGATGTGTAGTTTCCGCGTAAATATAAAAAAATCTAATATATCTTATTAGTATTCTTATTTTTTTATTATATTTACTTGTTTTTCCCTCATTTAAAATAAATAAATAAACTATTCATTAATATACGAATATAAAAAAAGTTCTTATACAAATTTGTTGCAGCACCAGAAATATTCCCGGTTTTTCTGCAATAAGCGTCACAGCGTTGAAATCCCAAACATATTTCAGTTGAAAATAAAATCAGGAACAAAGAAAGAACTTGAATTTTGGTAAATATAAAATACAATGGATATTTCTAAAATAATGACAATGGTCATGTAATAAACGTCGCCGTCTAGAAATATTGCGGGGTTTTGTAAGAACTAAATGCAGAGTGCAGCTGAAGTTTGTTTTTAAAACTAAAACGAACAAAAATATAATTCAATATTACGATGAATATGCTAAGGAAATATAAATCGTCGCCATAATTATTTACCAAGTGCTCAGTGGTGTAGCGAAACATTGAAAGAAAGCTCGTATGTCTAAGCAATTAAAATATATTTTCGAGGACTTATCAGTGCAGTCTTCTTTACTCTTAAACCCTTTCAAAAATGTGAGACACTGGCCCAGTAGTGCATCGCACAAGGGCTCCTTAACTTTCTTAACAACTTCATTAATTTTGATTTTTGGTTACAGTTACGGACGCAAAAATATCCCAAGCGGGAAATATGTATAGCTTGAGGCCCGCCACATACATACGGAATTGCGTTTCGAGATTCCGTTTCGGAATTCCGAACGGCAGGCCACACACAAACGGAATCCCGTTTTGCCCGCAAAATATCGAACGGAAAACTACCGTACGTGTGTGGCGGGTCATAGATTTTATATGGACTTGCTGCGTTCGGGATTCCATATCGGAATATCGAAACGGAATCTCGAAACGGAATTCCGTGTGTATGTGGCGAGCCTGATTCAGTCTTTCTTTAGGCCGGCCACATACACACGGAATTCCGTTTCGAGATTCCGTTTCGATATGCCGATTCGGAATCCCGAACGCAGCTAGTCCATATAAAATCAATGACCCGCCACACACGTACGGTAGTTTTCCGTTCGATATTTTGCGGGCAAAACGGGATTCCGTTTGTGTGTGGCCGACCGTTCGAAATTCCGAAACGGAATCTGGAAACGGAATTCCGTATGTATGTGGCGGGCCTTATAAAGAAAAAACCTAGATGTAAAACACTAACATAAGATATATATTTTAATAATTTCAAAAGTTCCGCTGGGTTATCGCTGACTCTTTCCGTAACGGATGTTTTGTTCGAACGGTAGTCACCGTAAATTATTTGAGAAAATGTTATTTAAAGAGTAAATAAAATACTCTAAAGAAAAAAACGCTTTATTCTGGCACAAACCATAGATGTACAAGAATATATAAATTTATGAAAACAATTCGATATTTAAAAAAAATGGCTTTATACGTCGACGAAGAAAAAAGGTTCTAAATGGCAGCATAAGTTTTGGTGAAAATACAGAAATAACCAAAATAACTAAAATTAAATAGCCTAGGAGTGTACAGCTCTGAATAAATATAAATTAATGAAATTTGTAACAGGAATAAACAAGTCTTAATGGTTAAATACTACATAAAAATCGCGACTGAGTGAAAAAATTACTAAAAGACCATACGAATATTATATGTAGGAACTTTACCACAACTACAATAATATAAGTTTTGAAAAAAGTGAGAATGTTCGCTAACCAACATTAAATCGTTATAAATCCTAAATGGTTATAGATTTGAAAAATGTTTACAAAAACCTAAAAGTGATTTTCGACGACCTATTCAATAATACTGTTCGTCGACCATCATTTTTTTTTTCACAATATGGCGTCTTGTTGTCGCTATATTAAATTTTGATATCTGCCATGTCTTTATTGACACTCACAAGATTAAGACATATCTTAGCGTAATTAAATACATAACACATGTCGTTGACATAACAATCATCGAAATCGGCCAAAAGAATCGTCGAATCATGATCGCCACAAAGGAACTACCTACATACATACAAATATAGGCTACATACGTACATATATAGGCTAATAAACTGTAGTGTTATGCTACTTACATATCATTTTACATTATTTTAAATTCATTTTTCCATTCTGTTTCGATTTTCTGCATTCACCTCAAAACTGGATATTTTACATCACCTTTATTTCCATAGGATCCTGTAACGATTTTAAACCATAAGAACACAATAACAAATCATTTTTACTTCGTATTTTCACACTATCAGCACTTTTAAATTGGTGTCAATGGAGTCTACCTTTTTCGATCTTTTATTTAGTTTTCCGTAACTCTGTAATTTCGGGCTTTGTGCGCGCAGGTGCGCTACCTTTTTTCCTATATCAATAATATCTCATTTTTCACTTAAATCTTGCCGTTTTTCTATTACGAGCCTAAAACCAAAATTTGACATGTTTTAACATCGTTGTTTATCTGGTTGTCATGACAATTATATTCAAATTCGCTACGGGTCTGTTGTTTCTACTTCGATAATTCCACATAAATACTCTTTCCTATTGGCCATTTACAAAAAAAATTGCGTTTAATTTAAATAATTTTTCCGTTCTCTCTAAAAAAGTATAAAAGCCGAACAATCGGTCAAGAAAGTCAGTTTCGCTTCAGTTCTCAAATTCGAAGCATCTCCTAAAGGCCTTATCCCGGGGCCGCACTGCCCCGGGATCCTGCAAGCCTCTGTCCTGCCTGAAGCCGCTGGAACCTACAAGACTCGGCTCTGCCTGAAGTCGCCGAATCCTGCAAGCCTCTGCTCTGCCTGAAGTCGCCGGATCCTGCAAGCCTCTGTCCTGCCTGAAGTCGCCGGACCCTGCAAGCCTCTGTCCTGCCTGAAGTCGCCGGACCCTGCAAGCCTCTGTCCCGCCTGAAGTCGCCGGATCCTGCAGGCCTCTGTCCTGCCTGAAGTCGCTGAGGATCCTGCAAGCCCCTGTCTTGCCTGAAGTCGCCGGATCTTGCAAACCTCCGCATTCACCTGAGGTCGTCGCCTAAAGACGCCCACACCTTCACCTACGCTGTGCGCGCTGAGAGCACTTACTGTACACCTTGGATCTTCGGGCTCAACTTCAACACTAATCTTTTTTTTTATAATAATTGTAAATCACGACATCCATCCTCATCTTCATACTCCATTTTGTTATATAAAATTGTAAATATCTTTTAAATCTTAAATATATTATTTGTTTTTGTTCTATTTTTGTTGTTTTGTTGCTCTTAGGTTAGATTCTTTTTTTGTTCTTAATTGTCGCTTCACGACAAAACACAATTAACCTCATTTGCGTCGCGCAAACGGGTGAAAAAAAATCAGGCATTCTTTACTCGGAACTGTATCCTTTGAGCCAGGCATGCATGGTCGTCAGGCATGTTCAAACAGTCATCCACATTAAATATAACTTGTGGAACCATCTTCTTATTCATCATCAGCAAGTAAAAGTTCACTGCTCAATATAGTATTCTCTCGTAGCAGGGACTCATCATGCTTGTTGACAAAGAGCACACAGTTCACCTGATAAATAAATGCTGTGGCTCATAAACAATTACATCTATCCTCAATTAAGAATCAAAATGCAGATGCGTTGTCAATCCTGAGGACTAAGATGGAATGCCTTGTTTCCAGTTAAAAGAGTCTCCGGTTCTCTCATATTACAGCTGCAGCGTGGCTCTAACACGTTCAAAATCTATCGAAAGCCATAAGATTTTTCTGGCATTATCCAAAGTCACCTCTTCCCACACCCAAGAGACGAATGTGGAGAAGGGTCTTTATTACACGTCATCTCGATGTTATGTGTTTTTATATTTTATCCTATCATTCATCATCATTCACTACAACCTCTCGATAATCCACCGCTGAGTCCTTCGCCGTAAATTGCTTGATAAAGAGGATTTTGCAATCGTAGTTTTATCAATTTCTAGTTATTATTGGGAAGATAACAGAGGGAAACAGAAACAGGAAATAGGCAACAGCATCTTTCTGAAAATAACTCAAAAACTATAAAAAATCTGCGGTTACCAAGCTATTTTGCAAGCGGTTGCAACTATGGCAAACTCCTCAGTAAGAAGAAACCTTTATGGGAGTCCTGTTCATTGGACTTTTGTAGGAACTTGCTGCTGCCCATTTCCTACTTTTTTCTTTTGACTTGTAAATAATATTGTACGAGATTGAAATATAACTGTTGAGAGAATTATTATAGTCTACCTGTGAGTTTCTTATCGCTTTTCTTTGCAAGGTGTTCTGCAGTGGAGCCTTGAAGAAGCCATGGCGTAGCTTTCTTGACGTTCAAAAATCGCTTTGTATAAAAGTGAAACTTTCAGAAAAGGAGACCGAGATGATATGAAACACTGAATACTGTATTCTATCTCATTCTTTCGTAAGCTAAATCCTATAATTCTATAGTCTCTTTTAGTGCCGCTTTTTCGTTTTATCATGTTTCAAACTACAACGACTCTAAAGAAGTTTTCACTTCAATAAAAAAACTTTGATTTTGCTACAACGTGGTAGAGCCATGCTGCAGCTATATTAGTAGTATAGTTGTAGCACGAATGGGTCGGCTCAACCGAGGAAGGACCACGCTCTCACAGAATACCAGCGTTAAATAGCAGCTTAATACTACTGCGTTTTGTATGGTGAGTGTAGAGAACCGGAGACCCATTTTACTGGAAAAGAAGCATTCCATCTTAGTTCTCACGGGTGACGACGCATCTGCATTTTGATTCTTCGTTGAGGATAAATGTAGATGTCTATGGGCCGCAGCAACGACTTACCACCAGGTGTGCTCGTTTGTTACCCTATCCTATAAAAAAAATTGGTGTGCTCATTCTATTACCATAATCATTGACATCCTTAAGTAAAAGAAATAAAACTGTTTCCACTCTTTAAACTCTTAAAAACGTGATGTCGATAGTCGCCACATTCGCAATTGCAATCTGAATCCAAACAGTGTTCGTTCAGCGTTTCGTAAGTATGCGGCGCCGAGAATTACTCATACATACATACATGACGCCCGAATTTAAAACGAAATTAAACGAGCACCCGTCACCAAGAGAAAAGACGGACTATTTTTGCCTAAATACGATTTACCGCTTATGACTGCAAATTATATTTTTTTTTTTGCTTTTGCTGTATAAACAAACTGGCCAAGAAATAATTGCACTCTAAAACGTTACGTAAAAAAGAGAAAAACAAGAATAGAACGACTGACGCTATCGGCTGCGTGCACGCCCAAATAATATTTTTTATTATTGCTTTTGTATAAAAGAAATTTAATACTAAAACATAAAATTTTGTAAAACAATGCTGTATTTTTGGAATATTATATCACCGTCCAATCGAGTTCAATTTTTATTGATGTCCTAACGAATTTGAATTTAAGTTATATTCATAATATATTGTAAGAAACTGTTCCACATCTGATGTTAGAATTTATCCTGAAAAGTATTTAAATAAAAGGACACTACTCGGTAACAAACCCTGCTTATAATAATATTATATAACGACTAATAAATTGCAATTGACAATTAAGTAACAAAGTACAATTATAAAATATATATATTTTTTTTAAATTATAGATACGTACGCATCGGGGATTGGGCAGGGACAGGAGTCGCTTAACGCACTACTCACGCACAATTTTTTTAACAAAAACCAAGATATACCAGCAATTTTAGTATATGGTTGTGCTAGGAGTGGTTCACACAGTATTTGAATGGCGGATTAGAACCCACAACCTTTTGAGTTGGCAGGCCGCACCCTGCCATTAGGCTACTGTCGCCTTCAATGAGTTAATTGTACTAACTAAATCAAAACCCTAACAATAATATTTTTACTTTTATAACAACAACATGAGAAAAGTTTTGTGCGTCGTCAGTTTCAATACGCTGCGGTCTAAATTCACTGAATTATTTATGAGTAAAACAACACGACTTGTTTATAGTGTAGAAGGGAAGGAAAGGACGAAATAACAGATTGCAGAGAAATAAGACAAAAGACGTTAAACATTTAAGCTCTTCAAAAAACCGCTTTAACAAATTTTTTAATGCAATTACTTGTAAAATGTGTCAATGTCAATCCTTCTAAGCATTTCCCACCATCGCGTCGATTTATCTAATAACTGTGCGAGGGCGACACTGAAAGATTTTAGAAGTGGCCACTTCTAAACGATATAATAAAAAAATAAGTAAATATTTTGAATATGGAACTCTTTGTCAATATTATTGTGTATGTATTTTATTAATTTGTCATTTGTTTACGATTTGGTGGCAAATTAAAAAAAATGTCTGTGTCACGTCAGCATGAATTGAACGCGAGAAAATTTTCGTACAATGATTTTTTAATGACGGTCGATGTCATTTAAGTCAACAAAAAAGTTATGATGGACTTCGATAGGCCTTTCACGATAAAGCCCCATCTCATACCACTGTTTACTACTGGTTTAATTAGTTTAAACGTCGTTACACTAATCTCACCGATGATCTGCCTGTGGGACAGCCTTCTACGGTGACGACTGAAGATAACATCAATGTTATGCAGCGTATGATAGAGACTGACAAAAGAGTGACTTATCATCAGATTCGGACAAGCTTAGGCATCGATATAAGTCAAGTGCACAAAGTCCTCCGTGAGCATTGAGCGGTCAGGAAGCTTTGTGCTCGGTGGATACCTCATAATTTGACAGAGGCCCAAAAACTCCGTCGTGTTGATTGGTGTCGTGAAATGGTTCAAAGATTTAACGGAGGTGACTCAAATGCTGTGTTCGAAATACTTACGGGTGACGAAAGCTGTATTTATTGTTATGATCCTGAAACTAAGAGACATTCTGCTGTCTGGGTGTTTCCTTCCGAGGAGTTGCCAACTAAAGTGAAGAAAGGTCGAAGCTTGGGAAAAAAAGATGGTGGCCTCATTCTTCGGTAGGACAGGTCATTACGCAACAATTGTTTTAGAGGATCGAAAACACTAACAACTACTAACACTTGTTTGCCACTTGTCTTGGAAAAAGTTCGGGAGAAACAACCTCGCAGTAGGATCCTCCTTCACCACGACAACGCCTCGTCGCACACCGCCAGGTAAACAATCAACTACTTGGCGATGTCGTACGTGGAATTACAGGATCACCCGCCACCTCGCACCTTGCGATTTTTGCACCAAATTCATAAAGGAGACGGTACTCAATTCGACTGTATGTTTTTTTTATGTGTGTTACCTCATAACTTTTTAATGGGTAAACCGATTTCGATGGTTCTTTTTTTATTTGAAAGCTGTTGCTTCACATGTGGTCCTATATAAATTTGATCTAAGTGTGAATAGTTTTTGAGTTATTCTTAATAATTTATATTGAAGTCAGTTGTACAAAATTTTTAATATTATATTATATTTATTTCCAAAAATACAAGAAAAACTGCGAGGAAAACGTTTTATGGACGCCGAGGAAGCAGTGGCTGCGTTTCAAAATGCCGTCGAAGAGACCCCTAAGGACGAGTGGACAAAGTGCGTTTCTCAGTGGTTCCATCGGATGCAGAGATGTATTAATGTAAATGGACACTATTTTTAAAAGATATAATAAAACTAATAACTTGCTACTTTATTCGGTTTTTGATTTTTTAAGAACTTTCAGTATTTTTTTTTATAGGAGAGGGGGCAAACGAGCATGCGGCTCACCTGATGGTAAGTGACTACCGCCGCCCATGAACAACTGCAACACCAGGGGAATCGCAAATGCGTTGCCGGCCTTTTAAAAAGGAGTACGCTCTTTTCTTGAGGGTCCCTAAGTCGTATCGGTCCGGAAAAATCGCTGATGGTAATCGATTCCATAAGGTCGTGCGAGGAAGAAAACATCTAAATCGCACAGTGGTGGACAGCCAATCATCCAGATGGTGTGGATGGTATCGGGAGTTCTGCCGCGATGTGCGTTCGCGAAATTTGGCGGCTGGGATTAATCCTCATATATATATATCGGAAATGACAACAGGAGATCCCACTTCTGATGTCGGAAATTACAATAGAGGATCGCAATTTTGATCTCTGAGATACATCAGGATAGCGTTAATTGTTAAAAATAATAAAAGTGTGAGAGCGGATGTTCAACTTGCTCTCTTGCTTACGCAGTTAATCATTATCAGTAATAAGACAGCGTAACGCACTATACATCCAGTATAGTGAAATTACAGTTCGACCACACCGTAACACGTCTCCGCCACAATCACACACCAGTGTAACGTGAGGTACGTAATTACATGATAACACCAAAATATGTAAACCAACAGCAACACTACTTATCTCAATGTAACACTGGACAGCATCTCAGCAACACCAATTCTTCTTGTCTGCACTAGAAGAATTACAACAACGAACAGAACCACGACACTATCTTAGCACTAGTAGAGTGACCACACTCGTTGAATGACTTGAGCGGAATCTCCCGCGCACGGTACCTACAGTGAACTTTATACTACAGACACAAGAGGGGGTTTCTCGATATACCCTCCATTCTACCTCGATCCAACCGGGTATTTTATAGACGCTCCGACACGGCCGTCCTGACGTACGACCGTCCTCGGGCGTGTATTTTCATGCATTCCTGTAACAAACACTATTAGTCACCAATTTGTCCGCTCGTCCATCCTAACACGAGCAGCTACATATTCTTAGTTCGCTAAACTAATTGTTAGATAGCGCTGCTTGTTGCGCTATGGCGCCATCAATCCATGACACGGCCATTCCTGACTAGCACCCGTTTTCGGTTGCAGTGTCTGTGGACAAAAATATGCTCAGATTAATCTAGCTCGGCTATCCTGCCAATAGAAATAAGGTCGATTCCAAATGGTACTTTACTTCTCCTAAGTCTAAGTACAATAGTCAACTGTCATAATTGACAATGCCTTGTTATTAAGGCTTCTTACACAGTGTTTCCTGCACAACATAATTTATTGTGAAAGATCCGATCAACAAGTTCCAACATAGTAATTTTAAAAATAATCCCAATCAGGACAACATACACAGTTGCCTATCCTCTCATCTATCACGCATACGAGTCCCTCAAACAGAAATACGCTTTCATACCGTGGACTATAAGAAAGCAATTCGCTTTCACAAGTTAGCATACATCTCCATACGAAGTATCTCACACATAATCTTGAACTTGCAAGATCCCACGTTAACCACGTGAACCACGTTAAAAACGTGGACGAGGACAGCGCCTGCCAGGACAGAGCCTGATACATGTTTAGAAAACACTACTGCGCACACAGAGTCTACGACTTCCGCGCACACAGTGTATGACTTCCGCGCATACAGAGTACACGACTTCAGAGGCATCGTCATGGCATCGTCATGGCATACGCGGGATGGCGCCCACCACGCGTGCAGCAAACGCGTCTGCCGAAACCAGGCCATACTATAGCTGGACCCGGCAGTCCGTTCCGACTAGCAAGGCACACCCTCGCCTTACGCTCGTGCACATGTAATCACATCACACGTACTACTGTAACACATAAAAGAAAACATTAAAAGATTCAGTAGGAACTTTTTTTCCACAAAATTCAGCACTACTCTCGAGACACCATTCGCCTTTCCAGGGCACCATATACTGAGCTGCAGCTACACGACAACCTCTGGTACGGTCCGATCCTCCTGTAAACTTAAATACTCTCTTCAATGTCAGAACTAATTTGCTCTACTTAACTTTCATCAGTTATACTTTGGTTTTCCGGCATTTTTCGCAACCAATTAAAAATGTAAACACTTATTCTTACAAAATATGTTTTAAGACAATGTTAGGAATAAATTTACTTTCCTCGTGTATCAAATGGTGATCGGTAGCAGCGGCAATTAACGTGGTCGCGGCGTCATAAGCCGCCAGCATATTTCCACTCAAGAGCGAGCGCCACAGCACCACGCGTTCCACTAAACCCTCAACATCAAATCCCAATTTTATCGACTACGTAATACTCGCAGTAAACTGTAACACTTATCAACACATTAAAACACAGAAATACAACTTAGTGTTTTTAATTAATAGCACGTTAACGTTAAACATTTTTTGGTACATCGTTTAAACATTTTAAACTTTAAAATTAGAATCACACCTCGTATATCAAATTATAACATAACTCGAGCAAGTTAAACTTCCACAGAATGCGAACTATAACTCATTTAGAATACCTCCGACATTTCTTTCGACCTTTGTTATCATATTTGGGTACGTTACGAAATAATGAAAGTACTTGCGGGTACTTTTTATTATAAATCGAACAAAAAGATTTAACTTTTGGCTTAAAACATTTCACTTTTTAACTTTTACTCTACACTTCAACGATTCGTCAGTGTCGTAAATATGATAACGTAATAAAACCCTCACGCTATTCAAAGGTTATAGGTGGACAGTAACAGGGACTTTATCCCACTTCTGATATCGGAAATGACAACAGGAGATCCCACTTCTGATGTCGGAGATTACAATAGAGGATCGCAATTTTGATCTCTGAGATACATCAGGATAGCGTTAATTGTTAAAAATAATAAAAGTGTGAGAGCGAATGTTCAACTTGCTCTCTTGCTTACGCAGTTAATCATTATCAGTAATAAGACGGCGTAACGCACTATACATCCAGTATAGTGAAATGACAGTTCGACCACACCGTAATACGTCTCCGCCACAATCACACACCAGTGTAACGTGAGGTACGTAATTACATGATAACACCAAAATATGTAAACCAACAGCAACACTACTTATCTCAATGTAACACTGGACAGCATCTCAGCAACACCAATTCTTCTTGTCTGCACTAGAAGAATTACAACAACGAACAGAACCACAACACTATCTTAGCACTAGTAGAGTGACCACACTCGTTGAATGACTTGAGCGGAATCTCCCGCGCACGGCACCTACAGTGAACTTTATACTACAGACACAAGAGGGGGTTTCTCGATATACCCTCCATTCTACCTCGATCCAACCGGGTATTTTATAGACGCTCCGACACGGCCGTCCTGACGTACGACCGTCCTCGGGCGTGTATTTTCATGCATTCCTGTAACAAACACTATTAGTCACCAATTTGTCCGCTCGTCCATCCTAACACGAGCAGCTACATTTTCTTAGTTCGCTAAACTAATTGTTAGATAGCGCTGCTTGTTGCGCTATGGCGCCATCAATCCATGACACGGCCATTCCTGACTAGCACCCGTTTTCGGTTGCAGTGTCTGTGGACAAAAATATGCTCAGATTAATCTAGCTCGGCTATCCTGCCAATAGAAATAAGGTCGATTCCAAATGGTACTTTACTTCTCCTAAGTCTAAGTACAATAGTCAACTGTCATAATTGACAATGCCTTGTTATTAAGGCTTCTTACACAGTGTTTCCTGCACAATATAATTTATTGTGAAAGATCCGATCAACAAGTTCCAACATAGTAATTTTAAAAATAATCCCAATCAGGACAACATACACAGTTGCCTATCCTCTCATCTATCACGCATACGAGTCCCTCAAACAGAAATACGCTTTCATACCGTGGACTATAAGAAAGCACTTCGCTTTCACAAGTTAGCATACATCTCCATACGAAGTATCTCACACATAATCTTGAACTTGCAAGATCCCACGTTAACCACGTGAACGACGTTAAAAACGTGGACGAGGATAGCGCCTACCAGGACAGAGCCTGATACATATTTAGAAAACACTACTGCGCACACAGAGACTACGACTTCCGCGCACACAGTGTATGACTTCCGCGCATACAGAGTACACGACTTCAGAGGCATCGTCATGGCATCGTCATGGCATACGCGGAATGGCGCCCACCACGCGTGCAGCAAACGCGTCTGCCGAAACCAGGCCATACTATAGCTGGACCCGGCAGTCCGTTCCGACTAGCAAGACACACCCTCGCCTTACGCTCGTGCACATGTAATCACATCACACGTACTACTGTAACACATAAAAGAAAACATTAAAAGATTCAGTAGGAACTTTTTTTCCACAAAATTCAGCACTACTCTCGAGACACCATTCGCCTTTCCAGGGCACCATATACTGAGCTGCAGCTACACGACAACCTCTGGTACGGTCCGATCCTCCTGTAAACTTAAATACTCTCTTCAATGTCAGAACTAATTTGCTCTACTTAACTTTCATCAGTTATACTTTGGTTTTCCGGCATTTTTCGCAACCAATTAAAAATGTAAACACTTATTCTTACAAAATATGTTTTAAGACAATGTTAGGAATAAATTTACTTTCCTCGTGTATCAAATGGTGATCGGTAGCAGCGGCAATTAACGTGGTCGCGGCGTCATAAGCCGACAGCATATTTCCACTCAAGAGCGAGCGCCACAGCACCACGCGTTCCACTAAACCCTCAACATCAAATCCCAATTTTATCGACTACGTAATACTCGCAGTAAACTGTAACACTTATCAACACATTAAAACACAGAAATACAACTTAGTGTTTTTAATTAATAGCACGTTAACGTTAAACATTTTTTGGTACATCGTTTAAACATTTTAAACTTTAAAATTAGAATCACATCTTGTATATCAAATTATAACATAACTCGAGCAAGTTAAACTTCCACAGAATGCGAACTATAACTCATTTAGAATACCTCCGACATTTCTTTCGACCTTTGTTATCATATTTGGGTACGTTACGAAATAATGAAAGTACTTGCGGGTACTTTTTATTATAAATCGAACAAAAAGATTTAACTTTTGGCTTAAAACATTTCACTTTTTAACTTTTACTCTACACTTCAACGATTCGTCAGTGTCGTAAATATGATAACGTAATAAAACCCTCACGCTATTCAAAGGTTATAGGTGGACAGTAAAAGGGACTTTATCCCACTTCTGATATCGGAAATGACAACAGGAGATCCCACTTCTGATGTCGGAGATTACAATAGAGGATCGCAATTTTGATCTCTGAGATACATCAGGATAGCGTTAATTGTTAAAAATAATAAAAGTGTGAGAGCGAATGTTCAACTTGCTCTCTTGCTTACGCAGTTAATCATTATCAGTAATAAGACGGCGTAACGCACTATACATCCAGTATAGTGAAATTACAGTTCGACCACACCGTAACACGTCTCCGCCACAATCACACACCAGTGTAACGTGAGGTACGTAATTACATGATAACACCAAAATATGTAAACCAACAGCAACACTACTTATCTCAATGTAACACTGGACAGCATCTCAGCAACACCAATTCTTCTTGTCTGCACTAGAAGAATTACAACAACGAACAGAACCACGACACTATCTTAGCACTAGTAGAGTGACCACACTCGTTGAATGACTTGAGCGGAATCTCCCGCGCACGGCACCTACAGTGAACTTTATACTACAGACACAAGAGGGGATTTCTCGATATACCCTCCATTCTACCTCGATCCAACCGGGTATTTTATAGACGCTCCGACATATATATATATATATATATATATATATATATTAAGTGAGACTGTGGTCCTTCGTTGATCGAGCCGACCCATTCTTATTACAACTATAGTATATCTGCGGCGTAGCTCTACTACGTATATTTACATAACTAAATGCATAAAACTAGAATTATAATAAAAAAACTGCCGTTGCTAACCTGCTTGCCAAGCATGGCAGCTATGACAAAATCCCCCCATGAGGCAATCTATGAGGGAGGCTTATGTTCAGCTTAATTATGTAGAGCGGCATGCGAGACATTCTAAACTTAGGACTTATTCAGATATGACAATTACTCTACAGCTTTCGTTATTTGAATTAAGTTGTAGATGTCCATGGAATGCAGTAACCACTTACCATCAGGTACGTATAAGAGTGTTAGCAGTTAAATAAGTACTTACTTCCATCACAATAATTAACTTACTGAAATTCAAAAACAGAAGGTATGGAGCCTTTGCTCTTACAAAAAATTATGTAAGTCGGATTGAAGGACAAATCCCATACATCGTCTATACATTCATGGTCAAATCTAACTGCAAACGTAAGTTTGGAAGCGCAAAAAAATGTTTGCAAATATTATATAACCACAAATATACGATGTTTTGATTTTTTATTTACTTGTTGTGAAGAGACCTTGCTTTTTTTCCAAATTTCATGATTCTAGGTCAACGAGAAGTACTCCATAGGTTTTGATGAGTGAGTTTGTGAGTATAAAAATATGTGACATGAATGGCCGTATCTTTTAATTGCATTGCTTTATAAAATTGTATTTTCCCGTCTCCAAAGTAATATAGACTTTAGTATTTGATATAATTTTAACTTTATAACTATACCCCTACCTGAGAAAAAGGGTCTTGACAAATAGACAGATAGAAGTGCAGACTGACCACTAAGTGATCCTCTATGGGTTTCGTTATTTTTTCTTTTAAGTTGCAGAACCCTTAAAATAATAATGAAATTTGTGTAATGAAAGACAAAAAAAATACGAAAACCAAACATTTGCTTATATTACGACTTTTATCGACTCATATTCAAAACCAGACCACTATACAAACAACTCATTAGTAAACCCTCGAGTCTTTCGATCGTTAAAATAAATAGTTTCGTTGTATAGAATATATTTGTAGCGGCAAGCCTTCTTAGAAAATAATATACTGGACCGTAGGCGGAATGAATTTTCTTCTGTAATTTATCTCAATTATGGCTTAAGACCGAGCCACGCCTTTTCGAGATCCAAGTACAAATCTCTTTAAGGGGCTTCTTAGTTTAATTGATGTACGGTTGATTCTATTTATATTTAAACGAATCTACTAATCATTATTTATATATTTTTTCATCATTATGTATTTCACGACTCCGCCTCTTGTTTGTATATCTCTGTTTAGCCTAATGGTTGACTGGGAGAGAATGGCATTAAGTCCGCCATATGTACATATATATATTAATAAGATAAATAAAATCGACCTTTCTGTCCATACTAATAAGCACGGGGGTTTTTTATGTTATTTACTGCTTGTCCGTCTGAAGTGAACGTCAAACATCTCAGTCCCACCATGGATGCTGTAAAGCACAAGAAACGTCGGGAAAATAAGTTGATTAAACCTGACAAAATCCGCAAAAATACTTTTATTCGATGTGTAGTTTCCGCGTAAATATAAAAAAATCTAATATTTCTTATTAGTATTCTTATTTTTTTATTATATTTACTAGTTTTTCCCTCATTTTTAACATTTAAAATAAATAAATAAACTATTCATTAATATACGAATATTAAAAAAGTTCTTACACAAATTTCTTGCAGCACCACAAATATTCCCGGTTTTCCTGCAATAAGCGTCACAGTGTTGAAATCTCAAACATATTTCAGTTGAAAATAAAATCACAAACAAAGAAAGAACTTGAATTTTGGTAAATATAAAATACAATGGATATTTCTAAAATAATGGCAATGGTCATGTAATAAACGTCGCCGTCTAGAAATATTGCGCGGTTTTGTAAGAACTAAATGCAAAGTTCAGCTGAAGTTTATTTTTTAAAAACTAAAACGAACAAAAATATAATTCAATATTACGATGAATATGCTAAGGAAATATAAATCGTCGCCATAATTATTTACCAAGTGCTCAGTGGTGTAGTAAAACATTGAAAGAAAGCCCGTATGTCTAAGCAATTAAAATATATTTTCGAGGACTTATCAGTGCAATCTTCTTTACTCTTAAACCCTTTCAAAAATGTGAGACACTGGCCCAGTAGTGCATCGCACAAGGGCTCCTTAACTTTCTTAACAACTTCATTAATTTTGATTTTTGTTTACTGTTACGGACGCAAAAATATCCCAAGCGGGAAATATGCATAGCTTGAGGCCCGCCACATACATACGGAATTGCGTTTCGAGATTCCGTTTCGGAATTCCGAACGGCAGGCCACACACAAACGGAATCCCGTTTTGCCCGCAAAATATCGAACGGAAAACTACCGTACGTGTGTGGCGGGTCATAGATTTTATATGGACTTGCTGCGTTCGGGATTCCATATCGGAATATCGAAACGGAATCTCGAAACGGAATTCCGTATGTATGTGGCGAGCCTGATTCAGTCTTTCTTTATAAAGAAAAAACCTAGATGTAAAACACTAACATAAGATATATATTTTAATAATTTCAAAAGTTCCGCTGGGTTATCGCTGACTCTTTCCGTAACGGATGTTTTGTTCGAACGGTAGTCACCGTAAATTATTTGAGAAAATGTTATTTAAAGAGTAAATAAAATACTCTAAAGAAAAAAACGCTTTATTCTGGCACAAACCATAGATTTTTTTTTTTTTTTTTTTTTATAGAATAGGGGGCAAACGAGCATGCGGCTCACCTGATGTTAAGTGACTACCGCCGCCCATGAACAACCGCAACACCAGGGGAATTGCAGATGCGTTGCCGGCCTTTTAGAAAGGTGTAAGCTCTTTTCTTGAAGGTTCCTAAGTCGTATCGGTTCGGAAAATTCGCTGGTGGTAATTGATTCCACAAAGAAGTTGTGCGAGGGAGAAAACTTCTTCTAAATCGCACAGTGGTGGACCGCCAATCATCCAGATGGTATGGATGGAAACGCGAGTTTTGTCGCGACGTGCGATGGTGAAATTGAGCGGCTGGAATTAGTCCGAACAATTCCTCAGAGCACTCCCCGTGATAGATGCGATAAAATACGCAAAGAGATGCAACATCTCTACGCAGTGCCAGTGTATCGAGCCGATCGGAAAGAACTCGGTCGTCGACGATTCGAATCGCTCTGCGCTGGATGCGGTCAAGTGGAAGGAGCTGGCACTGGGGTGCCCCGGCCCAGAGATGAGAACAGTATTCCATGTGGGGCCGAACTTGCGCTTTGTAAAGTTGCAAGCGATGTGCCGGCATGAAATACTGTCTCGCTCTGCTGAGCACGCCAAGCTTTTTAGAGGCCAATTTGGCCTTCCCTTCCAAGTGACCACGAAACTGCACGCTATTCGATATGTCGACGCCAAGGATTCCGATACTGGCTGAGGCAGCAAGGGGAGTGCCTTGAAACTGAGGAGATACGACAAAGGGGTTCTTTTTAGCGGTAAACGCGCAAACTTGTGTCTTCTGGGGATTGAACTGGACTAGATTTAGTCGGCCCCAATCCGAGACTTTGTTAAGCAAAGACTCGACTTCAGACACAAGTTTGTCCCGGTACTCGGCGACGTTTTCCCGAGAAATATTGGCACGGCCGGTATATAAGGCATCCCCAGTGCTGTCGTCTGCATAGCAATGAATGCTACCAGTTAGCAACATATCATTGATATGCAGGAGAAACAGCGTTGGTGATAGCACGCAGCCTTGTGGAACACCAGCGTTGATAGGCTTGTAATCAGAGCATGCACCGTCTACTACGACCTTGATGCTCCGATCAGCAAGGAAACTGGTGATCCATTTGCACAATTTCTCGGGAAGCCCATAGGAAGGAAGCTTCGAAAGAAGCGCCTTGTGCCAGACCCGATCGAAGGCCTTCGCTATGTCCAAACTAACGGCCAATGCCTCCCCCTTGGACTCTACTGCCTCCGCCCATCTATGAGTTAAGTAAACTAAAAGATCACCTGCTGATCGACCCCGACGAAAACCGTACTGACGGTCACTGATCAGCTGGTGATCCTCAAGGTACCTCATGAGCTGGCAGTTTATAATGGATTCCATTATTTTGGAGAACAAGGAGGTGATGGCGATAGGCCTGTAGTTGGACGGGTCTGAGCGGTCGCCTTTTTTAGGGATCGGGTGGACCAAAGCTGTCTTCCATGAATTCGGGACTACGCCTTGGGAGTAGGAGTACCGGAAAAGACGCGTTAAAACCGGTGCCAACTCCGGAGCACACGTCTTCAGCACAATGGGAGGGACTCCATCGGGCCCACTCGACTTGCTGACGTCCAGGGAGAAGAGTGCTTTGCGAACCGAGCGCTGTGTAAATCGCACATCCGGCATGGAGCACTCACATCGCGGGATGGTCGGCGGTGTGATCCCCCCGTCATCTAGAGTCGAGTTGGACGCAAAAAGAGAGCACAACAGATCGGCTTTCTCTTTTGCGGCATGGGCCAGTGAGTCGTCCTCTCTGTGCAGAGATGGGAGGGATGGCTGACAGAAGTTCCCTTGGACAGCCTTGGCGAGAGACCAGAATGCACGGGTTCCCGAAGGAAGGCGAACTAGCTTCTCGCCAATTCTGCCGATGTGCTCAGACCTTGCCTTGGCAATGACGCTTTTGAAGGACCTGGAGGCGGAATTATACTTCTTTTTAAGTGCGCTGGTGTTTAAATCCCGAGACGTTGATGCGTCAGCCCAGGCCCGGTAGCACTCCTGCTTATAGCTTGATGCTATTTTACAGGAGCGACCAAACCATGGCTGGGATCTGCCTCCGATGGGCACCACAGAGGATGGAATAAAAAGTTCCATACCCTGAAGTACCACATCAGCAACAGAATCGGCAACAACGCTGGGATCTTCCGGCGAGAAGCAAACCCGCCCCCAAGGGTAGGATGCAAAAAAAGACCGCATCCCGTCCCAATCAGCTGACCTATAGTGCCAAACACGGCGGCAAGCTGTAGATCGCAACTGCGATTGGAGCGTGAGTGGCACTGTGCTCCGGATCAGACAATGGTCCGAAGAGCCCAGAGGGGCATCGACGGAGACCTGATATCCGTCCGGATGAGAGGTCAGCAGAAGGTCCAACAGGGAAGGTACATGGTCTTCCACATCTGGGATCCGCGTAGGCGAAGTAACCAGTTGTGTTAGACCATATGCCAAAGCAAAGTCGTAGACAGATCTACCCGCATGATCGGTTGAACGAGAACCAAGCCATTCAGCGTGGTGGGCGTTGAAATCACCGAGTATCACGATCTCTGCGGATGGGACCTGTTGTAGCACGGAGTCTGCAGCCATTTGGACGTGGTCGATGAGTCGGTCTGTGTCGGCATTACCGCTATGGGACCTATAGAGGCACCCGTAGACGCGGGGATGGTCGTCGCTGTCTACGCGCAGCCATAGGATGGACAGGTCCGTACCTTCAAGGCTGCCGAGGCGTCGAAAACAGATGTCCTCTCTGACGTATACACAAACTCCAGCCCGGGGCACAAAGGAGTGTTCCAATTTGTACCCCGGGTAGGAGAGATATGAAGTATCAGCCGGAGAGGACACCTGAGTCTCGGTTAAAAAGAGCAAGGCCGGCTTCGCCGTCTCTAGATGGTAATGGACAGCGTTAAGGTTGGAATGAAGTCCCCTGATGTTACAAAAATTCACGGATAGCGTGACAGGGGTCGCCTTGGTTGTATTGCTCCGCTTGCCCCGAGCAGCATTAGTCACGAGCGGAATTTTGCCCCCCCCAGAATACGCGGGGCAGCCTGAGCACCCACGCTCAGGAGTGAAGTAGTTTGTTCGTGGATGCTCAGCGAGGGATTCTCCAGGGTTGCTGGTACCCTCCTGGGGTAGTCTTGTATTTAATTCCACTACCATGTTGATGGGGGGGGGGGGAATTGGGCCTCCGGCCACCTGCACTCACCAAACGCAACGCAGAGGTAAACCTCTACTTCACGCTGGTATTCTGTGAGGTCGTGGTACCACCCCGGTTCGAGCTGGCCCATCCGTGCGACAGCAAAAGCTACCGCTTGGCTCTACCACTGTTTGCAAAATGTACAAGAATATATAAATTTATGAAAACAATTCGATATTTAAAAAAAATGGCTTTATACGTCGACGAAGAAAAAAGGTTTCTAAATGGCAGCATAAGTTTTGGTGAAAATACAGAAATAACCAAAATAACTAAAATTAAATAGCCTAGGAGTGTACAGCTCTGAATAAATATAAATTAATGAAATTTGTAACAGGAAGAAACAAGTCTTAATGGTTAAATACTACATAAAAATCACGACTGAGTGAAAAAATTACTAAAAGACCATACGAATATTATATGTAGGAACTTTACCACAACTACAATAATATAAGTTTTGAAAAAAGTGAGAATGTTCCCTAACCAACATTAAATCGTTATAAATCCTAAATGGTTATAGATTTGAAAAATGTTTACAAAAACCTAAAAGTGATTTTCGACGACCTATTCAATAATACTGTTCGTCGACCATCATTTTTTTTTTCACAATATGGCGTCTTGTTGTCGCTATATTAAATTTTGATATCTGCCATGTCTTTATTGACACTCACAAGATTAAGACATATCTTAGCGTAATTAAATACATAACACATGTCGTTGACATAACAATCATCGAAATCGGCCAAAAAAATCGTCGAATCATGATCGCCACAAAGGAACTACCTACATACATACAAATATAGGCTACATACGTACATACATAGGCTAATAAACTGTAGTGTTATGCTACTTACATATCATTTTACATTATTTTAAATTCATTTTTCCATTCTGTTTCGATTTTCTGCATTCACCTCAAAACTGGATATTTTACATCACCTTTATTTCCATAGAATCCTGTAACGATTTTAAACCATAAGAACACAATAACAAATCATTTTTACTTCGTATTTTCACACTATCAGCACTTTTAAATTGGTGTCAATGGAGTCTACCTTTTTCGATCTTTTATTTAGTTTTCCGTAACTCTGTAATTTCGGGCTTTGTGCGCGCAGGTGCGCTACCTTTTTTCCTATATCAATAATATCTCATTTTTCACTTAAATCTTGCCGTTTTTCTATTACGAGCCTAAAACCAAAATTTGACATGTTTTAACATCGTTGTTTATCTGGTTGTCATGACAATTATATTCAAATTCGCTACGGGTCTGTTGTTTCTACTTCGATAATTCCACATAAATACTCTTTCCTATTGGCCATTTACAAAAAAAATTGCGTTTAATTTAAATAATTTTTCCGTTCTCTCTAAAAAAGTATAAAAGCCGAACAATCGGTCAAGAAAGTCAGTTTCGCTTCAGTTCTCAAATTCGAAGCATCTCCTAAAGGCCTTATCCCGGGGCCGCACTGCCCCGGGATCCTGCAAGCCTCTGTCCTGCCTGAAGCCGCTGGAACCTACAAGACTCGGCTCTGCCTGAAGTCGCCGAATCCTGCAAGCCTCTGCTCTGCCTGAAGTCGCCGGATCCTGCAAGCCTCTGTCCTGCCTGAAGTCGCCGGACCCTGCAAGCCTCTGTCCTGCCTGAAGTCGCCGGACCCTGCAAGCCTCTGTCCCGCCTGAAGTCGCCGGATCCTGCAGGCCTCTGTCCTGCCTGAAGTCGCTGAGGATCCTGCAAGCCCCTGTCTTGCCTGAAGTCGCCGGATCTTGCAAACCTCCGCATTCACCTGAGGTCGTCGCCTAAAGACGCCCACACCTTCACCTACGCTGTGCGCGCTGAGAGCACTTACTGTACACCTTGGATCTTCGGGCTCAACTTCAACACTAATCTTTTTTTTTATAATAATTGTAAATCACGACATCCATCCTCATCTTCATACTCCATTTTGTTATATAAAATTGTAAATATCTTTTAAATCTTAAATATATTATTTGTTTTTGTTCTATTTTTGTTGTTTTGTTGCTCTTAGGTTAGATTCTTTTTTTGTTCTTAATTGTCGCTTCACGACAAAACACAATTAACCTCATTTGCGTCGCGCAAACGGGTGAAAAAAAATCAGGCATTCTTTACTCGGAACTGTATCCTTTGAGCCAGGCATGCATGGTCGTCAGGCATGTTCAAACAGTCATCCACATTAAATATAACTTGTGGAACCATCTTCTTATTCATCATCAGCAAGTAAAAGTTCACTGCTCAATATAGTATTCTCTCGTAGCAGGGACTCATCATGCTTGTTGACAAAGAGCACACAGTTCACCTGATAAATAAATGCTGTGGCTCATAAACAATTACATCTATCCTCAATTAAGAATCAAAATGCAGATGCGTTGTCAATCCTGAGGACTAAGATGGAATGCCTTGTTTCCAGTAAAAAGAGTCTCCGGTTCTCTCATATTACAGCTGCAGCGTGGCTCTAACACGTTCAAAATCTATCGAAAGCCATAAGATTTTTCTGGCATTATCCAAAGTCACCTCTTCCCACACCCAAGAGACGAATGTGGAGAAGGGTCTTTATTACACGTCATCTCGATGTTATGTGTTTTTATATTTTATCCTATCATTCATCATCATTCACTACAACCTCTCGATAATCCACCGCTGAGTCCTTCGCCGTAAATTGCTTGATAAAGAGGATTTTGCAATCGTAGTTTTATCAATTTCTAGTTATTATTGGGAAGATAACAGAGGGAAACAGAAACAGGAAATGGGCAACAGCATCTTTCTGAAAATAACTCAAAAACTATAAAAAATCTGCGGTTACCAAGCTATTTTGCAAGCGGTTGCAACTATGGCAAATTCCTCAGTAAGAAGAAACCTTTATGGGAGTCCTGTTCATTGGACTTTTGTAGGAACTTGCTGCTGCCCATTTCCTACTTTTTTCTTTTGACTTGTAAATAATATTGTACGAGATTGAAATATAACTGTTGAGAGAATTATTATAGTCTACCTGTGAGTTTCTTATCGCTTTTCTTTGCAAGGTGTTCTGCAGTGGAGCCTTGAAGAAGCCATGGCGTAGCTTTCTTGACGTTCAAAAATCGCTTTGTATAAAAGTGAAACTTTCAGAAAAGGAGACCGAGATGATATGAAACACTGAATACTGTATTCTATCTCATTCTTTCGTAAGCTAAATCCTATAATTCTATAGTCTCTTTTAGTGCCGCTTTTTCGTTTCATCGTGTTTCAAACTACAACGACTCTAAAGAAGTTTTCACTTCAATAAAAAAACTTTGATTTTGCTACAACGTGGTAGAGCCATGTTGCAGCTATATTAGTAGTATAGTTGTAGCACGAATGGGTCGGCTCAACCGAGGAAGGACCACGCTCTCACAGAATACCAGCGTAAAATAGCAGCTTAATACTACTGCGTTTCGTATGGTGACTGTAGAGAACCGGAGACCCATTTTACTGGAAAAGAGGCATTCCATCTTAGTTCTCACGGGTGATGACGCATCTGCATTTTGATTCTTTGTTGAGGATAAATGTAGATGTCTATGGGCCGCAGTAACGACTTACCACCAGGTGTGCTCGTTTGTCACCCTATCCTATAAAAAAATTGGTGTGCTCATTCTATTACAATAATCATTGACATCCTTAAGTAAAACAAATAAAACTGTTTCCACACTTTAAACTCTTAAAACGTGATGTCGATAGTCGCCACATTCGCAATTGCAATCGGAATCCAAACAGTGTTCGTTCAGCGTTTCGTAAGAATGCTGCGTCGAGAATTACTCATACATACATACATGACGCCCGAATTTAAAACGAAATTAAACGAGCACCCGCAAGAGAAAAGACTATATTTGCCTAAATACGATTTACCGCTTATGACTGCAAATAATTTTTTTTTTTGCTTTTGTTGTATAAACAAACTGGCCAAGAAATAATTGCAATTTTTTTATTATTGCTTTTGTATAAAAGAAATTTAATACTAAAACATAAAATTTTGTAAAACAATGCTGTATTTTTGGAATATTATATCACCGTCCAATCGAGTTCAATTTTTATTGATGTCCTAACGAATTTGAATTTAAGTTATATTCATAATATATTGTAAGAAACTGTTCCACATCTGATGTTACAATTTATCCTGAAAAATATTTAAATAAAAGAACACCACTCGGTAACAAACCCTGCTTATAATAATATTATATAACGACTAATAAATTGCAAGTTACAAAGTACAATAATAAAATATATATATTTTTTTTAAATTCACAAGTACGTACCATCGGGGATCGAACAGGGACAGGAGTCGCTTAACGCACTACTCACGCACAATTTTTTTTACAAAAAACAAGATATACCAGCAATGTTACTATATGGTTGTGCTAGGAGTGGCTCACACAGTATTCGAATGGCGGATTAGAACCCACAACCGTTTGAGTTGGCAGGCCGCACCCTGCCATTAGGCTACTGTCGCCTTCAATGAGTTAATTCTACTAACTAAATCAAAACCCGAACAATAATATTTTTACTTTTATAACAACAACATGAAAAAAGTTTTATGCGTCGTCAGTTTTAATACGCTGCGGTCTAAATTCACTGAATTATTTATGAGTAAAACAACACGACTTGTTTATAGTGTAGAAGGGAAGGAAAGGACAAAATAACAGATTGCAAAGAAATAATACAAAAGACGTTAAACATTTAAGCTCTTCAAAAAACCGCTTTAACAAATTTTTTAATCCAATTACTTGTAAAATGTGTCAATGTCAATCCTTGTAAGCATTTCCCACCATCGCGTCGATTTATCTAATAACTGTGCGAGGGCGACATTGAAAGAATTTAGAAGTGGCCACTTCTAAACGATATAATAAAAAAATAAGTACATATTTTGAAAATGGAACTCTTTGTCAATATTATTGTGTATGTATTTTATTAATTTGTCATTAACTGAACGCGAGAAAATTTTCGTACAATGATTTTTTAATGACGTTCGATGTCATTTAAGTCAACAAGAAAGTTATGATGGACTTCGATAGGCCTTTCACAATAAAGACCCATCTCATACCACTGTTTACTACTGGTTTAATGAGTTTAAACGTCGTTACACTAATCTCACCGATGATCTGCCTGAGGGACGGCCACATGCAGCGTATGATAGAGACTGACAAAAGAGTGACTTATCAGCAGATTCGGACAAGCTTATGCATCGATATAAGTCAAGTGCACCAAATCCTCCGTGAGCATTGAGCGGTCAGGAAGCTTTGTGCCCGGTGGATACTTCATAATTTGACAGAGGCCCAAAAACTCCGTCGTGTTGATTGGTGTCGTGAAATGGTTCAAAGATTTAACGGAGGTGACTCAAATGCTGTGTTTGACATACTTACGGGTGACGAAAGCTGTATTTATTGTTATGATCCTGAAACTAAGAGACAGTCTGCTGTCTTGGTGTTTCCTTCCGAGGAGTTGCCAACTAAAATGAAGAAAGGTCGAAGCTTGGGAAAAAAAGATGGTGGCCTTATTCTTCGGTAGGACAGGTCATTACGCAACAATTGTTTTAGAGGATCGAAAAACACTAACAACTACTAACAATTGTTTGCCACTTGTCTTGGAAAAATTTCGAGAGAAACAACCTCGCAATAGGACCCTCCTTCACCACGATAACGCCTCGTCGCACACCGCCAGGTAAACAATCAACTACTTGGCGATGTCGTACGTGGAATTACAGGATTACCCGCTACCTCGCATCTTGCGATTTTTGCACCAACTTCATAAAGGAGACGGAACTCAATTCGACTGTATGTTCTTTTTATGTATGTTACTTCATAACTTTTTAATGGGTAAACCGATTTCGATGGTTCTTTTTTTATTTGAAAGCTGGTGCTTCACATGTGGTCCCATATAAATTTGATCTAAGTGCGAATAGTTTTTAAGTTATTCTTAATAATTTATATTGAAGTCGGTTGTATAAAATTTTTAATATTATATTATATTTATTTCCAAAAATACAAGAAAAACCGCGAGGAAAACAGTGGCTGCGTTTCAAAATGCCGTCGAAGAGACCCCTAAGGACGAGTGGAAAAAATGCTTTTCTCAGTGGTTCTATCGGATGCTACTTTATTCGGTTTTTGATTTTCTAAGAACTTTCAGTATCCTCATATATATATATATATATATATATATTTATCTATTAAGTGAGACTGTGGTCCTTCGTTGATCGAGCCGACCCATTCTTATTACAACTATAGTATAGCTGCAGCGTAGCTCTACTACGTATATTTACATAACTAAATGCATAAAACTAGAATTACGCTGACAGGTTTTAATAATCGCACTGAATTTCATAACAGAGTTAGTTGCCAGTTCCACTTATAATAAACCTAAAACACAAACAAAGTTAAGTCTCTCCCTGTGTTAATTTGAAGCTCTCTACTTTTGCCGAATTCAAATGAAACCGCAACATTATGAATTTAATATGGTCAAAGGACACACTTTATGAAGTGATCAAAAGTTAACCTATTGCTCTCTGCACGCAAACTAATATAAATGAAATTTATTTATTTTTTATTTAAGTATTGTGAATATAAGTGACGGCTCCGTGGCGCAGTTGCTTAGCAATAAGTTGCAGCACCTAGGGACGCGGGTTCGAATACTACACGGAACAAGTATTTCTATGGCCTACAAATAATTGTTCTGGGTCTGGATGTTTGTTCTTGTGAAATTTATGTTTGTAAACTGCCTCCACGATACAGAAGAAAATCTTAGTGTGGAGGTAACGTTTTTTTAAACAAAAAAGGTATAAAAAAAATGGTAAATCCAATTGTGCATGCCTTAAGCGTATTAAAAAAATTACGTGTAACATGATTATACGTAATTTTTTAAAGTAGTTTAATTACACACAAGTTTCTACTAAAAACTCTTCTACTAAATTGTGGTTCTATTCGTCAAGCAGTTCCAGTAGCGTCACTGAAGTACACTTTTAAGTCACTCTATCAAGTCTGGAGGTAAGGTCCCATCATAACTAACAAAACGAGGCTAAACTCGGCACATCTAATTCTCTTCGTCGAGGAGTTCCAGTAGCAGTCATCAAAGTACACTTTTAAGTCACTCTATCAAGTCCGGAGGTAAGGTGCCATCATAACTAACAAAACGAGGCCTAACGAGGCCCATCTATTTCTCCTCGTTGAGGAGTTTCAGTAGAAGTCATCAAAGTACACTTTCAAGTCACTCTATCAAGTACGGATGTAAAGTCTCATCATAACTAACAAAACGAGGCCAAACTCGGCACATCTAATTCTCCTCGTCGAGGAGTTCCATTAGCAGTCATCAAAATACACTTTGAAGTCACTCTATCAAATCCGGAGGTTAGGTCTCATCATAACTAACGAAACGAGCCCAAACTCGGCACATCTAGTTCTCCTCGTCGAGGAGTTCCAGTAGCAGTCTTCAAAGTACACTTTCAAGTCACTTTATCAAGTCCGGGGGTAAGGTGTCATCATAACTAACAAAACAAGCACGAACTTGGCACTTCTAGTTCTCCTCGTCGAGGAGTTCCTGTAGTAGTCATCAAAGTATACCTTGAAGTCACTCTATCAAATCCGGTGGTGAGATCTCATCATAACTAACAAAACGAATCCGAACTCGGCACATTTAGTTGTCCTCGTCAAAGAGTTCCAGTAGCAGTCATTAAAGTACACTGTCAAGTCACTCTATCAAGTCTGGAGGTAAGGTCTCATCATAACTAACAAATCTCCTCGTCGAGGAGTTCCTGTAGCATTCATCAAAGTACACTTTCAAGTCACTACACCAAGTACGGATGTAAGAAAAAAATTAATTATAACTAAACAAAACAAAATTAAACTGCCATTTACATTACATGGCTTCCCGCATGATAGATGAAGAGTTTTAAAAATGAGTTGAACAATTTATATTTTCAAAAGTTATCGTGTTTACGAAGACCGCATACTTGATAAATCCACACCATTAGCCACTAAAACCCCTTTTTTATGTAAAAATAGCAATTAATCGAATTAAAAAATATTAATATGTTCAACAATTATTTATCTTTCTGACAATGTGCTTTTTATATCATTTATATGTATGGTATGATTGCTAGATACGATTTCATGCGACAAAATGTTGGAATCTTAATTTTTAGGCCCTAGTAGAACATACCTCTCGCTTACGGCATGCAATATTTATTTATTTATAATTCGCACTTAAATCATCACATGAGAATCAACGAATGTAGTTTAATAAATAATTTAAGATTTTTAATTAAGTAGTGACCCGCCCCGGAGTCGCCTGGATAGGATATATCAATATGACATTGTTTACCGGTACTTAAGTCCTACTGGCAACCGCAGTTTTTTTTATTTTAACCGTGAATAAAAAGTCGCTGCCGCCCATTTCATGATTTGTTACCTCTGTCGCCTCTTACGGCACCCACGGGATGATATGGTAGTGGATATTCCTTACGCCGCCATTACACGAGTGGCATTGTTTAGACTTAAGATAATTAAATACTATTTACTTTATAATTTTTTTTATAGGATTAGGGTGACAAACGAGCACACAATCCGCCTAATGGTAAGTGGTTGCTGTGGCCCATAGACATCAACGTTTATCCTCGTTTGCGAATCAAAATGCAGATGCGTTGTCACCCGTGAGGACTAAGATGGAATGCCTCTTTTCCAGTAGAAAGGGTCTCCGCTTCTCTACACTCACCATACGAAACATAGCAGTGTTAAGCTGCTATTTTACGCTGGTATTCTGTGAGAGCGTGATCCTTCCCCGGTCGAGCCGACCCATTCGTGCTACAACTATACTACTAACTTCGTTTTTTTAAATTTCCAAGTTTTTAGGATAACTTAGTCTAGATCACTTCTGAAATTGATCTCTGTCTATTTCTGAAGTTTTATTATAATCAGTTCAGTCATTACGAAGATTACCCCGGACAGACAGGCGAACCGACAGGTAAAATTTTTAAAATTAGTTTTTCATGTTTAATGGCGTGTAAATATCCCCAGCTCAATTTAAGGCAGTTATTTCTACATTACAGACGAACACTTCAATTTTATTTAAATGTATAGATTAAAATTAGAAATTAAGTTTTCTAGCTAATGAAGCTAATTATCTTCTGAAGACTTGCAATAAAATTATAATTGCACTTAAAGAATAATAGGGTTTTCTCTGAAACCATCACAATGTAATTATACTGTATTGTTATAACTGTGAGATCACTGAAAGTCACCGACTAATGTGCAGAGGTTGAGCAAAAGCTTCACACTTTAGGAGATAATAAGCCTTTATAGCGAACAAATCTACTACGAATTGATAAAATAACTTTATCTCTTTTTAACGTAACTAGCATCCAACCAGTTTCAGCTGGGTAGAATCTATTAATATAGCTTTATTTGGATTCAAAATAATTAAAGACCATTTATTTTATAATTTATTCTATTGTCCAAAAAAAATCTTCAGGTTTTTCGGATAAAATATAGCCTGTATCACTATTGCCATCGCTCTCTATCTGTTCGTGAAGTTTAATTACAACCGGTTTAGCCATTCCCAAGATAGCCCGGACAGACCGACAGACAGACAGATAATAATTTAAAAATGGCTATTCATGTCTTAGTGGCATACAAATAACCTCCTCAGCTCTATAAAAGGCAGTTATTGCGATATTACAGACATACAATTGCATTTATATGTATGGAAGATGTTACTGCTTGAAGATGCCACGGAAACGCTTTTGTACACGTTGTCCTATCAGTGTAAAGCTGAACGCACATTTGTCAGCACCGTACGCAGCGTCCGCGCCGTACGCAAATCTATTGTCTTACCAACAACTTTTGTAGTTTTTTCCAACCACTGGTGTGAAACGGTACAGTGAAATAGATCGCTCGAAATCACTATGTAAAGAATTATAGTAATAGCTTGCTTATTGGCAGCGGAAGAAGAAAATAAAATTCGAAGAAAAAGAGGATTCTGGATTCATAATATTAATTTAAAAAGGCAATTGTATGGAGAATATGAAGGGGATATACTTTATTTAAAGACTTATTAGATGATGATGAACGATTTTTTAGACATTTGCATTTAGCATACATACATAACAAACTTGTATGTTTAAGATAAGTATTTTATTGACAATTAAGTAATCAGGAATAATTGGTTTTTTGAATTAAATTTAACTATTTTTTTTTAGTTCAGTATTTAATTAATTTATCGCTACGTATACATATTGATAATCGATGCAAAAAAAAATTCAAATTATGCATAATTAATTACGAATGATTTAAAAGTTATAAAAATACAAAAATTATCATGTAAGTCGAAACCACCGGTTATAGTGGAAAATCCACTAAGTTGGCAACATTAGATAACACTGAGTATCAGCACGCGCCGCGTTATATGACGTCATCAGCATTCGTTCTTCGATATCGTATACCTACCGCATTTTATAAAATTTGACGCGTACGGTGCGGCTGTAATGTGCTAGATTTCATATGATTTCATACAACGAATTGTAAAATTCGGCGCGTACGGCGCGTATGGCGCGTACGATGCGTACGGCGCGGACAAATGTGCGTTCAGCTTAAGCCGCCCCTTGACGGTACCTCCTGGGAGGAAAACAACTTCTGTTCCTGTTCTCCTCCAAAGGCAAAAGCGCGCCGGAACACAAGTCGCCCTTTTCTACACTGTCTTCATATCCATCTTCCCCCAATTATCGATAAATGATATTTGTGAATGAATGCTATTTTTCATAGTTGCCACGCTTAGCTAGCGGGTTTGCAAACGCAGTTTTTGGTTTCGGGGTCATTTAAATGGATAAATGTCCTTTCTTACGACCTTCGTTTCTTTTCATTTCGTTGCGGCAATTTTGTTCTATTTACATATATACGTATATAATATATTATAATCTTCTATTGATGGATTTATTCTTTTACAAAATTTACATTATAACCAACTTCACTTTTATTATTTTTCCAATCAAAAAGCGACCCTTTCCCTAACTATTAAGGGACGAGTTTTCCTTTCCGTAAAAAATTATAATGCCGTGGTTAGCCGTGGTCTAATTAAAATTCAGTGACTTTTAAGTGCTTTAAATTAACATAAACAAAGGGACTGTACTTAATTTTGTTCATACTTTAGCTTACTAAAAATATAAGCTATTCTGAAAATTAAAAGTTATGATTTTAATCTTTTTATTCGTAAAATGCTTTTTTCGCGAAACTAAATACTTTTTGGAGAAATCGCAATGGTCATATTATTTATTTTTATATTATTTTTTATCTTGTTAATACCTGAAGTCTATCTTTGTGCTCCTTATTAAGTATTTTATACGTACGGAAGAGTGTGAGATTTGGCATAGTTAAAGTTTATATCGAGTAGAAGTGCAGAAAGCTAAAATTTATATGTATAGATATGTAACAAATACCTACACCAGATAAAATATTTATTGATTAGGTACGTTCATACTGCCGATGTTTATTGTCAAACACATAATGGTCTATAGTCAAGCAATCCCTCAGAAATGAGATTATTACCAATGTGGTAAATGTATAGTGGTGTGGTTTATATGTGGTAGAGCCATGCTGCAATTATGTTATAATTATTGTAGAATAAATGGGTTGGCTGGACCGGGGAAGGATCACGCTCTCAAAATACCAGCGTAAAAATAGCAACTGAATGCTGCTGTGTGTAGAAAACCGGAGACTCTTTTTTAATCTTTATGCGTTCTGCTGCTGGCCACTGGCCTACTCTCATTTCAGAGAGGTTTTTAGGGTGAGGAAATGTCTGTTGTGCTCCAATGCGTGTTAATGAACTCAACGTCCCTTCGAAATATATTTTTAAAAATTTTCAGGTATGCAGGTTTGCGCAAGATGTTTTTCTTCTACGACGAGTACTAGGTAAGTCAGCACTTAAAATTGCATTTAACAATTTCACTAGTATCGTCGGTGATCCAACCTAGGTTGCTAGCCCCTGAAGATGCGTAGAATACAAGACGTGGTCAACCTGGTGAAACATGCAGGTTGTTCGTGAAGGCAGGTGGCTCACACCTTACTTTTATAATAATTTATGGGGTAATGATGTCGATATTGATATGTACACATATTTATATATTATGATGTTCTGTTCTCTTACTAGTGAACTAAACTTCTATTTGAAAAATAAGGAGTTTTATTAGTAAGGAAATTAGTAAGTTGCTCCTCTAAATTAGAATTGGTCTATTCTAAGTAACTGTATATATTATAACTTTAAAGGTTTTTTTTTTTATACAGAAAAAAATAAAATAAGGCAACATAAAACTGCTTTTAACATTTTAGTCTTCGAGAACACTTTTACAGTAAAATATTAACACAAACATAAGTATTATTAATTAAGTTATTATTGTAAATAACTTAATTGATAATACATTCTTTTTTTTATATCATGATGATCTCTTATGCCGTCATGCCCAGTCTACTCCACCGCTCTTGACTATCTTGTGTGCGCGCGAATATACTTTTATACACATAGTTGCTTCTCTGTGTGAGTTGTGTAATTCATGTGCGTTTCTATTAATATAGTAACACTTGACGCGTTCACCGACTTGACTTGTATATACACTTTGTATTTCTTTTTAATATTATTTATCCTACATTTTTATAATATATTTCACTGGATATTTCTTAAGAGGTTTTCATTATTGCATAATATCCATCAACTGTAATGTTTTACATCTACCGAACGTTCCGATATGACCTTCTTTTTTCTTATTTTTGAAATGATTTTTCATAACCTTAAACAAGCAAAATGTGTACTATTATATTAATAATGCATATTAAGCCAGCAACATTTTAGACGGTAGTTTGTTTGGGATAAGCAACAAGGGATGGCTTATAAATAATTCATCATATCCCCTTAAATACACTACGGATAGATAACCTTGATGTCTATATTAGTATATAGTAAATTTATTATATCTGTATTAACTCTATTATTGAAGAAAGTATAATCGTTAAATAAAAATATTTTTACGAAATTTATTTCCTGACGTTTCGGGTGCTTTAAAACACCCATGGTCACGGGGGGACTAAGAAGTTTGACATCCCGATGTCATAATCTTCACTTTTTGAATATTAATTTTTGATCCGATCTACGCAGAACGGGCTTACAGTATCTTGAAGACTTGCAGTGGTATGCTTGGGCTTGGATTTAATCTTGTTAATTATAGGATCCAAGCAGGTGGCTGTCCCCATGCATTCTTTTTTTTTTTAAAGGATAAGGGTGAAAAATGAGCACACAGTCCACCTGATGGTAAGTGGTTGCTACGGCCCATAGACATCTACATCTATCCTCTATTACAAATCAAAATGCAGATGCGTTTTCACCCGTAAGGACTAGGATGGGATGCCTCATTTAAAGTAAAAAGGGCTTCCGGCCACCTGCACTCACCAAGCGAAACGCAGAGGTAAACCTCTACTTCACGCTGATATTCTGTGAGGTCGTGGTACCACCCCGGTTCGAGCCGGCCCATCCGTGCGACAGCAAGAGCTGCCGCCTGGCTCTACTTATACCTATGTCTACCTATAATAAGAATATATATATTATTTATTATATATTCTTATTATAGGTAGACATGGTAAATAGTGACTGAACATCAAAACAGATCAATGTTTCATTGTTAACGAGATGAAGGTCCGTGGCGCAGTGGTTTAGCAATGAATTACTGCGCTGGGTGTTCGAATCCCGCACGGAACAAGTATTTGTATGGCCTACAAATAATTGTTCCGGGTCTGGATGTTTGTCCTTGTGCAATTTGTGTTTGTAAACTGCCTCCACGATACAGGAGAAAATCCTAGTGTGAGGGTACCGTTTTTTAAAGAAAAAATTATAACGAAATGGTACGGATCCATTTCGTTATTATTTTTTTTTACCATACAACGTCGGTACTTGCTAGTATTATGGAATTCACGTCAAAATTTAATTTTTCGGAGTATTTCTTTAAAACCGCTGGTTGTTTTAGGGTAGAATCGTCAACTTACGCAACAGACCAGAGCCGATAATTCTCGGCGCGGATAATTGAAATGCTACGGTAACAATTGACATGTCAGAGTATAATTTTAAAATGCAACAACTTTTAGCGGACGAAAGGACATACAAAAAGGTCAAAAGGACATAAAAACATTTTGGCGATTTAATAAAGAAATGCTCCGAAAAATTAAATCTCGTCTTGAATTCCATCGTATGACAAACCAGCTATCGAAACATAGCTGGTTTGTCACACGATGGAATTCAAGATTGGTGAATGTAGAAATCTGGAAACCCTTTTTACTCAAAACGAAACATCTATCTTAATCCAAGGGGGTAACAACGCATCTGAATTTTGATTCTTAATCGATGATAGATGAAAATGTCTATCAGCCACAGCATTCACTTACCACCAGATGGATTTATTCTCCAAAAAAATAAATACACGTGACAAATATTAGGATGGATAATTTATTTTTTCAACAGATTTCATAAATTAAAAAAGAATACTGAAAGTCAGTATCTTATTTTTCTGTGAAATATTCTGTCTTGATACATTTATATTCAGAAATCACGTGTCAACGGCACTCGCGACCGTATGCGCTCCGACAGAGCCTGCGGTTCAACGCCGATTGTATTCGATTTAACTGTCAATAAAATCGGGAGTTGCCAGTTGTGATTCGATTAATTAGATTAAAATTGTAAAAATTAATTAACTAAGGTTCGCGTAAAAACTAAAAATTAAGTGCGTTACCTAGTTTAAAGACCAAGATAGTAATGGTGTTGGGATTAGTGGTGACAGGGATAGTGCACGCAGTTAAAGGAAGATGTGCTCTTCATAGGTAAGACACATCATTTTATTTTTTACGCAGATCTTGGCTAATGAAATTTTAACATCTTTAATTAATAGATTTCCTCAATGTGATGTCTGATTCTATTCATTATTGTAATTCTATTAATTATTGTAATTCTATTAATATCGTATAAAATTTTCTATCTACACAACACAATTACAAAGATCGCTATTTGTTATAAGATTATTATTTCAAAATGAGAACTTGAACTTGAGCCATGACATTTGAAACTGTTAAAAACTGTAATGTTCGCGCGCTTGAACATTAATATAGCACGAGACTCGAAAGACGCCCCTTTATTGATAAAGAACTTGGTTCTACACTGAGTATGACGTTACATGCAAATTTTATTAAGACGTTTCGTTAACGTTATCTGGTATATCGCACAGCGATACGAAGCTCTACCGTTTATTAGTACCCATTGTGCCGTGTTTCGGAGCGAGCGATTTCGTAATAACGATCGCTCTTCGAGAACATTTAGATTAAAAGCTTTATTTAAATACGTTAATAACGCTTGCTTGAGACGGTATCTTTTAATCAGTCTAATAATCTTGAGTGAATATACTGGTTGTAGTATATTCATTCAAGATTTTGAAATTAATTAAGCTGGGCTTCTGCTGCTTCACTGCGACTTCATCATAGAATGTTCACTTGCTGTAATGTGTACATTATTCATTTTATTATAGAATTATGATCATTTTATTATATATGTAATAAGATAAAAATATGGAATGCCTTGGTTCCAGTAAAAAGGTTCTTCGGTTCTCTACACTCACCATACAGCAGTATTTCGCTGCTATTTTACGCTGGTATTATGGACAGCGTAAAATATTTTTCGCGTAAAATATTTTTCATACAATTAGAAATAGAAAGTTTTTTTGCAAAATTTATTTTTCTTTCGATTATAAATAATACTAATTGAATGTCACTCTTTTGTTTAAATTATCACTGACTTGAAAAGTAACTCTGTTCTGGAAAGAACCAGGAAGAAACCCAGCAGGACTTGTTTTAAAAAAAAACTATTTATAATCCTTAAAATTGCGCAATAATTAACAACACAAAACAAATTAGAAATAGTAGGTAGTGAACACCTCATTCCCATTGGTTATTATCATCCATAAATTCCTTATAGATACATACTCCTGTTATGATAATCTTTTTTATACAATACTTTTTTAATAAAGTTTTTAAACTTCTCTCTACCTCTCTACTTCTTACCTAGTTTGAAGGCACCTCCCGCTCTCTCTCAATTGCGTGCACTAACCCGTCACCACTAATCCCAACACGACTACACTAGGAAGTTGTATAATACGGCACGTATTTCACCTCTAGACGAGGCATCCTCAGGTGAAGTAGACTTTGTGATGGCTAATCGCTAAGTGGTATTTTGACGGTCAGTGGTAACTAACGTGCTAACGTAAGCTAACGTGGTATCTTCGTATTAGATTTTTATCATAATCGGTTTCAGTGATTGCCCGTATCGGATAAAATCAAAGAGATTTACAGGTTTATAGAGCGGCCATTGGAAACAATTCCATACAAATCTTTAATCTCGTGCGTGAGTAACGTTACCTAGCTTAAGGGTGCGTACAGATTAAGTAATATGTTGTGTAACTTTTGTTTTTTATCAAGTCCACAATTCAACGCATTCGCTATGTTTTTTTCCAAAATTCTTTTCTTTTATCCAAAGTTATTACACACAAATACGACCTCTCGTGGTCTCACATCCCACGTAACTAAGTGATTTCTTGTTACCTATAGGTAATAAGTAATAGATTAAAATGACTACTTTACGCTGTCTAACGGTTGTCAATATTAATATATCTTTGGTTAAAATATTACACAAGAGCAACATAATAACGCATGCAGCTCAGAACGGCTCGAATCAACGGCGACCAAGCTCTCTCCGATTGGCTTGATTCACTGGTACTGTGAAGGGATGTTGCATCCCTTTGCATTTTATCGCATTTTTAAAGGCCGGCAACGCATCTGCAATTCCCCTTGTTCCCCTGTGTTGCGGTTGTTCGTGGGTGACGGTAGCCACTTACCATCAGGTGAGCCGCATGCTCTTTTGCCCCCTCTCCTATAAAACAAAATTTACCACGGCGAGTGCTCCGAGGAATTTTTCGAATTAATTCCAGCCGCCCAATTTGACCAACGCACATCGCGACAAGACTTACGTTACCATTCACATCATCTGAATGCTTGGCGGTCCGCTACTGTGTAATTAAAACAAAAAAGGATAATTATTATATTACTACGAGGACACGCGATTGACATTGAAATTTTATTTGTTTTACAGAAGAGGGCCATAAGTGAATCTATAATTTTTTTAAACCTTAAGAGTCATTCCAACAAAAATTTAAGCAAATTAATATATTAACTTTGGCCTCTCAATACGTTTATGAAAATGTAATGTACGTACACAAAAATAAAAGTTGTTTTACAAAAATAAGTGATATTCATAATGTAAATACTAGGAACAGGCACAAGTTAGTAGTAACAGTTACTCGACTCCGCAAAGTCAGTAATTCATTATTGGGGCGATGTATACGCTTTTACAACAAAAACTCCAGAAAACATACTAAATTTGACCTGCTGAAAGTGCAATTAAATTAAGTTTGTACAAAAAAGGTTACTATAATATAATAGAATTTATGGATGATAATAACCCCTGGGAATGAGTAGATCGCTACCAGGCTATTTCTAATTTGTTTGGTAATGTTAATTTTGTAACATATATGATTTAAGTTGTTATTTTTTTTTAAGTCCCGCTAGGTTCCTTGCTGGTTCTTCCCAGGATAGAGGTTTTTTTTTTCCAACCAGTAGCAATTAAACATAAGATTGTCTTTAAATAAGTATTATTTATAATCTACATAAAATTTAAAAAATTCTGTTTCTGTTTCGTGTTTGCTATTATCTCGGTTTCATTTTCTGAAAGTCACTTTATGGTTTTTTTAACCGTATTTATCCCTTTATTTTTTTTAATTTCACGTTTGACTGCACGTAGCTTGCGTTACGTGACAAAGTTATTCATCATCATCATCATCACAGCCCTTCACAAGTCCACTGCTGAACATAGGCCTCCCCCAAAGAATGCCACAAAGCTGTCACAAAGTTATTAATATTTTTAAATTAAGAATTTCCAGTCATCCGTCCATTCCATCCATTACGGTCTATAAATCTCCATTAATGAACATAGGCCTCACCCAACTACCACCATCTCTACTGTAATTAGGGTGTTTTTTTTTTCAATAGCCTCGCGAATCATCCTAAAGAGTAATGGATGTTCTTTTTCGAGAAATTATAGTCTATCAAATCTGATATAGTTGTTGGGACGATTCTTAAAATGTAGACTTCCCAAAACGTCAGTGCTTCACATCAGCGATATGTTATTCCACGCAGGTTTTGTGATTCTTTTTGTTTGTCCTACGTAAGAGGGATCTTGTCTGCTTGGGATCCCATAATTAATAAAATTAAGTCCAAACCCAAGCATACTATTACCAGACTTTAAGATTTCATTTTCTTTTTCTGCGTAGATTGGACCAAAAATTATATATATAATTAAAAGTTAAAGATAGCCTTCGTTAACTATGACATCGAGACGTCGAACACCTCAGTATCCCCGTGACCATGGGTACTGTAAGGTGCCCCAAATATCGGAAATTAAAACGTTAAAATTAAACGCGATAAAATCCGTAATATTAACTTTCTTATATGAGTAGTGTTCGCGTAAATATAAAAAATCATTATATTAATTGTTTACCTAAATCGATAAAATCTGTGTCTCTGCAACTAACTAAGGTAACATTCTGAAAATCACAATTTTGCGTAAAAACTAATCAGTCCTAACAGTATTTTTCTGAACAATATTCTAAGAACTACAAAAATGGTTAATCAGATTTTTAGTAACCAGGTTTCTGAGTATAAGCTTTTTTAATTCGAAATTAAAGTGACTGATCTATAACTTTTTAAAAACTATCACTTTAAAAATTCGTCATTATGTGTCTAGATACACGAAATTTTACAGACCGATATAACAAGAAGACAAATGTGTGCGGGAGTGCGCGTCAAGACCTTGAGCATGGTTTTGGCGCCATTTTAAATGTAAACAGCGCTGCCTCAATCATTCATCGGTGTGAAAGTTTGTGGTCTGATTAAATAAGTCTACGCTTTTCTATAAGGCCGAAAACTGCAATTCCCCTGGTACTGCAGTTGTTCATAGTCACTTACCATCTGATAAGCCGCATGCCCTGTACCCTCTTATGTAAAAATCAGACAATTGTTAATAACTTAATGAAACATTCACAGCTTTCACAACATCTCGCGAATGTAACTACAACCTTTTTAATATTAAAAAGTGTTTTGATGCGATGATACGTCCACAGAATTTTCGTATCTTTTTTCAATCGTTAAACGATAAAACATTTTTAATGTTAATGATATTTTTATAGAATCAGGTGATAAACGAGCACACAGTCTACCTGATACTAAGTTGATACTGTAGCCCATAGACATCTATATGTATCCTCGATTAAAAATCAAAATGCAACTTGGTTTTCACCCAATTGGACTAAAATTGAATGCCTCTTTTCCCAGTATAAAGTGCCTTAGGTTCTCAACACTCACCATTCGAAATACAGCAGCATTAAGCTGTTACTTTTATGCTGGTATTCTTTGAGAGCGTGGTATTTCCCCGGTTGAGCTGATTCATTCAACCATATTATAACTGCAGTTAGGCTCTACGTACAAGGATAATATTTGCAGCGTAGCTCCATCACATAGAATTTCATAAAGAATAAAGATTTTTTCGAAAATCTAGATTATCGCTTACTTCAAAAAGTGTGTTTATCACTATTTATTTTAACGCATAATTAAACTTACTTGAGCAAGCAGCGAGAGCGCCGCGTGTTACAGTAGTTATCTTCACGCACAATCCCTGACGGGGTAGCCAGAGAGAACAGATCGCCAAGTGTCACGATCCTTACATACCTCTTTCGCTTCTTTCAGATTCATTATCTTCTTCATACATGCACGTCTAGGTATCCGAGTACTCTTGACCCTACCCTCTTTGAGCAATTTGCTCACATGGTCTTCGAAAGTTAGTCTCGTTCTACCTCGACACCTTTTAATATTAACTTTCGCGCTATATATTTTCTTCACCATTCGGTCTTCACTCATTCGCTCAACGTGCCCAAACCACCGAAGCACGCCCTTATCAATTTTGTGATAAGGTCATCTTTCAAACCTGCCATATTGCGAATCTCTTCGTTTCGCTTTCGGTCGGCCATGGTAACGCCGCACATTTTACGAAGAGATCGCATCTCCACTGCATTCAACTTGCCTTTATGCTTCTTCTGGCATACCCAGGTTTCGCTGCCATATAACAAAGTCGGTACCAACACTGCGTTATGTATTGCAAGGCGTGCACTCTTCACTACGCCTTGCCTTTTGACTAACGCAGTCAGGGCACCATTGACTTTGTTCCCGGCAGCGACATGCCTGTCCCCATCTAAATCACATCTTCCATCCCGGCTAAAAGCACTCCCCAAGTATACAATTTCATTTACTTGTTCTAGACATTCCTGATTTACCCATATTTCACACTTCGTTCTCTCTTCGTCCCTTTCAAATACCAGAACCTTAGTTTTATTAGCGTTCAAACGGAGACCTTTAATTTCACATTCCTCTTTCATACACGTGACTAATGCCTGCAGTTCTGCTTCTGATGGTGCAATAAGCACTGCATCATCAGCATACAGCAGACAATTTGCTTTAATGTCACCCAATTTCACACCCAAACAGCTATCTTTCAGCTTCTGTAAACAGCTGTCGAGATACAGTATGAACAGCCAGGAAGATATGACACAACCCTGTTTTACGCCCGTTTGGACGCTAAACATAGGTGACAGGTCATGCCCTACCCGCACACAGGCTTTACAGTCACAGTAAAGAGACTGCGCAGCCCTTAGCAATCGACCATCCACACCATACCCCGGCAACAGTTCCCACATTTTCTTCCTTACAACCTTATCAAATGCTTTCTCAAGATCCACAAAAGCACAGAAAATCTTCTGGTTAGCAGCCAGAAGCTTTTCCGTGATCATGCGGAGAGAAAACATTTGATCCGTGCATCCTCTTCCAGGTCTAATTCCGCATTGTGCCTCCCATAGAAATCTTTCCGATTTCTCTTGCATCCTACGTGTCAAAACCTTCGAGTAAACTTTACTTTCTAAACTGGTCAAGCTGATCGCCCGATAGCACCCGCAGTCAAAATGTGAACCTTTACCTTTATATAAAGGCACAATGACTGCGGATCGCCAATCATCCGGGACATCCCCCGTCCGCCAGCACAAATTGCACAGCAGATGAAAGCTGTCCCAGACGCGAGGCCCACCATACTTGACCATTTCAGCAGTAACTCTGTCTAGTCCCGCAGCCTTACCACATTTTAAACTTCGAATCGCACGTTCAATCTCTTTCATACTGATGACCTCAGTGTCATCTAGGTCCGGGTCTGGCGTACCAGTCACGGCGTCATCCCCGGATCCCTCACTAAGATCATCACACGCATACATTTCTCTATAAAATTCGCTCCATCGCTGCATGACGTCCGATTTTTCTGAGAGGACGTCATTAGTTCTCGAAAGCTCATTCTTAAGGCCGTCGCACCACTCCGGGTCCTTCCAACCTCCTTCCAGAAGAGTTTGGAGTTCTCCTTAAAGTTGTGCGACAACCTTTCGTCCGCTTCCATTCTACACCTTTCACGCACTTCCTCAATCAATGCTTTCGTGTGAACTTTCTGCAGCCTATATCTTTCTTTCATCTTCTCTCTCATATCCTTATCATTACTAGAGGCCAAGTAGTCTAACCATGCTTTCTTCTTCTTCTTTACAGCTTCTTTCACTTCATCATTCCACCATGCATCTCTTCTTTTACTACTGCCTCTTTTTATTGTTCCACACACTTCTTCCGCTGCACATATCATTCCATCCCTAAGGTTCTGCCATGTTCTTTCTACACATTCGTTTCTGCCATCGATGGTGTCAAGCTTTTCGGCTACCCTCGCATGATATTTGTCCCTAGTATCCGCTTCCCGAAGCTTCCAGCTTCGGATGCGACAGACCGACTGTGGTTCTGTCACTGCCGTCCGGTAGCGCCAACCCGCGAACAGACCCCTAAATCTAGTAATCACTAGATAGTGTTCCGTTCCCAGGTCAGCACCCCTGAACACTCGCGTATCCATAACCTGTTTTCGCAGTCGGTCATCCACCAGGAACAAATCGATCATACTTCTCTCATTCTTTCTTTCTCTAGTATACATATGGATTTTCTTGTGATTAAACATAGTGTTTGTCACAAGAAGACCCTTTTCCTTGCATACCGCCAGTATAAGCTTGCCAGCATCATTAACCCTTTTATCGCCAAACTTTCCAAGTACCGACTCGTACCCTGGTCGAGCGGTACCAACCCATCCATTCAAATCACCACATACAACAATTCTTTCGTTTCCCCTAGCCAAATCTAGAACTTCTCTTACATTCTCATAAAACTCCTCCAGCTCAGCCCTGGACGACGAAGCTACCGGCGCATAAACAGCCAAAAGGAATAACTTCGTCAGTCCCAATTTAAAGCGAACCCAGAGAAGTCTTGAGTTCACAAACTTATATTCAGTCATAACATCGACCAACCGAGAAGACAGCAGCACCCCCACTCCCTGGCAGGCGTTCTCGCTCTCCGGGACTCCGGACCATAGAGCTAACGCCCCACCAGGGAGCTCTTCAGTACCACTGCCCTTCCGTTTGGTCTCCGACATACACACGACTTCTAATTCTCTTTCTTTCATTATTTCGATCAACTCATTCGTCTTATCTCTCATGCCTCCTCTAACATTCCACGTGCCAACTCTGCACTCTGTCCTCCACCTTCCGCCGTGTCGGGCTGTGCGTGACGGGTGACGGTCCCCATCTCCGCTTTGCGCGCTGCATTCCACACCAACGGGGACGAGCTGGTGTGCGTCGCCTTGGGGGGACGCCCTAACCCTCGTTGGCATGGGTGCGCAGCTGTGTAGAATTGCAGCCCTGAAAAGGGCTGGCAGGGGTCGCGACGAGCACGCTTCTACATGACAATCATGTTTTAGTACATTCTCTATTTATTATTTTAATGGTTCACCGTGCTCACATTTGTCCTGTGTTCTTTGTTAGATTTAGGGTTCAATTTAGCATAGCGTTAAACCGCATATAATAACATAAAACATATTAAGAATTCGTTATTACGATATCCGCAGTAGAACTAGTTATGTCAAGTGGCGACTTTAGCTTGCGGAATAGTATGTTGGTTACTCTATATGGGCCCCTGCCATATGGCTCGAAGAACTGTCAACCGGTGGATAAGAAAGGTTGTCGAGTAACAGCCTCGTACCTGAGCGAAGTGTAGGGTGGACCCCCAACATATGGAGTGACGACCTAGTTAGATATGCAGGAAGTTGATATAAATCAATGCACATACGTGCGTACGCTCAAGACCGTGTTTTGTGGTTATCCTTGGAGGATGCATATGTTCAGTCTTGTGAAGGGCTGTGATAATAATGATGATGATGATGATGATATCATATCTCGTAAATGTATATTCCGTGTGGGGGTGGTGTAAGAAAACCCACTACCCAAAGGTGGATGTTATATGAGGCAACAGAAGGAAACTTACAGGGAACAGCTGCATCTTCCTGGTTTCAAGTTAATGTAATAAAAAAATCTGCGCATTTTCACGTTGTTGTTTTAATATACAACAATTATATACTTCTTTTGTATATAATATAATCTCTGTACGAGTATAGTTTGTATGTTGTGCAATAAACAATATTAATTAATTACATAAATAAATAATAGCAAAATAAGTCACTACCGTTACAAAACCTTCAGAGCGGACAAATATTCACAACGAGAATATCTCTCATTATAAAGTCACCGCAGTGGCAGCATGAATAAATACCGCGGAAGCTGGCGGGGCTTGGGTTCGTAGCGATCATTTCAGATTAAAATTTCATTCCGTTTCTGACGGAAAAACTTAGGTCGTCTTTTTCTCCAAACGGAAATTCCTGTCATATCAAACTTGTTTTTAAATTTCACAACACATACATTTTCTGGCTTATCTATGCATACATATAAATAAATTAGAATTGTCTCTCTGAAGAGAGTATTTTCAAAATTTTTGTCTATATGTCTGCCCAAGCTAATCTTCGGAATGTAATGAAACTATTTACCAATTATAATGAAACTTCATGAACAGATAGGAGCAATACGAGGAGTGATCAAGGCTATATTTTGTCTGCAAAACATGAAAATGTTTTGAGACATTGAAAAATTTATAAGATTTAGTCTTTGAGGATTATCTTAGGGATATCTTATAATGATAGTAAAAATTGTTTTTTTTTTAATAGAATAAAGGTGACAAGCGAGCTCACAGTCCACCTGATGGTAAGTGGTTGCTGTAGCCCATCTACATCTATCTTCGTTTGCGAATTAAAATGCAGATGCATTGTCAGCCGTGAGGACTAAGATAAAATGCCTCTTTTTCAGTAAAATAAGTCTCCGGTTCTCTACACTCACCATATGAAACACAGCAGCATTAAGCTGCTATTTTACGCTGGTATTCTATGAGGGCGTGGTTCTTCCCCGGTCGAGCCGACCCATTCGTGTTACAACTATACTATTAATATAGCTGCAGCATGGGTAGAGCCATTTGAAAAAATAACCCCAATTCCCAGGCGCAGCCAGGGCAAGTCGTCAGTCTATAAATATTTCATCAGCTGAACTACTAGTGTTGTTACTTATTACCGTTTCCGTTGACCATTGTAGCATCTAAATTATACAAAAGCTAACCTGCGAAACCTTTGTCTAACCTTTTATTGTATGTTTACTAGCTTCGATTATAATCCTAGATAATCCATGCTTATTTAAATATGTGACGATCGACCTATCCACAACTTAGTAATAGTACCCATATCATCATCATTATTCTATTATTTATCCCTTCACGCGTCCACTGCTGAACTGGCCTCCCTCAAGGAACGCCACAAAGCACTGTTAGAGCCACGCGGCAGCTGTTGCTGTCGCACGGATGGACCGGCTCGAACCGGGGTGGTACCACGACCTCACAGAAAACCAGCGTGAAGTAGAGGTTTACCTCTGCGTTTCGCTTGGTGAGTGCAGGTGATCGGAGGCCTTTTTTACTGGAAATGAGGCATTCCATCTTAGTCCTCACGGATGACAACACTATCTACATTTTGATTTGTAATAGAGGATAGATGTAGATGTCTATGGACCGCAGCAACCACTTCCCATCAGGTGGACTGTGTGCTCGTTTGTCACCCTTATCCTATAAAAAAAAATCTTACCAGGTAATCACTTCAACAAGTATAGAGCCGCCCTACACTTCGCCTACCAGTACGAGATCGCCACTCGAGAAACTTTTTCCAGCGTCATATAAATAGATGTAATACCATGTATCAGGACTATTTTCCGATATCAACCGGCCTCGTAGAAATATCTCCATTAAACTATTGTTAAGTGCATTTGAAATATTTCCTTTATCCTAGCAATGGACTTAAAAAACGTTAATAATGATAAGTTGTTAATATTAATGTCATTAACTTCTCTTTTGAAAGATTCAAAATTAATAGAGATCTTACATCTATCCTCAATTATGAACCAAAATACAGATGCGTTGTCTCCCCTGAGGACTGGGATGGTATGCCTCGTATCCAGTATAAAGGGTCACCGGTTCTCCACACTCACCAAAAGAAACACAGCATTATTTAGCTCCTTTTTTACGCTGGTATTTTGTGGTCCTTCCCTAGTCGAGCCGGCCCATTCGAGCGACAACTTTCATATAGTCGTAGCTGCAGTAGAGCTATACCACGTAACTTTAATTATTTGCAAAAGAAAACCGGGTGGATGTTACATTTTGTTTGTTGATCCTTGTAAATTCTGCCTTCATATAATATGTTAATTAAGCTTATACTGTAATTTTCTAACTTTGTTGGTTTCTAACAAACTTACTTCATACATTATATTAAAGGCTACAAACTCTTGTACTGACTACGTTTAATAATATTTGCTGCTTTTTTGTTAAATATTATTATTAAATATGTTTTCTATTTTTGGTATTGTATGAAAATAACGGATGAATTACAAATAACATTTTTCTTAAATATTGTGTTAAAGTTAATATAATTCTAAAGTATACTGTATTGGTTGTGTAGGATCAAAAACGCTCCTAATATTTTGCTTGTTCGTAGAATTTTGCTTATATTAGTTATGAATACTGGTTCATTATCAACCGTTGAAATTTTTTTGTAAAAACCGATTCGTGCTGATGCAGAAGAATAAGATTCACCTGCTAATTGCATCTATACAGACATAATAATATTATTAATGTCCTTTAGACCGAATTTCGGTCACAACGGCCAGCCTCAAAGGAGACTAGATATCTGCGCAGAATAGGATTATAGTGCCCGAGTGAATGCGCAAGCACAGCTGCATTCTCTATTCCCTCTCACTCCTACTTGTCCGATGGGATGGTAAACTGACTCAAATGGAGAGAGATCAGGCGCAGGAGCAACGACTTTACATGCTTTCCAAGGCACAGGGGGAACCCCTACATCTTATCGACTCCGGACAACTGAGGATTTCTTGACAGATCAATTACTGAACTTTTTGTCCCGATCCAGAATTCGAACCGGGGAACTCGTGATCAGCAATTGCGTTCACGACCAATAGACTAACAAGGCAGTCCGTATTAACACATATATGTATACAGGATAGCGTTAATTGTTAAAAATAGTAAAAGTGTGAGATCGGGTGTACAGCTTGCTCTCTTGCTCTCGCATTTAATCATTATCAGTAATAAAACAGCGTAACACACTATACATTCAGTATAGAGAAATCACAGTTCGACTACACCGTAACACGTCCCCGTCACAATCACACACCAGTGTAACGTGAGGTACGTAATTACATGATAACACCAAAGTATGCAAACCAACAGCAACACTACTTATCTCAATATAACACAGGCAGCCTCTCAGTAACACCAATCCTCCTTGCATGCACTAGAAGAATTAAAACAACGAACTGAACCACGACACAATCTTAGCACTAGTAGAATGACTACACTCATAGAATGACTCAAGCGGAATCTCTCAAGCACAACGCCTACACTGAACTTTATACTGCACTAAAAAGTGGGGGGTTTCTCGATATACCCTCAATTCCACTTCGATTCAACCGGTATTTCATAGATGCTCCGAGATACATATACTTATCGTCATGCTTGTAAGCTCCGAGGCGGTAGGCAGAGTTCAAAACGTAGCTGAGCTACTCGGACCACGTTTAGCCAGAAACAAATGAGTATAGTTGGAAATTTGTGAAAGAATTGACCCGTGACTAGCCGTCGCCTGCACAATCCCAAACCCAATATTTTTTTAGTGGTTTGCATTGACGTGCTAGATAAGTAACATGGCTGGCAGATTCTCCAAAGTTAAATGCAACGCCTCTTCACATCCTTTACCGTACACTATTTACACAATATCACAAGCACACACACACCCACATATCCAAATATTTGCGTAAACAAAACATTAAAATATGTGCAAATGCACCGTGTTATGTAGAATACCTACCTTTAAATATTCCATACATTAAATGGAACTAATTTCACGGATTTTATCGCGTTTAATTTAAACTTTTTGATTCCCGACGTTCTCTTACGTATTCCATAAAATTCTAGCCATATGTTACAAAAATATACTTATGAAGTTTATTCTTCTAACATATTGCTTGTTACAAGAAAGAGTTTGTTATAAAATTCTGTTATTTTAATCAACAATAAAAAAAGTTTCTTTTGTTATAATTCCACATAAACATGAGAACTATAACTCCCAGACCAATATGGAACAGGCAGACATGTCGTTTGATGTTATAGTATAATCAGACGCGTTAGTCAGTTTGCAATTTCTTTGTTTATGAAACAAGGCAAATAAGAACCGCTATTAAAATCATGAATACAGAGCGCTCATAAAATTCACGACGTAATATACAAAGCTTTCACCTCGCCTTGCTAGCAATTCCGCATATTCCTTTGTTGTGGTTAGCTGAATTACTATAATTAATATTTTGTTGATTGAAAATGCATTTCCGAATTTTATGTTAACTAACGTCAAGCTGTGAGTTAAAGAGACGTATTTAAGGATGTGATAATGAAGTGAATGCTGTGGTCAATAGGCATTTGTCCTTGATGCCTCTGGCATTTTTACACAGACCCGAACTGACGGTTTTCATGCCGTAGTTCGTAAAAAAGTAGCGTAGCTAATGGAAAGGATACGGAGAAGTGACAACAGCATTCTGAAAACGGTGGCAGATGATACCCATGCGCCTATTGTGGGGCATTTCGTGCGAACGACGACTCATACAGTAAATGATAATTCTTCTGGGTGTCGACCGCACGGAGTGCCTATTAGGTACATGACAAATTAGAATTTAATTTAATCTAATTTTATTTGATTTGATTTAATTTAATTTATTTTGATTTAATTTAATTCTAATATAATATAATTAATTTTTTTTCATAATACTAACACTTAGTTTTTAAGCGTTAATGTAATACTAATCCATTGATCTCTGTTGTCTAAAATAAATGAATTTAAAAAAGTTCTAAGGCACAAGTTGAGCAAAATGTCGCGCTAGTCATTATTTGTGCGGTTTTTAGGAGCTATCTACTTTTTATTTTAAAGATATATCAACAAATAAAAAACACATTACATTTCTACATAATCTTGATTCCATAAAAGCTATATCCAATTTTTTTAAAGGAATAAATATTAATATAATCTCCTTACAACGAAACCACATAAATGTGAAATAATTATTGATAACATGCATCTCCCCGTAAAGTAAGTATTATTTTATTTTGCGATTTACACCAATGGATAGGCAATTAATAATGAACATTTCTATAGTAATTTTTTTTCAAAAGACCAAAATTTGATTTTATTAAAAAATTATTTTAAAATCTGGGCGTATTTACTGCCCACGGGCTTGCTGGAGTCAGTGAGCACTGAGCACTGAGCTCTTCGACGTGAAGCCCGTGTCGTTAGAGCGTCGACCAGCGCATACGATCACGTCATATCAGTCGATAATATTATTACTTATTAGGTTATTTAAAGGTAGTATTATTTGTTTGTTTTGGGTATAATTTTTCGTATTACTTATACATATATTTGTTGTGTTTTTTACTGCGCGATGAAGTTTTTTGCGTGTATTTTCTTTGAAGTAAATGCAAATAAAAAAATGAAGCACCATTAGCATGTAAGGTTCGAATCCATAATTAACATTTCGAGAAATATTATAATTTACACTATAAAAGGCTAATTCAATATTATCAGTATAGTAGTGCGACTGCTGATCATGAGTTCCCGGATTCGAATCCTAGGTCGGGCCAAAAAGTCAGTTATGAGTTTTTCATTTATGTTCTAAATTATAATTAGTATTACTAAGTTATAGTTTTTTGGTAAAATATAGTATATTATTTATTGCTTGTTTTTTCTTCTTTTTCAAAAAATAATTGAGTACATAAGGTGTTCTATACTTATAATTCGGTAAAAAGTATCTAAGTAGGTACTAATATACCTACTTTTTACTATAAACTAAAAATTTTTAAAACTAAATTTAACTAAAAAGACTAAACTGACCATTTATTTTTTAACTCAAAACAGGACATAGGTTTATTTATACTCTAAAAACTATAACTTTATACAATTAGTGTTCACTATAAAATTATATTCGGTATAGACGGTAATTATTAAATGCAACATATTTTTTTTAAATTAATAATTACATTTGTCAGTGGATTAAATTTGCTTTAATAAAGTTGGTGATGATTTTAAATAAGAATAAAATTCTGCTCAAGTTTTTTTATTGTTATCTTTGTTAACAACATCGCCTTTAGAACTGGAACCGTAAGTGTTTCTTTCAGACGTCCACAATTTATTCAAAATAAAAAAATACTCTTTCTACCGGAGCATTTGTACCAGGTAGACATAAAATATATTCGATTAAAAAAAATTATGTTGAAGATTGTTGACTTTGAATACTTCCATCCAACGAGTTACGGGACAATTTTGTCTCCCAGAGCTTTGTTTGGGGACAATGGGACAGGTGACCGAGAAAAGGGACAGTCCCGTTCAAAACGGGACGAATGGTCACTTTAGCTAAAACCCGGCGACGGCTCCGTGGCGCAGTGGCTTAGCAGTCAGTTGTTGCGCTGGTGGCCGCGGGTTCGAATCTCGCACGGAACAAATATTTGTATGTTCCGGGTCTGGATGTTTGTCCTTGTGCAATTTATGTTTGTAAACTGCCTCCACGACACAGGAGAAAATCCTAGTGTGGGGGTAAGGTTTTTTTACAATTGAAATTGAAAGATTGAACCCTTATACTTCTTGTTGATTTTTGTATTACCTTTATTAAAGTTACGCTTATGTATAAATAAATATAATTACGTATGTAGAAATAAAATTGATTTTCATCCTCATCAATCATTGGGGTGAGGATAATGTCTGCCAGCATAAGTAATAAGCAGGCTAAGTTACAAGGTGCTCAGTTCAAAAATTAGTAGGTAGGTATATTACTTTTCAATACGTGACACGTAAAAATTAACAATAATCAAAAACACATCTACGAAACATCCTATTTATTTATTTATTCTTTATTGCACCAAATACTTGTACAAAAGGCGAGCTATCTATTTATTTACCTATAGTGAATAGGTATCTTTTAAACTCACAATTTTCAATGCTTCATTTTTAATATATAATTAATTATAAAATTTAGTAATTAGATAATATATGAAAATACATAATTCTAATATAATGCAACTAATATACCGATTAAAAAAAATTAAAATACATTTATCGTTGTACGCTGTGTGTATTTCCATAAATTAGTTCATTGATGTTGAAAAAATAATACTACGTTCGTACCTACAATAGGTGGTGGCGTCTTACATATTTCAAATAAGCAATATATTGAAGCGAGCGACGCGCCGCCGGCAAAATGCTCAAGGTCGTTCGCATGGAGTAGCCAGAATCACGGTGACAAACGAGCGCACAGTCCACCTGATGGTAAGTGGTTGCTGTGGCCCATAGACATCTACATCTATCCTCGTTTGCGAATCAAAATGCAGATGCGTTGTCACCCGTGAGGACTAAGATGGAATGCCTCTTTTCCAGTAAAATGGGTCTCCGTTAAGCTGCTATTTAACGCTGGTATTCTGTGAGAGCGTGGTCCTTCCCCGGTCGAGCCGACCCATTCGTGCTACAACTATACTACTAATATAGCTACAGCATGGTTCTACCACGTTGTGTACCTATATTAAAATAATTTACGAAGGGGCGCAACTTTGATGCGTGCTCATTTTCAATTAGTACGCCTCTGGTTGCCAGCATCTGCGTTTCCATCCGATTACAGTGTGGGTGTCTTCAAGGCAAGAGTGAGTAGGCTTTTGTTAAGTCAGCGCGCTTCACCATCTTAGGCTACAACACCACTTACCATCAGGTGGGATTGTGATTAAGCGCTGGCTTAAAATTATAAAAAAAAAGATTCAAGAGAAAACTTTTTTATTATTTATGTTATAAACACAACCGCAAGGGTCATGGGCGGCTCGTGATTTAGGAAGTACGGTACGACTTAGGAAGTACAACCATCTCAAGCAAACATTGGCCTAAGGCGCACTGCCATCCCTGAAACAATATTTACATCTCATATATAGGGCTGTGCAATATTTATGATTACGTTATTTTGTGGGTGACTATGCAAATTGTGTTACATTATATTATTATTTTAGCCCCGGGCGACATACTTTATAAGCCAATATTTCGGTAACCAAAAGTCAATTACCGCGAATTCAAAATACGCGATAAACGTATCACGAGTACTAGTACGAGTAGCGCGAGATGTAGCCCGCAACCATTGAGTCATATGTACTACGTACTAGAGAAGCCATTCCGAACATTGACTATGTTCAACTGAACTGTAGTGCAATCCATACAAACTAAATTTTGCGTAAATTGAAGATTTGTGAATTCCATAAAATAATAATTATTACATTTTATTTAGAAATATGTTTGTTTAGATTAAATTAAGACATTTTATATTAAATTCTGATATTTATTTTATATTTATATCTTATTTTATATTAAATTAAAGTATTTGCGCATGCGCGACTACTACTCCCGCGCATGCGCGAAGACATAGAGTAGGACACAATTTTTGTTTGGAATGGCTTCTCTAGTACGTAGTACATATAACTCAATGCCCGCAACTTATTACTTCCTCGCTCCCGGTGAAAACATTGCATACCTAAGAACACCTCAAATACTTTGAAACTCAATTTTCATAAATAAACCTATTATATTTGTAGTTCAATAATCATTAAAGTCTGAAAAGTGCTATTTTTATCACTCACTAACTCACTCATCATATACCTTGTAGGCATCTAGGTAAATTATTAGGAGTGTACAAAGTAAAAAACCTAACAATTGTAAATTATTGATATTCGGTGTTGACAAGTGTTCATACAATACAGCACTCTTTATTGTACATCAAGAAAAGATAAAAATAACAAAAAAATAAACAAACAAAACAAAAAGATAACAAGTTAAAAAAAACAAGGGGCGTTCTTATTACTATATAGCATAGAAGAAATCTTCCAGATATCAAAGAAGAAGAATAAATAAAAAAAATAAGAAAACAACAACGGGTAGGGTTCATATTCGGTGTTGAAGTTATTGGTGCGGTTAGTTTCAACTTTATAATTCTGTTTATTGCTTGCAGCACTGTAAAAGTAAGTTAAAATAAAAGTTTTATGGTTAAACCATTACAATTTACACAGAAGTCTTTCACAACAACACATAAAGAGAACAAGGTGAGAAGATAGGCATGCAAAGTTCACATTAACAGCAAATAGAAAGTCTGGAAAGATAGATCAAAAATAAGAAGTCTTAAGCGAACGTATTAACTACAATAATTATTTCTTATAACGAGTAAATGGGCGAACAGTATGGCATACGAAAACATACTGGAGGCGCAGTGCGAGTGAAGATGACGTCGAGCCAGCAACAATAGCCACTGCTAATCTTTATATACATATAATTGAAATGAAAATTTCTTTAGGCACGTTGGAAACTTCTGAATGAAGAAAAAACACTGAACTCTTGAAACCGTCACGCTCAGGTACATATATACAGATGTGTGTGTAAGCTAAGAAATCTTCACTTCTGACATGTAGTCCTACGACTGACAGTTTTTTTTTTTGTAGTACTGTCTGGTTTTAATTAGAAACCCCTTCTAACAACTGCAAGACTTTAAGATGTTATAAGTTCATATTGCGTAGATCGGAACAAAAATAAATAATTTTAATATGAAAGTAGCTGTGGTTATCTATGACATTGGGACGTCCTACACCTCAGTCCCCTCAGTGACCATGGGTGCTGTAAAGTGCTCGAAACGTCGGGAATATAAAATAAGTTAATATACGCGATAGAATCCGTAAAAACTAGTTTTATTTAAATGTTTATTATTCGCGTTAATATAAGAGATCACTATTTAAAGTTGTTTATGAAGTAAATTATATAATACTAGCTGACCAGCCAGACGTTGTTCTGCCCTTTCTGACGAACATTTGTTTTCCTAAAAAAAACTCCAGCAATAAAAAATTGAGGGTCACTTATCGGGATAAAAACTATCCTATCTCTCAAGTTGGACCAAACTGCACACTGTGCAAAATTTCATTGAAATCAGTTCAGTAGTTTAATAGTTCATCGCGGACAAACAATGTGACACGTAATTTTTATGTATAAAGATTATTATTTTATATACCACACACCAATAACTTTGTCGACATTTAATTCTTATAGTTAGTAGTTCAAAAATAGAAAAGTAAACATTAAAGGTCTCTAGTTAGAATTGAAAATGTTTTTTTTTTTATTTTATTATATCCCTCCAAAATATAAATGTGGAAAGGATGCCCAGTTCGCTACAAAAACTTCATAGCAAAGTTACCGTCTATGTACGTCCCACTGCTGGGCTCAGCTTTCCTCTCATTTTGAGAAGGTTATGGAGCAATTAGAAATGAAGGTCACGATGTTTTACTTCACCGTCTAGCTTATATTAAGCCAGTACTTAAAAATGCAAACATCTATTTTTTTTTATTTTGTTTATTTATTATTATTTCTATTTTATCAGTGCCGACAGGGATCAGAACATTGGTTGCTCGCATATTGTGAAATTTTCTTGAACAACCACGGTTACTGTTTTCATTTTCATTCGGTTTTTTACTAAGCAGGGCAACATAGGCAGTTTTCATGAAACGTGAGAAAAACTTTGATTTTAACAGTATACTGTTGTGACGCAGACAAAACAATTTTTAATTCAATACTTCTCCTTTTAGTTTTAAATGTGCACAATACTCATTCAACTTCTTTTATGATGAGTTTACAAAGTTGAGTATGCTGAGATAAAAAAGCGGCTGCGCGATGCGAGTTCATAATCTCGGGGTGATGTGCTTTTCAACAATCATCTGTGTGTGGCTCCCCCCTGTACTAGAAATTATGACAGTCTTTATTCCAACAAGCCTGGCAATTCTACCGAAAACATTTACTGTACTAGTAATTCATAATAATAATCATTAAATCCTATGAAAGTCTACTGCTGTCGTCAATAAGAAATCGCTATGGCCCATCTCCTGGTTTGTTTTAGTGTTACTTGGAAGTGAAGAAGTAGTTATTCTTACTCCGCCTCAAGGTAAATTCTTCACTGATAGGTATGGGTGTAAATTTTTGAATGTCATCTTATTTTTATATAAGATATGGGTAGTTCATAAATCAGTGGCTTGTACATAATATGAGGTTACAAATATAACTATTTTTAACTAAACTATGAATAAACTTGGATGCACTAACCACGAATTTCATTGTTTGAGGGTCTAGTTTGTATGATTATGTATAGTATAATATTAAAAGGTCCATAACATTCAGACGCTTCAAACTTCAACTAATATGATCAATATTGGTATTATATCATTTGAAATTGGCACATTCATTCTCCACAGGATTACATTTGCAATATTTTGTGGTTGTGTGTCACACGCAGACATAACTCGGATATTATGTTCGTAGGGAAAAAGTGTTTTGGTTGCAAATAATTTATTTTCGTTCTATTCCTAAGGTTTGTGGATATGATATAAATAGAAATAGAAACTTTTTATTCAATATAGATATGTTATAAATAATATTTCTAGAAAGTCACTTTATTTTGAATAACAGATCTGTCGTAAACAGAATCAGCAAGAAACCCAGCGGGACTTTCCCAGGGGAAAGAAAGAACACTTTACAATCATAAAGTAACACAATAATTAACAACACAAAACAAATTAGAAATAGCTTGGTAGCGATCACCTCATTCCCAGGGGTAGTTATGATTCACAAATTCTTTAATACTACATTAACTCTTTTTATACAATCTTTGTTTAATAAAGCTTGCAAACTTGGCGGAAGACAGATTTTGTGTGTATGTATCTGCTCTCTTTGATCATGTCGGTTTGTCGTCCCATCAGACTATGAGAGTGTGGGAGTAGAAAGTGTATCCGAGCTTGTGCATACACTTACGCTTAGTATTAGCTAGACTCCAGTTGGGACTGGCCGCTGTGACTGAAACTCAGTCTGGAGAGTAGCTATATTATGCTTGCAGCACGAATGGGTCGACTCGCCCGGGAAGGACCGCGCTCGCACAGAGTAATATGGTAGAATAATAGCAGCATAGTCCTGCTGTGTTTCGTATAGTAAGTGTAAAGAACCAGCAGCCTTTTTAATTGGTAAGGAGGCAATTCGTCTTAGTTTTCAGGTGTGATAATTCATGCAATTTGAAACAATACAATTTCCTTAATCGAGGATAAATTTGGGTTTTTTGCGTCTCTATTGGCCACAGCATTTACACATGTCAAGTGAACTGTGAATTTAACAGTGGTAGAGCCACGCGGCAACTTTTGTTGTCGCACGGATGGGCCGGCTCGAACCGGGGTGGTACCACGACCTCACAGAAAACCAGCGTGAAGTAGAGATTTACCTCTGCGTTTCGCTTGGTGAGTGCAGGTGGCCGGAGGCCCTTTTTACTGGAAATGAGGCATTCCATCTTAGTCCTCACGGGTGACAACACATCTACATTTTGATTTGTAACAGAGGATAGATGTAGATGTCTATGGGCCGCAGCAGCCACTTACCATCAGGTGGACTGTGTGCTCGTTTGTCACCCTTATCCTATAAAAAAAAAAAAAAAAAAAAAAACTCTGTGCTCGTTTATCACCGTTATTTCTATTAAAAAAAATCTCCACAGTAAAGACTAGAACTTAAAAAAATTCAGCGTTTAAATATGCGGTTTTACTCGTCCACATAAAATATAAGATTTATAAAACATACTTAAGAATCTCAACAGCTAAAGTATCGTTGCATTTTCTTAACGAAGATAAAAGCTAATATAAAAGTGAATTAGGTCCGCTGCAAAAGGAGAGTGTTAATGCACTAAGATTATGAAGTTAAAAATAATTTCTTGAGTGCTGAAACTTCTGCTTGAATTACTTTTAAATTGTATATTTCGAGTCTTAAAATAGAATATTTTTATTACCTACTTGTTAGAAAAATAACTTAGTACTGAAAAAAACCTGTAAAAGTAAATCAGATGGATGTTTTTTAAAAAGTTATATTGCCAAATTTATAATACAGTTATTTATATGAATTGTTATAGAAACAACTTATTAGCGATCATCTTATTCCCACGGTTTATTTTTATTCATTAACTAGCTGTTTCCCGCGTCTTCGCCCGCGTGTTATTTGGGGTTTTAATTTTTTTGCGCGGTACTCTGATGCTTTTTCTAAATAAAAGTAGCCTAAGTTACTCCGTCCAGCCGTTTCGGAGATTAACCGGAACAAACAGACAGACAGACAAAAACTTTAAATATTGTATTTTTGTGTTCGGTACTATCGTATATACTTTTATGCAATTAGTAAAAAGCTGTAATTTTAGATACAGAGCAACGCGAGGAGGGATCTAGGCTGTTTTATCCAAAAAAAAATTGCATTTAAAACAAGTGACCAACCGCCTTCAATATAAATTATAAAGGATAACTCAAAAACCACTGGTCAGTATTTGGTCAAATTTATATAGGACCACATGAGAATCATCTTTCAAATAAAAAAATAATTATTAAAATCGGTTCACCTAGAAAAACTTTTGCGGTAACACACATAAAAAATACAGTTTAATTGAGTACCTCCTCTTTTTTCAAAAATGGATGAAATAAGAATGGTCCTGAATCTAAACATCCTATCCTATCCAGGTGAAACCGGAGCAGGTCGCTTGTATATAATATACACAAAGAGAAATTATAACTTTGATCTTGTTAAATAACAGGCAAGTAAATAATTAAAATAGTAATGAGTTAACTGAAATCCAGAACTTTGCTATCTTCATACACAAAATGAACCCAAGCTATGCTAAAGTTGTAGTAATCTATTCTTGTTAACAGGTAATAAAGTGGCAACGTCACCGTAAGCTGCTTCATATATAATTTCACAGTTGCTGGCAGGCTGCGACGTAATGCTCATTATTTTGCTTTTAACGCCGTAGTTTCAGTTGCATATAGCTCTTATAATTAACATATGAACGCGGTATGTCCATATAGCTCGCATCGCACAAGGGAACGTCAAGCGTGATTATTTAGTTCAAAAACCACTCTCACCTATAACTTCTGAATTTTCATATTATAATATCATCGTCGTTACATAAATTTGGCTTCCATTATGGCGAAATTTAATTTGTTTCTTCTTAAAATTAATATAAATACATATATATATATATAAATAAATATATATATATATATATATATATATATATATATATATATATATATATATATATAAATTTTCAACGTGGTAGAGCCATGCTGCAGCTATATTATGGTTGTAGCACGAATGGGTCGGCTCGACCGGGGAAGGACCACGCTCTCACAGAAAACCAGCGTAAAATAGCAGCTTAACGCTGCTGTGTTTCGTATGGTGAGTGTAGAGAACCAGAGACCCTTTTTACTGGCAAAGAGGCATTCCATCTTAGTCCTCACGGGTGACAACGCATCTGCATCTTGAGTCTTTATTGAGGATAGATGTAGATGTCTATGGGTCACAGTAACCACTTACCATCAGGTGGACTGTGTCCTCATTTGTCACCCGATCCTATAAAAAAATAATAATAATAAACCTGCTTTTATTCTGTAATTAATATAAATAAACCTGATATCAGAAAGCCATTTACATTCTGGAATTGAGGACAGTCTTATAATATATAACGGATATACACTCTTTTGGTTAGGATAGAAGAGAAAGGAAAGGTGTAGCAGTAGTAATGTATATAGCACATGACATTAACAATGTTATATCAAAAGCCAACAAATTATAACTCATTGGTTGAGACATTGTGGTATACGCTATGTATATTTAGATTTAATTTTGTCTTGTCTTTATCGTCCTCCCTCAAAGGTTTTAACAAGTACTGATGAAATATTATTTAACACTATAGAAAAGGCAACTTCAAAGCAGACAATAATTATTGTAGATGATTTCAACTTATCAAATATGAAATGGCCTTTCGATAATTTTTTTCGGATATGACATACTAAGTGAAAGCTTTGCACCAATGTATTCAAATACGTAACAATGAAGAATCCCTACTAGATCTGATACTTTTTTTTATGCAAGAGGAGACAAACGAACATGCGACTTACTGCGGTTACTCATATCATATTAGTATGATACGAATAACCCCCTCAGCTCAATATAAGGCAAATATTGCCATATTATAGACAGACGCTTCAATTTTATTTATTTGTATAGAAGAGTAACTAAGATTATAAAACTTGATATCTCGATGGGCGGACGTATCATTTTTGCATAATTGAGTTCACTTTTGATCACATCGTCCGGCATAACACATCTCGTAACTTATACCTTACTTGTTCGATTACAACTAATTAATTAGGGTTTTGTTTTGTGTGTCCCTTGTTTAATACGCTATGCTCTTAATTCACTGAATTATTTATGTGGGAAACAACATGGCCGAATGGGCACGAATTGTTTACAGTAATACAGAAGAGATCGAGATCTACGATCAGAAAGGCGGATAAATTATTTAGAAAACACAATTCAAAAGGTTACGGTAACAAAATCGGGTTTAAATTGTCAAAGATATCGTGTAACATACAAATAAAATAAATATACAGTAGAATTGTGAACATATAAAAAGTGTGAAAATATAAAAGTATTTATACCCGAAAGAATTTATGGATGAAAATAACCCTGGGAAGGGCGGGGGTTAGTCTTCTCCTAATTCTCACATTTTTACATTATCAGTAGAACTAGATTAACACCTATCCTATCCTGTCTGGCGAGCAGTTTGGCGAATGGCTATGCGGGAGAGCGCAACTCGTGTTGGTCCCAAGGGCAAGTCGGAGTAAATCTTCCTTCACGTGGTTGTCGCCTGTTATTTGGTCTGGTTTAATAGGAAACAGACAGAACAGAAACACTCAGACGATCCTCATTTTCTTTTCTTTTTATAGTGGGGGGGGGAGTCAAGTCGCAAATGGTGCCCACCCGAGACCGGGGCGATTCGGGTAGTATTTAGCCCTCTCTTCGGCATGCGGAGCTCTGCTGGGGGTGACGGAAGAGGTACGGCTGATAGCAGCTGAGATAAGAGCCGAAGAGGCCCTCTCTCTCTGCCAGAAGCCTTGGAACGAAATTCCTCTGACCAACCCTCCCCCAGTTCCGAAGGCGAAAAACACAGTCGGTCTGTGGAGGAATCCCCCAAATCCCAGCCCAGGAAATATGTGAAGCTGGCAACGGAGGAGAAGAAGTTAAACTTCAGTGCCGTAGCTGGCTCCGCGCGTGACGGAACTCGCAGTTCGAATCCTATGAGCATGGAACAGGTGCGGATGGTCCATCGAGTACTAACGCAGGCTATTGCTAAGACGGCCTGTGGAGCGCAGCCGGGAATGAGGCCAAAATTTTCGGGTTTCACCCACAATCCAGGTTAGATTATGGTAACGAGCCTGAATAAGGCAAGCCAGGAAAATCCTCCACCGTAGGGACGAGGAGAATGGGATCCTTGTAACCTTTTCTCTAGACGATCCATTGGCGGAGGCCCTCTGGGAGGCGTCATCCTTGGCTTTAAGGTGGGCTCTGACGCGGCAATGGAGCCTGAACCGCCACACTTCCAATCCCCCAGCCCTCCGTCTCGAGGGATGAGACTGGAACGTCATCTGCGAGAGTGACTGAGACACAAGGCGCAGATCTCGCCTCCGTCCGGTGGCCTCCGTTGGTGTCGGCCAGAGAAGTGGGAGCGGTAGACCAAAAGGTACGGCGAGGGTCAAGAGTGTCATTAAATGACGTCTTCGTCCTAAGCAGGCGAAAACGATCCCTTCCCCCCCCCCTCCCTCACGCCAATAAATGGCTAACCCCAAAGGTATCGCACTCATATAAGAGCCTTGGATGGTCAACTGTCAAGTTCTGGGATTGTCAGCTGCCGGTAAGATCTTAGTCAATACTAAAGGCAGTAGACCCAGAGCTCGTATAATCTACAATAAAAATATTGAACATTTTGCTGTTCCAGATTATTGCAATGACGACCAGGTTACAGCCTTTATAAATCTTAAGGGATGCACAGGGGCCGGAGTATTCATTTGCTCAGCCTATCTTCCCAGAGAGAACCCAGATCCTGCCATCGACTTAGAGCGAATGACGGAGTTCGCTCGTAAGCACATCGCCGAACTTGTGATGGGATGTGATGCTAATGCTCACCACACAGCATGGAGAAGCACTAACATCAACGAAAGAGGTGAGATACTTTTTGACTTTCTCATTTCCAATCGCCTGGTAAGCCTAAACTTAGGATGTACACCAACCTTCGTAATTCGTGCTAGACAGGATGTTTTAGTTATAACCTTTGCTACCAATAACATATCCAGGCGGATTTTTGACTGGCATGTAAGTAGTGAAAACTCGATGTCTAATCACAGACACATTAAGTTTTAGAGCATCACCAACTTATGAAACTGTTGCTTTTAGGGATCCAAAAGCGATCTCCTGGGAAGTCTACAGAGATAGCCTAAGGAGGAACTTTGAAACGTTTCCTAGAAACATAAAAACGATTGAAGGTCTGAAATTAGCGCCGGAAACGGTAGCCGTAGGTATCCATGAGGCCTTCGAGGACAGTTGTCCCGTCAAAACCAAGACCTCAACACGAAAAGTTCCTTGGTGGAATACTAAGCTAGAGGAGCTTAGGGAAAACACCAGGAAACTATTCAATAGGGCTAAAAAAAACCAAGCAATAACCAATTATGATATAGAAATGAGGAAAACTAAGAGAGCATCGTGGACGAAGCTATGCGAGGAAGTTGAGTCTTAGCGTCGCATTGCGAGACTACACAAAATGCTATCGAAAACCAAACCTAATCAGATCGGGCTTCTTAAAAAGCCTGATGGTAACGTCAGTAATGGTGAAACGGTACCACTGGAGCTACTAGCGTCAACCCATTTCCCAGGGTCACATTTTTATGTAATTTCTTTAGCCTCGAACTCAGAGCCCTACGAAGGTCTTGTAGTGAGGACTGTTGTAGGGCTGCAAAGATAATAAGGTCAAACCTGGTGCAGTGGGCTGTTGACTCCGTTAAACTATATAAGACAAGTGGGGAGGATGGAATAATGCCCTATCCTTCTTCCTTATCTGAGCAAGTTTTGCATGGGGATATATTCCAGAACGACGGACAGTTGTCAAAGTTCTATTTATACCGAAGTCTGGTAGAAAGGGCTACGCTTTACTTACCAATTTATACTAAGCGCTGGCTGCAAATTTCACAGTACGCTAGCAACCCAGGTTTGATCCAATGAAATTGTTAATTGCAATTTTAAACGCTGATTTACCACGTGCTCGGCGGTGAAGGAAACATCGTCAGTAAACCTGTATCTCTGAGAAATAAGAAAAGCAAATATTTCGAAGACATGTAAAGTTCGCCAACACGCATTGGGACAGCGTGGCGAACATTTCCCTGCCCTAAAACCCTCTCAGAAATGAGAGGAGGCCTGTGTCCACCAGTGGGAAGTAGGTATATATGCTGTAACTTACTTTAACTACCAAGCTATTTCTAATTTGTTGTGTGTAGTTAAATTTTCAAAATAATTTATGATTGTAAACTGTTTTCCAAAACAATGTCCCGCTGGGTATCTTGCTGGTTCTCCCCAGGACAAAGGTATTTTCCGAAACAGTAGTAAATTAAACATAAGAATAACTTTCAATAGAATTAATTTGTAATCTATTGTGAATAAAAAAGTTTATATTTCCATTTCTGACATGATTATATTGAGTTAAATTTAAACTTAATCATATGTATACTTCCGACGGTTCGAGTGTTTTGTAGAATCCTTGATTATAGAGGCACCGAAGTGTCCTACGGTACTACGTTGGATCTCCCTGCCAATTATTTTACCGTTTATGTAACACCATGCAATTAGGAAGTCAACAGTGAAAACTCTGTTCAATTTTCATGAGAATAACCACAATACAATCAAAGCCAAAAAATCGGCGTGTGGCTGTGTCATTTACACGTATGCACGTAAAACACATGGCCGTGGTGTAATTCTAATATATAACAATACTGCTCTATGACGCAGATGCTTATCATGGAGTTGCAGCGCTGAGGGCCGCTGGTTCGAATCCCAAACTAAACAAATATGGCCTACAAATAATTGCCATAAAAAAGCCATTGTTCTGGGTCTGCCCCCACGATACATGAGAAGATCATAGTGAACAAAGTACAGTGTATTTACGTCAGAGCGCGCGCAGTCAGTATTTACACGCTGACCCAAATTAATATACTAATAATAATAATAAAGCCTCTTTATTCCTTTATAGAAATTAATTACAAAAACAACAATTATATGTACGCTTAGAAAATAAAAAAGGGTAAAGGCCGTCTCCATCTTTTCCCACTCTTTTCGGTTCTGAGCTTTTGTTAGCCATTTTATTCCTGCTGTCTTTTCATTCTCATCGTCCCATTTTTCTTTCGATCTTCCTTGTTCGCGTTTGCCTGTTGGTCACCCGTTTAGACCATTTTGTATCAGTAGCTCGTGCTACATGACTTGGCTGACCCAAGTTATTTTATCTATAATATAGCGATAGCTAATAAGACAGTTCAAGATCGTTCACCAACCAAACCGCGTATGCTCATTCCATTAACCATTATCATATTACCAATTATTTTGATATATTATCCTGTCGCAAATACTTTTACCATTTTTACCAATTAATTTGTTGGTCTTACTTAATTAACGTATATGTAAAAATCGTAGTTTTTACATAGTTTTTTATTAATACTCCGCATCTCAGTAACCAAATATTTACATATGAAAGTGTAATATTGCGCTCGCTTAGTCATATTTTCACATAATAAGCTACCATCTGCGATTCATAGAACTCGTAATCGAGGAAGTGATTACCGAGCGGATGTTGAGTGCAGCGCGCTTCCTCTTCCGGTTGGTTATACTGCCTCTCAAACTTTTAGGCATTGCGTTATAGCTATTCATTTAAATCCATCCATCCCATCAATCACTAACAAAAAACTAGATACACAGTCCCATGCAAAATTTCTCTAAAAACTGTCGCAAATTGCTTTGACGTAATTCTAGTTGGATTAAATATACATTAATGTAAATTCGACCCTAACTTAAAAGTTGTATTCACTGCGTACAAATTAAAAGCGCACCCAAATGTTCGAGTGGGCGCTCATTCGGTAAGGACATTTTTTGTCACTGATTGTGTATCTAATTTTTTATTAGTCAGCGATGAACTATCCATCTATCCATTACCATTGGCGTTTCCGTTATAGCCTATTAAAGTCCACTATCAGTAGTGATAGGCCTAGGAGAATATAGAACGAAGACATTTGTATGGCTAGTAGGGCCCTATATCCCATCTCCCTCATAGATTGCCCCGCAGGAAAGATTTTGCCGGCAACTGCAAAAATCAATTAAAAGTGGTACTGACCAACGTCCGTAGTCAAAACTACTTTTGCCTGATTTTTGCACTCAAAAGTGGTTTTGACCGGTTAGGAGTTTTGATTGTAATAGACACCTATTACATCTCAAATTTTTTGTTAAATAAAAGAATTTTTTATACGTGGTAGAGCCACGCTGCAGCTATATTAGTAGTTATATATAGTTACAGCTATAGTTGTAGCACGAATGGGTCGGCTCGACCGGGGAAGGACCATGCTCTCACAGAATACCAGCGTAAAATAGCAGCTTAACACTGCTGTGTTTCGTATGGTAAGTGTAAAGAACCGGAGACCCTTTTTACTGGAAAAGAGTCATTTCATCTCAGTCCTCACGGGTGACAACGCAACTGCATTTTGATTCTTAATCGAAGATAGATGTAGATGTCTATGGGCCACAGCAACCACTTACCATCAGGTGGACTGTGTGCTCGTTTGTCACCCTTATCCTATTAAAAAGAAGACTAATAGAATTCAACTTTAACTTTTAAATTCCAGCATTATGGCCCCTCAATAAAGGGTGCAAGTGATTGCAAACGCAGTTTGATTGAGTCAATTGTCCTTAACAGCGTTCGTATCAAATGGATTTAAAAGAAAGAGATAATTCAGTGAAGAAGTAATTACCATTAGGAAATCAAATATTATAACATCGTAATTTGCTCTTTTTCGTTTGGTTATTTTTTTTATATAATATGGGTGACAAGCAAGCACAGACCACCTGATGATAAGCCCATAGACATCTACATCTTTCCTCGATTAAGAATTAAAATGTAGATGCGTTGTCACCGCTGAATATGAAATGCCTCGTTTTCGGTAAAAAGGGTTCGCGGATTTTCTACACTCACCATACGAAAGACAGCATGCATTTTTTTTTATAGGATAAAAGTGACAAACGAGCACACAGTCCACCTGATGGTAAGTGGTTGCTGCGGCCCATAGACATCTACATCTATCCTCGTTTGCGAATCAAAATGCAGATGCGTTGTCACCCGTGAGGACTAAGATGGAATGCCTCATTTCTAGTAAAAAGGGCCACCGGCCACCTGCACTCACCAAGCGAAACGCAGAGGTAAACCTCTACTTCACGCTGGTATTCTGTGAGGTCGTGGTACCACCCCGGTTCGAGCCGGCCCATCCGTGCGACAGCAAAAGCTGCCGCGTGGCTCTACCACTGTTAACTGCTGCACTGCACTGCATTAAGCTACTATTTCACACAGGTATTCTATGAGGGCGTGGTCCTTCCGCGGTTATGCTTGCAACAACCATCATAAGACTGCAGCATAACTCTAACACTTATAGTACCGACTAGGTAATTAAAGGTACCCTAATTCTATCTACCGAAAGGTACATAGAATTAGTCATTTTTATACTTACCACTGGTTCAGAAAATACCTTGTCCTGGGAAGAACCAGGAAGAAATCCAGCAGGATTTTTAAGACATATATAACTTTACAATAACTTTGTAAAAATTTAAATGAATTTTAATAGAACCAGCATAACTACCGCATTCCCAGGGGTTATTTTCATTCATGTATTCTTAGATATTATAATAACCCTTTTAAGGTTTCCGTACCCAAAGAGTATCCAACAGGATCCCATTACTAAGCCTACGCTGTTCGTCCATCCGTCCGCCCGTGTGTCTGTCCATCCGTCCGTCCGTCTGTATCTCATGATCCGTAATAGGTAGACATTTGAAATTTTCACAGAATGCGTAAAAATAAAATTATTAATTAATAAAATTGAAATAAATTAAAAATTAAAAGAGGCTCCCCTAGTAGATACACGTTGTACGAGTATTACGATGGTACGGAACCCTTCATGCGCGAGTCTGACTCAAACTTCGCCGGTTATTGTACATTTTTTCTTAAATAAACCTTTCACACTTGCTTACTGACAAACTTTGAAAATTTTCTGGGATTTGTTGTAAAAGCGTATACATTGCCCCATAAATTAGTAACTGGCATTAAAAGACTTTGTTTTGTTCCTAATGTTTAAAATATAAACATGTTTATTCTTATCAAAGCTATTTATGTTTTTATATGCATTACATTTTCATAAATATATTGATTGATGCCAAAATTAATATTTCTATTTCTTTTCAAATTTTCCACGATGGACTCTACAATTCACGTTATAAATCGCCAAGCCACGCTACCCCTTAGTAAAATTCCATAATATATTACGCTATGAAAGTAACTAAAATAAACAAATCTAGCTGCCTCCTGCTCAACATTAGCCACCCGCCCCGGCTTTGCCTGGATAGGACCTATTGATGTTGCATGTTTTAGTTTAAAAAAAAACAAAGACAGCTGATATTTTATATATTATACGTTATTTAAAAAACATCAAGTTTCTCTAATATAATATAGTATATCCTCGATCCTTCATTGCTCTCTATTTGTTCGTAAATTTTCGTCACAATCGGTTCAGCCATTCCGAAGATTGGACATTCTTATTCTTGCCATTCTTTCCACTGAACATTCGGTTATTCTAATAAGTAAAAAATACTCAGATCCGTTCATGGTTATGAATAAATTAAACGTAGTCGCTGCCTCGGCTTTACTTAAACCTAATATAAATCATGCTGCATCACCAATGAATTATGCATGCACACTAAATCAATTAATCGTAGACATGCTGTTTCTGAATTAGTTGTGTATTAATTTTACGATGTCACGTGGCCATGACGTCATGAAGACAATGTTAGTAAGTTCTGGCAACTGTAAAAGTATTGAACTGTACCAAAAAACGTTGAAACCATTCGAAGAACCGTTCGAATTCAAAGTTTGTTCTTACCTCTTTGCATGCGGCAATTGAAACTCTTCAATAGAGATCACACCAAACGGGCCAAAGGACTAAACGGCATTCCTGACCGCATCTGGGTGTTTGCCCTCAAGGCGTAAAAACCGAAACAACGCGATTGAAAGAGCGACTGGCCCATCCGACGGCAGGAAGCAGGACTTTCGAGGCTGTTCATTCAGTTTTCAGACACAGACTCGGTGAGCAGGCGCCACGGATCATTGACTTTCCGGCTGCTGCAGATGCTTATTGGGCATTGTTGCTTTGGTAAGCACCTGTGCAATATTGCCAGAAGAGAGCCGACAACTAAGAGCCAACACTGGGTTAGCGATGAGGACATGGCACAGCATACGTTTGAGGAGTGCCCGGCTAGGGCTTAGTTGCGTTGTGACCTTGTAGCTGTAGTAGAGAACGAACTGCCGCTCCCATCCCTAATTAAGGCTATGAATCGGTGCGAGAGGGCGTGGTACGCCGATGTTGCCTTCTGTAAGCAAGTAATGTCACAGAAGGAGACTGCGGGGAAGGAGCGGGAAAGAACGGCAAATACCCCAAACCGCAGCCAGAAATCCGAATGCCAGAGGAGAGCACTCCTCCACCCCTAACACTTGAGGCCTAGGCGTCGGACAGGGGGGTTTTCCGTCATCTTATAGCACGGTCTCAAGGTGGTGCGTACGTCGCGTTTCCAGTGCACTCTCATATGCAGAAGGAGGGAAGAACTCCAGCTCTAATCCACGGCCCCGGCAAAAAGCGAAGCGATGAACACCGCGAGATTTTAGCCAGTAGGAGTCCAGCATAACCTGCCTATCGCGAGAGCGTTAGTTATTTGAAGTCAACTTTACTTTTTATTTAAAAATATAATTTTTAATGATTAACATGCAACTCAAGCAAACATTTACATTTTAGCTTCAACCTCTTTACGTAAATGTTTCATTATAACTTTCATTATTACAAATATTTGAATGAGTTAAAAGAGCTTAAAGCGCATAACTACGAGAATATTCAATTCAAACTGGTGCCGTGCATTGAGATTCAGTGCTAAGAAGCTTATAAAACTATTTTATGACAACACGTCTAGTTTCGAAACAAAGAGAACAGAGTAGTACATTAAGTATCACCTGTAATATGTAATACGGTTGAAATTTTCAAAACTATTTATTCATACTGTGGCTAAAGCTAAATTTCAACCGCCGATTTAACGCTTGCACGGTGTTAAAAATATAGTTATGAGGTTATCTGCATGCTAATGCACACTAAAAGAGTTTCAAAATAGTCATTCCAAATTCTGCTGCGTATAAGGGTAAAAATCAACCAATTTCATCCATCCATTCATCCATTATATCCTACAGACAAAATTTCTGTCACGGCGACCAGTCTCAACATAGACTAGCCATTTGCGTAGGACAAGATTATATTGCCAGATTGTATTCGCAAGCACAGGTGCACTCCCGGTAATTCGACACCGCCGGAGAGAGATCAGGCGCAGCAACGACGGCTTTACGTGCTTTCCGAGTCACGGGAGTGAAAAACCGCCAACTTATCGACTCGGGGCTGCTACAGAGAATTTTTCGACAGAAAAACCTTATAACTGATTTTGACCTGACCCGGACTTCGAGCTCGGGACCTCCTGATCAGCAATCGCAGTTAAAACCACTAGACCAATGAACAATCATTCATCCATTACAAGTTATAAAAGCGTATCGCTGAACATAGACCTCCCAAATAGATTGCCTTATATGTGATTTTACTATTGTTGACGCTCTTGACAACGGCAGTTTTTTGTAACTTTGAGCTATTATCAGGATCATGGTGCTGCTCATTTCCTGGTCCAGTTTCCCTCTATCGTCTCTTACGACAACCACCAGACGATATGGGGGAGTAGATATACACCGCCAATACTGCTGTTTAAATATAATATAAGCCTAAAATAATATCAAATTAAAATAATTTCTAATTTATTTAAATTTCATTGGTGCCAGCGGTGATTGGTACTGGGTTGTTCGCGTACTGGGAAATTTACAGCGAGCCCCTGAGCTACAACAGCGCTTTCATTAGTAATTCTGATTTACCACGTGCTCGGCGTTGAAGGAAAACATCGTGAGGAAACCTGCTCGTCTGAGAAATAAAAAAAAAGTAGTGAAGTTCGCCAACAAGCATTGCGCTGCCAACGGACATTTCCTTGCCCTAAAACCCTCTCAGAAATGAGGATAGGCCTGTGCCCAACGTATATAGGCTGTTACTTTACTTAACTTTACTTATTTAAATTGAAATAATGCCAATCCAAATTAATCACTGACATCATTTAAAATATTATTGGTTTTAAATGGTGATTCGGCACGAAAAAAACAATATTTCGATGAGTGTCTAATGAAATAACGAATTTAATGTCACGAGAGTAATGATTTTCGAAAGAATGTATGTATGTATAGCACGCTCTGTAGCCTAAACGGCTTGATGGATTGCATATGAGGTGCTGTTAGATTTGCCTATTGAGAGTGACAAGGTTCTCTTTTCAGTCAAGTTCTTTTTTTATTACTGTTTTAACTTTTAAATTTGTTTTGTAGTCTTTGGACAGACTAGTGATGGGCTGTAAGAATCAAGACTATAATGATGATGAATCAAATAATGTGTGTAGGATGGCTTGTTTAATAAACAAATTTCAAGAACCCTTTTCTAGTTCATTTACTGAAAAAATCTTTTTCATACATCATTACCTCGGTCTACAATTCGATTGACTTTAATTTGCAATTGATGTCGCTCTTATGCTCGAAAGAATAACACTGAAATTTATTGACCGTGAAGTGACTTAATTAATTGAATTTAGATCTCTCAATCAATTAGTGGTAAATAAAAAGTATTTCGATAACTTTTATCTTTAATTTATTTGTGAGTTTTATTCTGTCATTTGTCGTGAAGCGACAATTAAAAAAAAATAGAACCTAACCTAAGTACAACAAAACAACAAAAGTAGAGCCAGAAAACAATATATTTAAATTTTTAAAAGGTATTTACAATTTTATAAAAAAAAATGAAATGAGGATGATGATGAATGAAGTGAGAGTACAATTAGATTACAAAAAAAAATATAAAGGTAGGAGAATAGGGGAATAAAGAGATGTAGTGGGGCCTAAAAGTCGAAGCGACACACGTTGCGATTGTAGAGGTAGGTTTCTTAGCAGCGACGACACACAGCGCCTGAAGCCAGCACACGCCGGTTGCGCTTGTAGAGGTAAGTTTCTTAGTAGCGACGGCACGCAACGTCTGGAGCCAGCACACTCAGCGTCCGGAGCCGGCGCACGTAGCGTCTGGAGTAGGTGCGCTCAACGCTTAGAGCCAGCAGTTGCAGCGCCCAAAGGTAACGCCGGCGGTAGGTGCACTCGGCGCCTGGAGTAAGTAGTCGTAGCGCCCGGAGTAGTGTGGCCCCCGCGCTTGTAGTAGTCTCGAAGCGACTTCCGAGGTAGATGGAGGCTTGTAGGAATCCGGAGTGGTGCGGCTCCGCGTTTGAAGAAGGCTTCGCCGAAGACTTCACGTGTAGGTGGAGGCTTGCAGGATCCCGGGGCAGTGCGGCCCCGGGATAAGGCCTTTAGGAGATACTTCCAATTCGCGAACTGAAGCGAGACTGCCTTTCTTCACCGATTGTTCGGCTTTTATACCTTTCTAGAGAGAACGGAAAAATTATTTAAATTAAACGCAATTTTTTTGTAAATGGTCAAGAGAAAAAAGTATTTATGTGGAATTATCGAAATAGGAACAACAGATCGGTAGCAAATTTGAATATAATTACTATAGCAACGAAATAAATAACAATATCAAAACATGTCAAATATTGGTTTTAGGTTTATAATAAGAAAACGGTAAGATTTAAGTGGAAAATGAGATATTATTGATATAGGAAAAAAGGTAGCGCAGCTGCCCACACAAAGCCCAAGATTGTAGAGTTACGGAAAACTAGCTAAAAGATCGAAAGAAGGTAGACTCCATTGACACCAATTTAAAAGTGCTGATAATGTGAAAATACGAAGTAGAAATGATTTGTTATTGTGTTCTTATGGTTTAAAATCGTTACAGGATCCTATGGAAATAAAGGTGATGTAAAATATCCAGTTTTGAGGTGAATGCAGAAAATCGAAACAGAATGGAAAAATGAATTTAAAATAATGTAAAATGATATGTAAGTAGCATAACACTACACATTATATTATATTGTACACATATTATATTCTTTTATTTTATATTTTTATCTTCTATTCTTATCCGGCGCGTCGGCTCAATTGCTATAATCCTTCTGTGGTTTAAACAATGTTAAACTTTAGAATTAGAAAGCCTATCAAAGATTATATTATTTCATACTACGTATTCAGCGAAGATATTACAGATTATAAAATCGAAGTTTTGTGCAATATTTTCCGAGAATAATATACTTAAAATATTTGTGTGAAATTTTTAACGATTTCAAAATATTGTACAGTTGTAAAATAAATTTAAAAGTGTTATTTAGACAATAAAAACAACCTATTCACAAAAATATGGTAAAAAAAAACTTGCGTATGTTTCAATTAATGCAAATCGTTTGTAAAGGTTTAGAAGTACTCGTAACATAGTGGAAAAGCTCCCATCATTTTCAAACAGCAATCATGCTAAATATCTATATCATTATCATCATCATCATTACAGGCCATCAAACGTCCACGTTGAACACAGGTCTTCTCCATAGATCCATAGGTATTATATGGGGCATATTTTCCATAGATGCCAGGCTTAGCAAGCGGTTTGACAATGTAGTTTTATTATTATTTACACACGGCAACAACACGGAAGGAAATTGCTTCATTAAAAGCAATTTGCAGTTTCAAGAAGTCAAGCAATCGCTTACTGATGTTTAACTTTGAGTGATTTCTGTGCTTTCACAGTCTGTGAGCTTCAGGGTTGTGGTAGTTAAGAGGCTATGTGTTTGCTTGAAATTTCACTAAACACAAACAATTTAAGTTCGATCCCCGCTAGCATCTACAATTTTATGTGCTGGAAAATTGCATTTCTGAGAAAAAAAATTCGAAGACATGTGAATTCCACCAACAGCGCGTTGTACTGATTACTCCGTCTCCGAATTTAGAAAAGGCCTGTGCCCAGTAGTGGGAAGTATATAGACTGGAACTTTACTTTCAAAGCTATGAATCTTTGAGATGCAATGAGATAATATACAATCAGATAGAAACTACAACATATTGTATGATCATTGTGTTAAAGAAAGGTAACACTTCGTTTGTGTCGATGATATAATGATCTACCATCGACACAAAAGAATGGATGAATACTAATTTGCTTGCTTGTAAGATTGTTAGATTTCTTGCTTTTTCAATATATTTCGTCTACGTTATTGCATGATTGCAATATGCGCTTTTACAACAAAAAGTTAAAAAAATCAGAATTTTCGACACGAAGGCTAGTCTCAATAAAGAACCTTGAAATTAAATTAGAACACAACTATTTTCCGACCAAGTGTTAAATTAAAACATTGATTCAGTAAGTAACAATCTAATATTGATAAAAATCTAATATTATACGAGAAGGGTAGGGTTGGGTGAATTAATATTGCATATTCATGTGCAGTGTATAATACCCGTGTGTCCATGTATGATGTACCCACACCATTTTTCATAATGTCTAAAAAGTTTTTATAATAAAATATAAAACTAAAAACTTTTAGAAAAATTTTACAGCTAAAGTTATTTAAGAATCCATTAAGCTCTTCATAAACTGTTAACTTGATATTTTTATGTGTCTTTCAAGTTAAAAATTTATCCCGCGCTAAACGAAATACTTTGAATTGAAACTACTAAATCTCTCTAGACATCATCTTCAACAAGTTTTAAAATATCATTATTAATTTACAATTACTTTGACTGCTACGGTGGTCTAATGGTCTTAAACGCAGTTGAAGATCATAAGATCCTGGGTTCGAAGAGAAGCGAAAGAGAAAAGAATCTCAGTCAAGACATTCTCAGTACCAGCCCGCAGTCAAGTTGGCGGTGCCGGTTGGTGATTCAACTCGGTGTCTCGGAACGCACGACAAGTTGTATGTTCTGCTCCTGATCTCTCTCCGGTCGTGTCGGATTGCCATCCCATCAGACTATAAAAGTGAGCGAATAGAGAGTGCACCTGTGCTTGCGCATACACTTGTGTACTATATTCACAAGTCCTGAGCAGATGGTCAGTCTAAGTTGAGCCTGGCAACCGTGACCGAAATTCAATATGGAGGACATTATTATTATAATTTACAATCGCGACAACTAAGCTTCGCCAGAAATATTTGTTTGGAAATAAGTGAGGAACCAAAAATAAAAATAATTGAAAAAAATATATATTATGTAATAACTATTGACCGTATTATAAGAAATCCTTCGTTTCTTTTTTACTTATAACAGACCTCTGCTGGATATGAGCCTTTTACATTGTGGGAAAGTACGGATCGGCATCGCAATATTAGACGTCTCGCACTATTGAAGCTGCACCTGTCACAGTTCTGGGTATTTTACATCAAGCGTAAACGAAATGGTTATAACACAACCTATGGCATAATAGCAATTTCCATATTATATTTTGGATTAAAAACAAAAAATAAGGACGTATTACATGCTGTATGTTATATTCAAATTCTGCTGTCTCTTCTCAGATTTGAGGTCTTTGCGCACACGCGCACACGCGCACACGCGCACGCGCGGCACACACACACACACACACACGCGTGCGCGCACGCACGCAAGCACACACACACACGCATGCACGCACGCACGCACGCACACACACACACACTCACACGCTCGTACGCAAGCACGCACGAACGCACGCACGCGCACGCACGCACGCACGCACGCACGCACGTACGCTCGCGCGCACACACGCACGCACGCACGCACGCACGGACGCACGCACACGCACACGCTCACGCACACGCACACGCACACGCACACGCACACGCACATGCACAAGCACACGCACACGCACACGCACACGCACACGCACACGCGCACACACACACACACACACACACACACACACACACACACACACACACACACACACACACACAAACTCCTAGAGTAAATTAGATATTTTTTTCTTTCTTTCATGCATTAATTTATACAAAAAAAATATTTTTTTGCTTTGTTTTAATTTAATCGAAGTCCTATGTATTTAGCGGTGTAAACGGAGTCAGTCAATGTTCTTGGTTCCTGCGATACAAGCCTAGAGATTAGTGCAGAAACCAGTGTATTGTTTAATTATGTAATGTCTTTTGGTTAAATAAATACATTTTCTATTCTATTCTTTTCTATTCTATTCTGTTTTATTAAAACATTTATTATAATTTTAAATTTAGAATTAAGATAATAATTTTAAAAAATACATAATTTACATTGTCAGCTCAGTCCAACAAAGAAAGATAGTCGGAGCGCTGCATACATTTTATGTGCTGCTAAAACCATACTAAACTTCTTGAAACGCACTCACGCACACATCTTTCTTCTTTCTATCCTTATTAGGCTGTAAATATTCACCGCTGGAAGAGCACATATACCACGTTGCTGGTCGCAAATAATTTAGACGCATAGTATACGTGCATAACTTTTTAAACCATTTGAAATGTACGCAGCGCTTCGTCTTTTTTCTTTGCTGGTCTGAGGTAGGCAATAAAAAACATTATACCAAATGGAAAACTGGAATTCGCAATGGCAAAGACAGAATTAATTTTAATTATTTTATCATTTTAATACTGTTACAAGTCCTTTTAGCAGAAAGCGTACACAAAAGAAAATTTTAATTAATCCCATGAATTAATTAAATTTTTCAATCAATTGTTTTGTTTAAAGAAATTCATTGAAGTGAAACAGAATTTACGATCAAGTATTTGTCTAACCGAGAACCGATTCATTTGTAAAGGGTTGGCTGACTGGCATTGTATTTATAAAACTGAACAAAGATGAACTGTTCTGCCAGATCAAGTTTTTTTTTTAATTTCCGGGAGTTTTTAATTCAGTCGGAAATCTAGTAAGTATATTTACGAAATTTAATGTATGTATGAACCCAAAAACAAAAATTGTTTAATTAGAAACAGTGATGTGCATTCTGCAAATATAAGAAACAAGCAGTTATTAATATCAGTTACCAGTCAATATGAACATATTTAATAGTGCAACACATTTTATTGCAAATTATGACTAAAAACTCAAATGCTGCTCAATTTTAAGATGCTGTTAAGTCTCGTGCCGTCTCTATCAGTTTAAGTCAAATCAACTTTTACACTAAGAGACTTAAAAACATCTTGAAATTGAGTAGCATTTGAGTATTTGGCCATAAATGTTTTAAAAAATCTCCGCTGGGTTCTTTGGTAGTTTTTTCCAGGACAGAGGAGTCCGCCAGCCAAGCCAGAGGTAAAAAAATAAATGACTTTCAATAAGTGTTCTTGTAATCTGTATTGAATAAAACATTCCATTCTATTATTCTATTTTATTCTATCCCATTCTACCCTATTTTATCACATTCTATCCTATTTTATTATATTCTACCCTACCCAAGTCCAGTCAAATTTCCGAGACGAGGAATAATAATGGGAAAATAATTCCAAAGTTAGTAACAATCAACTTATATTTATTTAAATTTTATTTGCCTTATGCACAGTATTACAAAAAATAATTAATTATAATTACCTATATGCAATATTAAAAACTATGATTAAAAAAAACTAAAACTAGTAACTTAATTATCATATAGTCCTACTCCCAGTGGCATCGTGCCAAGAAAGCTGGCTGCGTTTCCCGCTGAATGGCTATACTTAGCCTTTGAGCGAGAAAAGAACTATACCTCTTATCAACAGCAGCAACGACCAGTCGCGGATACAGTTCCTTTAGAAAGTTCACCGCACCTGAACCCCACGGACCGACAGTCTCTACAACAAATGGCACAAATATGTTGTCATCTCTCAGAGGCTCATATTTGCGCCACTTACTCAATTCAGCTACCTCTGATGCCGCCCAGCTCTAAAGGAGGTACCCCTGAGATGAGAGGCCGCCAAAATGTCTACACAAGTAGCATCCCACACTATGACTTTACCTCTCACCCAAGGGACCAATGTCATACCGTCGGGTCTCCTGCCATCGTCTCTAAATATTCCACAAAGCTCTAAAACCGAGGGAACATTTATAGAGACAAGAGCCCTTCGGATGACATCGTTCAAAGAACCGTGAAAACCTACCAGCACTTTTCTTACATGAAAGTCCGTGGAGCCCAAAACTTGTCGACGCTGCTACCACAGTGTCACTGATGGGGTTGACAAATCACCGGTCCTAGTCGGATTCTTACGGCAATGCGCAAGCTTTCCCCATCAAGTAATGTGCCGAGATTACTTGATGGTAAAGTGTGTAACCAGTGACTAGATTCCTTAGTCGAAACAGCTAGAAGGCGTGCCTTATCTTGGTCACTATGGAAATTATGCAACAAATCTATCTACACGCTCTGTACCAACAGAAGATTCCATTGTTTTTAATGGTTAACTTCCAGTGGAACATTTTCGCCGGGACAGAGCGTTCGCCATATATGCCCTGCCTTGGTAGAAAAGCACAGTTCTACTTTATTATTTAAAATTTTGTTATATAAGTCACTAACACTATGCACGGAAGTGCATAGTGCACTAGAAAGATTTCTCACACCAATACCACCAAATTTTATTGGTAAAACAGCTTGAGTCCAGGTTGTTTTATTTAAGGTTAAATTTAGAATTTTCTCTCTAATCTATAATCTATAGCCATTTTAAGATTATTATCAATATCTTTTAAAGTAATTTATAAAAAAAAAATTATCGATCAAAAAATTAAAATGTCAACAATCAGTCCATCCATTACAGCTTATCGAAACCCACTGCAGAACATTGACGTTCCTCATAAATTGTCAAGCGTGACAGCCGGTTTGGCAAACGCAGTTTTTTATAATTTTCGACGCTGCTGCCCGTTTCCAAATCAAAAGATTTCACTGGATATCAGGGTGTACACTGTTGTGATCCTTGAAGGGTTTAGAGAATCAGTATCATTACAGGTTGTCAGGAAAGACCTCAGAGCTGATAACATGTCTGGAGCCTTCTTCGCTTGAAATAGTTTGCAGGTGTCTATTGACTATAGCCACTTTACTATATTATATGTAACTGTAAACGTTCCTTTGACACTAGTTTTATAAAAAAAGATAGACAGCGCTTATTTACTTTTTTTTAAAGAAATTAAAGTAGATTAAACGAAAACCGCGCCTTCCGTAGCGACTTAAGAAATAATTTAACGATGCATAAGTTGCAGATTTGCTACTTTAAAATAAAACAAAGATCTAAAATAAAAAGCTTAGAAAGTAAAAAGAAATATTAAAATTTTAACACCACCGAAGGAATATTAATCTTGGATATGATAATTAAATAAAGCTTTCGTTCACCTTTATTATAACAACATTTATTTTATTAATAACGTCTGGGCGCGACGTGACTACAGTTGTTGAAAACCTCAAGATTTAGATAATAAATTTTTGTCCATTTTATATGTTCTAAGGACCACGCTCGACTAGAGTAGGACTACGCTCTCACAGAATACAAGCGTGAAACAGCGAAATTGTGAAAAGCAACGTGAAAGCCGTGTTTCGTATGGTGAGTGTAAAGAAGCGGAGACAAAAAGGGTCTCGTTTTTACTAGAAACGAGGCATTCATCTTAGTCCTCAGGGATGAAAGAATCTATATTTTGATTCTTAATTGAGGATAAAATGTAGATGTCTATGGGCCACAGCACCCACTTACTATCAGGTGGATTGTGTGCTCGCTTCTCACTCTTATTTTATAAAAAAAAAAAGGTATTTCGAATCCACTGATATGTTAAGTCTTTGCCTAGTATCGTGTAAGAGAATAATAATTAGCGGTAGAAAAAGTAGCAGCCGTATTTACTCGTATTTTCAAAAACTACAATAAAGATAAATCGTTATTTATATATTTGAACTTAAGTTTTTAAATTTGGCTACTCTTTGAAAAATAACCCTGTGTATAAATATACACACATTTAAAAAAATAATAAGATGGCAGTTCTTAACAATTGTATAATATAGAGAGCGCAGTGCTAAAATTTTCATAATTACATGCTTACAACACTTCAAAGCCAAAAATTAACACACTTCAATCCACAAAAGTCGTCATATCGCTTCGAATAAAGAAGGTCACAAAGAAACATGCAAGACCCTCCTTCTGGGATATTGGGGTTCAAGAAATACAAACATTTTATAAATGAAATCAAAAATAATGAAATATGAATCAGAATCAGAATCAGAATATTTATTGCCAATAAGCTGTGTATGTACAATTTGCGGGTGACATTGCAATTAAATGTTACACAGTTTACTCATATCGGGTATGCAATAATTAAGAAATAAAACTTTATATAAATTAATGTTTGGTATTAAAATATTCATTTAAATTATAAAACACGTTATATATTAACCACTTCTTGAGGTGTATTTTAAATCTTGGCAAGTCCATAGCTTTTATATTAGGTGGCAGATGATTGAATATTTTAATACCTGTACAAAAAGTGCTCTTATAATACATGTAATTATTAATTTTAGGTGTACATAAATTGTTCTTATATTGACTACGTATTGGACGTGAATTCAAGTTTGATTTAATCTGAAAATATTTGTTATTCTGTTTGATAAAAATTGAAATTTCTAAAATGTAAATATTAGTAAGAGTGAGATAACCTTTTTCTTTGAATACATTTCTTAGAGTTTCGTCTGAGTACATATTATAAATGATCCTCAGACTTCGCTTTTGTAGAATAAATGTTGACTGCACGTTTGTAGAATTACCCCAGAAAATAATGCCGTAAACTAATAGAGGGTATACCTGGCCGAAGTATGCAGCCCTTGATACATCAACGGAAGTTGTTTCTGCTAATATGGATAATGCGTAACTATAGCTAGATATTTTTTTGTTTATTTTTTCAATGTGGGATTTCCAGTTTAAATGACAGTCTATGGTGACTCCAAGAAAATTAATGTTATCAACTGTTTCTATTTGGGTGTCTTTATCTGCAATATTTAAATTTAAAGATTTTGTTTCGTAATTTCTGAATTGAATAATTTTAGTTTTTGTTAGATTTACGTTTAAATTAATTTTATTAAGCCATTCGACTGCTATTTTTAAGGTTTTATTTATGTTATTTTCAAAATTCATTTGAGTATCGGGTATAAAGATAGTTGCATCATCAGCAAACATAACATAAATGCAACATAAATCAAAAAGCTGCTTAATGTTTTAAATATACATACATTCCACTTCCATCCTGTTAAGTTATTCCCGCAATCCACGTTATCTCCTGTCGACGTTCCGCAAAAGATAAATTTTCCTTTGCATGCGTAAAATTTATAATGCTAGCAAGTGTATTTATTCAGAGGCTAACAACCACTACGAGTTAGCGTGTACAACAGAAAGCAGGACATCGTACATCTTTTTTATTAAGTCTAGATATAATAAAAGATTATAATGGTCCTTTTGCAGATTAGTTTTTTAATTATTTCAGCCAGTACTTCAATACAATACCGTCTCATGTAATATGTGAAACCTAACCTTGAAGACACTCGGATTTGCATCGAAGAAAAACGGTCAGTATTAACTGTCCAAAGTGCTTTGACTGTGGTTGTCAACCCAGGTGGGTGGGTTTGCCAGGTGCCAAGCGTGACAACAGTGGTAAAATCCTCCCCATGATGCAATATTAGGGTAGTAATGATTTATCAACCTAATCCAAAAAGTGTTTTTACCGGTAGACAGTTCTTTTTGGATTTTTTGGGAATGCGACTTTTAATGATCCATTTTTTTTTTCTTTTTGATAAAGTATATATTTGTGTGCATTTTTATAATATATTTTACAGAAATGCACACAGTCCATTTAAGATCTTTTTTACTTATTATAAGCAAGTGCTTTACCACAATCCCACCTGGTGGTAAGTGGCTATGAAATCCTAGATCAGTGGTTCTTAACCGGTGGTCCGTGGACTGCTGGTGGTCCCTAGAGGCACCCAAAGCGATCCGCAGAAGGCATCATACAATTCTCTCAGATTTAGAAAAGTGTACAACTTTCCTGGAGACAATACGTTATACAAAACAATGTGTTGCTACCTTAAAAAAAAAGTGGTGCACAATGATACCCCTTTCGATATTTTTTGTATGTATTTTATTTATAGAACAAACTCAAAAATTAACCTTTATATCATATTTAAAAGATGGTGGTCGATGACAAGATAAAAAAGTCGGTGATATGGTCCCTCATTCCTAAAAGGTTAGGATCCACTGCCGTAGATAGTAAATCGCTGTCTTAGCGTAACAAAAGCTTATATAGTATTCTGTCGGAAAAACAGACGCCGGCAGATTATTAAGCGATGATAAGTGAATGATGTGTGCTGTGGCAAAAAGGCAGTCCATCTAAGCTCTCAGGGGCTAGAACGCATCTGTATTTTGATCCTTAATCGATGATAGATGTGATGAGCATGCAAACTTTTTTTAATATCGCCCCAAAACGACAAAAAGTTGGACAAAATGGACTTAAATTATTTCAGATTTTTCATACGAGTTACAATAAAAATGCATTATATTGTAAAATATGATAGCCGTAACTATCTAGCTGGTCATTTGGGTTTTTTCCTAGCTCGAGTTAACGAGCGTGAATATCTGCGAGTATTATCCTCTTAGCACTTCGTATTATTAACGTTCGCTTAAATTGCGCCATTGCGAATGTTTTAATTCCCGGTTACATTGCTTTAGTCTAGTTATAAATTATAACTGCGGTATAATTTCGTTATATTATACTCTAACATACAATAAAACTATTATATATGTAGATACACATAACCTTACGTTATCCATCATCCAATATCACCCATGTGTACCGTAAGATGCGACAGAAGGAAAATAGACCAGAAGAGGCAGCAGCGCCTTCCTAATAACAAAATAGAAAACATCGGTTGTCACTTTGATTCTTGGTATGCAGCTATGGCAAATATATGTATGAAGCAATCTGTACATGGTAGAGCCATGCTATAGATATATTAGTAGTATAGTTGTAGCACGAATGGATCGGCTCGACCGGGGAAGGAACACGCTCTCACAGAATACCAGCGTAAAATAGCAGCTTATCACTGCTGTGTTTCGTATGGCGAGTGTAGAGAACCGGAGAGCCTTTTTACTGGAAAAAAGTCATTCCATCTTAGTCCTCACGGGTGACAACGCATTTGCATTTTGATTCGCAAACGAGGATAAATGTAGATGTCTATTGGCCACAGCAACCACTTACCATCAGGTGGACAGTGTGCTCGTTTATCACCCTATCCTATAAAAAAAATCTATGGGGGACGACTCTATTCAGCCGTGAACGTTGATAGGCTGCAACTGTAACATAACCTATCATTAAATACTGTGCGGCGAAATAGAATCCATCACTCCGTATTATTTCGTGAACGTGTGAGGGATTACTGTCTTACATATTTTTTTATAGAGTAAAGGTGACTAACGAGCCACAGTCTACCTGAAGGATTGCAAAACGATTCCAAAATACAGATGCGTTGTCACCGCTGAAGACTAAGATGGAATGCCTCACTTTAGGATAAAGGTTCTCCTGTTCTCTATACTCACTAAAGGAATTACAGCACCATTAAGCCACGCTCTCACAAAATGCCATTTTACGCTGGTATTCTGTGAGAGCATGGTCCTCCCCGGTCGAGCTAACACATTCGTGCTACAGACATGGTATACCTGCATAATCGTTCTAACACGTATAGATGTAACAGAACGGGGACTCCTGAGCATAGGCCTCCTCTCATTTCTGAGAGGATTTTGGGCAAGGAAATGTTAACTACGCTTTGGGGTATTTAACATTTCCTTGTTTATTAGGTTGGCTGCCCTAATGCGAGTTTTTTTTTTATATGATAAGGGTGACAAACGAGCACACAGTCCACCTGATGGTAAGTGGTTGCTGCGGCCCATAGACATCTACATCTATCCTTTATTACAAATCAAAATGTAGATGCGTTGTCACCCGTGAGGACTAAGACGGAATGCCTCATTTCCAGTAAAAAGGGCCTCCGGCCACCTGCACTCACCAAGCGGAACGCAGAAGTAAACCTCTACTTCACGCTGGTTTTCTGTGAGGTCTTGGTACTACCACGGTTCAAGCCGGCCCATCCGTGCGACAGCCAAAGCTGCCGCGTGGCTCTACCACTGTTAACTACGTGTTGGCGGACTTCACATATTTTCGAACATTTAGTACGAATTTATCAGGACACAGGTTTTCTAACGATATTTTTCTTCACCGTACATCAGCACTTTAAATTGCAACTAACAATTTCATTGGTGCTGGCAATAATAGAACCCTTGCTTACCCAATTCCTTACGTACTGTAAAATATACAGCGAGTGTTTAGCCTCTAATCTACTACAACTTTATTTTTCATATACCAGCGGTAAAATTAGGCCGATACTAGTGATAATAAGAGGCCCAGGTCCTGTGGTAGATTTTTTTAACACTAAGCAATTTAACAATCTCAAAGTAACAATGTTATGAAAATAGTTCGAATTAAAACTTAATCCCCTATTTTCTACTCTTGGAGGTAGAATTTTACTGAGAATTAAAATAACACCACTCTTCATATATAGCTCATTATATTATATACTTTTATATGATATAAAAAACAGTATAAATAAAATCGGTTCACTCGTTTCCGAGAAATTGAATTATACGTATGTTTGTCACTGAACAAACAGTTGGATCGATTTCGATAATTTTTTGTGAGTCCCTAAATGGTTTACATTCACAATTGGACCCGGTAGGTGGCGCTGTTGTCGAGATTCAGAAACCATCCGTGCGAATCCGGGACAGACAGCTAGTAGGTAGATGAATAAAACTTACGAATCGGATATAAAAATACATTTGGAATCATCAAGCTTAATATTATACTAATTTATTCATTCATTCATCACTACAGCCTATCAAAAGTCTACTGCTAAACGCACGTCTCCCTAAAGATTTTCTCACATGCGACATTTGCTATGATTTCTTATGTTTACGCAAACACTACACATTTAAATTAACCGGCAACGCATCTGCGATTCCGCTGGTGTTGCAGTTGTTCATGGACGGCGGTAATCACTTACTATCAGGTGAGCCGTATGCTCGTTTGCCCCCTTTCGTATAAAATACAACTAACGGATTTTATAGCGTATATTAATTTATTTTATATTCCCGACGTTTCAAGTTATTTACAGCACCCATCATGGTCACGGGTGAGACTGAAGTGTTCGACGTTTCATTGTCACAGTCAACCACGGCTACTTTCAGTTTAAATTATTATTTTTAGTTCCGATCTACACATAATTAGCGTATCTTGAACTATTGCTGTTGGGTGTTGGGGTTGGGATTTAATTTTATTAATTTTACGATCCCAAGCAGATAGTAGCACCCAGCCATCTTCTCTATTGTATTTAGGATGATTTTTTGATATCTATAGCTTCTCGAATCATCTTTGGAATGAATCGGTATCCTTAACGAGGATTTGTGTTCTATCAAATCTGATGTAGTGACAGGGGCGATCCTGTACGTGGGCCCTGACTGCAAACTTCCCGGGGCATTGATTCTTCACATCAGCTATGTGTTCCCTTATCAAACTCGTGAGAATGTCATTATAAGTGACGAATTTCGTTTTAAATAAAATTTTATCTGTTTCTAGAGTATGAAAAATAAGAAAACAATGATGCAGTAGTTTGCTCTTTCATTTGTGCACATTTTTTAATTTTTCTACTTCAATGAATATCCGTGGTTTGGTTTAAGGCGACACCGCGAAAAAATGCACCTCCTTTCATCGAATGGTATAGGAGTATGACACGACTAACGAAACTGGAATTTTGATATAGGTAAATTCATGTCTTTATCTTGAGTTTGCTTGCTCAAAAACACGATTGTAAAATTTTGACTCGATCATAATTATTTGCGAAATCACCTCTAAAATATAACTTTAGTTGAAATTACAACGAAATTACTTAATCTATATGCTTTGAAACCACTCGAATACATTCATAACATCAATATTCGTAATTTACTTGCTCATTATTTTGATTGCTAAAATCAATAATTTTTTAAAAATATTTTAAGATTCTACGCGAGTTCTAAGCGGTTTTAATAGTCGCGGGCGCTACGCAATTATAGACCTTATGACGGCGTTTTTGAAGTTTTTACAGAAATTATGTTTTACTCTGGTTAGTCCGGCGATAGCCCGCTTCAACGGTTTTCGATGTGTCGCCTTAACCATTTCTAATCTAATTAGTATGAAAATGACTAATATTTCAGAAAGAAATATAAACATTTTACGAATAAATTTACTTCCACCGCTATTTGTCAAATATTTCACCTCGTTCGAAGTGGCACCTTCGTGGTGGCGGAAAAAGTCTTTGGCGTAAATACCAGCGTAAAATAGCAGCATAATACTGCTGGATTTCATATGGTGAATATAAAGTACCAGACACCCTATGTTCGCGCTAAACGCTAATTTCAGGAACAAACGCGAGAGGGCGCGCGGCTCAGTGTCATACCGGTTTGACATTCGGTCGTGCGTAAAACGCCCAAGGGCAGTCAGTCGTCTTTAGGCAGTGCTAACGATTGGCACGCTGTCATTTTGTTAGGGAACTCAGAATAATTAGGTGCGGCCCGTAAATATACGGTCTAGGATTTTGTGACGCGCATTCCTGCTGGAGAGCTTCCCGGGACTTATTAGGTCCGACTTAGAATCTGTATAAGTGCATTCGACAATATTAGCTAGTGCGGCCTCTGATATTCTAGAAATAACTGTTGCAACGCGAAACGGTAGCGACCTTTGATCCAGAAACTCCGTGTGCGTTTTGTGCGGTAACCTTGTACCCCGCGATAGTTAGTGGCTTCTGTAAGTTAGTTAATCGCACGATAGAGTTAATTGACTGTCATCGTGATTAACGAGGAAAGTGACTGTGGTCCGGCGCCGAAGCAGTCTGAAGAGGTGCAGCATTTTGGAGCAGCTTGGAACTCGGCCGCGGCTGGTCGCCTATGCTTGACAAGGCCCCACATATTCACACCTCACTGTACACTACTCGCCATCCACTATTACACACACTCACGGCCTGCCCAAGCCTTGGTGCAAAGTTAGCTTCGGATATTGGTAAGTAAGCTACGTCCAAATTCCTTCCGGTCGACTGGCCATAGTATAACGCTCCCCCATATATTTTAGTGTAATTAGAGAGATTCCACGTGGCCACATTGAGGCCCGACCTACGTCTGCTCGGGAAGTCTTCTGCTCATGGGCCCCAGAGGATTGGAACTTTTAAGGGAGCAGCCGTAGGCCGTAACACCCTATTTACTGGAAAAGAGGCATTCCATCTTAGTCCTCAGGGGTGATAACGCATCTGCATTTCGATTTTTAATCGAGGACAAATGTGGGCCACAGCATTCATTTACCATTAGGTAAACTATTGCTGGTGTGTCGCCCTAAATCTATCAAAATAAAAAATAAATAAAAGATAACATGTAACCGCCATCTATCGGAGACTACTGACATTGTCCTTAGTATTCAAAGGGTTCTTAAGCCTAAAAAGCAAAAGGAAAGCAAACTGGGTATCTTGCTGGTTCTTCCCAAGACAGAGGTATTTTTCGAGCCAAAAAAAAATACTTTTAATTAGGAGGTATAGTCAATATTTAATAAAAATATTGTATTCTATTGTTTTTTTTTTTAAGAATAAGGTCGTACACAACCGTATGAATTCATAAAATCATAATAAAAAAGACTTTCTGTATAGGATCTCGATCTGAATGCATGAAAATAGGTCGAAATGCTTTGAATACATATTCATGCAGTACAATGTGCATGGAGTATACCGCTGTGCAGCTGACGGAACTTCACCACACAAGTACATTCCAGTTGAATGTATGAAAATAGGAACAGGCGTACTTTTGTCAATTTACTTTCTGTATAATTTTACTTCCATATTTTTAGGTTAGTGGTAGTTTTATGTTACTTGAATAAAGTATGAAAATGTGAAATAAAAAGACCACTGGTATCTCTTCAGGGTCCCGTCACAAAATTATTATCATTATTATTTATTATAATTAAAAAAAATACTAACAATGCTACTAACATTACTAATATTCCCTTTAACGACTCCTAGTAAGATATAGAGACCTTGTAAATGTTTGTTATATTAATAGTATAGTTGTAGTATGCTAGCTATATTAATAGTATAGTTGTAGTATGCTAGCTATATTAATAGTATAGTTGTAGTATGAATGGGTCGGCTCGACCGGGGAACGACCACGCTCTCACAGAATACCAGCGTAAAATAGCAGCTTAACACTGTTGTGTTTCGTATGGTGAGTGTGGAGAACCGGAGACCCTTTTTACTAGAAACGAGGCATTGCATCTTAGTCTTCACGGGTAACAACGCATCTGCATTTTGACTCTTAATCGAAGATAGATGTAGATGTCTATGGGCCACAGCGACCACTTACCATCAGGTGGACTGTGTGCTCGTTTGTCACCCTTATCCTATAAAAAAAATATAGGCTTATCTCTCAGTAAGCTCTATAAAGCCTTTTGTTCGACCTTTGTTCATTGATCGTTGACCTCATTGTTACAACATTGTGTAACTTCAGTATAATAGTTATAGAGAAAGTTATAAGCGGCTTTATATTGCCCGTTATTTTAACTGTTATTACAATTTCTCTAACGATAATAATAAACACTACACTAAACTGAGTAACATCACCAGTTTAACTTTGTTTCGATTCTTTATATTTCGTCTAATTCTCTATGAAATTTAACGATAAAGTATTCAGTGTGTTTCTTAAATGAAACTTAGTGTCTGAGCCTTAAAACTTAATATATATTACAAATATACTATTCTGTATTATGCGTGGCAGAGCCTTGCAGTAACTATAATATAGTTGTAGCACGAATGGGTCGACTCAACCGGGGAAGGATCATGGTCTCACGGAATACCAGTATAAAATAGCAGCTTGATACTGATGTGTTTCATATGGTGAGTTTAGAAAACCGTAGACCCTTTTCACTGGAAACAGGGCATTCCATCCATCACATTAGTCCTCAGGGGTGACAACGCATCTCCATTTTGATTAAGTGAGGTTATGTATATGTCTATGGCCCACATTACCTACTTACCATCGGGTGAACTGTGTGCTCGTTTGGGACTCTTATTCTATTAAAAAATGTATTATGATAACCTCCAATAATAATAATAAAACTTAAAGGCGTGATAGCCTAGGGGCTAAGCTCTCGCCATAGATTTTATAGCATACTGGCAACCCTAACAGCACTAATGGAAATTGTTAAATGCAATTTGTTTATTGTCCAAGTGCTTGACGGTGACAACGTCCAGATGCCTGTATAATTTAAACTTTTGCAGACGTATTATGAACCAATGTCAATACAATAATTTCATGACTATGGCCTAGTATTCTTACTGGGATCATCATAGCTCATGATTATTGCGTGTTAAGTATTCTCAAGCTATTATATTATTTTCTTAGAGTTGCCTGTTAATAATTTAACGTTTAACGTTAAATGCGTACCCTTGTCTTTGGGACTTTGGACTATGAAAGCACCTCAATAAATGTATCGACACGTTCGCAAAGTTATTGTTTTCTTATAGGGTATTAATTTATATCTCTAGTAATACCAGTTACTTGACTCCACAGAGTTAGTTGTTTATTCCTGTAGCGATGTTTACGCTTTGACAATAAAATCCTAGAAAATATACAAAAATTGTCACCATCAAGTTAAAAAACTTAATAAACTAAAATTTTATAAAAATTATATTATCATAATTAAGCAATTTATGGACAATGACAACTGGAATGAGTTGATCGCTACGAAGCTATTTCTAAGTAGTTTTGTGTAGTTGATCGTGTAACGTAATAAATACAAGATTGTTAACTGTTCCTTTTTCAAAAAAAATATCTCGCTGAGTTTCTTGCTGATTCTTCCCAGGACAGAGGTATTTTCCAAACCAGTGGTAAATTAAACATAAGACTGACTTTCAAGAATTATTTTTATTTGTAATCGGGTTGACCCATTCGTGCTGCATCCATTATATGCTGCAACATGATTCTTCCATGTGAAGACATACATAACTAGCCGGATCTTGGACTTATATACATACTAAATTCACTAAATCCAGTCATGTTTTTTTTCTGAATAAACTCCATGTATTGAGAGAACCGTTCTACAAGGCACGACATAATTAACATTTAAATAAAAATTTAACAAATTGCAATGTCACATTTGTTTCATAAACATGCAACTTTATATACTTATTCGTTGTAAATTACAACACATTCGTGTTTCGTTGTATATACACAGAATTATTGCTAATAAAAATTGTGTAACTGTTTACAAAGTCATAAGGTAAAAAAGTCGCGTTTAAACGAGTCATTAAGCTCATGTTGTACTAAGTACTGAAAAAGCTAATTTACTACAGAGGGGAATGTCGCGAGTACAATTACCGCTTCAATAACGCGACTTACTAATGTTCTAGAGCCCCGATACATATAATTAATTTATATCAGCCTTTATTTTTACAGCGTAAGTCTACTGCCGTACGTAGGCCTCCCCCGTAGATTGCCTTACTGGGGGGATATTTGATATGCTGCTATGCAAATATCAAAAAAAATATTACTTGATACAGCTCTAATAATTGCCCTTAAATGGTTTAATGCTCTGTAAGATGACCTCTATTTTTTTCGCAACATGTTACGATGAAGTAGATGCCTCTTCAATTTGTTTATTAATTTTTGACATTTAATAGATTTATTATATAGGAAGAAAATTACCCACTAAAATGTTCATTTGATGACTTATTTTAATTTTACTAAAGTTTATTATTATATTTTTTTCATTTTCATGAAATGTTTAAGTGGAAAATAAATAAATTTGCCATAGTTCCCACGCTTGCCATGCGAATTGGCAGCCGAAATTTTGCTGCTGCCCATTTCCTGGTTTGTTTCCATCTTTTGCCTCTTACGACACCTGTGGGACGATATGGGGTAGAGGATATTGTTACACCGCGACTACACAACTACATGAAGTTAATTGTAGGTTTTCTATACACATTTTTGGCCGTCAGTAGAAAAGGGGGAATACTTTCGCCGGGCAAGGTGTACATCTAGGGGAACGTCCATCTGTATGAACGTACAGAGTATCTAAAGGTGATCGTAGCACCGGTACCGGGCTTAAACCCCGGATCCGATTAAAATCAGTTATTGTGGGTTTTTTTTTGCCGCTAACTAATTCTCACTAGCAACCCGAAGTCAAGAAGTCTGCGTTGTTTCCCCGTGTCTCGGAAAGCGGCACGCCTGTCTCGCTCCGGTGTTTGCACATACAATTCATAATTCTGTCAGTGTGGAGGACATTACATTAATTTATAGTAAGTCGTTTGTAAAACTTTGATAGCGTGATTTAGGCCTCTTCAATTGTTCGGTAGTATGTGTCAAAGTGCTGTCACTGCTCAGACTGGAGTTCGATATTATTGTCCATGCTGTCGTCGAAAGTGCAAGTGATAAGTTGCCAGATAAGTTGCCATGTAGCTGCGGTGAGTCGAGAAGGGGATAAGTATCTGCGAGAGTATTGTGCACCACAAGTGCAGCAGTACAGCTCAGGACCGCACCGAATTCTGTAACACAGACAGTAACTTAACGGAACAGGAAGAGTCATTACAAAGCTAAGCTGAGCTGAAACGCTCGTGATCCAATTATTTTTGTATATAAGTACCCATAATAATGATGAATTTTCCAAAATCCTTTATTGTCCTCAATAGTTGGATGTCTACGTAATAAAAGGAAGCCGTGGTCCCAATTTTACACATCTCCGTACAGCAGTTAGAGCTGTGCGTCTAAATTCAACAGTTTTCATACAAAGTTTGCACCTTTGTTTTAAAGCGCGGTGGATTTTTCCCTGCTTCAAGAAAATCCTCTCAGAAAATATGAGAATGCCTGGTCTATACAGTGCCATAGGCTAGCAATGGGCCTCATATAAGCTGTTACTTTACTTTTTAATTGAAGGAGAATATTACTCTCTTGCACTTTACTTTTTACAGATAGACGATTAAACAAACTACATCACAATATTTTTACATTAACGTTTTACTTTCAGTTAACATTGGTTTAAGAGCTATTTCTCTTACTATTATCAGTATGAGCATCAAATATGAAAATATATTTAAAAAAAAAGAAAAACAACCCGCCTTTTAGCATTGTCGTAGTCGGATAGTGGTAGAAAAGTTTGGTCAATAAACTTCCATCTAGCGTGTCTCTGGCCGACTCTGCCATTCACTTCTGCAGCATGAATTTGCTTTGGCACTCTTTCCTTATTCATTCACTCTACGTGTCCCAACCACCGAATAATTTCTTTCTTAATCCCACAACATCTAGCAAAGCACACTTTTTTCTTATTACTCAATTTTTACCCTTTTTTTCAAAGTCAGCCCTAAAATCTATTAATTTCGGTGTTTTAATACTATTACCTTAGGGTAAATAGGGATGAAACCTTTTCACTATTGCCTTGAAGACATGCAGATATTAATCGGATGGAAGACAAATGCCGGCAAACTATCTCAGCCTCAAAGCCAGAATTTATAACGGCTCACTCTTACTTCATACTGAAATACAGCATTGGTTCGGACGCACGCTTCGGTAGAACGAACATTTAGCATTTTTATGCTTCAATAATTAGATCAATCAATCAATTGATATCTTATTTATTACGTTAAAGAGATATTTGAGCAGAAAAAAAAATTAAGAATAGGTTTTAAGCCATTTCTTTCGCGTTGTGGCCGTGTGACCGAACTACGACTAGATAACCAAGACAGACAACTACAACTAATGTCTTGTTACTATAACTAAACAACTGTTATTGGTAACAAATGCCATTCGTTGCTACAAATACGCCGTTTCGTATATGTATATACGTGGTAGAGCTATGCTGCAGCTATATTATCTTTCTAACACCAATGAGTCTGCTCGACCGAGAAATGAACACGCTCTCACAGACTATCAGCGTAAAACAGCAGCTTAATGCTATTGTGTTTCGTATGGTGTGTGTAGAGAACCAGAGACCCTTCTCTGTGGGATGCAAGAAATTTAAAGCTTAGGTTTTTAACGATGTATTTCTGTCGGGCTATGCCTGAAGTACGATAACTGTAGCTTAGACTTATTATATCTATGAAAAATTGACTAAATTATATTTCACTGTTTCCCTGTTTTCTCTTACAATACTTGACCAATTTTAGTATTTTTGTTTCAAAAAACAATTTAACAAGGGTTGTTGATAATGTCTGTATGATTTATCTGTATTTTACAATTGGTTTGTATTAGTTTGGTGCAAAGCAAACTCTCCTTAGAGAGTTGTATGATCTGTGAACGCAAAGGACGACAGGACGAAAGCTAAAGAAAATAATGAATAAAAGTTCTTCACAATGATCCTTGTGTATTATTTTGTTATTCTAAGCACAATATATACAGATATGAGAAGCGCACAAAACTATAAAAAGTAAAGAAGGAATAAAGAAGAGTATTGTACTAAAGTACGATGAAATATTTCCAGTAAATTAGTGATATTTATTTCACAAGCAAAGTGGTTAAAACAGTTATTTAAAAATTCTGACCGCGTAAAACTTCCCCTATATTTTTGTGTTCTCAAATGCAATTTATAAATATTATATAGCCTATGTCACTAATACAATTAAGACGAATCTAACGACAACTCAAAAAGGATTATTCCAATTACAAATTAAGGTATATTTAATATAATAACGCCACATTCAAATTGTTTATAACAATGAGATCAATATCGAGATCGAGCCTCAGAGGCAGCCGCCTCAAGCGGCTTCAATTAACGCGCTCTATTACAGTTAATCCGCAACTCAGCATCCGCCATCAGCGTTTTGTTTGCACACTCACGCGCCTTGTTTATTGAGACAATATTAGCTGGTATTATAGCGAAGGAGCACGTGATGTGATTACAAATAATTTTGTACTCGAGCTATTCAAACGTAATCCTCGTTAACAGTCGTAGTTCCTCGTGAAATTAATCAATATTTTTATTATAACACTAGCGACCCGCCCCGGCGTTCCCGTGATAGGATCTATTACTAATATCATCCGAGTAGTACGGTGTAAAAATTTCCATTACCCCATAACATCTTGGGTGTCGCAAGAGGCGAAAGAGGGAACAAATTAAGAGATGGGCAGCAGCGTCTCCCTAATAACGACTAAAAGTAAAAAATTGCGGTTGCCAATTCGCTTGCCAAGTGTAGGTAAGTGTAACTATGGCAAGTATCCACCCTATGAGGCAATGGGGGAGGTCTATGTTCAGCAGTTGACTTAATATGCGGTAACGGTAATTCAGATGTAAAGTAATCAAAGACTGACATATTTTACACTTTTTCGTTTTTTCAAAAAAGTCTTCAAGTTTTCCATATAATAAAATATTGCCTAAATTAGTTTTTGTATCGTTTTCTATATTTTCGTAGCCTCATACTGGCAAGCTCGGTGTTGGCCGTCCCCCCACTAGATAAAGTGACGACCTGATGAAACACGCAGACAGACGATGGACGCAAGTGGCGCAGGACTTTGTGGTAATGTATAGGGGAGGCATATGTTGGGCAGTGGACTTGTGATGGGCAGTATTGATAGTGAATGATAGTGATAAAAGTTGCATTATTGAAAATAAGATGAAGGCTGTATGGTCATGGCCTTTGACATTTCTTTATAAAACAGTTATATTTAAAAAAATATATGACTTAAGAAAGAAGTAAAAAATAATTCATGCACTATCCCTATAATTGAGGAAGGGCATGAGGTGCTCTTCAAACTAGGTAAGACTTATCATTTTATTTTATTTTATTTTTTATTTTATTTTTTAATTTTGCGCGAATCTTAGCTAATTAATTTATCGACATATTTCATTTGATAGATTTCTGCAAAGTATCGCCTGAATACATATATTAATTATTTATTCTTCTTCTTCCACGTGTTCATTAGCCCTTGAAAGTTCATAGAAGTCCAATGCTAGACTTGGACCTCTCTCCAGATAGACACAAGATATTTCTGATTAATCCCTTACGACCCTCACATGACAAAATTGGGTGCTGGATTCTCTAAAGCCGCCACGACACGACACAATACGACGTTTAACGCGTTCAATTACTATTAATCCCCAGTTATAATCTCCATCGCTTTAGGCAATGTTTACTGGCAGATGCGCAGTAGGTATAGCAATGTTTTAGTTTGTGACGGAACCGTTTAAAATGGGATTAGGTACTGTGGTAATATTTAATAGACGAATGTAAGTCTGTGAATTAAAACAATGAATGTATTTGCAATTTAAATAATTCATAGAACCAATTTTCAAATATGGTTCTGCTTATATTCATTATCATTACAGCCCTTCACAAGTCCACTGCTGAACCTAGGCCTCCCCCAAGGACTGCCACAAAGCACGGTCCTGAGCCACCTACATCCATCGACTTCCTGCATATCTTACCAGGTCGTCACTCCATCTAATGGGGGGACACCATACACTTCCTACGCTGGTACGAGGCCGCAACTTGAGAACCTTTTTTCCCTAACGGTTGTCGGTTCTCCGAGCTATATGGCCGGCCTATTGCCACTTCAGCTTACTAATCCGTTGGGCTATGTTGGTCACTCTGGTTCTACTGCGGATATCCTCATTTCTAAGTTTATCACGCAGAGAAACCCCGAGCATAGCCCTCTCCATAGCTCGCTGAGCGACCTTGAGCTTCCTCATACGGCCAGCAATGAAAGACCACGTCTTAGTTCCATAGGTCATTACTGGCAACACGCACTAGGTGTACAGTATCGTTTTCAAGTTTTGAGGTATACCTGACGAGAAGATGTGCCATAATTTCCCGATCGCTGCCCAGCCAAGTTGAATCCGCTTATATTACAAACATTATTTAAATCAAAATTACACGAATGACTAAGTAAGAATATTTTTATAGCATTAAGGGTTTTGATCATGATTAGTAATGTACAAAAGTTTTGTATGCTATATCTATATAGCCGTAGCAAGACTTGCTGTCCTGTTCTAATACTATGTTTGTAAAATATTTCTTTCATAGCAAGTTTTACGCAAATAAATTTAATATTAATATGGTAAAAATCAAATAAATTTAATTTACTTCTATTAAAAATAAAAAAAATAAGAACCAGAGTAACCGACATATATAGTAAGCTGAAGTGGCTATGGGCCGGCCATATACGAGGGTGGATTGAAAAGTACTCGGCTTAACACAGATCCATTCAATTCTAAAAATCAAATCTACCAACATTATTTAGTTCAGTTCAGACTAGTTCATTGTGTGAAGTTCGAAACGTGTGCGATAATTAGTTGTGATTTTATAAATTTATTAACAAAGTAATCGGACATAATTTCCGCGAATGGAGCAAATCGAGCAGCGTGCCGTCATTAAGTACCTCCATAAGAAGGGTCTATCATCAAAAACCATCCATAATGACATGGTCAGTACATTAGGCGATTGTGCTCTGCCATATTCATCCGTCAAAAAATGGATAGCAGAATTTAAGCGTGGTAGAGAGAGTGTGAAAGATGAACCCCGCTCTGGAAGGCCTTCGACGTCAACTACTGACGAAAATATTAAAAAAGTACTTGATTTAATAAAGGGAGACCGCAGATTAAAAATTAGAGAGATAGCTGAGATTATAGGCATCTCTTATGAACGAACTCAAAACATCATTGTCGACGAGTTGGGTTTCCACAAGGTGTCTGCGAGGTGGGTTCCGCGACTGCTTTCAGTTGAACAAAAAAGGACGCGATTGACTATTTCACGCGACTGTTTGGAGTTATTTGGAGCCGATGCAGATGATTTTTTGAATCGTTTTGTTACTATGGACGAAACATGGGTTCATTACTGTACACCGGAAACAAAACAACAATCAAAACAGTGGAGAAGACCTGGTTCACCACCCCCTAAAAAGGCTAAGTCGATTTTGTCGGCAAATAAGGTGATGGCTTCAGTATTCTGGGACTCGAAAGGTGTGATTATGATTGATCATCTTGAAAGGGGTCAGAATATAAACTCTGATTACTACTGCACCTTACTACGTCGTTTACGAGAGGAAATAAAAGAAAAACGTCGAGGAATGCTCAGAAGAAAAGTCCTATTTCATCAAGATAACGCCCGTGTTCACACGTCAGTACAGTCAATGGCTGAAATTCACAATTGTGGCTTTGAACTGTTACCGCATCCGCCGTATTCACCTGATCTGGCACCATCAGACTTCTTTCTGTTCTCTAACCTAAAAAAGCACTTGGGAGGTCTAAGATTTTCGACAAACGACGAGGTCAAAGCAGCTGTAGACGCATATTTTGACTCTAAGGAAGAATCATTTTTTTTCAACGGTTTAAATGCTGGGAAGGGGAGGTGGCAAAAGTGTATTGAACTTGATGGTGATTATGTAGAAAAATAAAAATATAACTGATTTAGTATGTGTTTATTTTCTTGGTTAGGCCGAGTACTTTTCAATCCAGATCGAAGAATTGACAACCTAAAAAGTTCTCGAGTGGCAGTCTCGTAGCGGTAGGCGAGGCGACTTCCCACTAGATAGGAGTGACGACCTATTAAGACATACAGGAAGTCGATGGATGCAGGTGACTCAGGACTATGCTTTGTGGCATTCTATGGGAGAGGTCTATGTTCAGCAACGGACTTATGAAGGGCTGTATTGATGACGATGATGATGAAAAAGAAAAAGTTTTACTTAGTGAAAGGTCTTTTTCTGCCTAGGATTTCTAGGTCGATAACAATTCCATGGCCTGCGGTTTTAATAATAATGTCCACCAGACCGAATTTCAGTCATGACGGCCAGTCCCGACGGATACACAGATGTGTCGAGGACAACCTGACAAACTGGAGAGAGATCAGGCGTAGGAACAACGGAAACTCATGGTCCGCAGTCGCACTAACCACTACTGGACCAACGAGACAGTCTAATGGGCTACTCGTCGCTGAGAACCGAGACAGAGAACACCCTTTTAACTGGTAACCAGGCATTCTATCTTCGTTCCCAGGGATGACAACGCATCTGAAGTTTGATTCTTAAATAAGGATAGATATAGGTGTATATGGGCCACAGCATTCACTTAGAATCAAGTGGACTGTGTGCTTGTTTGTCACTCTTACTGCAAAAAAAAACTTTTAGATAAGGTCAGACGAATGTCTTAGTATTTTTGTCTATATTTATCACGTCCTGAATAATAAATCACTTCTGTTTATAAAAGTTTTTCACATTAGCATTTTCAACTTTTTTATGAACTGTCTCAGTTTTTGTTATTTATTAAGTGATGGTTAAACAAAGAAATCAACAGCCTTACGAGCAAATTTGAAATCCGCTACACTCCTTCCTGCTCGAAAAATCCCTCTCAATAATGAGAGACAACTTGAGTAAAAGTAAAATAAGAAAATTAAGTAAAATAATTATATTATAGAAATTAATAAAATTGGGCTTTTACAATGTCTTAAAAGTAGCCTCCCTGGATTACGTTATGTTTTTTTTAAACTTTACTCTCAGGATTAACTCTCAGGATTTCCTCCTGTGTCTTGGAGGTAGTTTACAAACATAAATTGCACAAGAACAAACATCCAGACCCGGAACTATACAATTTCTTCTTCCGTGCGGGATTCAAAGCTGCGGCCCTCAGCGCCGCAACTCATGCTAAGCCGCTACGCCATAGCGTCGTCTAGAAATCAATAATTCCGGATTAAGAAAGTAATATAATTGGGGCGCTTACCATGTCTTAAAAGTTGAGAAGGGGAGACTTCCCCGGCTTACGTTGGACAATAAACTTTGTCAATAAGGGACTATAATAGTTACAATCTTAACATCTTTGGATTCGAGTCAATTATCGAAAATGCTTTATTTATAATTACTTACCGTATTTTAGACTAAATTTGTTAATTGAAACTGTCACTTGTAGAAACTATTCCAAATTATATAAAGTGCTTTTGTGTACGATCTTATCTATAGTAATGAGAGAGGTAGGCTTTGTCACTAACAGATTAAACAAGCCCCCCTGATAAATTTTATTAACCATGGGCGTGAAGGTGGGATGGGGGAGAGTATCGCTCGCAGCTAGCACGCGACATGTACTATGAACGTGTGAAATTATAGTATGTTATTTGATAAGATTAACTTATTAAATAATCCAATTCAATTAATGCTAGAACTATAGAATCTACTTCTGAATATTATCCAGTGGGTACCATAACAGGCGACAGAGGGAAATGAAAAATGATAGATGGAAATAAACGATACGCAAGTCAGCATCTTCCTGAAAATAACTCAAACTAATAAGAAACTGCAATGTGCCAAATATCTCCACAAGAGGCAATCAATAGGGAATAATATGTTCAGTCTATACAAGAAAATAAAAACAAAACAATACGAAATTATAATTTTTTATAGAAAAAAGTGCAATAGCAGACGATTACCTTTACTTGGAACGGTTTATTACTCAACTAGTTGAAGAGAATAAGCAGGATAAGACAAAAAATTTAAATCAACCCCAGAAAAGACTGGATTAACAAAGAAATTGTCAATTCAATAATATACGTAATTATTTGTGTCATTGTGGCAGCAAACTAAATTCAACCCGAATAGATGGAGACTTATTCTAAAAATATAAAGAATAGAAAGACAGGTTCAGAGAAAAGATCAAGACTCGCAAGAAAGACTATTATTATTATTAAATTCATAGCATCAAAAATGACCCGAAGTACCGCCGGTCTATGTCTATACCGGCGACAGGAAACGGCGTCAAAGCTGCGGTCTAATATTGTGATCGGTCTGATATTACTACCATTAATGCGTCTGCGAAGGGTGTTGATAATGGCGAACCGACTCTCTATGGAAGAGGTCCAAGTTCAGCGTAGATTGTCTATCAACTGATGAGAGAGACGAGTGATAGTACCTATGACGTTTTTTATGGAATAAGGGTGACAAACGAGCACGCAGTCCACCTGATGGTAAGTGGTTGCTGTGGCCCATAGACATCTACATCTATCTTCGTTTGCGAATCAAAATGCAGATGCGTTGTCACCCGTGAGGACTAAGATGGAATGCCTCTTTTCCAGTAAAAAGGGTCTCCGGTTCTCTACACTCACCATACGAAACACAGCAGCATTAAGCTGCTATTTTACGCTGGTATTCTGTGAGAGCGTGGTCCTTCCCCGGTCGAGCCGACCCATTCGTGCTACAACTATACTATTAATATAGTTGCAGCATGGCTCTACCACGTGCAGAATGAAGAAGAAACCTATGACGTTACTTTACTTTCCTTACGGTCAGGTCGACATATTGATTTTTAACAGGGTACAGTTTCATCACATACAGTTGGCGGCATCTAGGAACAAGCCGTCGCAAGTCGAAGAGATGCAACTCTCATCTCCAACCAGCGACAAAATTTATGCCATACAACAGTTATGAAAGAATAGTCGAGTCTCTTCTTTCTTCAACAAACTATTGGCGATATCTGAAAGTATTCTTGCTATTGGATGGACGGTGATATTACCTACTCCCGCACTCTACGTGAATGAAATTTACGACACCGTACAGTTCTACACTAACAGTATTCTAAAGGGATGGAAAGAGAAAGACAAAAGACATGTGGAATGGTGCCGCACTTGGGTACAACTTCTGTATGATTTCCAAACCTACGTTAAGCAGCATCATACGGACCTTGAGTGGTCTAGTAATTGACTGTGTTTAATCAATAAATGTTAAGTGGCTCAGTTGTAAGGGAATGGTGAACCTGATATTCTTTTTGTTTTTCTAATCCTCCAGACCAAATTTCGGTCATGGCAAATAATCTCATCGGAGACTAGCTCTCTGTGCAGAACAGGATTACAGTACACTAGTGTGCGCACTAACACAGGTACAATAGAATAGAATAGAAAAACTCAATAACTAGTTATATTGGTTCTAACCGGGATTTGAATCCGGGACCACATAATTATCAGTCGCGATAAAAGTATTCACACAGTTTAAATAATATTGTCTTATTATAAAGAATAATATCTTTGTTTTATTTTAGCATTATTAGAACAACAAATGATTGTATTTAATAATTCAGTTCTATCAAAGCGGTTCACTTCAGCGTGTGTTTATTTTTTAAATTTAAGTTTTCTATCTAGACCTATGGTCAGCTATGTGCTTTGGGTGGGCTGTAGTGAAAATATTTTTACTACATTATAATCAATAACGACATAACCTTTATCAATCCACATGGTTATAATTGATTATTAGTCGAGGGTAGATATAAATATCTATGAGTCACAGAATCCACTTACCATGAATAAGACTGTGTGTTTGTTTGTCGTCTTTACTTTCATATAAGAGTAAAAGTTGTTAATTTTATTCTATCACAGAAAACACTATTGGGAACAATCTTAACTTTATATTTACCCGTGTAGTGGTTATGTAAGGATATCCCCTACCCCAAAGACATCTTAGATGGCTGTGTAGAGGTGGTGTTTCAAAATCCACTATCCCTATCATCCCACAAGTGTTATAAAAAGCGACGGAGACAAACTAAAACAGGAGATAGGCAGCAGTATCTTCCTGATAACAATTCAAAATAATTAAAAAACTGTGGTTCCCAGCACGCCTACCAAGCATGGCAACTATTGCAAATATCCCCTTTATGATTCAATCTATGGGGGAGACCTACGTTCAGCAGTGGACTTTCATAGGTTGTAATGGGATAATGGGATAACTTTATATTATACTGATTTCGTTACTATAATAACACTAAAATTATAAAACAAAGTCCAGAACGCAGATGCTACCGGTTCAATAATCTCCAGGATTACAGTAACCAAGTTATACAAAGCTGTAAGCTATAACAATTTATGTCAAACCAATGATCATATTACACGTCTAACAAAAGCTTTCACAACGCTTAGTTACAGATAAGCCTAAATAAACACGCACAATTAAGTACCGCGGTATAAAGTTATACATATTAATAAAATTTAAGTGTATGTCTGTAGTATCGAAATAACTACCTTTTATCGAGTTCATTGGGTTATTTACATGCTATTAAAACAACATAATAAACATTAATAGAATGAGGCGTTACTTTGTGGAATCCATATTAATAATATTAATAAAAACGATGTAAGACATCATTTTATTTCATTTCGGGGAACTCAGCTAATTAATTTTTAACATCTTTAGTTGAAAACTTTTTGTCTGTTCGGGCTAATCTTCGAAATGGCTGAAATTATTGTAATGAAACTTCACGAACAGATATAGAACAATGCCAGGAGTGATTTAAATTATATTTTGTCTAAAGAACTTGAAATATTTCTTTTTTTATAGTATAAGGTTGACAAACGAACACACAGTCCACCAGATGGATGGTAAGTAGATGCTGTGGCAAATAGACATTTACGTCTATCCTCAAAGTAATGCAGATGCGTCATCATCCCAAAGGACTGAGATCGAATAAACCGTTACCAGTGAAAAGGGTCTCCGGTTCTCTACGCTCACCATACGAAACACAGCATCATTAAGCTGCTATTTTACGCTGTGCTGAGCTGTAAAAGCGTGGTCTATCCCGAGCCGACCCATTCGTGCTACGACCATCAAAGCTGTAACATGGCTCTACCACGTTCAACGTCTTTTTTGTGAATTGGAAAAATTTATATAAATTAAATGGTCATTGATGATTATTTAAAAAAAAATTAGGCCACAGTAATGAATCCCACCCAGTAGACGCCGGGGCGGGTGGCTAAAAGCTATGTATATAATATTGTTCTTTGACTATGCTGGTCATGAAATCCCGGGTTCGAATCCCGGGTCGAGTGAAAATCATTAATTGGGTTTTTATCGAGTTTTTCCGCTCATGTGAAACTACAGTCCCATCGGACTACAAAAGTGAGGGAATAGAGAGTACAACTATTCTTGCGCACTCACTCGGACACTATAACACATTATTAGCGTAATTTTGTTCCATGCCTTCATATTAATGTTTTGATACAATTATTTTTAAACTTATACGTTCATACACACTAAGCGCTATGCCTGCGAGCTATATCCGCTATTTATCACAGGCATGTTAAATCTGTAATGGGGTTGTGAGAGGAGCTGCTGTATCTCTTAATAAAAGATAAACTCCTTACTGTGTTCATTAATGAATAAATGATATGATTTTTGGAATGAAGTTCCTTATTGGACGGTATGAATTTGGCGGATGGGGGCTAGGCGAGATAAGTTGTAAGATTTTTCCGTCACGACTCCCTTTCTATTGTGCGAGCGATGGAATAATATCCATCTTCTTCCAGGGGTGTCACTTCCACTATGGAAGGTATGGAGCACTCCATACCTCAAGTTTTTCAAGGTATGGAATTCCATAGCTGAAATTAGGAAATAAATCGCATATTACTACAAACCCCATATAAATAAATCGCAAGCCCTTAAACCTCAATACCCCACATCTTATAGTTCAATAAATAAGTTGAGTATATACACTGCAAACTCTTAAACCTTAAGGCTTTAACTAGCCTGAATGACCTTGACGAAACGGCGATCGCAGAGATTTTAGCCGACGTCAACACCGTCTAGCACCTACGTTCTGTATTACTTATAAAAGTGCAAAGATTAATAGACTGCAGAGATGACAATTATATAAGTGACATACTGCCTGTTATGCTTGCGCATCACTGAGAATTATGTCGCGGTTACGCATCTTCAATTACATTGCACGGTTAGCTTTGTCCGGTAGGCGTCACGAGCTATCAAGTGTTCAAGTTTCAAGTACGTAAGAGTTTTTTATTATATATGTTAAATCGTATTTATTTGTATCGTATTAGTAGATCTGGGTCAAAGCGTTTGCTGTAAATTTTTCCCGGGTTTGATTCCCGACAGCACGAATGAAATTTGTAATTGCAATTTTCGTCAACACGCTTTGGAGCAGCGCGGCGGGCATTTCCTTGCCCTAAAATCCTCTCAGAAATAAAAAAAAAGAGTTCTGTGCCCAGTAGAGGGACTTGTATAGCCTATTACTTTACTTTGTAGCAATATTCATATTCGTTTCAGATACAGAAGGGTACCTTGTGCTGACAAAAATATCATGTGAAGGCGACGATAACGTAAAACATCTTTGTACCTAGATAAAACGTTCGAGAGATTGTGTCATGTCATACGCCACATTTTCTATAGAGCGTAGATCATTGCAGATAGGGCAAAATAAAAATAATACAAAATATAATGGGAACTATTTATTAATAATATATGCATTTATAGGTATTTATAATAAAACTAATGAACAAGCTGCAAGGTTCAACTAATAATGTTTCTTGTAAACACAATTGTAAAATTAATGTTTTAATTTTTACCAATGGTTAATTGATGAAACGTAGTCAAGATCACTTCATATAAAATATATTTAATTAAAATTGACACATGACCTATTTGGCCTTCTACTTACAACTCGGCGGAAATTTGAAAAGAAGATTTTGTCTTTTCACACAAGTATTGTTTACAACTGGCGTTGTTTCGAAAAGTGTGATTAAGTGTTAGCGGTATATAATCAATTAAATACTGAACTTTTTTGAAATTTATTTTTGCCTTTCTAAAACAAAATTTTACCTCTTCTTCTTCCAATAATAACTCCTGCACACACAGTTGCCACACGGCGGAATAGTTATTATTATCTATAAGACCATTTGCAGAAACAGTTTTTGTTAACAGATATGAGTGTAACATTTTTATGAGCTGCTTTGTTTATAGTGCCTTGAAAAATACTTAGCCGGTTTCTGTACAGAAAACGATGCTGGCTTTGCAAATATGGATGGCCGCTACCATTGAATATAATACCCGCTATGTTACGCTTATTTACATAGAAACTTATCATTTGCATAAAATTCTAAATAGCACTTTTTACACAAGAAAGTAAACTTTTAGATCAGTCCATCTAGTTTTTCACTAATTAAGTAAAAAGTAAAACAAACCAATAGGTCCGTGATTTAAAATTTTTTGCAACTTTTTATAGAAAAGCATGACCTTATCATAATATAATAGTCAATCATTTAGCCATGTGATAAAACTTTTAAGTGTGCCAGTCAAACATTAATGATGATATATTATACTGGAAATAGTCTTTTAAATATTTTGTAGTACAATTGACAATCTTCAGTATGATTGACCGTGTATATGACTTTTATAAGTCTATGTTATTTTTGATGAAAATTATTAGTGCAGATAAAAGCCCTTTCACATTTATTTTAGTCTCGAATTAAATTAATCCAAATGAAAACAAGAACATTGGCACTTTATAACTGATCTTTAAATGTAAAACACTGACTTGAAATTATATAATTATCAGCAGTTTTTAATTCATTGAATTTTTTAAGATTGCATTGGAACTCTACTGGTAAAAAAAACAAATATATATATATATATATATATACAGAATGGGTCCCACATATAGGCAATAAATGAAACCACATACTTGGTATCGCCTTTGCTGACGATATACAAAAAATTAACGTAATCGGTCCAGTAATTAGGTAAAAAAATAGAGTTTTAATTTTAAGGAAATTTGAACTCTCTATAGAATTGGGTCACTAAGTCAATGATTCAATGAACTTGAATCCTTGAACATTAAAAAGCTACGTTGCCACGCAGTGCAAACTATTGCGACGTATTGCCAGCGGTGTCTTTTGGCGGCGTCCATAAACAAGCGGCACGAGGCACGCGGCGCTCTTCAAAGGCAACGGTGCAGGTGCGCGCGCGCCTGTGTCGTAGAGTAGTACACCTATTGTTATCGACCATTAGCTTCTTTGAAATGGAGTAATGATCGATAAACATTGAAAAAATGTTTAGCTTTAAATACTTAGCGCATGGTGTTTTTAGAATTATCGTGCTGTTATGATAATTCTAATAACACTACGACCTAAATATTTAAAGCTTAACTTTAAAGCTAGCTAAGTATGTTCTTGTAGACTTAGAGATATGTAATAAATTATTCTGACATGATAAAAAACCCATAAAAAGAACCAATTAAAAGTCATACTTACTTACCCGTTTCCTAGGAAGTCACAAAACGGTAGTTTCGTAAGTTCAATTGTACAAAAATAAACTTTTTTTTTTCTAACAATCAATAACTTGTCAATTGTTATCAAATCAAAAATCAAAATTACTTGTATTCAAATGTCTTGTAGTAGGTAAGTAAGTGTAAAAAGAAGTGTCGATAAACGATAAATGCACCTTGTGACTGTCCTATTTATTATTATTATTATTTTCGCCATTTTGGAATTTCGAAGTTTAGCTTTCAGTTCACCGCCAATATTCCAGGATACGGGTGCATTTCGCTGCTTACGCGCTTTGCTTTAAGTGATTTATTTTTCGTAAGATAAATACAATTATTCAAACAATGTTTTTACGGTTAAATGGACACTTATTAGTTAATTGACTTTGTGTGTGTGTAGTCATGTAATTTTAAATACGTATATTTTTATTAGTTTTTGACAACATTATGCGGCGATGTAACTTCTGCATTCAAGAACGTGGCGGACATTATGAAAATTTTAAAATTTAGGGTTCAATTAAATTTTGCAACTAATATGCATAAAAAAGTGGCGGTAAAAATACCTAAACAGTTTAGTGAGTAAGTTTTTATTTCGTCGTACATTCTCAAACGAATCAAAGGCCGTTCCCACAATAACGCTCCGGCCGCCAACCGCTATGCCACCCGCGCGTGTAACGTTGCCACTCTTCCAAGGGGTCAAGGTACGTAGTCTAAACAGAGTGTTTACTTTTACTGAATTTATTTTTAATATTTAATTTGTTTGAAAATTTCACTTTTTTAATTTATGGGTTTTAATTTAATATTTAATTTTTCTACACTTCTATGGACTAGTATTACTTGTGGTTTCATTTATTGCATATATATGGATTCCTTACTGTATATACAACAACATAATTTTTTGCGTCTTGTTTTAATAAATAATTAAAATAGTTAAACTTACAAGTTTTAGGTATATTTTTTTTAACATAATCCATTAAAATTTACTCATTTTAAATAGTGACTATCATCCCATAGCACATGTATTAGTTTACCACATTTGCTGCAAATACTATTCTTCAGTACTACACTTCAACACTGCACTATGGCTGGAAGACGAAATCTTGAAAAAAATAAACCAGAAGATGCCGTCAAAACACTAGAAAAAAAGTTTGAAGAGTGCATGTCTTCGTTTGAAGCCCGGTTGGAAAGTTCTCAACCTAATATCACTTCTCTCACCAATGATTTTATCACGTTCAAAGAAACTATGAAGACTGCTCTGGAGATCTTAAAAAAGCAAGTTCAGTCCCTTACACAATTGACTGATGACATTGACAACAGGAGCAGGCGTAAATTTCTTTTAATCCGGGGCATTGAAGAGTCTGATGCAGAAAACAGCATTGACACTGTTGTAAATCTAGTGACATCAAAATTAAAAATACATGCATTTAGTTCAACTCAGATTCATTCATGTTATCGATTGGGGAAATACACAACAGCAAATCCTCGGGCGCTGCTGGTAAAGTTTACAGATTATACCATTCGTCAGGAAATCTGGCGTGCTAAGCTCTCTTTGAAAGGAAGTAATATTTCTCTTGCTGAATTTCTTACTCCTCATAGGAGAGAAGTTTTCAAGGAAGCTCGACGTCTACATGGTATGCACAGGTGTTGGACACAAGATGGTAACATATATCTTAAGCTCTGTAATGGCAGCAAGGTACGTCTTGTTTCTCTAGACCAGCTGGCTGAATATCCTGTGAGTAATTCAGAAACTTCCAAAGCTGTGGCCTCCAAACAACGGTCTAAACCTGGAAAAAAGTTGTAAAATTAGTCTCTTTATAATACATTTACTTTTTCTTTTTTCCTATTATTGCACAATTGAGTAATTGTATATGTTAATTAATGATATGTAACTTACCGTCATGGATTTTATGCAATTATCATTTCTAACTTTTGTTTGTAGGGCATAAATTACCTATGACTACTTAAAAATACTAATAACTTTTATCATTGATAGCTTTATATAATTTAACTCGAAACAGAACCCATAGAACATCGAATTTCAAACGTTTTCTAATCTTCAAAATTATATCTTTTAAGTTTGTAATGTCAATATCAATTTTTGAGAAATGACAATGTGAAATGATCAAAATCCCGCCTAAGGGTATTAGTGTTCTGTGATCAAAATGTTATTTAGTCGTCATACGTAGCATTACCAGCTCATGAATTTTCACATTTGCACATTTACAGTTTTTTTTTCTCTTATAGTAAATTTAAGATGGTTTTTAACCGGAATTATATGCCCGTATTATATTGTTTTCTTTTTCAAATTATAATAAATTGTACTTCCTCCTGACATAGTTGTAATGTCCTAACTGGTAGTAGATGTGGCATGATAATAACAATTTATTTTTGCTGAACCCACGGTATAGCAAATTAATTGTTCAATTATTTATATTTTTCTTTTTTTTTATTGTTATTTTTTTTTTCTTTTTTTCTCATTTAGCATTTATTTTGTACATATCTATATATATATATTATATACAAATTTTATATATAATTTTTTATTATAATAATTATATATATATATTCTATGATTGTTATTATTTAGTAATATACAAATAAACTTATAAATTAATCTTAAATTTACGATGGATATTTCCTTAGAATCTGACTACTTTAACTCTAAAAAATTAATTAAAAAACATTTTTATAACAAAATTAAGATCACCTCATGAGTTATTGTAAAAAAAAAACCCCTTTTTTTGTTTCATGCATTAAAATATGTTATTTTGTTATCTTTTCTTCTTCTTTTTTCAACAATAATGTGCGTTACTTATTATTTTACTTTAACATGTTAAGTTAGCCTGTAAGTATGATATGTACTAAACTTAAGATTAATCAATAAAATTTGCAAACATTTTTTCATTGTACAATATCATGTTGGCTTCCTAAATAAATAAAAAAAAAAAAAAAAAAAACTCTACAAGTTCCTCGTTATCAACGTCTTCCCCGGGCCAAGGTTCCCCTGAACCTCATCTTGGGGATATATTAAATGGTGCTCTTGAGCCTTACCAAAGGAATCTGAATATATGTCATATTAATGCACAAAGTGTTCTGGCTCACTTTTCAGATCTTCTTGCAACTTTCGAAAACAGTCTTATTCATGCCTGTCTCATATCAGAATCTTTTCTTAAACCTAGCTTACCATCTACTCTGTTCAGTCTTCCTGGTTATCATCTCATTAGGAATGACAGATTAAACAAGGGAGGCGGAGGTGTTGCCATATACCTGCGATCAGACATACCATACAGGATCGTTTCCAGATCGCCTGAGATTTATTCTAAATCAATGGAATACATCCTCATTGAAATAATGGTACGCAAGACACCTTTCTTACTAGGTGCTTTTTATGCACCTCCTTCTGTAAATTATTTCAATGATTTGGAACAGCTGATTGAGACGCATCTCCCAAACTATTCTCATTCCATTTTCATGGGTGACTTTAACACCTGCCTTATTCGAAATGATGCTAGATCCAACAAGCTTAAACTCATATGTGCATCAAGCAATATTAAAACTCTTGATCTTGAATCCACCTATCACGTCAATAATACACACTCTTTACTAGATTTGATCCTTACTTCCAATCCTGATCGTATATCTCTACATGGCCAACTTGTGGCTCCTGGATTTTCACATCACGATCTTATTTTCGCATCATATGCTCTTAAATCAACTAAGTCAACTCCCAAAATTGTGTTTCAGCGTGACCTTGTCCGTTTGAATCGCCAGCTATTAAATTATGAGATATGCAGTGCTAATTGGTCAGACTTTTATAACACTAATCATATTGACAATAAACTGGAGTTATTCAATAACATTATAATGACATCCTATGACAAAGTAGCGCCTTTAAGACCAGTAAAAATGAAACGGGCACCAGCACCCTGGTTAACGCCATATATTCGATCTCTTATGGCACGTAGAGACCGCTTAAAAAGAAAACATAAATGCTTGCCCAGTGATGAGAACTGGGAAAGATTTAAAAAGGCACGGAATCGCTGCAACCAGGTGATACGAAATGCCAAACGCCGATACATTCACAATACTATTCAGACTTGCTCAACCCAGAATATATGGAAGTTCTTGCGCAGCCTGGGCTTTGGTAAAAGGAATCAGAATGTTAGTCACTCCCTTGACTTATCAGCGCTGAATAAACACTTTTGCTCTTCGCCAGTTACATTGGACTCAACAGTCAAAAGCGATACCATTAAAGATATTACTTCTTTCCTTTTACCATGTTGGACTCCTTTCTGTTTCGAACCAGTGGCTGATGATGAAGTAAAAAAAATTGTATCCGTTATATCCAGCAAAGCTGTTGGCCCAGATGGTATTGGACGCGATATGGTTTTGCCGATTTTGGACCAAATAGTTTCCCATGTCACTCATCTAATAAATTTTTCCTTTGCCTCCAGTACCTTCCCTACCAAGTGGAAAGAAGCGTTCCTAATTCCTATCCCCAAAAACAACTCTCCTGCTAATTTCAACCATTATAGGCCAATATCTATCCTCTCCTTCTTCTCTAAAATTCTTGAAAAGGTTGTTCATTACCAACTCACAAAATTTCTAAACAAAAACAACCTCTTCAATCCTTTTCAGTCTGGTTTCCGTCCACTGCACAGTACTTCCACGGCCTTAATTAAAATAACTGATGATATCCGCTTTGCGATGGATAATCGTCAACTTACTCTTCTTGTCCTCCTAGACTTCAGTAACGCGTTTAATTGTGTTGACCACGACATTCTGTTAGCAGTTCTAAAATCCCTGAATTTAACATCATCAGTTGTACAGTGGTTCAGTTCCTATCTTCGGGGACGCCGGCAACGCATTCGTGTTGATGATAAGTTCTCCGACTGGTGTAACGTTGTTGCTGGTGTTCCTCAAGGCGGTGTTTTATCTCCGTTGCTTTTTTCTGTGTTTATCAGGGCACTTGTTTCCGTGATAAATTTCAGCAAGTATCACCTGTACGCAGATGATGTCCAGCTGTATCAGCATTTTAGTGTAAATGACCTAAATGCATCTGTTGACAAAATGAATTTGGATCTTGCTGCAGTTCATCAGTGGGCAAGCTGTCATGGACTAATATTAAATCCTGCCAAAACACAGGTTATAATCATAAGCAGCAGAAAAATTACATGCCGACTCGACTATCAACATCTGCCTAAGGTTATTCTAACCGGTGTTGATTTAGAATATGCTAGGCAGGTTAAAAACCTCGGCTTAATTTTGGCTCACGACCTAAGCTGGGTGTCACAAGTTAGTGAGGTCCGGAAACGAATTTTTAGCACAATGCATTCATTAAAGCTCTGGCAAAAGTTTATCCCTCAGACGGCCAAGGTTACGTTAGTCAACACTCTGTTGCTTCCTATTTTAGATTATGCTGATATTGCTTATCCAGATATAACTGAGGAACTGCTAAGCAAACTCGACCGTCTGCTCAATTTGTGCATACGCTATATTTTTGGCCTGCGCAAGTTTGATCATATATCACAATCTCGCTCAAGACTTAAGTGGCTCGACATCCGTTTTCGCCGGAACACACACCTTCTAACCACTTTGTATGGTATTCTTTACAATCCTTGTTCCCCAGCTTATCTGAAAGAGCGTTTTTCATACTTAAGCTTATCCCGTTCGATGTCCAATAAAACTCTAACTATCCCGTTGCATAAATCTACATACTACTCAGATTCCTTTACGGTATCATCAATTACACTTTGGAATAACCTTCCACGAGATATAAAAGATGCTCCCTCAATAAATTCATTTAAACGTAAGGTTGAGGCACATTATTTAAAATTACTTGATTAATATTATTGGTTTATATAATATTATATTTTCTTATACTAGATTGTATGTATTTTATTGGTATAGTATGTATTTTTGTTTATATGTATATATACATTTATATATATGTATATATGTGTGTGTATGAAGTGTCAATATATATAAAGTAACATATTTATATAATATTATATGATTGAATAATATGTGAAGTTAGTTTCTAAAGTAAGTTAGTTTTTTTTTTTTTTTGTTTTTTTTCCCTCTGTTGCGGCTCTACCCATAACTCTCACCACACTACCAAAGGTTAGCTGGCAGAGAATGCCTTTTTGGCATTAAGTTCGCCTTTGTACCAAATGTTTGTTTGTTTGAGTGCAATAAAGAATTTTCTATCTATCTATCTATATATATATATATATATATTATAGTTCATGATGAAAATAAAGTATGCGCGTTACATCGTATCCCATCAAGAATTTCTAATGTAATTCTTGGTGTAAAGCTAAGACGTGATAATAACTGTAAACATTTGTTTTATAACCTAATAAATATTATTTGACCGTAATAAAATAAAACAAGGTAGTCTTCGGCATGAAAGTAAAAATAAATATTTTCGATTATTTTTGCAATATCTAACAGCCGGATCAGCGCGCGATTCTGATCCATCTAAAGATGCTAAATTTCAGCAAGCACTGTCAAATTCAATAGGAGTGACAGAAAAAAACGGTTCTTGATATAGAAAGGCAAATAAATTATTTTACCTATAAAGTAAAATCACTTTATTAAGCTTTATTAACATGAGACACATAATTGTACGAGTGCTTACAATACTTAACATTATTTTACTGAAATCTCAGAAAGTTTTTTTAAATAGAATAAGGGTGACAAACGAGCACACAGTCCACCTGATGGTAAGTGGTTGCTACGGCACATAGACATCTACATCTATTCTCGATTACGTATCAAAATGTAGATGCGTTGTCACCCGTGAGGACTTAGATGTAATGCCTCGTTTCCAGTAAAAAGGTTCTCCGGTTCTCTACACCCACCATACGAAACACAGCAGGGTTAAACTGCTATTTTACATGGTATTCTCTGAGAGCGTGGTCCTTCCCCGGTCGAGCCGACCCATTCGTGCTACAACTATACCTACTACTAATATAGCTGCAGCATGGCTCTACCACGTAAGAAAAAATTGACGTTGAAAATTTAAGTATTTTCAGAAGCAACTTTGCAATTATTTTCTATTGAGTGAATTTTTGTGGAATCGTGTTTTACAAACCGCCACCTGAAATACGTACAATTTTTTTTCGATAACGACGTGAAATTACAAAACAATCCCCATGCATATCAATGTGGCTCTATTCAGCCTCTTAATATGCACATACCTCGGGATTGAGAGATTTTAAAAGTTTTCATGCGTAGATAATGGAAGATATAATATTATATTATTACTGTCCCGTGTGAGGCAACTTTTATACTTATATACATATTTTCATCATATTTTTATGGTTGGTTAGAAAAGTTATATCTAAATGCAAACCTATTCAGACTTGCCTAATAGTATTATTTTCTACCTATTTGTGTGAGTGCGTGTGCGTGTGCGCGCGCGCGCGCGCCCGCGTGTTTGTGTGTGTGTGTGTGTGTGCGTGTGCGCGTGCGTGCGTGCGTGTGTGTGTGTGTGTGTATGTGTGAAGAAAAGCGTATAAGAATACGTAAAGAGGAATAAAGGTTGAGTACTACTTCGCTTACCTATACGAGGTTGCCACTCGAGAACCTTTCTTCCTATTTTTTATCGGTTTTCCAAGTTATATAGCCAGCCCATTGCCATTTCACTTTAATATTCCGTTGGGCTATGTCAGTTACTCTGGTTCTACTGCGAATATTTTCATTTCTAACTTTATCACGTAGAGAAACCCCTCTCCAATTTAAAATTTTTACATTTTTGGATGACAGTTTGTCTAACATAAAAAAAAACCATAAACCCAAGAATGTCTTTATATAGTTATTTATACTTAGGGAAACACCATTTTCATTATTTATTTAAATTGTTTGATTTAATTTGATAGCAGTGTACCTAAATGTAAGCATCTGTATGTATATTTCCCTCCCCAACAATATTTTATAAAGTCATACTCATAAAAACAGCGCTTTATAGTAATACATAATTATAAAATTGAGTATCAACTAATTAATAAAAATATGCAACAATAAAATTACATAGGTATTAAAAACTATCGAAATCTAAATAACGAGAGCATGTTCGTCGTTCCACATCTAAATTATATAAAAATGCATTTTTCAATTTCACTAATCAACGTCGCCACGAAAATTTCTTCTTTGGACACTTTAAAAATTAATTTATTTAGAAAATAATATTTACAGTTACCAGTGTACAGATATTTACTAAATTAAGTATTTCTAGTCATAAAAATATTTATAATTGAGTATAAACTTTTAAAAAACTAATATATATTTGAACGAAGTCGCTCCAACACCGACGCGCGGTCCACCCTCGACGATGTCCGAAAACGGACTGACAGGGCGACGGAGCATGCGCGCTCGCGTAAATATATTCAATTTCAGGGAAAAATGATATATTCTCTTATAAAACCGGAAATAAAAATAAAACTCTCAATTAAAAATATTAATATTTTTAAGACCTTTTTTTTAGTGTAAGAACTATTTAAAAAACTTGTGCCGTTTTGGAGAAATTTTGCAAAATATGACAAAGATAGGTACTCTTTGGGGATTTTTTTTCTAATAAGGGGTTGACAAAATACAATTTTGTTCAATTAAAAACATTTACTAAATCCTCTTCTGTTACCCTGTATTTTTTCTTTGTGGTTTAAGTGAACAGTTATTGATATTTATTTACTTAAATATTCAAGATTTAGGCATTTCAACCACTGTTAAGGCCTTAATACCCCACGAGTAATGCGAACAAATTTGAAAATCGCGCCACCATTTTCCATACCTCAGATTTTTACAAAGTGACACGCCTGTCTTCTTCGCACATTTTCTAAACTTGCCATGAAATATTATTTTAAATGACGCTTTATTTTAATAGACGCTAGTAATTCATTTATTTGTATTTGTTAATCAATACAATACAATAAAATACAATACAATACAATAACTTTATTTCAGGCACCAAGGACTTAAAAATTGAGAACATTGGCCCATAGCAATATATACCTTAACCTAAAAATATATATAAAATATAGACATAACACTATTTAGGGAACTTTTTTCTTTGGCGCGTCCCTGTATCGGCGAAACACTACTCCAGAGGGCCAGAAATCGGAAGCGAGGAATGTCTCTTTATGTTTTGCAGGAACCTGGAGTACGTAGGATTTGAAGTTCGTTGACCTATTAGACTCCAGACGCTGCAAATGTAAAGAGATCGGATCCTCAATGCGGCATCGGCTTCGTTCTTCCACGAAACGCAGGACGTCTTCTCCCGACGTATTTTTGTCCAAACGGGAGATATAGAGTTGTATGGTTGGCTCCACAGCACGCAGAGTTGTACTCGCGTTTATTTTCGCAGTCCCACGCTGGTTACAGACGGGTCGCGACCGACGTCTCTTCTCAACAAGAGTAAACCCGTCCTTATCAATCTTGTCTTGGGTCACCACTGGAACTGATTTTATTTCCACATTCTTCCGCTTTCGACCACAAGAGGGTGCCGGTTGTAAAGATTTTCGAGCAACATCCGCAAACGTCTTCCCTTGTTTTGAGGTTGGCTTCGGCGGAGGAGTACCAATGGGCTCAGTCAAGGGTTGAGGTGGTGATGCAATGACGACCGAGGTCGCCCTAGTTTCTCGGTCATCAACCCACTGACAGACGGTATCGCGTGACGGAGTCGCAATCATCGGTGAAATAGGACTACTATTACGGTTACCGCGTGTCGTATTTACATTTAGCGACGGCGGTGAATTCGCAGATGTTGCAATTATGTTGCGCAACATATTGACTTCGTTCCTCAGCTCTGTTACAGCTCGGCTTTCAACGTGGTGATGTCTTTCAACAATCTGGTGACGTCTACGTGATCGAACGTAGACGTCACCAGATATGACCAATAATATAATACGAGTACGTTTATCAATAATGTCCTGCTTATAGCGTGATGCTATTTTACAGGAGCGACCAAACCATAGCTGGGATCTGCCTCCGATGGGCACCACAGAGGATGGAATAAAAAGTTCCATACCCTGAAGTACCACATTAGCACCAGAATCGGCAACAACGCTGGGATCATCCAGCGAGAAGCAAACCCGCGCCCAAGGGTAGGATGCAAAAAAGAACGCATCCCGTCCCAATCGGCTGACCTATAGCGCCAAACACGTCGGCAAGCCGCAGATCACAACTGCGATGGGAGCGTGAGTGGCACCGTACTCCGGATCAGACAATGGTCCGAAGAGCCCAGAGGGGCATCGACGGAGACCTGATATACGTCCAGATGAGAGGTCAGCAGAAGGTCCTACAGGGAAGGTCCTCCTCCTCCATCCTCCACATCTAGGATCCGCGTAGACGAAGTAACCAGTTGTGTTAGACCATATGCCAAAGCAAAGTCATAGACAGATCTACCCGCGTGATCGGTTAAACGAGAACCAAGCCATTCAGCGTGGTGGGCGTTAAAATCACCGAGTATCACGATCTCTGCGGATGGGACCTGTTGTAGCACGGAGTCTGCAGCCATTTGGACGTGGTCGATGAGTCGGTCTGTGTCGGCATTACCGCTATGGGACCTATAGAGGCACCCGTAGACGCGGGGATGGTCGTCGCTGTTTACGCGCAGCCATAGGATGAACAGGTCCGTACCTTCAAGACTGCCGAGGCGTCGAAAACAGATGTCTTCTCTGACGTATAAGCAATCCCCAGCCCGAGGCACAAACGAGTGTTCTAATTTGTACCCCGGGTAGGAGAGATATAAAGTATCAGCCGGAGAGGACACCGAAGTCTCGGTTAAAAAGAGCAAGGCCGGCTTCGCCGTCTCTAGATGATAATGGACAGTGTTAAGGTTGGAATAAAGTCCCCTGATGTTACAAAAATTCACGGATAGCGTGACAGGGGTCGTCTTGGTCTTATTGCTCCGTTTGCTCCGAGCAGTTTTAGTCGCAAGCGGAATTTGGCCAGCAGAATACGCGGGGCACCCACGCTCAGGAGTGGAGTAGTTTGGTCGTGGATGCTCACCGAGGGATTCTCCAGGGGTGCTGGTACCCTCCTGGGGTAGTCTTTTCTTTAATTCCGTTACCATGTTGATGGGGGTGGGGGAGGTGGAATTGGGCCTCCGGCTACCTGCACTCACTTCACGCTTCATAAACATTATACTGTAAATTGATAGAAGACCATGCATCTCACTGGTGGAGGACAAAGTGGACTCATTGAGATTAGTTCGTCTACTTTTCCCCACTAAAAGTTTCTTGGTGGGACAAATTACACTTTTAAAATAAACCTCGTCCACTTTTCCCCACTAGGGCTAGCATAAGCAAATTCTAAAATCTGAAAATGTATAAAAGCACAGATCTACAAAAATTTTGCAAAACAAATTACCCAATGCATATATATAATTATTTAATATATTATCAAAATAAATACAATACAATATACAATATAAAATAAATAACGCACAGAATTACATAATTGCTTATAACATTTTTGAACTTAACACGAAAATCACAGAAAAGTAAATAATAAATTTGCTTAATAAATCAAATCACATATGTATAATAAATGTACCTATTAAAATACAGATTTTCAACGATTTACAGAAATATAAATGATTAAATATTTTTAAATTATTAAAATAAAATATGGGTAAAATAAAACATTTGAGTATAAAATAACAAATAAATTACTTTCATAACAACAATAATGTGGTTCCCGTAAAGTGCGTTATCAGGATCAGTATTCAAACCTATAGAAATAACTTGTTTTTAAAAACGACCATATTTTTTTTTATTTTTTTTTTATTTTATGTGGTTTTATTCCCTCTTACTGACACTAGCCGATGCTAAAGCTAAGTAAAGCGGGGTCTTTGACAATCCTCTCACTCCCCAGACAATGTATAGGTAATAAAACCACATACAATTTGCATATAATAATTTTTTTAATAAAATTAAAAAAAAATATTTTTCGAATTTAAAAAAAAGTTTTTTTTATATAGGATAAGGGTAACAAACGAGCACACAGTCCACCTTATGGTAAGTGGTTGCTGTGGCCCATAGACATCTACATCTATCTTCGATTAAGAATTAAAAATGCAGATGCGTTGTCACCCGTGAGGACTAAGATGGAATGTCTCGTTTCCAGTAAAAAGGGTCTCCGGTTCTCTACACTCACCAAAATACAGCAGCGTTAAGCTGCTATTTTACGCTGGTATTCTGTGAGAGCGTGGTCCTTCCCCGGTCGAACCGACCCATTCGTGCTGCAATCATAATATAGCTGCAGCATGGCTCTACCACGTATAACCACGTGTAAATAAGTTATTTCTATACGTTTGAATAATGATCCTGATAACGTACTTAACGGGAACCACAGGGTTATTGTTTTATTATATATATATATATATATATATATATATATATATATATATATATATATATTTATATAATATCTAACATATATATATATATATATATATATATATACACTGTCTAAACAGCTGTATATATTCAAATTTTAGCATAAATCTATTCATAACAAAACTTCCCCTTCAATATTTAATATCGGAGTCCTCAAATACGGGGTACCCTTGTTACAGGATACGCATAGTAGCCGGGAGCAACATCCAAACCAGAATCCTTGTTAAAATTATCCACAGCGTGTTAAGATTGTAACGGGTCTTATGACGAACTTCAGTGTAACTTAGTCAGAGATAAACCCTAATACAAAATATGTTCTTACCCTTGCGTACTTTGTTTTGAATTATATTTTTATAGAAGAGAAGGGCATACTAACATGCGGCTCATCTGGTGTACAATGATCACCGTCCCTCATTAACATTTATTTAATTATTTATATGTTAATTATAACCGTAAAACCAATTAAGTACATTAACTAAAGACAAAATATTCATTACTTACTCTTGCTCACAAAACTTAAAGCATTCCGTCAATATTACCGTCCATTCATCCGCAAACAGATCGCCTTCAGGATCTGTGTCCAGTCAGTCCAGTAAAGAAAATAACACTTAGGTAACACTCATAGAGTTTTAATTATTAACTTATTTAAATTAATATTTGTTATAAAAAATATATTATTTAATACAATTTTTTAATAGGATAAGGGTGACAAGCGAGCACACAGTCCACCTGATGGTAAGTGGCTGCCCATAGACATATATCTATCCTCGTATGCGAATCAAAATGCAGATTCGTTTGTCAGCCGTAAGCACTAACATAGAATGCCTCGTTCCAGTAAATAAGATCTCTGGTTCTCTACACTCACCATACGAAACACAGCAGAATTAAGTTGCTATTTTACGCTGGTATTCTGTAAGAGCGTAGTCCTACCCAGGTCGAGCCGAACCATTCGTGCTACAAATATACAATTAATATAGCTGCAACGTGGCTCTACCACGCAAAAAGCTATTTTATCTAATTTTATGTGGTTATTTACAAGTATAATATAGTTACATATACTTGTAAGTTACCACTTACATGAAATATATTTATTTATCTTTATTTCCATATACATATATGTTAGGTATCATTAGGTATCTATACATAAAATTTCGGTGCGCGTGTGTTCGTAACTCTTCTCCACCTAAACGACTTGACCGATCTTGATGCGATTTTTATGGGTTACTTGGACGAATGCACAGATCATTCTTAGCTATAGTTGTACCTGATAGGTGCTGCTGTTGTCGAGGTCCTTAAACATGAAAATAGCATCCATTGTTAAACTTTTAATTAAAAGTATATATCGACTTCGGAGTACCTATTTAAGAATTTATATGTGGAAAATATTTTATTACTTTTACCTAGTTCTCAGAAAACGGTTAATACTTTTTTTTAAGTACAAATTTTACTCGTAAAGGTTAATTGCCTACGTTGTATGTTGAATACTGTTCTTACACTAATATTATTTTCAACAATAACCTCTTAATGTATATCCGACACATTCAACATACACATAAAACTTAAATGCGATTATCTGTAGTCGCAACCACGTACATCGATACCCGTTGTTTAATTTGGTACCAATAGTTTGCAAGTTCAATTACAATTAATCTATATTTACAGTGCAAGCTAAGCTATGTTTACTTACCAATGAGTGTTGTTTACCGAGACGGTATTAGTTTGCATCGAGAGTGTTGTAACACGTATAATAATATCTGCAAATTACTGCGCTTCGAGGGATTATCTATATTCTATACAAATAAATAAAATTGAAGTGTCTGTTTGTAATGTCAAAATTACAGCTATCTACTAATTGCATATGAAAGTATATACAGTACTTATAACAAAAACACATTTTTTTTTAAATTTTGTCTGACTGTCTGTCTGCTGTTTACCCCCCAATGATTAAAGCAACAAACAGCAGCCCCCAGTCCCCGGCGGCCCCGCTATTCCTGGCTACGGTGGCGACCATGGTAACGGCGGGGCAGGGGGTGCTAAAAATCTCCAGTGGAGGTTCGGTTGCCACCTTAGACGACTCGACCTGGCAACGTACAACGCACGCACCCTGAGGACTGACGAGAAGATCGTGGAGCTGGAAGAAGAGATATACAAGTTGCGCTGGCATATCATAGGATTATCCGAAGTCCGAAGAGAGGGGGAGGACACGGTAATCCTCGAATCCGGCAACTTGCTCTATCACCAGGAGGGCGACCATCTGTCCCAAGGAGGTGTCAGATTTATCGTCCACAAGTCTCTCGTTAACAACGTTGTAAAGATCGGGAGTGTGTCGACGAGGGTTGCGTACCTTATACTCAGAATCACCAAACGGTATTCGCTGAAGGTCATACGGGTTTACACACCAACCTCGGCACACCCCGATGAGGAGGTGAAGGAAATGTATGAGGATATCTCTAGAGCCATGCATTCCTCCAAAACCCAATATACGGTGTTAATGGGAGACTTCAATGCAAAACTAGGCACAAGAGAGAACGGTGAGCTGAAAGTAGAGAAATTTGGAATAGGGCAACGGAACCCAAGGGTCCAGCAGCTGGCCGACTTCATGGAGAAAGAGGGACTCTTTATGATGAACTCTTTCTTCCAGATGCGGCCCCACAAGAAGTGGACCTGTTCGAGTCCCAACGGTTTGACAAAAAATAAGATTGACTTCATTATGACGACCAGACGACAACTTTTCAGTGATGTCTCCGTGATCGCGAGGGTGAAAACTGGTAGCGATCACCGAATGGCTAGAGGCACACTGAACCTAAACGTTAAGTTGGAGAGGTCTCGTCTAATGAAGTCAACGCTCCGTCCCCCTCGTGCTCTGTCCCAAAGTCCCGAAACCTTTCAGCTCGAGTTACAAAACCGTTTTCAGTGCCTAGAAGACTGCAATGAAGTGGACGATATGAATGACAAGCTCGTGGCAACTGTCCATGCGGTCGGAGCTAAGTTCTGCAAGACCCGCCGCAGAAGAACACAAAAACTCTCCGGTCACACTCTTAATCTCATGGCTGTTATACGGGAGATGAAGCTACATTCTTCAACAGATTTGACAGCATACAGGCATCTGAACAGACAGATCTCCAAATGCATGCGGCGGGACTTACGCAACTTCAATACAACTTGTATTGAAGAAGCGATCCGGCGGAACCAAGGCTCCAAAGTCTTTGCCAGAGATCTGTGTGCCAGAAAGAGCCAACTGTCAAAGCTGAAGACCGAATGTGGCAGCATCGTTTCCGGGACACCTGAGATTTTGAGTGAGATTAAGAGGTTCTATGGGCAGCTGTACACGTCATCGTTGGAGCCACACGCAAGTGTGAGTAACGATCCAAGAGCGAGTCTCATCCGACACTATTCCGAAGATATCCCGGACGTCAGTCTGAGCGAGATTAGAATGGCTCTCCAGCACCTTAAAAACGGCAAGGCCCCAGGCGAGGATGGAATTACAGCGGAGCTTCTGAAAGCGGGTGGAAAACCGGTACTTGAAGTCCTTCAGAAGCTCTTTAATTCCGTCCTCCATGGTGGCATTACACCGAAGGCGTGGAGCAGAAGTGCGGTGGTCTTGTTCTTCAAGAAAGATGACAACGCTCTCTTGAAGAACTACAGACCGATTTCCCTTCTGAGCCGCGTCTACGTGCTGTTTTCGAGAGTCATTACGAATCGTCTCGCGCGCAGACTTGACGACTTCCACCCTCCCGAACAAGCCGGTTTCCGAAAGGGCTTTAGCACCGGAGACTACATACATACCCTTCGGCAAATTGTACAAAAGTCCGAAGAGTACAATTTGCCACTATGTCTGGCGTATGTGGACTATGAGAAAGCCTTTGATTCCGTCGAAATTTGGGCGATGCTGCAGTCCCTTCAGCGGTGCCAAGTTGACTGTCAGTATATCGAAGTGCTGAAGTGTTTGTACAGTAAAGCTACGATGGCTATCCGAGTACAGAACCAGAGTACGAAACCTATCCAATTGCAGAGAAGTGTAAGACAGGGTGATGTTATATCCCCGAAACTCTTCACCGCTGCATTGGAAGACTTTTTCAAACTTCTTGACTGGAAAGGATACGGTATTAACATCAATGGCGAGTACATCACTCATCTTCGATTTGCCGACGATTTATAATCCTTATGGCAGAATCGCTGAAGGACTTAAGCACTATGCTCAATGACCTCAATAGTGTCTCCCAACGGATAGGTCTTAAGATGAACATGGACAAAACAAAGATTATGTTTAATATCCATGTCACACCTATGCCGGTAGTTGTTGGGAGCACTAAGCTCGAAGTTGTTGACGAGTTTGTTTACCTGGGACAAATAGTCCGACTAGGTAAGTCCAACTTCGACCGAGAGGTCAATCGACGGATTCAACTCGGCTGGGCAGCGTTCGGGAAGCTACGACAAATCTTCTCGTCGGACATACCTCAAAACCTTAAAACGAAATTGTACAACCAGTGCGTGTTGCCAGTGATGACTTACGGAACTGAGACGTGGTCCTTCACTGCTGGCCGTATGAGGAAGCTCAAGGTCGCTCAGCGAGCTATGGAGAGGGCTATGCTCGGAGTTTCTCTGCGTGATAAACTTAGGAATGAGGATATCCGCAGTAGAACCAGAGTAACCGACATAGCCCAACGGATTAGTAAGCTGAAATGGCGGTGGGCCGGCCATATAGCTCAAAGAACCGACAACCGATGGAGAAGAAAGGTTCTCGAGTCGCAGCCTCGTACCGGTAGGCGAAGTGTAGGGCGACCCCCCACGAGATGGACTGACGACCTGGTAAGACATGCAGGATGTCGATGGATGCAGGTGGCTCAGGACCGTGCTTTGTGGCATTCCTTGGGGGAGGCCTATGTTCAGAAGTGGACTTATGAAAGGCTGTAATGATGATGATGATGATGATGTCTGTCTGTCTGTTTGTTCCGGCTAATCTCCGAAACGGCTGGACTAATTTTGACGGGACTTTCACTGGCAGGTAGCTGATTTCATAAGGAGTAACTTAGGCTACTTTTATTTTAGAAAAAGAATTAGGGTTCCGCGCAAAAACATAAAAACCCTAACACGCAAGCGAAGTCACGGGGAACAGCTAGTATATTAATATGTGAACATCGAAAAGTGAAGAGAAGAATTAAAGTTACATTCTCAGAGTAATTATCAGCATATGTACGTAATTACTCTGAGATTTTAACATTCGAAATATTCTGATTATGCCATATTATATTATATGCACAAAAGAAATCATGTGTGTACGTTGTTATAAAGGTAGTACGAGTTCTGACGGCGCGCCGTTAGTGCTTTCCTTGAGTTTTTGTTATTTTCTGCTGTCTAATGTTTTCTACCGACTTCATAAAGGAGAAGGTACTCAATCCGACAGTATGTTTTTTATGTGTTTTACCTCATAACTTTTTTCTGGGTAAACCGATTTTGATTATTCTTTAGATTCAGAAAGTTGGTGCTTCTCATGTGGTCTCATATAAACTTGATCAAGGTCTGACCAATAGCTTTTGAGTTATTCTGAATTATTTATATTGCAGTATTGTAAAAAAAATAGTTTTAAATTATTGTTGAGTTTTTCGTTAAGTTTGTGTTGTTTTTGCTTACACAATGCCGAAAAGAACAAAAAAGACTGAATTGAATAGCGAAAGTCGCGAATTTGTGGTTCGCTTGCGAGATTATTTTAAACATGAGTGGCAAATTGGAGGACCGTTGTTGCCTGTAACCCAAGTTGGCAACAGAGTTGCGGATACTCTTGGTATCGGTCGTGCGATGGTTTTTTTTTATAGCATAAGGGTGACAAACGAGCACACAGTCCACCTGATGGTAAGTGGTCGCTGCGGCCCATAGACATCTACATCTATCCTCGATTACAAATCAAAATGCAGATGCGTCGTCACCCGTGAGATCTAAGATGGAATGCCTCGTTTCCAGTAAAAAGGGTCTCCGGTTCTCTAGACTCACCATACGAAACACAGCAGCGTTAAGCTGCTATTTTGCGCTGGTATTCTGTGAGAGCGTGGTACAACTATACTACTAATATAGCTGCAGCATGGCTCTACCACGTAAAAAACGTGTCACGTGTCTCGTATAACGCAAGAAAAGTATGGCAAGCCATCATCAACTCAAGCCATAGAGGAAGACACGGTAAAAATTGTCCGCCGAATAAGAAAAGAAAGAGAGTATCGAGTATGACTGCGATTGATGACTTTCATGCCACCACAATACGCAACTAACCATTTAACGCTTATTATAGACGTGCTGAATATCCAACACTAAGAAAATTAATAGTGTCCCTTAAAAACTCTAATTTATTTCAAGGCAGTTTTCAGTAAGAAAAATAATAATGGAGCGCACAGATATTGCCTTGGCACGGGTGGACTTGTTTAAAAAAAGCCAAAGTTATTTCAAATTGGGATAAAGTCGTATATCTGGACGAGACGTGGATTAATGCAAACCACACTGTACCGAAAGCGTGCACAATCAGTCACCAAAGTGCCCGATAGCATAGGACAACACCTGATAATTGCGCACGCGCAGGGACAGCAAACGGTTTCGTACCCAATTGTTTGTTGACTTTGAAATCAACAAAAACAACAAAATATCATTAGGAGATGCATTTCGAAAAGTTCAAAGTGGCTTTCAACATTACTGTAAAATCTTTATGAACCACATATGATTATTATGGACAATGCGCCGTACCATTCCTTACAAAAGGACAAAGCTCCAATATCCAGCAGCAGAAAACTGCAAAGCAAAGGCATTGAAGCCAATGAAAATATGTTGAAACAGGATCTGGTCCGATTAGTGAAAAAAAAACAAACCCAGAAAGCCAAACTACATTTTGGATGAAATCGCTGAACAACAAGGCCATACGGTGCCTAAATTGCCATCATATCATTTCCTTCATTAAATTTTCACCTAATAATAATGTTTGTAAATATCAAACAATTATTTTTGAAAATCTAATTCACACAATCTACATCACAATTTGGAAAAAATAAGGTTTATGATTCATTGATATTTACAACTGTTATATATTATTTAATGTTATAGGTATATGTATGAAGTAAAGTGTAAAAGTAAAGTCGATCTGAAAACGTCTAATTAGTAAGAATAGCAAAAAAAGTGTTTTCAAAAGGAAAAAAACAATAGCCAGATGCGCCGGCGCTATACGGCGGCGGATGAACAACACTATCGAACTTTACTTGTGCATGAACGCATTCGAACTGTTTCAAGCAAAAATAAACCTTACACCATATCACAAGAGCACATGGTACTTCGTAGGTCCATTCGGCCATATGATAGTAAAAAGACGGTAGTTCAACCATTTTAAGCAAAATTAAACAATAAGACAAACGCATTGTTTTCTTTTAACATGAGACGCGTTAAGCAAAATTAAAGCTGGCTTTTCACTACATATGGGATATAATATATATTATATCCCGAAATATAAATTATATCCCGCGCTTGGCTTTCACACTGTGAGATATATCTTTTAACCAGTGTGCGTTCGTCATTGGATTACCCCCTGTACCCCGCACACCGTTCCGATAAAATATAATATGAAAATATCGCTCTGTGGATCGAAAAAATATTTATAGTTTGAGATGTAATATATATTATAGCTCAGTGTAAACGGTTCCATTTAAAAGTATGGTAAGCCATATTAATTTATATCTCGAGATGTAACATATATCATATAATATTCCATAGTGAAAAGCGGGCTTTAACATAAAGACAAACTCATTGGTTTTTTTTAACAGGAGACGCATTAAGCAAAATTAAACAATAAGAACAACCGCATTGTTTTTTTTTTTAACAGGAGACGTGTTTTCCAGAAACTTGGTTACAACTTGAGTTTTTGAGCGATCGCAATGAGTACTATTATTTGTTACTTATTAGAGTATTTTTCCGCAACATGATTTAAAAAAAACTACACAGTAAAAAGAGTACCAACTACAAGTTGAAAAAGGTTGTCAACCCCTGAAAATTTCAAATTCTCAAAATATCCAGAATAAAAGCTGTAGGCATAAACTACTTACAAAATAATGAATATTTTGTTTTGGATAAATCTTCCAAAAAACGCAATTTGAGCGAGTTATAACGATTTTTAAAATTACACGACTCGCTTGTCATACGCCACAGCAAAATTGTTGATAGCACGCCTGGCGTGCAATCCACACTGGATCGGTTAAAGCATATTTATTCTAAAGATATAACTTATCACAAATTAAAAAAAAATCCCAAGCTAATGCAAATTATACATTTTATGATCGGTTTCTTATTCCGACTTCAAATACGAGGGGTGATCCAAAAGTAATGATAATGAAAATAAAACACGGTAGTTAAAGTTAAAATAATAATTTATTTTTCTACAAAGTCTCCTAACAAATCAATACAATTAGTCCATCTTTTTTCTAAACCCAGGATTCCCTTTGAAAAAATTTTTTTGTCTTAATCCTCCCAAAACGCTTCAACAGCGGCCATTACTTCGCTAGCGTCTTCGAATTTCTTGCCTCGGAGGCGTTCCTTGAGCCGAGGAAAGAGGTAGAAATCACTAGGAGCTAGATCTGGCGAATAAGGAGGGTGTTCGAGCAGTTCGAATCCCGTTTCTTGAATGGCAGCCATCGCAACTGCGGCTTTGTGAGCCGGTGCGTTGTGTTGGTGAAACAGCACTCCAGCTCGCAGTTTGCCGCGTCTTTTTTCCTCAATGGCCTCCCATAATCTTCTTATTTGGTCTGCGTAGTAAGAGCCCGTAATAGTGGCTCCCTTTTCCAAATATTTCACCATAATTATGCCTTGAGCGTCCCAAAACACAGATGCCATAACCTTTCCCGCCGAACTTGAAACTTTGAATTTCTTTGGCATCGGTGAGGAGGCTCGCTTCCAAGTCATCGATTGTTGTTTCGTTTCAGGATCAAAATGGTGGATCCAGGTCTCGTCCATAATCACAAAACAGAACAAAAAATTTTCTTGATCTGCTTGGAACTTTTCGAGATTGACCCTCGAAATGTCAACTCGATTTTTCTTTTGCTCGTCGGTTAACATTCTGGGTACCCAACGCGCAGAGACCTTTTTCATATGCAACTCGTTCGCAAGGATTCTTTGAACGCTGCCATATGAGATCCCTGTGACCTCAGCTACATGCCTGATGGTCACTCTTCGATCTGCCAACACAACATCTTATACTTTTTTCACGTTGTCTTCAGTGAGGGACGTGGATGGGCGTCCTTCGCGATGTTCATCTTCAGTGGATGTTCTGCCCAGTTTAAACTCCTTAGCCCAGCGTGCAACTATAGAATATGGAGGAGCAGAGTCCCCCAATGTTTTCACTAAGTCACTATGTATGTCTTTTGAAGACATTTTTTTCAGAGGTACTTGATGACAGCTCTAATTTCGTTTTTCTCCATGTTGATGTTATCTCTTTGACAGTTCGCATTCAAATGGATGTATCTCCCGGAAATCATGATCTATTTATATGATTTTTTTTAGGCTGACGTAGTGAATATATAAGCAAGCAAAAAAATTTTTTTTGGATTTTTATGCGAACCTGAAGTAACCGATTATCATTACTTTTGGATCACCCCTCGTAGGATATAATCAGACACACTTCCTTAGATACTAATCATATTTAGAGACAAATATAATAAAGATGTGTTTATGAAAAATCGCACTTTTCTTTTTAATGCTTACCTCACCTGCCTGTTTGAGCTAACAGGCTCTGGTGGCCGCTTTGTGGCTCAAATCTATCTTAAGACCGGTCACCCAGCATCATTTATTACCCAGGATGATTAGTATGGTTAATCTCCCACTCCCGATGCATGCAAGCTGGCGCATACTTAAAACGCCGTAACTCCAGCAGTAACTAAAGACAGGAAAGGCCGGTGTTAATAATAAAATAACAGACTCTAAACAGACACTTTATTTGGTTTTAAATTGAAACGGTTACACGATATTATTATGTGTCCCTAATTAAAGCTAATACATATATTTATGATACTTATTTACTAAGCAAAAACGATTTCTTTATAACAAACTTAATTTGGTAGACAAATATTTAAAATTAAATCATATGGCACCTAATGTCCGTAGAGGAACACTACTTAAGGAACTTATTATATAATACCAAGAATTATTATTATTCCTAATAATTATTAATAAAAATTATAATAATACTTAACGTTAACACTGGCGGACAAAATGATAAATGCAAAAAAATTGCACATTAATGCAATACTAACTAGATAGAATGTTTTACATCAAGATAGAAAATATTTTATAGTTGTATAGTTTACATTTATTTCAAGGTTTCTAATAATCAATAAATATAATTTAATAATATTTATTTGTGACAAAATTCGAGATCATACATAGACAATTCAATAAATGCTGAGTTACTTTAACATAACTTGAAACCAGATATGAGTGCTTGAAGGCTTTTTCATAGTTAAGTGAAGTTTCGACTTATATGCGTCCCACTTCTGGCCTCGTCTCATTTCTAAAGATGTTGGCAGACTTCACGTATTTTAAAATATTTTTGTTCCTTCAAACTGTCTTTTTAATCCAGAATATTAGAAATTATTCTAATATCATTAAATCCACATACAATGAATGGGGAATTCCTTATTACATTCGCACCAGTTTATGGCGACACATAAAGTACGTCCTGTATCTTGCATTGTTTTAATTAAATATCTTCTTCCATGCGTAATATTCAAACAGGGCAATCATAAAATAATTATTTATTTAAAAGAGTTTGCGCCACTCGTACACTCAGTTTCAAGTTACGCTGAGCACTGCCATAGTTGTTTATTTGTTCATCCTACAAGAGGATTGACTTAAAGATATTAATATTTACGTTACGTTACGTTATTTTAATAATTATGCCACTTAAGTCGACATTGGAATAATTATAACATTTCGGAATGCTTCAAATTCGATACTTTACTTTTCAACGACCTCTGAACGGACGTATATCGTTCAATTATTTTTTCGTAACTTCAAAACTTTTTTATAGTAGACGCCATTGTTCGTATGATAAAACGATTCGAAGACGACAGTCGCGGGCATAACCATAAAACGATTAAGCTAGGGTTGTGCACGTGCAATATTCATTGTCGATAGTTTCGTAGTGGTCTGAAAAATCAATATATCGATATTGATATTTTATTTGATATCTGTACTGAAGAAAATTTCAATTTGGTTCGTACGGCGCTGTTGATGGCCGATTACAAATTGTCTATATTTCGAACCAATGCGGCGTAAAACTAAAAGTATTTACGAGCGAAGTCTATGAGATGACTTCTATAAGTTCAATTACATAAAGAAAAAGAAATTTCCAGTTAACTTATTTTCAATGTTTATATCGTTGTCCATTATGTATAATTTTGCGGATAATGTTTAAAATGTAATTGTAATATGAAATTGTACTTATTAAATGACGCCACGCAACCCGTATTATTTTATTTCATAAGATTTTAGTTATGTTCTGCCTTCTTTTCATTTTTAGAACATAATAAAAGTATACATAATATTAACAATTTCTTTTGTTTGAGTTATCGATAGTAATGCAGCACATCATTAGGCATTCCATAAGACCAGTAGGTGTGAGGGAGAGTGCAATATCATTGTTGCTATTCACATGTTTTATGGCCGCGACTGCCGCGAGCGTTGGCATCTCCTATAGTTTATTTAATTGTTAGTTTCTTTGGTAATTATAAGGCGTTGTATAATTTTTTATTATTACAGCTAAAACTCCGTTTTGTGCAGCGCTTTTGTCTCCATTTTCTACAGTGTTAAATTTTTTATTTACTTTTTTATCAAAGTATATCCATTCCTTGGCAATCTCTACTGAACTATATTTAATGTTTACTTGTCTAATAGCTATATAACTTTATTAATAGACTTTTTAATAAAAATACTAGTAATGCTATTAACATTACTAATATTCCGTTCGACCACTCCTGATAAGCTTAATATGCTTGTGTTAGGAGTGATTCACAACAGTAGTCGAATAGCGGCTTCGAACTCACGACTTTTAGAGTTCGCGGTCCGTACCATGCCATTAGGCTACTGTCGCTTAAACAGAAAATTTATCAATTAACACATTTAGATGATTATAAAGATTACACATAGATATACGAATATTTGCCGAAATCCTACATTCACAGGTCAGGGCAAGCTACGGTCTAAAGCGAACTGTGTGAGATTTAGGCGCTCTTTTTCTTTTCGTACTCCAGCAGCTCTCCCAGGTTCCCTATCTCGATCTCGTGGATGTGCTTGCCCGAGAAATGCATGTAGTCGTGAGACGGTTCGTCGGCTGAACGCTTGCGAACTGAAACCACAAGTCAGATTACAATTTTATTATAATAATAGTAATATAATAGTATGACAGACCGAGTTCGGTATACGGGTCTACTCCCGGTCAGCCTCTCGGGTACATGTGGTGCGACTGGGACTCCGTGACGAACCGCTAAGGGCTCAAATACTGTAGGCGATACTCCTCGATACCGCCCACATCGTCCGCCGGTTTTTTCCCTTTCCCCCTAACCCTCGGCCGTTTGGTCTCCCCTGCCGAGGGCTTCCATCTGGGTGGGCGTTTATTTATTTATTTATTACTAGCATTCCGCCCCGGCTTCGCACGTGTGATTTCTGAATCTCGACAACAGTGCCACCTACTGGGTCCGATTGTGAATCGTTTAGATCATCCAGGGACCCACTCAAACACACACTAAAAATTTCATCAACCGGTCCAGCCATTTACGACCAGGGCCCCCGCTACCATATGTGCAAAGTGTGCAATGCACACGGGCGCCATCCTTTAGGGGCGACAAAACCCAGGGTCAAAAATTGCAAAAATTTCTAAAAAAAAAAATTTATTTTAAAATAAAAGTTGAGAAATTAAATAGGATTAGGTATAAAGACACACGAAATTTTATTAGTATATCATCCAGTTACTGCCGATTCCTATGTTGCGAGAAAATGTCAGGCGGTAGTTTCTTAATTTTTCCTGTTCAGACATAAACAATGCCCGGAGCGCTATAAAAGCGATGCATTGAACTGACGCCAGATTGAGCGTGTAACCTCCGACTAAAAAACCGATTTGACTTATTAAATGAGTATGATAATATTTTCGGATTTTTAGCGACATATTCAGATTAAGTTTTATTTATTTTATTTTATTTATTTATTTATTACAAAGTATAGTTATTTAATAACATCCGACAGTACAAATAAACTTACAAAAGTTTTTCCATGTACCGCCAATTCGTAACTTCGATCATGTTCAATCGGTTCGCGTTGCGACAACTTATTTATTGACGTATATAAATGCTGTGACAAAATAGCAAGATGTTTTTTTTATCTAGGTGTGTACCAAAGCAAAATAATATGGTTAGTATTAAATGAAAATTAGTAAATTAGTAAATTTTTTATTTATGTATATTATATTATTGTGTGTGTTAGTGTTATATGTTTAGTTTTATATTTTAGTTTAAGTTATTATTAGGAATCGTTAACAGTTTGTCGATAAAATACTGTTTAAGCATATATTTAATATTTTTTTCAGTAAGTTCATTTTTTATTGGTTTGGGAATTTGGTTCAAAAGAGCGGGAATTTGATATTGTAATCTAAATTTTCCGTACATATTTTTATATTTTGGGATAATCATATATGGATTAAGGGCTTGTCGAGTAAGTTTTGTATAAATACGGCTAATTTTTAATTCTTCCTTGCCATAATTTTCAAGTAGCAATAGGTATTTTACTTTGTCGTGTACTGGTAGTATTTTGCAATGATGGAAAAGACCATAAGGATTTTTTTTATATTTATCTTTTATTTTGAGAGGGGTAATACATTTAAGGATGCGCAACTGTAGCTCGTATATTTTTTCAAGGTGGGTTTTATAAGTGCGTCCGTAACTGCTCAACCCGTACGAGACTATTGATTCGCCGAGTACATTATATAGTAACAGTAACATCTTGTAAGGTACTTTACTCTTGATGAGATAAAATTTTGCAAGGATTGCTCGTAGCTTATTGCATACAGATTCAATGTGATCAGTCCATTTCATACGATCATCAATTATTAAACCTAAATTTTATAAAATTAAGTGACAATGATATTTTAAAACATTGTTCTGTTCTTGAAGAATGACTGACAGATCAGTATAATAAGAATAATATAGACTCCAATGATTTGTTTAATGAAATTAAAGCGTTAAAGTTGTTTTCATTACCTGATGATACTCGTACTGACCCCTTAAGTATTTTACAATATATATTTGAAAACAATTTAATCTCCACCTTTCCAAACGTAAGCATTGCACTAAGAATTCTTCTGACATTACCTGTATCTGTAGCTTCTGGCGAGCGATATTTTTCAAAGTTAAAAATCATTAAAAATTATTTAAGATCGACAATGCTTCAAGAAAGATTGTCTGGGCTAGCGATATTAGTAATTGAAGAAGAAATTTTTGATGGTATAAATTTTAGCGAAGTAATTAATGAATTTGCAGTAGCAAAGTCTCGGAAAATATCGCTGCTACAATAGCTATTTTGTATTTTTCTATTGTACCTAGCTATCATTTTTGATTTTATAACGAAGTTACCTAGGTATTTTTTATCAGAAGTATCTGCATAGCATATTGCATATTTTTTTAAATATCTACGTATTAGTAGAAAGTAGTACTTAAATATATGTAGAAATTAGGCCATATTTGTTTGTTTAGTTTTGGGTTATTTTCTAGTATTTATACACAACGTGTCTGTACCCCATTAGTTAAGTAAATGCTTTAAAATGGGTGAACAAGAATTTATTTTGTTATGATTTTATTCTGTTTGTTTCATTTTGATATTTTAGTCTAGAAATAAATATGACTATGACTTCTAAAGTTCAGTTTTTTGCTTTATTTCAAGCACCTAACTACCTACCTAACTTTAAAAAAATAAATAAAAAAAACATGATTCAAAATGACTTAACTGAATGAATGAAAAATATTTCATTCATTCAGTCATACATATCATTCAAAAAAATATTTCATGACACGTCTGGCGTGTCATCAGTCATGTGTATGCTTTTTTTCACTTGTTTAGACCTAATTAAGTTTAGTTGAATCAAACATCAGTTACAAACGGAAGGATACTTGTTTTAAGTGGGTAACTACGTGTTTTCTTTGAAAATGAGAATAAGTGACTTTTTTTTATGCAGAGATTACTAACATTTTGTACTATTTTTTGTTTTGTAAAAAAAAACATTTATACAAGTAGGTACAGCTAAATCACCCTGGAATACCTTGGTTTTTATTAAATTAAATTTTCACCTAATAATAACATTTGTAAATATTAAACAATCAAGAACCTTAATTTGGAAAAAAAATAAGGTTTATGATTCATTAATATTTACAATAGTTAAATATTATTTAATGTTATACAAATGTAAAAGTATAATCGATTTTAAAACGTCTAATTAGTAAGAATAGCAAAACAAGTGTTTTCAAAAGGAAACAAACGCCGGCGCTAAACTTTTTTATGCATGAACGGTTTCAAGCAAAAATAAACCTTATACCATATCACAAGAGCACATGGTACTTCGTAGGTCTATTCGGCCATATGATAGTAATAAGACTGCAGTTTTTTTTTTAACAGGAGACTTGTTTTCCAGAAATATATTTACAATTTCAGTTTGTGAGCGATCGCAATGAGTTCTATTATTTGTTACTTATTAGACTATTTTTCCACAACATGATTGAAAACCCACAAAGTAAAAAGAGTACCATGTACAAGTTAAAAAAAGGTTGTTAACCCCTAAAAATTTCAAATTTTCAAAATATCCAGAAACGAAGCCGCAGTCATGAACTACTTACAAAATAATGAATATTTTGTTCTGGATAAATTTTCCAGCGAGGCGAGGATGGAATTACAGCGGAGCTTCTGAAAGCGGGTGGGAAAACCGGTACTTGAAGTCCTTCAGAAGCTCTTTAATTCCGTCCTCCATGGTGTTATTACACTGGAGGCGTGGAGCAGAAGTGCGGTGGTCTTGTTCTTCAAGAAAGGTGACAACGCTCTCTTGAAGAACTACAGACCGATTTCCCTTCTGAGCCGCGTCTACGTGCTGTTTTCGAGAGTCATTACGAATCGTCTTGCGCGCAGACTTGACGACTTCCAGCCTCCCGAACAAGCCGGTTTCCGAAAGGGCTTTAGCACTATAGACCACATACATACCCTTCGGCAAATTGTACAGAAGTCCGAAGAGTACAATTTGCCACTATGTCTGGCGTATGTGGACTATAAGAAAGCCTTTGATTCCGTCGAAATTTGGGCGGTGCTGCAGTCCCTTCAGCGGTGCCAAGTTGACTGTCGGTATATCGAAGTGTTGAAGTGCTTGTACAATAGGGCTACGATGGCTATCCGAGTACAGAACCAGAGTACGAAACCTATCCAATTGCAGAGAGGTGTAAGACAGGGTGACGTCATATCCCCGAAACTCTTCACCGCTGCATTGGAAGACGTTTTCAAGCTTCTGGACTGGAAAGGATACGGTATCAACATCAATGGCGAGTACATCACTCACCTTCGATTTGCCGACGATATAGTCCTTATGGCAGAATCGCTGGAGGATCTAAGCACTATGCTCAATGACCTCAATAGTGTTTCCCAACGCATAGGTCTTAAGATGAACATGGACAAAACAAAGATCATGTTTAATGTCCATGTCACACCTATGCCGGTAGTTGTTGGGAACACTAAGCTCGAAGTTGTTGACGAGTATGTTTACCTGGGACAAATAGTCCGACTAGGTAAGTCCAACTTCGACCGAGAGGTCAATCGACGGATTCAACTCGGCTGGGCAGCGTTCGGGAAGCTACGACACATCTTCTCGTCAGACATACCTCAAAACCTTAAAACGAAATTGTACAACCAGTGCGTGTTGCCAGTGATGACTTACGGAACTGAAACGTGGTCCTTCACTGCTGGCCGTATGAGAAAGCTCAAGGTCGCTCAGCGAGCTATGGAGAGGGCTATGCTCGGGGTTTCTCTGCGTGATAAACTTAGAAATGAGGATATCCACAGTAGAACCAGAGTAACCGACATAGCCCAACGGATTAGTAAGCTGAAGTGGCAGTGGGCCGGCCATATAGCTCGAAGAACCGACAACCGATGGGGAAGAAAGGTTCTTGAGTGGCAGCCTCGTACCGGTAGGCGAAGTGTAGGGCGACCCTCCACTAGATGGAGTGACGACCTGGTAAGACATGCAGGAAGTCGATGGATGCAGGTGGCTCAGGACCGTACTTTGTGGCATTCCTTGGGGGAGGCCTATGTTCAGCAGTGAACTTATGAAAGGCTGTAATGATGATGATGATGAGTATATTTAATATATATATCATTTCCTTTTATATATGTATTCAGCCCAACCAGACGAGAATACTCTATATATACCCTTATTAAGTGGCGAAGCTTGCGAAGTCACTTATTGATGTCCCACGATTATCTCGAGAACGGTTTCGAATTTTCAAATTCTGTTCTCAGCAATCGATTACTGATCACCCAGGCATCTGAACCTCCTATTTTGAAACTGATTGCTCAACGGCAACCGTTAGAAACCGCTACAAAGCTGATTGCTTCGCCACTTTGCTATGCTGTTAGCTTGCTAGGTTTATTAGTCTTATAAGTTAGTGTGACAGTAAACGCAAAAAAGTGGTAATATATTTGTGAATTTGTAACGTAATAGATGAAGTTAATCATAATATGCATTTGTAACTGCAAATAATGGTGTAATTGGAAAAGACTAGTGTCTAAGATATAGGTTCGGTCTAGTTTAGACGCTAGTGTATAAAATTGTATAACTCATAACCTTTGTTCAAATGTCTCAAGGATAAATAATGTACGTGGGGCACACTGAAATGATCGGGAATTAGAAAAATCACATGAACGGTATAGCTAAATTGTATTTTATTGTTTTTCGAAGTGTTCGCCGTCCAACTTAATGCACTTTTCTATTCGTGCAAACCAATCATTAAACAGTAATTCCAGTCTGAAGTTGATGTTGACAAAATGGCTGATTTGTACGCTTCCGTTGACCGCGTAATACATCTTTCATTCTAGGGAATGTAAAGAAATCGTTTGGGCTCATGCCAGGACTGTACGGATGATGGCTCATCAGCTCAACGTTTTCCTGCTTCAAAAAATCATTTGTCTTCCAAGCCGTATGGAAGCTCGCATTATCGTGATGTAAGATGATGCTACGTTTTGGGTTATTTTTTCGGAGTTCGGCTATCATTTCTGGCAAACAAACCGTGATATACCACTCAACGGTAACCCTTCTTGCGTTCCTGTAAAGGAATTGTAGCAACATGCCCCTTTTTTTGAGACAAACGTAGCGACCATTTTCTTTGACACGCTGCGGGAGCGAACCACTTTCGTTGGTTTAACCTCGTCTTCGAAGACCCAAACTACTGACTGATGGTTTCTTTCAGGTTCATATGAATAAATCCATGATTCATCACCTGAGACGATATTATAAATGGCATTTGACTTCCCTCCGTTGAAGCGTTGCAGAATATTCCGGCACCAATCTACACGAGCCGCCTTTTGCTCTTCGGACAAATTGTGGGGAACCTAGCGGGAAACTAGCTTTCTTAGACACAGCTCATTATGTAATATCGACTGAATTGCAGCCATTCCGATACTGATAACAGCCCGAATCTGTTCGTATGTCACATGACGGTCATCTAATATCTAATAGTTCGCACAGCTGCGATGTTCTTAGGCGTGACCGCTGTTCGACCTGCAGAAGAAACAGTGCTGAGCCACACACGATCGCGTCGGAACTCGGCATACCAGCGGTTTATTGTCGTTTGACTCGGTGCTTCAACATCATAAATCGAAACAAGTTCGCTGAGACATTCATCTTGAGATAAGCCGCGACGAAAATTGTGATAAATTATGGCACGGAAATGTTCACGCGTGAGCTCCATTTCTGTTAACGACGTGTCAACTTTAAACCAACATAGTTTTTGTTTTTAAACATTGTTTTAAATTGTTTGAATGTCATTAAGATTCTAAGAGGCCAGTATTCAAATTCTAAAAAAGGTTTTATTGTAACTCAATCCGAAATATTGTATTCCCGATCATTTCAGTGTGCCCCTCTGCAAAACCTTACTTAGTGGCAATATAATTTGTTATAATTATTATAATTTGTTTGAATTAAATTTATTTCCGTGTTGGGGGAGGCGTAAGGGAGTCCTTCCATAGCGTTTGGATGAATAGCGGTCCATCACTGTGCGATTTACTAGAAGTTTTCCTCTTCGCACAACTTCCTTGTGGAATCGACTACCACTACCTATTTTTCGGAACCGATACGACGTAGAGCCCTTCAAGAAACGAGCTTACTGCTTTTTAAAACGCCGGCAATGCATCTGCAATTCCCCTGGTGCTGCAGTTGTTCATGGGCGGCGGTAGTCACTTACCATCAGGTGAGCCGCACGCTAGTTTGTCCCCGCTTATATAAAAAAAACATGCGTGAGTGTCGTGGAACACTAAGTTGGAACGAAGTTTCTTTCGTAGTATATAATTATTGATAAACATATTATATTATTATTGATTAACAAATGCAAACAAATGAATTATTAATGTCTATTAAAATGAAGCGTCATTTAAAATAAAATAATATTTCATTCATGGCAAGATAAGAAAGAGTGCGAGGGTGATGGATATTATTCCATCTTGCTTTCTTTTAGCCGCCAAGGCCATCTCCATCATCAAACAAGGGTTTGTGACGGAAAAATCTTACACACCTAGCCCACATCCGCCAAATTCGTACCGTGGTAAGGAACTTCGTTCCAAAAAAGAATCTCATCTCGTCGCGTGGGTGTCGTAAGAGGTAACTGTAGGAATAGGAAATGCCAGGAAAAATATGGATTTTAACATGGATTTAATTAAAATCTATACGTGGTAGAGCCATGCTGCAGCTGTATTAGTAGTATAGTTGTAGCACGAATGAGTCAACTCGACCGGGGAAGGACCACGCTCCCATAGAATACCAGCGTAAAATAGCAGCGTAACACTGTTGTGTTTCGTATGGTGAGTGTAGAGAACCGGAGACCCTTTTTACTGGAAGAGGCATTCCATCTTAGTCCTCACGGGTGACAACGCATCTGCATTTTGATTTTTTATTGAGGATAAATGTAGATGTCTTATGGGTCATAGCGACCACTTACCATCAGGTGGACTGTGTGCTCGTTTGTCACCCTATTATATTAAAAAAAAACAGACTGCAGCGGTCCAGTTTAAAGGATTAAGAAGGCTTAATTAATTACAAGCCATGAGGTATTTTATTATATACCTTCGTTGTTTGAAATAAGCTGCAAGTATCGATAGGCTATATTCATTACAAGTCTACTGCTATACATAAGCCTCCCTAATATTACCTCATTTTTGCCACGCTTGGCAACCAATTTTTAATAATTGTGAATTGTTAATTGGAATACACTGTTGCCCATCTCCTGTTTCCGTTTTATTTCGTTTTATTTTATGTGGTAGAGCCACACTGCAGCTATATTATGGTTGTAGCACTAATGGATCGGTGAGCACGAAAAGTCGGCAGGCACTAAAGGGTGACAAACGAGCACACAGTTCACCCAGTGATAAGTGGATGCTGTGGCTTATAAATGTCTACATTTATAATCAGTTAAGAATCAAAACGCAGTGGCATTGCCACCCCTGAGGACCAAGATGGAATGTCTCGTTCCCAATAAAAGGGTCTCCGGTTCTCTACACAAATCATACGTAACAAAGCAGCATCAAGCTGCTATTTCACGCTGATATCCTATGAGCGTGGTTATGGATGATCCATGGCCTCTACAAGTACTCTGTTCGTACGGAGCGCATTACGGAAGAGCACAGGGGTGTCACTTCCACTATGGAAGGTATGGAGCACTCCATACCTCAAGTTTTTCAAGGTATGGAATTCCATAGCTGAAATTAGGAAATAAATCGCATATTACTACAAACCCCATATAAATAAATCGCAAGCCCTTAAACCTCAATACCCCACATCTTATAGTTCAATAAATAAGTTGAGTATATACACTGCAAACTCTTAAACCTTAATACCCCACGAGTAATGCGAACAAATTTGAAAATCGCGCCACCATTTTCCATACCTCAGATTTTTACAAAGTGACACGCCTGGAAGAGCACGTGGTGTTTCTTGGACTAAGGATTTTTCCTCCGTGTAGTCACGCGACACAATAGGCAGTAAGTAGTTGTGGGCAAGAGTCGGAATAAATGTGAAATTAAGCACCTCACGGTGCAGTGGAGAGCAGGACAATGTGCGCGAGTAGAAGTGTGTGAGTAGAATAAAAAAAGAACAGAATAATGCTTATTCAATATAGAAGATTACAAGTAATTTTGGGTTGCGAGTACGTTGCGGGTACAGTGCGGCGGGTGCGGGTACAGTGCGGTGGTTGCGGGTACAGTGCGAGTTGGTACGGTACAATGCGGGTTGGTGCGGGTAACGTGCGGGGTAGCGGGGACAGTGCGGGGGGTGTGGGTGCAGTACGGGGGGTGCGGGTGCAGTGCGGGGGGTTCGGGTATAGCGCGGGATAGTGCGGGTACAGTGCTGCAAGTGCGGGTATAGTGCGGCTACAGTGCTGGGGGTGTGGGTATAGTGCGATATGGTGCGGGTATAGTGCGGGGGGTGCGGGTGCAGTGCGGGGGGTGCGGGTATAGTGCGGGTACAGTGCTGCGAGTGCGGGTACAGTGCGGCGTGGTGCAGGTACAGTGCTGGGGGTGCGGTACAGCGCGGTGGTGCGGGTACATTGCTGGGGGTGCGGGTACAGTGAGAGGGGTGCAGGTACAGTCCGGTGTGGTGCGGGTACAGCAGTGCAGGGTGGCGCAGGTACAGTGCTGGGGTGCGGGTATAGTGCGGGGTGGTTCCAGTACAGTGCTGGGGGTGCGGGTATAATGCGTTATGGTGCGGGTACAGTGCTGTGTGGTACGGGTACAGTGCGGGGTGGTGCAGGTACAGTGCTGGGGGTGCGGGTACATTGCGGGTGGCTCGGGTACAGAGCGGGGTGTGCGGGTACAGTGCAGCTAGTGTTACCGGGGCGCGCGGTGCGGCTCAGGCGGTAGGTGGGGCGCGAGCGGCACAGCGGCAGGGCCGGCTCGCGCACGGCGGGCAGCGCGGCGCGCAGCGAGGTGCGCACGCGTGTCACATCGAACCCGTGCCCACGCTCAATGCTCAGCACAAACGCGTCCGGCATCATCACCAGCTCCCGGTCCAGCTCCATCACGAAGCAGCGCTCCTCGTCCACGATGTCTGTAAGTCATCAATAATCATAATATTACCATGTAGTGGCGGTGTAAGAATATCCTCTACCCCATATCATTCCATAGGTGTCATAAGAGACGACAGAGGGAAACAAATCAGAAAATGGACAGCAGCGTCTTCTAAATAACGACTAAAAATAAAAACTGCGGTTGCCAATCTGCTTGCCAAGCATGGTGACTATAGTCAATATCCCCAATATGGCAATATACAATCCCCAATATGATGCAATCTAGGTGGGAGGGAGACCTACTTTCAGCACTGGAATATAATATGCCGTAACTGTAATCATAATATATGGTTGAACTACGCTACGGCTGCGTTGTGGCTGCTTCTTAGGTCTAGTTTCGTAATCGTAAGCCGCAATTGCTGACAACCGAACTCAATGAAGTTTACGAATCCCCAGTCAGCCAGTTATTAGATTTTTTCATCAAAATTTATACTTTTAATAAAACAAATAAATTATATACAGGGTTATTTTGCAATAACCGGCCAAAGGAGATGTATGAAATTGGGTTGTTGACATCGTTCGTAACAGTTATACAAAAATATGTAGGTAATAATATAACGATAAATTATAAGCATAATTAAATGGTTTTTAATATCAGTCGCATTACCCCATAGCAAAATTCCATAAGACATTACGCTATGAAAGTAACTAAAATACACTAACCTAGCTGTAACCTAGATGTTTCACATACAGTTACATTATATCAATGAAAGGTCGTTCAGCGATTGCATCTAAAACTGTAGATATTACAAGCTTAATAGTTAAAACAGTAACTAAAAAACGCAACTGTGTTAAAAAGTTTTCAGAAAACAAGCCTTCCCCTCCTATTTTTTTTTGTATTTGCAGATGAATATATAAATATTATATATAGTCACTTCCATATTGAAAGACGAAACGAATCTAACGACACCTCATATGTTAAAATCCATTGGATTGTCTCCAACTTCTCGATGGCACTGCAGGCGACCTCGCGCACACTACACAAAACCCTCTTTTCCATCTTCCTCATGACTCTGCTTATGAACATGCTTAGTAAAGCATGTTCATAACGCAGTATTAACACGACTGGCCCGGAATACATCGGATTCTTTTATTCCGTTTATCCTTCACATCTAAAAGGTCATATATGCATTCTATTATAAAAATTGTAACATAATCGACGATCGTTTGGTCCAGTGGTTGATGATCCTGATTACTAAACCAACGGTCGACGGATTTGTACTTCACGTATTTAAATGTCTAAGTATATATGTGTTACATGTTTTCGAGTATAAATGTAGATGTCTATGGGCCACAGCATCCACATACTGTGGACTGTGTACTCGTTTGCCACCTCTATTCTATAAAAAAAAATGTATGCTGTTGGGTATAAGCAATTCGTGGTTCTGTCACCTTAAATAACACAAACGATACTTTGTTTAGGAGGTTAGGTACTTGGTGTATTAGTAAAATAATTTGTTGCCGTTTTTCATTCACGTTACCTTTACTTTGGTACTTTGTGCTTACCTAAAAATTGAACGATGATCTGTACATGTATAATGCCGATATGTAACTCAAAAGAAAGGTTAAACTAAATTCAAATTGGTAGTTTCGTTAAATATACACTATGATGTCACACGTCTTGCAAATATTTACTACAATGTTTAATTAAGGAAAATCTTTTAATAGGCATTAGACTGCTTATTATTAAATATTTGTATAATCATACTTTATAAGAATTTGATGTAGCTTTTCCTGAGATAAATATATAAACATAATATGTTACGGCAGAAAACAATCAAATATATAAATAACACTTACTGGTTAGGTTAGTAGTGAAGTCGTGGATAAAGTTGACTTGTTGTCCGTTGTTAAGAACAGATATCTTCTCAATCATGCCATCTATATCAAGTTCCTCACGCAGCATATTAACAAAGTTCTCAGTAGCGGTGTCGTCTGCGGTGCTAATAATTTGTACATCTGGCTCGGAGGACCAATGTAGCGGCACCACACGTGAGTTTGGCTCATTCTTAAGCGCATTCAGCTCCTGAAATGTATGTCACTAACTCAACAAACAAATTTTATTTCAGTGGCAACTGCATCTTAGTACAGGATTTTTTGAAGACACAGCGGTTCGCTATAGTAATCGGTCAAGCAGTACTAACATTTCCTGATAAACTAGCACGATATCACGGCACGAACGATGACCGGAACGATCATATCTAGAAGGGTAGTTTTGCCACAGTTGTGTTGCATCACGTTGCACGAGAATGTTCCCGAAGATAAGGGTCAATGTCCTCTGTCAAGTTAATAAAATGTATAGGCGTAAGAACAGATAATACTCAGTTATAGATGCAAGCAAGACGCAACCATATGTCTACGTACATAAATTTGCATATTGTAAATCGCGAGTGTTCTAATATTTTCCCATTGTAACAGTGCTACACATCTCTTATTGGGTATAAAAGCGTGCGCCGGAGATCAGAGAATTAATTATTTCGGAAACGCTATAGTGACTTCTTCTCCAGTAGTGAATACGAGCAATCGGCCTACGACATCTGCTATTATTAAGGGCCTCATCGAAGAAGTTTAACGATTTTGGACGACGTGATTGTACTCTTGCTGTGTGTATGGAGGAACACATCCATTTCTCATCTTCATCAACATTTTTACATACCGTACGTAACAGCATTGTTGGTGTTGATTTAAATAAAGAATTGCTACCTAAGTTTTCTTTTAAGAACACATTTAATCAAAATTGTAAAAAGTCAAATGCGACTACTATAAACTGGTCTCCAAAATATGAGTTTAACTTTTGTTCTGAACAAGCATTTTTCTGGAGTAATCACTTTCACAAATTAAGTAAACATTTTTTGGGTTCAGACGTGGCTACTATGATAATTTTTTTATATCTTATTTCGTCATAAAATATATAATATTCGTTTAACTAGAGGCATTGAAGCCTATGCCTAATTCATCATCATCATCATCATTACAGGGCCTTCACAAGTACACTGCTGAACATAGGCCTCCTCCAAGGAATGCCACAAAGCACGGCCCTGAGCTAAAAATAAATTAATAATAAATCCATAATGAAATGAAAATAAGCTCTGCAATAATCTATAAATAAAAATAAAATTGAAGTGTCTATTTGTAATATTGAAATAACTGGCTTCTATGAAGCTACATACTATCAAGACATAAATAACTTTTTGTCTGTCTGTCAGTCTGTCTGTCTATCCGGGATTATCCGAATCTGAATAGCTGAACCGATTGTGCTGAAACTTTACGAAAAACTAGAGGGCAATGCCACGAGAGGAATCTAGTGTGTATTTTATCCGAAAAACTTTAAGTTATTTAAAAAAATTATAATGTAAATGGTTTCTTAATATCTTAAGTCTAAATAACGCCACATTAATCGATCACATTTAGGCGAAGACAGTGCTGGTCGCTGGTAATAGAATAAAAATAAAAATTGAATTAATGAGGGCTAATAACAATTCGTTCACCAGATGTCGCTAGTAATAACAATAGAGAGGTCTGAGGCTAATAAAGAGACTTGTGGTGAAGTTGTTTGTTACACAAATGTCATATTAATACGTGGTAGAGCCATGCTGCAGCTATATTAGAAGTATAGTTGTAGCACGAATGGGTCGGCTCGACCGGGGAAGAACCACGCTCTCACAGAATACCAGCGTAAAATGCTGCTGTGTTTCGTATGGTAAGTGTAGACAACCAGATACCCTTTTTACTTGAAAAGAGGTATTCCATCTTAATCCTCACGGGTGACAACGCATCTGCATTTCGATCGATTTGAGCATAATTCTTTATCTTTAATTTGAATCCATGCTACGGACGGGGGATAGAATATGTCTACTCGTTATGTCAAACGGGGATATACTTCTCCCCGTTGCATAAGGTTGCAGATTGGTCAACGCAGTCCAATTGGAGATAATAAGCTTTCAGGTTCTATCTGAGGTTGACTACTTGGGCGCGCGAATATACAGTTAATAACTAAGCACTTCCCCATTGGTAAATTGTTAACTTTCTTACCGGAAACTATTGCGACAGACAGTAATTGAACATAAAACAAAATATGGAGCCATAGTTGAAACTAGTCGAATAGTTTCTTTTTTTTTTAAATTTTTTCCCCCCACAATAGGATTTTGTCCTATATCTTGGAGGCAGTTTACAAACACAAATTGCACAAGGACAAACATCCAGACCCAGAACAATTATTTGTAGGCCATACAAATACTTGTTCCGTGCGGGATTCGAACCCGCGGCTCCCAGCGCAACAACTCATTGCTAAGCCACTGCGCCACGGAGCCGTCTTCATTTATTGCAGGTCTAGTTGTTTAATGAACTAATTCCAAGTGAGAATGCTTGTTCACAATTTAAGACTTATGATATAATAATTGTGTTACTACAATCATCTACAAACGATGCTGAATGCATTGATATCAATATTTTTCGAAAAGTTTCATATTTCATGAAAAATTACAACTTTTAGTAATCTTAACGCATTGGTGATCAAGATTTTTCTAAAACTATTATATTTAATGAAAATTACAACTTTTAGTAATTATCAGAAGATTTTTCAGGACTACAAACGAATAAAAAGCATTACAATCATCTGCGTTGTTTGCAGAATATGTATCAATTATTATTTTTTTATTTTTTTGAGTTCGGGTTCCAAGTTCACACAGAGCTACTGTGTGCCCGTTTGTCACTCGTATTCTATTAAAAAACGATTTCTAGAGTATTAGATAAATGCACAAAACAAAGCCTAAGTGGATTGTTCCTTAATGTTTTTCACATTTTATAATTCTTCTTTTTTTCTTAATTTTTCTACTTTTAGGAATATCTGTAGTATGATTTATTCATTTCTTATCTAATCAATAGAAATGATTACTAATATTACTAAAGGAACTAACCCTTGCATTTTCCTAACAAATTAATTTCCCCGTCATTTAATTTGTCAAATATTTCACCTCGTTCCTAAGTGACGCCACACTGGTGACAAAAAAAGTCGTGGATTCATTTCATTAAATATTTCAAAACGACAATATTAAATACAGACACAGTGAGTAGTTTGAATGTAAATTCTATAGTTACTAGGTATATAATAGAAGTAGAATTTAATAGTTGAATGAGTAGCATTCGTACGTCATCGCTTAAGTGGCGTGGGGCACAGGGGTCCTGAATCAAGTCTTAAATTACCTGCCGCAGCAATGGAATGGAATTAGATTGGCGTAAAAATATTTGCATACGTTTTTTACCAACGTTTTATGATTTGTTTTATATATTTCTATTTTATCTTATTAGAAGAACAAGTGGTAAAATTAAAAATTTTGTACAACCGACTTCAGTATAAATAAAATGAGAACATCATCAATTTAGTCAATTAAATACGCAATAATAAGAATAACTCCAAAACTACTGGTCAGATCTTGATCTTTATATGGGACCACATGAGGAGCATCAGCTTTCAAATAAAAAAAGAATCATCAAAATCAGTTCACCTAGATAAAAGTTCTGAGGTAACACATAAAAAATACAGTCAAATTGAGTACCTCCTGCTTTTTTGATGTCGGTTAAAACATCAAGTAATACATAAAAGAATTAGAAGAAGAAGTCCAATTACAAGTTTTCACACATAGAATTAAAACAGTATACATATAACAAGTTGATGTAAAATAATAGATAATATACGCATATAATAGGGAGATCTAATTAAAGAAATAATGAGAAAGAATATTCTTTAATTTATGAACACATGAGACAATAATAATAAACATACGCATATTACAGGGATCTAGTTAAAAAATAATAAGATAGAATCTCCTTTAGTTTACGAACACATGAGGCAATAATAATAAACATACGCATATTACACGGATCTACTCGTAATATGAAAGCAACTCCTTTAGTTTACAAACACTAAGATAATAATAATAACCATATGCATATTACAGGGTTCTAGTTAAAGAAATAATGAGAAAGAATCTCCTTTAGTTTACGAACACATGAGGCAATAATAATAAACATACGCATATTACACGGATCTACTCGTAATATGAAAGCAACTCCTTTAGTTTACAAACACTAAGATAATAATAATAACCATATGCATATTACAGGGTTCTAGTTAAAGAAATAATGAGAAAGAATCTTCTTTAGTTTACGAACACTAGAGATAATGATAATAACCATATGCATATTACAGGGATCTAGTTAAAGAAATAATCAGAGAGAATCTTCTTTAGTTTACGAACACTGGAGATAATAATAATAACCATACGCATATTACAGGGATCTAGTTAAAAAATAATAAGATAGAATCTCCTTTAGTTTACGAACACATGAGGCAATAATAATAAACATACGCATATTACACGGATCTACTCGTAATATGAAAGCAACTCCTTTAGTTTACAAACACTAAGATAATAATAATAACCATATGCATATTACAGGGATCTAGTTAAAGAAATAATGAGAAAGAATCTTCTTTAGTTTACGAACACTAGAGATAATGATAATAACCATATGCATATTACAGGGATCTAGTTAAAGAAATAATCAGAGAGAATCTTCTTTAGTTTACGAACACTGGAGATAATAATAATAACCATACGCATATTACAGGGATCTAGTTAAAGAAATAATGAGAAAGAATCTCCTTTAGTTTACGAACACTAGAGATAATGATAATAACCATATGCATATTACAGGGATCTAGTTAAAGAAATAATCAGAGAGAATCTTCTTTAGTTTACGAACACTGGAGATAATAATAATAACCATACGCATATTACAGGGATCTAGTTAAAGAAATAATAAGAAAGAATCTTCTTTAGTTTACGAACACTAGAGATAATGATAATAACCATATGCATATTACAGGGATCTAGTTAAAGAAATAATCAGAGAGAATCTTCTTTAGTTTACGAACACTGGAGATAATAATAATAACCATACGCATATTACAGGGATCTAGTTAAAGAAATAATGAGAAAGAATCTCCTTTAGTTTACGAACACTAGAGATAATGATAATAACCATATGCATATTACAGGGATCTAGTTAAAGAAATAATCAGAGAGAATCTTCTTTAGTTTACGAACACTGGAGATAATAATAATAACCATACGCATATTACAGGGATCTAGTTAAAGAAATAATGAGAAATAATCTTCTTTAGTTTACGAACACTAGAGATAATGATAATAACCATATGCATATTACAGGGATCTAGTTAAAGAAATAATCAGAGAGAATCTTCTTTAGTTTACGAACACTGGAGATAATAATAATAACCATACGCATATTACAGGGATCTAGTTAAAGAAATAATGAGAAAGAATCTTCTTTAGTTTACGAACACTGGAGATAATGATATTTTTTTATAGGAGAGGGGGCAAACGAGCATGGGGCTCACCTGTTGGTAAGTGACTACCGCCGCCCATGAACAGCTGCAACAACAGGCAGGGAATCGCAGATGCGTTGCCGGCCTTTTAAAAAGGTGTACGCTCTTTTCTTGTAGGTCTCTAAGTCGTATCGGTCCGGAAAAATCGCTGATGGTAATCGATTCCACAAGGAAGTCGTGCGAGGAAGAAAACATCTTCTAAATCGCACAGTGGTGGACCACCAAACATCCATATGGTGTGGATGGTATCGGGAGTTCTGCCGCGATGTGCGTTCGTGAAATTTGGCGGCTGGGATTAATCCGAACAATTCCTCAGAGCACTCCCCGTGGAATGCCAATGAATGAATTTTGAATAAACGATTTTGATTTTGATTTGATTTTGAATCGAGCCGATCGGAAAGGACTCGGTCGTCGAAGATTCGAGCCGCTCTGCGCTGGATGCGGTCAAGTGGAAGGAGCTGGCAGTGGGGAGCCCCTGCCCAGAGATGGGAACAGTATTCCATGTGAGGCCGAACCTGCGCCGAAAGTTGCAGGCGGTGTGCCGGCATGAAATACTGTCCCGCTCTGCTGAGCACGCCAAGCTTTTTAGAGGCCAATTTGGCCTTCTTTTCCAAGCGACCACGAAACTGCACGTCACTCGATATGTCGACTCCGAGGATTCCGATACTGGCTGAGGCAAGAAGGGGAGTGCCTTGAAACTGAGGAGATACGACAAAGGGGTTTTTTTTAGCGGTAAACGCGCAAACTTGTGTATTCTGAGGATTAAACTGGACTAGATTTAGTCGCCCCCAATCCGAGACTTTGTTCAGCAAAGACTCGACTTCAGACACAAGTTTGTTCCGGTACTTGGCGACCTTTTCCCGAGAAATATTGGCACGGCCGGTGTATAGAGCATCACCAGTGCTGTCATGCGCATAGCAATGAATGTTACCAGTTAGCAACATATCATTGATATGCAGAAGAAACAGCGTTGGTGATAGCACACAGCCTTGTGGAACACCAGCGTTAATAGGCTTGTAGTCGGAGCATGCACCGTCTACAACGACCTTGATGCTCCGATCTGCAAGGAAGCTGGTGATCCAATCGCACAATTTCTCGGGAAGCCCATAGGAAGGGAGCTTCGAAAGAACAGTGGTAGAGCCACGCGGCAGCTTTTGCTGTCACATGGATGGGCCGGCTCGAACCGGGGTGGTACCACGACCTCACATAAAACCAGCGTGAAGTAGAGGTTTACCTCTGCGTTTCGCTTGGTGAGTGCAGGTGGCCGGAGGCCCTTTTTACTGGAAATGAGGCATTCCATCTTAGTCCTCACGGGTGACAACGCATCTACATTTTGATTTGTAACAGAGGATAGATGTAGATGTCTATGGGCCGCAGCAACCACTTACCATCAGGTGGATGATAGCGAGAAATAGGCCCAACTGGGCGCCTGTATTTTCCTTGCTATGATATGACAGATTCGCAGTTTATAGTTTATTGTGGAAATGATTCGACGTTACCGGAGATTCTTCTATCTAAGGCATCAAAACAAGTGACTTCCTGCATAGCGAGCGGCTGCATACTACACATAGTCAGATTTTTGCTACAGACGCTTGTGAAAAATGTCAAAATTCACTCGTATCAGAAGAAAGAAATCATTTTTATAATTATATTATAATGAAAGATGATGAAAAGAAGAGGTGGTCTTATAAATCCATCAAATGACGTAATAGAAATTTGCATAAAAGCGGAAATAATAATTTAAAAAAACATATCTTCCAAAAAAGAATGGCATTATTATGATTCTTAGTTTAGTTACTGAGACCTTGAAGTTGTTCATAGGAAAATATATTTTTACGTGTCTTCATGAACACCTATTCCATCAATCGCCATGCACCCATGCAGCAACCATTTGGTTCATTTATTGCTTGCTGTCATTCAAAAATAGATTGATACTAGCTCGCCAGGCAAACGTTCTGCCCTTTCCGACGAACCTTCCTATAAAAATCCTAAAATTCGCAATAAAAAAATTTGAGGTTCATTTAGTGGGATAAAAATGCACACAGTGTGCAAAATTTCAATGAAATCAGTTCAGTAGTTTAGGAGTCCATCGCGGACAAACAACGTGACACGTAATTTTTATATATAAAGATTAGAATAAAATATTATCTTGTTCACAAAACTAAAAAAAGTTAAAAATAATTAGCTGTATAATAAATTGAACCTTTTTAAGGGGCAGTAACTTAATCAGATTTTTGTTTATTTAATAATCATCGTTTTATAAATTCATTCCTGTTTTTATTGACTTAACATATATTTACTTACCTACCCAATATTTACTAAATACTTACTACTACTATTACTTTTATTTAAGTAACTAATTAAAATTATAAATTTAATGAAATTAACATAAGCGTCAATCATGGCGCATCACTATTTAACCGCTTCATCTATATACATATCAGTATCTATAGAACACCTGTTTACACTTGATCGCTACGCGCGCTCTGTAGCTTGCTTATAAACATCGATCACTAATAAATATTCTTAGGTGTGACTGAACCCCTGAACGGCTGAACCGATGATACGAGAATAGTTTTCATTCACAATTGGACCCGGTAGGTGGCGGATCGCTAGTCTATGTATATAAACTAAACTTTTAACAATCTAGACAAACGTTGGTGATTCTTTTATTTTTTTTAATATCATAAGTATCATAAGCCCAGCAGTTTTAAACATAACATAATATACGAAGGTGGATTGAAAAGTACTCGGCCTAACACAGATCCATTCAATTCTAAAAATCAAATCTACCCACATTATTTAGTTCAGTTCAGACTAGTTCATTGTGTGAAGTTCGAAACGTGTGCGATAATTAGTTGTGATTATGGAGCAAATCGAGCAGCGTGCCGTCATTAAGTACCTCCATAAGAAGGGGCTATCATCAAAAGCCATCCATGATGACATGGTCAGTACATTAGGCGATTGTGCTCTGTCATATTCATCCGTCAAAAAATGGATAGCAGAATTTAAGCGTGGTAGAGAGAGTGTGAAAGATGAAGCCCGCTCTGGAAGGCCTTCGACGTCAACTACTGACGAAAATATTAAAAAAGTACTTGATTTAATAATGGGAGACCGCAGATTAAAAATTTGAGAGATAGCCGAGATTATAGGCATCTCTTATGAACGAACTCAAAACATCATTGTCAACGAGTTGGGTTTCCACAAGGTGTCTGCGAGGTGGGTTCCGCGACTGCTTTCAGTTGAACAAAAAAGGACGCGATTGACTATTTCACGCGACTGTTTAGAGTTATTTGAAGCCGATGCAGATGATTTTTTGAATCGTTTTGTTACTATGGACGAAACATGGGTTCATTACTGTACACCGGAAACAAAACAACAATCAAAACAGTGAAGAAGACCTGGTTCACCACCCCCTAAAAAGGCTAAGTCGATTTTGTCGGCAAATAAGGTGATGGCTTCAGTATTCTGGGACTCGAAAGGTGTGATTATGATTGATTATCTTGAAAGGGGTCAGAATATAAACTCTGATTACTACTGCACCTTACTACGTCGTTTACGAGAGGAAATAAAAGAAAAACGTCGAGGAATGCTCAGAAGAAAAGTCCTGTTTCATCAAGATAACGCCCGTGTTCACACGTCAGTACAGTCAATGGCTGAAATTCACAACTGTGGCTTTGAACTGTTACCGCATCCGCCGTATTCACCTGATCTGGCACCATCAGACTTCTTTCTGTTCCCTAACCTAAAAAAGCACTTGGGAGGTCAAAGATTTTCGACAAACGACGAGGTCAAAGCAGCTGTAGACGCATATTTTGACTCTAAGGAAGAATCATTTTTTTTCAACGGTCTAAATGCTTGGAAGGGGAGGTGGCAAAAGTGTATTGAACTTGATGGTGATTATGTAGAAAAATAAAAATATAACTGATTTAGTATTTGTTTATTTTCTTGGTTAGGCCGAGTACTTTTCAATCCACCCTCGTACATATCTTAAAATGCAAGCTTTTAACGGTTATCAAAAATTCAAGTAATATAAATCACAATTCATCTCTCTAACCTTGATATCGATGGGGATGGCACAGTAACCCTGATAGCGATGCGCAGCATGAGCCCTCGAGAACCGGTGGTATATCAACACACCCATAGAAATAAACAGCACAATCATCAATATTATGTTCATTAAGTGAAAGAACGTTGTCATTGTTTGCCGCAGAGGTGAAGGCGCTGGACGCCGACGCGGCGGTGCCGGCGGCGGCACCGCTATCTTAGCCTGCAAACAAATTTTCATATTATGCTTGTTACAGACAGGCAGTGACCTAAAATAATTATTATTATTGGTGTGTAACATCTTTCCTCTCGCTTTCTCGTAATCTGTGAGAGACGACAAAGACGAGAAAGAGACGAAAGTGTGTAACAGGAAGCCTGGGAAGCGCGCGCTAATTGATTTGACCAATTAGCGTAAGTTTTGAGATACACAAAAAGTATTCTAGATACTATTAATATTTATTTTACATCTTTTCAAAATATTCTCCATTATGCTCTATACAAAGTTCCATTCGCCTAAACCAACTCTGAAAACACCTTTGCCAGTCTTGATCTGACAGGTCGGAAATCGCTTCTTCGTAGGCAGCCACGGCTTCTTCGGCGCTTGAAAAAAACTTTTCTTTTATTTATTTCTTTCACTCTTGGGAACAAAAAGAAATCACAAGAAGCAAGTCAGGGCTGTAGGGTGAGTGACTTAGAGTTTCAACACCAGATTCCTCAAAAAATGCTTTTGTTCTAAGAGAGCTATGTGAAGAGGCGTTATCGTGATGCAGCATGATTCCCCGAAGCCCTGTCTTTGGGCTACTCTCCTGCACAGCTTGAAAAGCTTTGGGTAATGCAACTGTAGTATACCATTCAGAGTTAACTAACCTACAATTTTCCAGCATTGACGTCGACAAATGTCCGCTCCGCCAAAAAAAAACTAGCCACCATTTTTTTGCTGACCCATTTTTTTGGGTAGACCTACCAATGATTGCCTTTTATTTTCCGAATCATATTGATAGATCCATGTCTCGTCACCAGTAAAGATTTCGGAAACACGCCTAGATGCCCCGTTTTCAAAACGTAGAGGCATTTCATGGCACCAATCCACACGAGTCAGTATTTCGCTTTCGGAGAGCAAACGAGGGATCCATCGACAACAAAGCTTCCTCACTCCAAGATGTTGATGTAGAATGATATGAATGTTCCCCGAACTAATGCCTACAATCTTTTCGATGTCCGTATATGTGATTCGTGGGTCTTCTCGCACCAACATTCCAGTAGTCGATACATTTTCTGCCGTTACTGATGTTTGCGGCGCCCCGGTTCTTTGGTCATCTTTAAAATTAATTTTACCCCTTTTGAATTCAGCAAACCACCTAAAAATTGTTGCGCGTAATGGAGCTGAGTCACCTAATGCTGATTGTAACTGTTGTAAACTTAATTTTTTGGTTAATCCGAATTTAAAATCATAATATGTCATAGCGCGGAAATCTTCACGGCTAAGATCCATCGTTTTAAATGAAAAGCGCGGGAAGCGTTGCAGGAAAATTAATAGAACAATGTTTTTTTTTTAATATTGAGCAATTGGCATAAGGAGTTCTATTTTTAAATAAATTTGCTTTTTAGAAACATATAGAATAGAATAGAATAGAATAATTTTTTATTCAATATTGATCATTACATAATACTTATTGAAAGTCATTTTTTATTTACCACTGGTTCGGAAAACACCCCAGTCCTGGGAAGAACCAGCAAGAAACCCAGAGGGACTTTTTTTTTCAATCATATTTCACTTAACAATAACTTCGTTTATACAACTTTTAAATGATTTTTCATAGAACCAGCATGGTGGCGATCACCTTATTCCCAGGGGTTATTTTCATTCATGTATTCCTTGATATTATAACCCTTTTTGTACAGTTTTTCTTTAATACAACTTTTAAACTTGTTTATTGACAAACTTTGAATATGTTCTGGGTTTTTGTTGTAAAAGCGTATACATTGCCCCATAAATGAATTACTGATTCTGTGGAGTCTACTAACTGGCATTACAAGCTTATGTTTGTTTCTAGTGTTTAAAGTATGCACATCCTTATTCTTTATTAAAGCTATTTATGTTTGGTGCACATACATTACATTGTCATAAATATATTGCGATCCCAAAGTTAATATGTTTATTTCTTTAAATTTTTCTCTGAGGGACTCTTTACAATTTAGGTTATAAATCGACCGTACGGCTCTCTTCTGCAAAACAAATCTAGCTTCAATATCAGTCGCATTACCCCATAGCAAAATTCCATAAGACATTACGCTATGAAAGTAACTAAAATACACTAATCTAGCTGTCTCAATATCTGTGAAACTTCTAATCTTTCTTACAGCATATGCTGCAGAACTAAGTCTGCTTACTAATTTAGATATATGGGGGCCCCATTGAAGTTTCGCGTCAATAGTAATACCGAGAAAAACGGTGGTATCCACAAGACTCAACTCCTCCCCATTTAACAGCACATTGGTATTCGAATGTTTTACATTAGGTATTGTAAATTTAATAGACTTTGTTATAATTTAATTATGCGTTCCATTTTTAAATTTCGAGCATCTCAAAACTTATTGAGTGACCTACGTAGTAAAGTGTGCTAACTAATAAACTAATTTATATGTGTAAACATTAGCACCTTCCAAATTTCGACGAAATCAATGGCTTTCTCATAGTCCACATATACAAGGTAATGTGGCAGATTGTAATCCTCGATCTTCTGTATAATTATCCGAAGGGTATGTAATATGTATGAGGTCTATGGTGCTAAAGCCTTTTCTGAAACCGGGTGGCTGGAAGTTGCCGTGTCTGCGTGCTAGACGATCCTAATTACTCTCGAAAACAGCACGTAGACGTGACTCAGGAGGGAAATCGGTCTGTAGTTCTTCAAGAGAGCGTCGTCGCCTTTCTTGAAGAACAAGACAAACCGCACTTCTGCTCCACGTCTTCGGTGTAGTGCCACCATGGAGGACGGAATTAAAGAGCTTCTGAAGAACTTTAAGCACCGGTTTTTCACCCGCTTTCAGAAGCTATGTAATTCCATTGTGTAATTCCACCCAAAAATATTCTGTATCTTTCTCTTCAAAATGACGATCTACCGCAGCTTTCATTTCGTAGTCATCTGTTAATCTCCGGCCCCGTAAGTCCTTTTTCAAATTGGAAAACAGGAAAAAATCGCTAGGTGCTAGGTCTGGGCTATACGGAGGGTGGTCAATCTCTGAGAACCCTGTCTCTTTCAGGGATTGTCTCTCAACATGTGCAGCGTGAACGGGCGTTGTCTTGCAGAAAGAGCATTCCGCGCGTCAGTTTCCTACGTCGTTTCTGTACAATAGCCTCGCGAACCTGAGTCAATAAATGGGCGTAATATTAGTCATACATCGTAATTCCCGTGGGTAGGTAGTCGATAAGTAAAATTCCCTCACTATCCCAGAAAACAGTCGCCATTAGCTTGGACGCCGACTTTTCCAGCTTGAATTTCTTCTGAGGCCTTTCTCCTTTTTTTATCCATTGCATGGACTCTTGTTTGGACTCCGGATCATATTGGCGAATCCATGTTTCATCTACAGTGACTATGCGTTGCCAAATGTCTTCCTTGTTATCGTCGACTAGCTCCAAAAAATCTTTGCAACTTGCGAGTCGACGTTGCCGGTGTGAGTATTTTCAGTAGCCAGCGCGCGCTAATTTTTCTCATATTTAAATGTTCATATAAAATTTCTCCAACTCGTTATTTGCTAATTTGCAGTTCTTCAGCAATCTACCACAATTTAATTCTGCGGTCGGTCAGAACGATTTACTATCGACCTTTTCTTTGGTAAGTACCGTGGAGGGCAGCCCGGGCGATGGTCGTCTTCACAGCTTTCTCGTCCTTGTTGAAATCTGCGGGCCCATTTTTTCACCATCGTATATGAAAGCGCAGAATCCTAAAGAATCGATGACATCTCTTCAAAAATGTATATCGGTGTATATTTTATCGCGGCGCGGTGTTCAAAATTCCGAGAATTTCCGGATTCGGCTGACATGGTGATGTTTGTTGTTCAATAAATAATTGAACTATGAGTGCAATGTCCTGCCGCATGCATTTGGAGATTCGTGTGTTCAGTTGCTTGTATGCTGAAGACTGCAGCTTCATTTCCCGTCTAACAGCCATAAGATTAAGAGTGTGCTCAGAGTTTTTGGGTTCTTCTGCTGCGGATCTTGCAAAAATTAGTTCCGACCGCATGGACATGATAGTTTTCAGGACTTTGAATTAGAGCACGAGGGGGACGAAGCGGTAGCTTCATTAGATGTAACTTGGAGAATCCCTCGCTGAGCTTCCACGACCAAACTACTCCACTCCTGAGCGTGGGTGCTCAGGCTGGCCCGCGTATTCAGGGGGGGGGGGGGGTCAAAATTCCGCTCGCGACTCTGTTTTTGACGCCTCGGCAGTCTTGAAGGTACGGACCTCTGTCCATCCTATGGCTGCGCGTAGACAGCGACGACCATCCCCGCGTCTACGGGTGCCTCTATAGGTCCCATAGCGGTAATGCAGACACAAGACCGACTTATCGCTTACATCCAAATGGCTTGCTACAACAGGTCGCATACGCAGAAATCGTGATACTCGGTGATTTTAACGCCCACCACGCCGTATGGCTTGGTTTCCATTTAACCGATCATGCGGGTAGATTTATAACTTTGCCTTGGCATATGGTCTAACACAACTGGTTACTTCGCCTACGCGGATCCCAGATGTGGAGGATCATGTACCTTCCCTGTTGGACTTTCTGCTGACCTCTCATCCGGACGGATATCAGGTCTCCGTCGATGCCCCTCTGGGCTCTTCAAACCATTGTCTGATCCCGAGTACGGTCCCACTCACGCTCCCATCGCAGTTGCGATCTGCAGTTTGTCGTCGTGTTTGGCACTATAGGCCGGCCGATTGGGACGGGATGCGCTTTTTTGCATCCTAACCTTGGGGGCGGGTTTGCTTCTCGCCGGAAGATCCCAGCGTTGTTGCCGATTCTGTTGCTGATGTGGTACTTCATGGTATGGAACTTTTAATTCCAACCTCTGTGGTGCCCATCGGAGGCAGATCCCAGTCATGGTTTGGTCGCTCCTGTAAAATAGCATCACGCTATAAGCAGGAGTGCTACAGGACCTGCGACCTGCCTGACGACGAAATCTAGTCCAGTTTAATCCTCAGAACACACAAGTTTACGCGTTTACTGCTAAAAAGAACCCATTTGTCGTATCATTTCAAGGCACTCCCCTTATTGCCTCAGCCAGTATCGGAATCCTCCGTGTCAACATATCGAGTGACGTACAGTTTCGTGGTCATTAGGAAGAGAAGGCCAAATTGGCCACTAAAAAGCTTGGCGTGCTCAGCAGCGCGAGACAGAATTTCATGCCGGCACACCGCCTGCAACCATACAAGGCGTAGGTTCGGCCTCACATAGAATAATGTTCCCATCTCTGGGCTGAGGCTCCCCAGTGACAGCTCCTTCTACTTGACCGCATCGACCGGCTTAAATCGTCAATGACCGAGTCTTTTCCGATCGGCTCGATTCACTGATGAGGGAGCTGATGATGAAGAGATGTTGCATCCTTTTACAGTTTCTTTCGCATCAACCACGGGGAGTGCTCTGAGGAATTGTTCGGATTAAAGACTTGTGGACGATAAAACCAACACCTCCTTGGAACAGATGGTCGCCCTCCCGGCGATAGAAGAAGTTGCCGGATTCGAGGATTAGACATGTCCGCCCCCTCTCTTCGGACCTTGGATAATCCTATAATATTCCAGTGCAACTTGTCTATCTCTTCTTTCAGCTCCAGTATCCTCCCGTCAGTCCTCAGGATGCATGCGTTATATGTTGCTGAGTTAAGACATCTTAGGTGCCAACCGAATCTCCATTGGAGATTCTTAGCACCTACATTACATTGCGTATTAACATATTTTTTTTGTTACTACATTATAACAGCATTTTATTGAAAACAATATGATAGCCTTTATTTTCATTCTATGTCGTTTATTTAATCTTATCAAATCCTCTAAAACATAAATTGGGAGCTGGGAATCCCACCTGCAGCCAACTTACGAGGGTGACACTGAAAGTTCTTAAAAAATCAATAACTGAACAAACTAGCAAGTTTTTAGCTTTATTATAACTTTTCAAAATAGTTTCCATTTACATCAATACATTGCTGCATCTGATAGAACCACTAAGAAAAACACTTTGCCCACTCGTCCTTAGGGGTCTCTTCAACAGCATTTTGAAACACAGGGACTGCTTCCTCGGCGTCCATAAAACATTTTCCTCAAAGTTTTTCTTTTATTTTTGGAAATAAATAAAACACACAAGGTGCAAGTTCAGAGCTATAAAGCGGGTGAACCAGCAATTCCACGTCTGATGTCACCAAGTAGACGATTGTTTGCTTGGCGGTGTGGGACGAGGTGTTGTCATGGTGAAGAAGGATCCTATTGCGAGGTTGTTTATCCCGAACTTTTGTAAGACAAGTGGCATACAATTCTTAGTGTACCACTCTGCAGTAACTGTTTTTCGATCCTCTAAAACAATTTTTGTGTAATGACCTGTCCTTCCGAAGAACGAGGCCACCATTTTTTTTCCCACACTTTGACCTCTCTTCACTTTAGTTAGCAACTCCTCTGAAGGAAACACCCAAACAGCAGACTGTCTCACAGTTTCAGGATTAAAACAATAAATCCAGCTTTCGTCACCCATAAGTATGTCGAACACAGCATTTGAGCCACCTCCGTTAAATCCTTGAACCATTTCACAACACCAATCAACACAACGGAGTTTTTGGGCCTCTCTCAAATCATGAAGTATCTACAGAGCACAAAGCTTCCTGACCACTAAATGTTCATGGAGTATTTTGTGCACTTGACTCATACTGATGCCTAAGCCAAAGAAGGCCCTGTGCCCATAATTTGTTTCTTTAGTTATGATAAATTGACAGTCATTTGTATGGTGGTAAAATCAAAAGACAAAAGGTTTGAAAGCAAGGATATGTACTGGCTAACTATAATTTATAGATATGTCAGTATTTTCCAAGTGGGTTAGATGTATGGAAGTACTAATATGGTGAAATGAAATACACTGAAAAGATTAATAACAGTACTATAGAATAAATATTATATATTAAAGAATAGATATAATATGTAGTTTTTGATTCTTTCTAACATGTCCATCACAGTGTGTGAGAGTAACCACTATAATATCATGTACCTAAAACTTTTATTTCAACATCTTCCAAAAGGAGGAACCCATACGTAAAATGTAGCCTATTTCCTTGTAAATGATAATGATGCGTAAAAAGATATTTTTTACTAAACAAAGAATCAAAAACTTTAATATGGAGATTGAAATGTATACTTTAAATAATATCTAACTAATAAATAAGGATCCTATTATTTAATTTAGGTCAATCATTGTTATCTACTGGTCTAACATTATTGATTTTTTGGCTGCAACAAAACAATAGAATATGAAATAAACATATTAAGCCCCAAATACTTATGGATTTCGAAATTCGCAATGTGCAATAGAAATCTATGTAAGGTACTAATAATTTCAGCATAATTAATAAAACCTGCAAAAAAATTTTGCGCAGTATTATAAAATCATATTTACCTCAGGACATACAGTTTCCACAACTAATGGTGTTTTAGAGCTTTCAGCTTTATTCGCGATAATACTCGGCTTTGTAAACACAGTCATATTCGATATGCACTTTAACTTCCACCACAAACAGAAATACAATAATCAAAAAGTTTACAGACTATTTTTAAGCACCTCTATCGATCGATCTAGGGACTGCACCCTGCACTTAAATTAAAATGAAGTTAGCAACTTAGCAATGTTATCAAGGACAAGGACCCGTGGAATTGTAGACCAATCGTCGTTTCGTAAACTGAAAATCGTCCAATCAAGGTTATGTTTCAAAACTAGTCCAATCTCTAATCGATTGAATTTCACATAACTTCACCTCAGTGCATAGACATAGTATCTTATAGACAAAACATTCAGTGACGTCATCTGCGCGTGAAAGGAATGCACGTATATAGTTAGACATAAGAGTAAGGGAGAAGCAAAACAATATTTCTTGTCTTTTTCTAAGTATACGTTTTTGATTGTTTTTCCTCCTTTATTTGACATTAACGATGTCAAGCGTTTGTTATTATCATTAATATCTGTTGTTTTGAATATAAAGTGTCACATTTCATATTTTTAATGAACTTTGTGATGTATTTTGTCAAATATTTCGACTCCCAAATTGTAAATTCTTCATGATAATAATCCTTAATTTGAATGGTCATTGCAAAGCTTAAAGTCATAACAAATGTGTACTTTTTGACTTGGTAGGATTATGGAAACTTTAGGGATATCATCGAGTACAATAATGTTTTCCCATTGTTCAATAATAATTATTATTGTGATTAGTAGTTATGTACATAAATATGAATCACATAATGTTATACATATGCATACACTTTTATGTTCAGCTTTAAAGGAAACTCTCCTTATTGGGCAATAATATTCAACTCTTCAATCATTTTCTATATTAATAGATGTCACAAATAATATGTAATTATCAACCTGAAAACATGTTTGGGTTCAAGTACATAAGTATTGGACAAAGTATATTTAATTTCACAAAATATGTATTGCCTGAAATCACATGCACAAAACTTTATTGTATTCCATTAATTCTATCATACATTAGCAACAATTACATTACAATATTTATTAAAAAAATAAATAAATATGTCATACTAATATAAAAATAAATATAAACATAGATAAAATAATAAATAAATAAATAAGTCTTAATCTTAAGGTACACAATAACACAACAACATAAGATAATATTCTCAATTAATGATGTAGAAAAAATTTGATGATAATATATTTACCGTTACTATTAGTCGTTATCAAAAGTCACAAGTTATAAGGTTTTATGATTGTTGTCTTGCTTGGCAGGAGGTTTTTCAACTGCAGTTATTTTGCAGACAAACTATGTGGGAGGTCTCTGTTCTGTGGAGGACATTTTTAGGCTGTAAATGTATTAATTAACAATATCTAAAGCTTAATATGTACATTTTTTTTAAATGTTTGGTATGAATAATATTATAATTACATTTACATATACCTGCTATTTATTAAATCAATTGATATTGTATTAATTGTTATAGGTATTGTATTTATGCACAGATACTCATACTTGATTTTTTTAAATACCTTGATATAAAAGTGTACTATATATTTAATATATTAATTTCTTTTAAATATATTATTTTACAGCTTTCCTAAAGCATCAGCTATCCGTAATTGCTGGATAATCGCTACTGTTGGTGATTATAGATAACCAACAAAACTTAGTAGTGTATGCTCAAAACATTTTAAGCCTCATTGTTTTAGGCGGACTAAATATGCTTAATTTATGTAATTTATAATATAATTAAGATAAAATATTTAAAATGTTATAATTTATTGTTGTATCTTGTTGTTTCCCCATAAGTAATATAAGTTTGACCTTGTTGGTAATTATGATTTTTTACATTGTGCTGCACGTATTAAAAATTGAATAGCATTGCTTAATTTATTTATGGTTCTTGACTTTTTATTTTCAAATTTCTCTGTTATCATTCTGTATTATTATGACTTGTAATAATTTTATAGTAATTTATATTAATTTTCTTTGTGTAATTTGATTGCATGACAATGACAAAATATTTAATTATAGATAGATTGATTAAACACAAATTCTCATTTACAAATGTAGGAACTTTATCTGTACTACCATGTTTTATGCAAGTAAAGATTTAAATAAAATAAATAAATAATTTTAAGTCCTGACTTAAATATACAAATGAATAATTTATTATGCAATAATAATTGTAAAACTGACTGGAAATGCCTACCAACGAGATATTTAGTCCCCCCTTTATCCTTTTTATAAAGGTGTTATAAATAATAATGTGGAAATAAATTAAGAAATAAATAATTTATTAATAATAATTTCCATTTAATTGACATAAATAATGTAATAAAGATGTTTTTGACAAGAGATAGGTATTACCTATGTAAGTATAGTTTAGGAGTTGTACCTTATTATTTATACCACTAAAATATATTATATACAAGGCATATAATATATATATATATATGTATATATATATATATATATATATATATATATGTACTGCCTTCTAATCAGATTTTAACAACCAGCACCCAAGAGTTTCTGCCATGCAAAATTATAAATCAAGTTTATAAATGCATATTTTTGAGAAATTCTAAAGAATTACACCGAATGCTCTAGAAAGAAGACAAAAATTTTGTTGTTTATTAATGTGATAAAAAATTAATAATTTTAATTTTATTGGATTATATTTAATATTATAATTGTATTTTCATTTGTTTTACTTAATGTAACATTGTTAATATTTGTAAATTTTGTGTAAGTACACAAAATTTAGTCCTTTTTCCTTTACAGTCTATCTAAAGTCCACTGCTGAACATAAACATGAACATAGTTATTTGCCATAGTTGCTTCGCTTGGCAACCACTGTTTTTTTTTATATTTAGCTGTTCATCAGGAAAATGCTGCCGTTAATCTTCTTAGTTTTATTCTTGTGTTTATTTTAAGTTTTCATCAGGAAAGTGCTGCTGCCCCATCCCCATCTTGTATTATTGCTTACGACGCGGGGGGAGTATCATCCCGTGTATAGACAAATTCTCTTGTATGCCACAACTTGCTGCACACAAGCCACTAACCTTATTAAGACATGCAGGAAATCGCGGAAGTTGGCTCACAACCGTGTTTTGTACTACAAAACCTAAGTGAAAATCTTTTCCTTTCGGAGGTCTGTGTTCAGCACTGAACTTGTGATGGATTCGTATGTTAAAACATTATTGAGTTTTAGCAACATAAAATTCGACAGGAGGAAAGTTTTGATAATTAATTACCTAATATTTAAGTACATATTTTACATACTCCTACTTATTAGCGATATCACACTTTGTGCGTTTTCACTTAGTGCCGTCGATATCCAAAGAGTTTATTAAATGTCGAGTAAAGTCGTCGTCGATGCGCCGTTGAATTCGGAATGATGATTCTGTTTTTACGTTGTTTCCGCCCGTAGTTTTTAGTCACAGAATGTATTTTCAAGATAAATGAATTAATCATCTGAATTATAAAAGAACATTTTTTTATGGTAACAAATAAGTTTTTTGTATGAATTAAGTTCTGTGAATATAAATAAACCCAGATTGGGGGAAATGGAATAATATCTGGTAACCCAGGGAAAGTACCTCCCGCCTATTTCTATCTCAAAAGCATACGCGAATGCTTTATCTAGTCAATCCTCTATCTACGCCTCAGTGCTGCAGCCACAGACTAACTAGTAGAGTATTAGATTCTAAGTCATAGACATAGTATCAATCCTCTATCTATCTACGTCTAAGTCTAACCGAATCAGACGGATATCTCACGAACGAAACTTACTCGACTTAGCTTCTGCATCCTGATTGGTTGTAGCAAAATGATATCTGACATTTCTTTTTTTTTTTAATTTGAAGCAAATATACCAGGCAAAGTACGTCCCAAATAAGTTCATTTATTAATTACTTGCAAAGGAGACGGTCCATTTCTGGCCCAGTCTATGAACAGTATACCGTAAAAAAAGAGAAAAATTCAGAGATTTGGTTCAAAATAAAATGAGAGAATAAATCAAACTAAATAACTTGCTACAAATACAAATGCAATCCCAAGTTTTTGATGGTTTTACAAGATAGTGCCCTTCCAGTCATAAAAAAAGTAAATAAGACTCGGTTATTTGTCAAATGTCATTTCTATCACATGATATTTTTATTTATTGCGAGCTTGGTTGTGTTGTTTTGAACTCGTGAATGCATTTAATTGTGGATTTCTTTGGCGATTTTATTTTTTGTTTGTACATTATATCAGTTACTACTTGTAGGACTCTGCTTTTGTTTTATGGACTTAATGATTTACGTAAGATTTTGATTTCGTTGATATCGGACATCTGTATCCTGTAGAATCATATCGATGGCTCCTAAGTACACTATCGTATGTTCAAAAACCGAACTTTACAGGAGAGCCATTTAAAGATATTTTAGTTGGTAGCTCTGCTGTACTAAAAGCCACTAATTAAATTTTTCACCATATGTATATAATTTTGAAAGCATTCATATGATTTAAAATTAAAGTGTGAATTAATAAAAGTTTTAGAGATATTGTTGTTATCATATTTTACGGCGGATATACATAGTGCTAAAAATCGTAAGTGATACATACAATTGCTTACATCGTAGTTCAGTTAATCAAAAATATCGTATGTGTTATTAACGCCATTATACTTGGGCACAAATTAATTATTTTTGTAGGTATATTACATATACCATGTTTTACCTTGTACACCATAATAAATTTGATTATTGTTTCTTTATAAAAAATATTTATGGAAGAATACTGAATACTATTTCGATCCAAAAATTATGAACTTATTACTGGGTAGTTAAAATCATAGGTTTTATTTAATGATATCTTATATTTACGCGAAAACTACACATAAATTGAAACAGATTTTTATTAAAAATTTTAAATCAAACGCCATAAAATCGGTAAAATTAGTTTCATTTAAGGTGTTATTATTTTTTACTATTTTAGGCTGCAATTGTCTTAATAACTTATAATAACTTGAAAGTCTTAATAACTTATAATAAATTAAAATAAAATAACATCTGCAATTAAAATAGTTTTCTTCTTGATATAATTAACCAGTAGAAGACAAACAAATATAAAGCAAAAAATTAAAAAGGAAACTATGTACTTAAAATGATAAATTATTTGTTTCTAAAATAATTATTAACATGCAACAAATCAAATTAAAATAAAATTATAATAAATATATCTCACTTAGTACTTTGTTCAAAAGATCAATATTTTTAATGGGCTGTATCATTGTTACACAATTTTCAAGTTTATTACATTAAGCAGTTATGTACTTAAGTACTTGTGTAAAATCTACTGTTAACTATTAAGTTAAAAATACCTTTTAATTCTGAATAACTAAGAATGTCAGATGAAAAAATAACAGAAATTAAAATAACCATTGTAATAAATTATTCGGAATCAGATTCAGGATCATTGTGACAAAATTCATGGGATTCTACAAAAAATATTACATAGAAATCGTAATGAATCGTTGAAATGATACCATTGTTATAAAGGATTATCTAATCACTTCTTTAAGCTTTTAAATTAGGCAATGCAAGGATATAAGGTAGGGGGACATTTGTGTTATTTGTTTATAGGAGAACGGGTAAACGAGAATACGGCTCACCTGATGGTAAGTGACTACCGCCGCTCATGAACAACTGCAACACCAGGGGAATCGCAAATACGTTGTTGGCCTTTTAAAAAGGAGTAGGCTCTTTTTTTGAAGGTCCCTAATTGGTATCAGTCCGGAAAAATCGCTGGTGGTAATCGATTTCATAAGGAAGTTGTGCGAGGAAGAAAACTTCTTCTAAATCGCACAGTGGTGGACCGCCAACCTATTTAGTTGTGCCGTCTCGTATTAGTCATAAAGCAATTAAGACGTATACCCATACGTTAAAGATTTATCAAAATTACATTTATAATGCATTTTATTTGGGTCAGTAGGAAAATTTTTTAATTTCCTTTGTGTTCGTCTATCACCGGTTAAATTATTTTGCGTAATTTCTAGAGGCTAAAGTCGACTTAAAATAAAAAAAATAATGGTGTTGATCTATCTCAAAACCATTGTAAGGTTTTCCATCCTGTTTAGCCCACTGTACTAATGTGATCTATTCAAAAGGCGGCTTGGCACATCTTTCGATAAGACATGAACGCTATCACCTTAACCATTATTGCCATTTTCTAAAAATTTGTCTTTTAAAGCGACATTGTATTATACATTTGCACTAATGTTACATACGTAGCAAATATTTTCCGGTTTCAGTTTTGCCTTGCACAATTGTCGGACTAAAACCTCGGTAAACTCTGTTTCCACTCATTTGGACACCTCCTTTGGAACTCTTTTGCTTTGAGCTTCTAAAAGTAAGTGGCTATTTTTTGGCAAGATTAAATACGGTAAAATTCATAGAACTCAATTTTCTTTTCTAATAAAATATGCTTACTTCACTATAGGGAGAGTTAAGTACCTCAAGCTATGGTTTTATTCAAAATATGAGAAGCGTAACTTTCACGTTTGATGTATGTATGAGTTGCATTGCTGGTGTATGTAACACATGTCGCACTGGTATTTATTTGGCTTGAAAAAGCTTACCTTAAAGTGATCATTAGCTAAAGTTTGTAACTATTAGTTACCGTTACAGTCTATTAAAAGTCCACTGTTGAACATAGGTTTCCCAATTAATTGTCTCAAAGAGGGAATATGTGCCATAGTTAACACGCTCGACAAGCGGGTTGGCAATTTTATATTTAGTTGTTATTAGAAAGACGCTGCTGCCCGTCTAATGGTTTGTTTCCCTCTGTCGCCTTTTACGACATCCACAGGATGATATTGGGTAATGGGTATTCTTACACCGCCACTACACGGTCAATTTTATAAGTATTAGGATCAAACCATTCAAGATACACAACAAAGAGCTCATATAAATTTAGGTTACTCTTTAAGTAAGTGTGACGGTGTATTTACTAACGTCATGAGATTTTACTGAATATAAACATTTAATGTGGTCATATAACTTTAACTTGACTTCTTCTTTTAATTAACGAGTGTTATTATTGCGCCCATAATGATCACCACATCATGAGTCAGTTTCTTGTACCTATCTCAGTGTAAACTATTTGTTTATTTATCGCCAATGTCGATAAAATAGCTTTTTGCATACAATAAGTTGATTTTTAACTGAGTTTTCAGTGGCTTAACAAGGTAATTTATATTTCAATGTATATTTTCGTCGAGACTTAGTATATCTTCTTTTGAGTATACCAAATGGATCTCATGATCTTTTTGATTCCAGAAAGCTTTAAAATAACAAAAGAAGAACATAAGATATGATTTTATTTTGCAATACCTACATAAACAATTGTAAGAAAATATTACGATAGCAATGAATACATATTTTATCGACGTAACTAATCTTAACTTAGATATAGACTAACGTACACATACATTCAAACCACGTAAAACATCTAATGTATTACATACGATAAAATTATTAATTTAATAAGCGACGTAGCATATGGTTTGTATAACATACAATACTTTTTTCCTACAAAAAAGCAGCGTAGATAATTCTATGTGTTACTTACTATAGTTTTGACCAACTAGAAACAAAAATGAGGCAAATGTTGACAACTTCATGAAAAATAATACTTGCGTATCGAAAGTACTTACCTAGTGCTATATCAGTTTCTTTCAAATTACCATTAAGGTGGAGTTTTCCTACATTATCAGATAGAAAATTGGTTTCAATATTTCCTGATCTTGCCGATTAACACGCTATAGCGCATAGCTTGCGAGCTCTTGAATGTAATTAGAAGTAATTATTTGAAGATAGTTTACTCATTACTTTAGAATCTCACTTGAAATCTGTAATGAACTAAATAATAATTTACGCGGCAATCGCGGACGTACGCACACTCTCCGCGTACCAAACCGTATTTAATCGTTACCATAGCTGCACCGCTACTCTGCCTCTGCGCGCCTTTACCCCGTAAATGATTGTTGAGGACAATACGACAGTATACTATGCTTGCTTTTATTACATACGGTTGTATACGCGAACCAAGTCTTTGTTTTTTAAAAATATTTAAATTTTTATTAGAAGGGTAGATAGAACACAAATATTTAATTTCAAATCACTTAAAACATAAAAATCGCCAATTTGTGGGTTACCATAGTATACGTAGGAGCCATCGATATTTTGAATCAGTAAGCAGGTATGTACTAAAGAAAGATGTTTCCTTAAGCCATTAAATGCATTTGAATGATATGCTTCTATCTGTAGTCTGTTAATAATTATTAATTTCTACATAAGTTCATAATGGCTGCAAAATCTTAATATGATGTAATTATCTTTCAGTTCACCTGAAATAAGATTGTTTTGTTCTAGATGGATGAAAATGCACCAATATGTTCACAATGTTTTGCAAACGTATTACAAGAATTATCTGTCGGCACAAATCTTGACAATGAGCTCCAGCGACCTAATGCCAATACTATCAGTATATTGTATGTTTGATGTCAACGAAGACTGGGTAGCAGATAAGTTGTGACCCAATTAATATCATCCCAACAAGACTGTTTTAATAAGAGGCCGTATAAAATCTCACCATCACTCGGGCAGAGCTTATTATACATATATACTGTTGGCAATACAAGGGACAAGTTGGGAGGAGATGATTGCAGGTTATTATTGCAGTTGCACTTCTGGACAACAGACAGTGGGTTGCATTGCCCACATAATGACCGTTGTCTGGTATGTGTTGGGCTCGGTATCAAAATTCCATAACCGCACCAGCCTCAATTCTGGATGGCATTTTAGTAAGAGAGGACTTTGAAGTAGGATAAATAAATAAAAAAAAATTAAGCTGTTTTATTTATATTACCTTAAGTATCCAAAACATGATTGACCTAATGTTTCACTTTCTATAATTCGTAGGACTGTTAACATTTGTTATGACATTATCCAGGCTTTAAATGTCTGTCAAGGCTCAAGGCATACTCTGACACGCTGAGGACCTGTTATATGAAAATATTTGTACGCCGGAAATGGCAAAATATTTAGGATGTGAATTCTTTTGTAACAACTGTAATACACTATATTATAACAAATAAATTATATTATCTATGATTGTACCCCAGCACTTCAGCAGCCCAGATAGACACATACCTGAACAGAAATTAGTATTCAGGATTATTCTGTTTATCCACCTTAAAACAACCACTCTAATGTAAAATAAATATATTCTTTATTATTAGTGCAATAAAGTAGTATCTCAGGGTAGATTTTTTAGGGTAGAGAAACGGAGTTACCCGCTATTCACATATGATCTAGGCTTTGAGCTATCTGGCACAAAATGTTTGTAAGAACAAACAAAACACCTAGGCCTCATTTCCCCATGTAAAACAAAAAAGTCCTGGATGCCCCTGGCACTGAAGTGTGCATTAGTACACTAATGAATGCAATGAAATAATTTTGTGCTTAGGCACCGTTGATTTATCTCAATAATCGGTACGACTTTCCATTTACTCCCATCGAGTTTGGTGTTGATACGTATTTTTACAGAAAAGTTACATTTTTATAAGCACACACACAAAGTTTCAATATGCGCAAACACGTATTTTTTGAGAAATAAATGAATAAAAATCACTTATTTTAACAATATTTTGTTGTTTTTTTTATACTGGCTTTACGGCTCTGGGTTCTAGCCCTTTTAAACCTACTTTATTACGAATTTCCATTGACATTCGTCGAATTGAGGGGAGAGGGGGGGGAGAAGAGGTGTAGGGGGACTAATTCAGAGGGATTTCTGTATATATTTTGAGACTGCAACGTCTCCGGCGCTGCGGGAAGAGCAGCCTTTACGCCTTTGCGTAACAAATCGCAGGCATCCCTCCTCGCCTCCGCAGCTTCGGCTTGTTGGTCGCCTTCGGCGACCAGCCTCAGCCGCTCCGGCTCGTCCGATGCCTACGATTTGTTACAGCAGGCGGAGACTACTCCCCCTACGCGCCTCCGATTCTATATAACCACTCTAGGGGTAGGACAGACTCGTACCACGTGGAGTCGGGGTCAATAAATTTGGTTCTTTGACATAAGTAGAACCTAACCTATTTTATTTATTATCTGCCCTAATAGGTACTGTTAAAATAAACATCCTTGAAAATCGCCATTAAAACTGATTTTACTTATAAGAGATCATTTATTGTATTATCTTTCTTTTTTTCCATAAGAAATAATTTATTATGGTATCTTATAAATGCAAACAGGAAAATATATCTATATTTTAGAAATACATTTTTTGTGATATCACGACAGCTTACTATTAGAATCGATTTAAAAATCTATCTTTTTCGGAAAGAATCGACATCCGTACTGACGACGACAATGACATTACAAAATGGCGCCAATTTTACGCTAGGAATGTAACTTATACATTGCAAAAATAATTAATTTTCAAATAATGTTTTTTCTCAAAAAGTACGTGTTTCCGCATATTGAAACTTTATGTGTGTGCTTATAATAGTGTAACTTTTATGTAAAAATACGTATCAATCCCCAACCGCTAGGAATGTAACATAAACATTGCAAAAATAATTAATTTTCAAATAATGTTTTTTCTCAAAAAGTACGTGTTTGCGCATATTGAAACTTTATATGTGTGCTTATAATAGTGTAACTTTTATGTAAAAATACGTATCAATCCCCAACTCGATGGGAGTAAATGGAAAGCTAAGCCCAATAATCTTCTTGTCTGGAATTAGGCATTTATGATATGCAAATATCAACAAGAACGTTAGTTGCTTAGTTGTTTTAAGACCAAAAAAGCACATACACAATCTATAATACACTTTATTCGTGTTTTGATCAAAAAATCCAACTTTTTTTGCCCTATTTTCCTACTAGTTTCGAGACATTTTATCTATTTTACATAATAAATCTATCTGGATAGGCTATAGGTGATATGAGTATATTTCAGAGATGACAGCTAACGTCAAATCAAAACTACATCAATCCGCCTTTAGTGTTGCATTTTTCGGTGAGAATAAAATATTAATACCACTGAAATTAAGGCAAATTCGTGGATTTGAATGATCAAAAGTGGTTTATTGTTTTATTTTAATTTATTTCCATACTAGTACAAAACTAGGCCTACGTTTTATACAATTTTGGACCGTCTCCTTTTATTTTAAAATATTGAAAATAAAACGAGGTAAATGCGAATGAAACAATGTCGAAATTTATTTATTCACTTTATTTTTCAGATTTTTCTTATATTTTAACAGAGCTTTGCCTTGCATTTCTTCCTAAATGAACAATATCTACACCTTTTAAAATTTTATTGATAATAGTGCACCAGTTATAAAGGTAGATATTTATTATGAACCTAGGTATTTTCTTTTGTGGTGAGGTCCTTTCTGCACGCGGCACTTGATTTTTGAAACAAGTTTTCTTATGACCCACTTAATGCAGTGTAAGCATGGGGGCTGTAATTTTAGACGCCAGCAGCTTGCTTTTAGAATTAATGGATAAGTATCAATATAAGATTCACTAGTTTCACCACTTTCGTTACTCACTTCCTTTTCATGTCCTTGAAACAGGCTCTTTATTTTTAATAATTGTGCGCTAACATCATCTTCACAATTAAAAGATGATCGGTAAATTTTAATGAATCCTGTAATTAATACAGATTTAAAAGCATTATTATGAAATTGTGGCAAGTCAGGGTATGGTCCATAAAATTGTTTGATCTTATTTGAATAAAAAAATTTTCGAGTTTCATAATTTTTATGTTTTTTTTTTGGACAAAAACTGCCACATATTCGTTGATAAAACGTGGTAGAACGCCTCCCACACTGTGCCGCAGATATGGACAGATGACATTGCAGCATCTTGCTCAAAGGTGCCCGTGGAAAAAGTGTGCGCCTCCTAATTTGCAATGCGGGATCCGCCGGAGGGGGATTTGTAGAAAATTATTTATTAGCCTTCCAATCAACGAGTACAAGAGAAAACCATGAGGAATAATTAAAAGAGTGATTTATAACACTTTTACAAAATATTTTTCAAATAGCTCAATAATAATGGACAACTCCCCGTACCATTCTGTCCAAATCAACAAAACGGCAAAGAGAAAACAGATTTAGTAGCATGGGTGCAACACAAATCAGTGGAAGCGTATATGAAAGTATTGAAAGCAGAGCTAAAACAATTACTAAAACGAAATAAATCACTTAAACCTTTGTTTGTTACTGATAAATAAGCAGAAGAATACGTGCATAAAGTTATTAGAGTAACAATATAATGCTATTGAATTGATTTTCATGCTTTTACAGCTATGCAGCACTACACAACACCAAGCCAACTTTCACGGCGAATAAGATGGAAGGTTTGCTGAAAAAAAACATTTGCCCATGTCACAAAGGATAATTGAGGAAAAGTGGTGTAGAAAAGAATGAAAATTATGATCGATGACTTGAAAGAGACAATCATTTAGACTGCATTATTGAAAATCAAGTAATAATTAATCTAAACAACAACAGCTCAACTAGTTGTAAGGAAAGTGATTAAATAAATTTATTTATTAGGTATTCAATCTTGTAACAGGTTATGTAATATATATTTCATAAATATTGGGGTTTATATAATAATTTCTTATATTTACGCGAATACTACACATTGAATAAAACTACTTTTACGGATAACGGATTCTATCGCGTTTAATTATCTTATTTCTTTATTGACGTCTCGATGTCAGAGTTAACCCGGAATACCTTCAGCTTTTTTTAATTATTAATTAAAAAAGCTTTTTAGGTTTAGTTTTAACTTTAAGAATTACAGGATCCCAAGCAGGTGGTAGCACCCAGCCTCCCTCTCTATTGAAATTAGGCTGTTTTTTTTTAAATTTCAATAGCCTCACGTATCATCCTTGGCAGGAATCGATGTTCTTTCGCGAGAGTTTGTGGTTTATCAAATCTATATGATCACAAACTGCAAACTTCCTGGAACGTTGGTGTTTCACGTCAGCTATGTGTTCATTTACGCGGGTTTTGATAGATCGCTTTGTTTGCCCTATATATGAGAGACCATATTCACAATCAAGCTTGTACACTCCTGCATCTTGTAGAAGAATATTGCACTTGACGGATGATACGAACCTACTAAATTTCTTCAGCGGCTTGAAGAATGTTCTAATATAAGCTCACTTCATGCTATAACCAATCTTGTCTGTGACATCTCTGACATAGGATAGTACAGCAGGCACACGCTCGACTGTGGCTGGCTTCACTCGGTCACTGTGACTTAGGCGCGGGTCCCGAAGCTTGTTATCGTGCAGAACCTGCTTGGCGTGTTGAAGCTCGGCGGTCAGGTGTTTGCTGTCACAGATCCATCGTGCTCTCTGTAACAAAGATTTGCCCACGGTAGCTAATTGTGAAGGATGGTGGTGGGATTCACCGTTTAAATATCGGTTCGTATGGGTCTTTTTATGGGAATCTATAAAAAATAAGTTAATTAAAAGCGATAGAATCCGTAAAAGTACATATATACATAAACACTCACGCCTGTCACCCAGAGGGGTAGGCAGAGACTACGGACTTCCATTTGGCGCGATCCTGACACACCTCTCTCGCCTCTTTTACATCCATATATCTACGCATACACGCTCGTCGGTTAAGGGTACTCCTAATCTGGCCCATTTTTAATGTATCGCCGATTTGGTCGATAAACCTTCGTCTAGGGCGTCCCTTCCCGACCCTGCCGTTCACTTCTGCAACATAAATTTGCTTTGTCACTCTTTCCTCGTTCATTTTTTCTACATGACCAAACCATAAAAGTTGTTTTATTTAATATTGGAGTTTATGTAAAATATTATTTTAAATCGTGTGAGTACGCTTGTACAAAGTTATTGCGGAATGAAACGTCAAAAGGTATTTCTTAAATTTGGTTGAGTATTGTCTTCGAAACCAGGCCATTAAACATACAAAAAAAGCGTTGCTAATCTATCACTGCATTAACTTAATCTATGATCGCCGGTCTGTAATGAAACGGCTGCTGTACAAGTTTACCATAGTGCTTTGTTTTTAGAAAGGAAGTTTCTTGTACATATTCTTGTTAGTTTTGTTTACTTAGTGAAGAAAAGTGATAATAAATATGTGTACAAGCAGAGCAGCAGACTGCAAGCCAAAAGAGTTAAAAAAATTGTTTTATACATGGTTTGGTTAAGAAATATTGGAACTTTGAAAAATAAAGTTGATTCGTTTCTTAACCCTGACATTTTTTACTTAATCATTCATATTAAACTGTTCCCCGTTTTAATTTTTACATAGCAATAAAAATTTCAAGCAATATATTGAAAATGACGATATTTTTGATCGATATATCGCAAAATATCGACACTTTTTGTACATGAGCCAAGCATCCCTATCTAAAAGAAAAAAAATCATTATCCGCAGATAAAGTTGCAGCACCACAGACTATGGTGTTGTAGCCACGGGCAGTAATCTTCATAGAGAAAATATTGGACATAGGAAATGTCATAGCAAGATGATTTGTGACAGCTAACACCCCCCCTCGCCTCTCAATGTTATATCCCCGAAACTCTTCACCGCTGCATTGGAAGACGTTTTCAAACTTCTGGACTGGAAAGGATACGGTATTAACATCAATGGCGAGTACATCACTCATCTTCGATTTGCCGACGATACAGTCCTTATGGCAGAATCGCTGGAGGACCTAAGCACCATGCTCAATTACCTCAATGGTGTCTCCCAACGGATAGGTCTTAAGATGAACATGGACAAAACAAAGAGCATGTCACACCTATGTCGGTAGTTGTTGGGAGCACTAAGCTCGAAGTTGTTGACGAGTATGTTTACCTGGGACAAATAGTTCGACTAGGTAAGTCCAACTTCGACCGAGAGGTCAATCGACGGATTCAACTCGGCTGGGCAGCGTTCGGGAAACTACGACACATCTTCTCGTCATACATACCTCAAAACCTTAAAACGAAATTGTACAACCAGTGCCTGTTGCCAATGATGACTTACGGAATTGAGACGTGGTCCTTCACTGCTGGCCGTATCAGGAAGCTCAAGGTCGCTCAGCGAGCTATGGAGAGGGCTATGCTCGGGGTTTCTCTGCGTGATAAACTTAGAAATGAGGATATCCGCAGTAGAACCAGAGTAACCGACATAGCCCAACGGATTAGTAAGCTGAAGTGGCAGTGGGCCGGCCATAAAGCTCGAAGAACTGACAAACGATGGGGAAGAAAGGTTCTTGAGTGGCAGCCTCGTACCGGTAGGCGAAGTGTAGGGCGACCCCCCACGAGATGGAGTGACGACCTGGTAAGACATGCAGGAAGTCGATGGATGCAGGTGGCTCAGGACCGTGCTTTGTGGCATTCCTTGGGGGAGGTCTATGTTCAGCAACGGACTTATGAAAGGCTGTAATGATGATGATGATAAAAAATACTGACAGACGTATTTTAAATAGCACATTCCAAAAATATTAATTATTTAAAATGCACCCATGTAGTTTAGAAATAAAAAAATTGTTAAAGATCGCTCACTTTATATCGTCTATATTACTTAGAATAATTAGAATTGGGTACTTTTTGAAATATTAAAAAATTGCACCTGGCTTGAATATAACTGCGCCATCATTAAAAATGCATAAAACGCTGATAAGCGCTTATAAAAAGTTAATAAAACTAAATTTGTTAAGTGTTCATTGCACTACCCACATGTACTCGCATACATCACTGCACTATGGATAGCGCAGTAATGTGTGCATGAGCTCCCAACGACTGAGGCACCGACTGGTTTCCAGGCGCTCCGTCTGGATACAAACCATAGACTAAGGATATACTGGCGTATAGACGACCTGACAGCCCGAAAACGCGTGACTAATTTTGATTTGTTATTGTGTGAGTTTGCTAGTGATGTACATTTTACTTACAAGGACTATCGAAAAATTATTGTCCAGAAACCGGTATAAATACTAAAAAAAATAGTTTAGTGCACAGAACTAAATAACTTTTGTGCACTAAACTATTTTATTAAAAATTAACTGAGTTTTTACCATGATAGTTTTAAAATAACTAAAAATATTCAAATAACATGTGACCGGGAATAAGTTCCACCCACCTGCCTTTTCCATCATCTATAATCCATTACAGCCTATAAAAATCCACTGCTAAACATGGGGCTCCCTATAGATTGCCTCATAGGGGGGATATTTGCCATCGCTTCGCCAGCGGTTTGTCAACCACAGTTTTTTATTATTTCGAGTTGTTATCAGGAAGATGTTGCTGCCCATCGCCTCTTTCAGATTCCCTTTGTCGCCTTTTATGACACATGGGACGATATTGGGTAGTGGAAATACTTTCACCGGCACCACTTGCCTTTTGTTGGACTTTAATTCAAAATGTACAAAATTGCATTAATATCTGAAGAGACGAGGAAAGTCTACCGATAAAATGAAACAATTTTCTCCGAGAATCAGATCGGAAAGTTATATTTTTGACCTTTGGAGAAAAATATTTAATGCCATGTACAATTTCCCAGGAATTTATTTCTTTTTTTTAATGTTATTGTTAATCAAATATAAATAGGTAGATACTTAATTAAGTATCTGCCTATTTATATTTTATAAAATATTTTGCTGGTAAAATAAAAAACGAGGACAGGTGTATATAATGGCTGCTTTATTTTTTATGGAACTACCAGTTCAAATTTAAAATTTTTGTATATAATAGCCAGATTCATGAGGAATAGTATAGGCTATCTAGCATATAACTATCAGCTAACCTTATATATTGATTTTTGTTAAGCAAGTCGGAAGAAAAAGTGCTCTCTAACTGCTTTATCCACGTGCGTGTAGCGTAACATTTAGTATTACATAAATAACATGTTCTACAAAAATATTGGTCTTTGCTCCATCTAAAAAAAAAGTCTGCGATGCCATATGCCTGTTTCTTATACATAAGCCACAATAAGTTATTTTGTGAAAAAAAATATTGAAAATGAAAAAGTGATTTATGAGCGTTATTATTAGGCATGGCATATTAACCCTTACGAACGAAAGTTACTCCATCATCAAGACAATTTTATGAAGATAAACTTTGCTCTTTATAGCATGTTATTTGGACGCATAGGTTAAGGGATAATGAAAAATTAAAATAATGAACAATCTGCTCGGAGCGCGAACGACCGCATAAACCCTAGCCGCCCGATCAGATTCGAGAGAAACCAGAAGTGAATGCCTATATTGGTCCGAGAGCTCATGACGCATTTTTTAAGAAGTGTTTGATGCATCATGAAACTTTGTTGAATAGTATCAGTCCATTCAATAAACAGGTATATGACAGTTTGCCTGGTCTACCTGGTTACACCTGGTACTGCGCATACAGGTAAGTCGCAAAAAAAATTGTCTCAAAAAAAGTGTTTGATTCAAATAATAATAATGACTATCCGTCGCCTAAGTTGATAAAGAATTAAGAAAAAAAAATGGCAGACAATTCTGAAGGGGTTAACATAGGGGCCGACTACCCCAAAGTTGTATTTTCAAAAATTCAAAAGAGTGTTTGATTTAATCTGCCATTTTTACAACGTGTTTATTATATATAATAAAAAAATCCCACAAAAAGGCAGACAGTTTTTCCGGGGATTAATAATTTAAAAATCTATACAAATAAATAGAATTAAACTGTCTGTTTGTAATGCAAAAAATAAGGTTTTACTAAATGTATATGAAATTATATACGATATTTATAACAAACACAATTTTTTTAAAATTTTTGTCTATCTGTCTCTCTGTCTGCCTGTCTGTTTGTTCCGGCTAATCTCCTAAATGGCTGGGCCGATTAACGGGACTTTCACTGGCAGATAGATGATGTTATAAGGAGTAACTTAGGCTACTTTTATTTAAAAAAAAAATTATTAGGGTTCCGCGCAAATAATAGACATTAAAGTGCACCAAGTGTCCGAGGATACAGATGCGCTCTTCTATTCTCTCAATCGCAGTATGTTAAAGAAACGGTCACCCACACATGAACCAATGGCAGAAAGTGCACCTTTATCTTGCAGATCTTTTAATCTACGGAACTGCTACTTAACTACGAGTTCCTCTTCTCTACGACTAACGCAGTAGGTAATGAACCACACTATCAAACCCTCGGCACACTGTAATCGAGCATCAAGCATGAATCGGACATCAAGCGTTGCGCGTATCAAATACTATGAAATTTATACTATCCCGGTACACTAAATCGCGCGCCTCATGGCATCTAGTGGCACTTCAGGAGCATTACTCAATAACCATACCTAACTACGCTAAAAGTTTTATCATTGTGACTTAGGAATATATTCCAAAGCTCCGCACAACCCCTTGGCGAAAATATATAATAATAGAGATATCAAATATATCGAAGAATATATCGATAATATATAGAAAATATATCGAATCATATCGTGCACTCCTATTTTGAGGAGTTTTGCCGGGAACATGACCAGCGGCGGTTGCTGCTCCTGTATTGTTGTTTAAATAATGGTTTGAAATGGATTTTGAAATGTAAAATCTGCGCATGTGAACTATTAGTGGAATCGGTGAAACGAGTGCTCTGATAGGGATGTGAATCTCAAGATAAGGTGTATGTCTGCTTAGATGCTAACACTTTTGGTACAATCGCCAACTGTCTGCTGGCTCAAGTTGCCGTCAATATCTCCCAAAACTACGCAATGTGACACATAAACATTTTTTGAAGCAGTGTACTATATAGGATTATTATTACTTGATACTTAAAATCTATAAAAACGTAGATCCCGAATGAAATGGAGACATGGCTTAAAAGACAAACATCCAAGACAAATATCTTAATAAAAATTTGAGGATTTATCGGTGATTTATCGTGATGTTCCATACCTCTAAAGCCCGCTTTTCACCATGGGATATAATATAATATATATTACATCTCGAGATATAAATTAATATCGCTCACCATACATTTCATATGGAACCGTTTACACTGAGCTATAATATATATTACATCTCAAGCTATAAATATTTTTTCGATCGACCGAGCGATATTTTCATATTATATTTCGCCCCCTGTACCCCGCACACCGTTCCGCGCCTCCGCAGAACTGTGTACGGGGTAAAGGGGGGTAATCCAATGACCAATGACGAACGCATACTGGTTAAAAGATATATCTCACAGTGTGAAAGCCAATCGCGGGATATAATTTATATTCCGGGATATAATATATATTGTTACGAGCTTGGGATTCGAGACAATTAAAAACTGCCGATTGAATTACCAAAATTAACACTTTAATTACACAACACTAATTACAATCTAAAATTACACTAATAATAAAACACAGTTCGCCGTTATTTCGCTTCGAAGTAATCTCTTGTATCGCCAATTCAATACTGCCTCGGTCGTGGTCTATACCGGCCTTATATAGGGCCTCAGATAGTTTCCAGAATCTTCTACTGTAGCGACATCTAGAATGTTCGAGTACATTTCGGTCCCGAAATTTCTGGAAGGATCTCCACTCTCCTAGTTCTGCTACTCGACACTAGAGGGCGCTAGTGTGACTAGTGTTGCCATGTACAAGACATTAATAGTGGCGCGCAATACTTTCATTTACTCGACACTAGGGGGCGCTAGTGTAACTAGTGTTGCCATGTACAAGACATTAATAGTGGCGCGTAACACTGCCCCCTCCTAAGACATGCTCGTCCCGAGCATTATTGGCCCCATAATAACGCGCCAGTCGATCCACATGGACAATCTTAGGAGTACCTCTGGCACCTTTCTGTATCCGGTAGTTTACATAATTGATCCTTGTCACAATCCGGTACGGTCTGTCCCATTTAGCTTGAAGCTTAGGAGATTTCCCTTTGCTGCGAACTGGATTGTGTAACCACACTAGTGAACCTTCATCAAACCCCTTGTTGTTCATTTTGCGGTCATACCGTGTTTTCATCTTCTCAGACGTTTGCTGGCCCGTCTGTCTGACGTGCTCATAAATGTCATTCATTTTGTTCCGCAAGTCATTTGCATAATCGGTTATACTGCGTGGGGCATCAGGTGGTATTCCGGTGATCAGGTCTGCAGGCAGCCGCAATTCTCTCCCAAAGTTTGCGAAAGCTGGTGTCACTGATGTACTTTCGTGAACAGCGCTTCGATATGACAACAAAAACGGTTGTATGTGCCTGTCCCAGTCTCGTTGCCGTTTTTCCACAACTTTTGCTAGGTACCTCTCCAATGTCTGATTAAATCTTTCTACCATTCCATCAGATTGTGGGTGGTAAGAAGTTGTTCGTGTTTTCTGAGTACCCATAACTCGGCAAGTTTCCTGGAATATTTGAGACTCAAAATTCCTTCCTTGATCGCTGTGAATCTCTAAAGGTACTCCAAAACGACAGAAGACTTCATGAACTAGTTTATCTGCAACTGTTGAAGCTTCTTGATTTGGAATGGCGAAGACTTCTGGCCACTTAGTGAAGTAATCCATCACTACCATGAAATACTTGTTACCACTTTCAGTTTCTGGAAACGGCCCCGCAACGTCAATGGCTATCCTCTCCCATGGTGCACCAACATTGTACAATTTCAATGCGCCTCTACTACGAATTTGAGGTCCCTTTACAGCCGCACAACTTGTACATTTGCGGCACCAGTCCTCGACATCGTCACGACAGTGGACCCAGTAAAACCGTTCTCGGATCTTCAAGAGAGTTCGTTTAACTCCCAGGTGGCCTCCTGAACAACCACTATGGTACAGCTGTAGAATATCCGGCACTTTAGCCTTAGGGACAACCATTTGCAAATGACACCTGTCTCCCCGACCATTTTCCCATTTACGGCACAGGACTCCATCCTGAATCAGCAAGCTGTCCCATTGGGCCCAATAGCTTTTCGTGGTCGAACTCATTGCTGAGACGTCGCTCCACTTGGGCTTAGGAGCACTGGCCTTCATCCATTCCAGAATCGGCTTAATGTCCGAATATTCCTGCTGTGCATGTTGTAGGCTGTCCTTCCACTCATTGCTGAGCTGGTCTGTCCTGAGCATTCTCACAGATACCACTTCCTTACCCTCTTGCCTAGTACAATGCTTGCAATCTTCAGGGCAAGGTCTTCTTGACAATGCATCTGCATTGCCATGAGATTTCCCGCTGCGATGTTCGATCACAAAGTCGTATTCCTGCAGTAGTTCTATCCATCTCGCAACTTGTCCTTCCGGATTTTTGAACTGCAATAGCCATTTCAGTGCAGCATGGTCAGTTCGTAAGTGGAATTTCCGCCCTAGAAGATATTTGCTAAAATGCTGCAAGGACTTTACCACAGCAAGCAATTCCCGTCTTGTGACACAATAGTTCCTTTCCGGCTTTGACAACGACTTGCTGAAGTACGCTATCACAATCTCTTGATCACCATTCCGTTGAGACAACACACCGCCAAGTCCTATATCACTTGCGTCTGTGTCAACTATGAATTCCTTGCCCGCATCAGGGTACCCCAAAATAGGTGTTTTGCACAGGCGGTTCTTGAGCTCCTGGAATGCAATATCGCAACTTTCATCCCAGCAGAATTGTCGCTTCTCCTCGGTTAGCTTGTGCAGAGGTTTGGCTATATCTGCAAAGTTCTTCACAAATCGCCGATAATAAGAGCACAAACCCAAAAATGCTCTAACCTGTGTCTTGTCTTTTGGGACCGGCCACTCCTTGACAGCAGCAATTTTCTCTGGATCCGTGCGGCTACCTTCTTCCGACACTACATACCCCAAAAAACTAACTTGCCGTTTGAATAGTGAGCACTTCTTTGGACTCAACTTGAGGTTGGCACTCTGGATCTTCATGAGCACGCGTTCCAGGTTTTGAAGGTGCTCCTCAAACGTACGGCCTACGATGATGATGTCATCCAAATAGACGAATCAGGCATCTCCAATTAGCCCGGTAAGTACAAGCTCCATCAACCTTTCAAACGTTGCTGGAGCATTGCACAATCCAAACGGCATGACTTTAAATTGCCACAGACCCTTTCCTGTGGAAAATGCAGTTTTCTCCTTGTCCTTAGGGTCAATTTCAACCTGCCAGTAGCCACTTTTCAGGTCCAGCGTACTAAACCACTTTACGCCTGTGAGCATATCCAGCGTGTCATCAATTCTAGGCAAGGGATAGCTGTCCTTCTTTGTAACGTCGTTCAGGCGGCGGTAGTCAACACAAAACCGCATGCTGCCGTCCTTCTTCTTTACCAGCACCACAGGTGAACACCATGGACTAGATGAAGGTTCAATAACACCATCCTTCACCATTCCCTCAATCATGGTTTCCACTTCCTTTTCACGTGCTACAGGCAATCTTCTTGGCCGCTGACGAATAGGCAATTCTTGTCCTGTGTTTATTTTGTGTTGAACTAAGCTAGTCTTTCCTATGTCAGCTTCGTTTGACGAGAAAACATTGGCGTACTTGAGTAACAACTTCTTCGCTTTGACCGTTTCATTCGGGGAGAGAACGCTGCGACAGTCTTCTAAAAGTGTGGTCACTCTAGTTTGTCCATCCTTGCTGGGGGTCACAGTCGATAGATATTCGCACCGACGCAACCAATCCACTTCCTCACTAGTACCAACCAATGTGCCTTTTTCTATAATCTGTTCCTGATCACAAAGGTTCAGCACACGTACTCCTGAGATGTCGGCGGTTCTGACCAAGGTTCGAGCCACTTTCCATGGAAGGTCATTGTCTACCCTTTCCACGAGTACACAACGAAGAGTTTGCCCAGGATTCCGTGGAAGTCTAACCGGCACAATCGTTTCCGATCTCGGCGGAAGAACAATCTTCTTAAGGCTGTACACATTCCCTGGTAACGCCCCTTCCACGAAAAGTTCCTCTTGTCCACATTTCAAAACACCTTGCTTAACGTCGATCTCACAACAATTCTTCCTCATAAAGTCTAGGCCCAGGATGCAGTCGTCCATTATATCAGCCACGATGACATTATGCAGGTAGATCATGTTGCCTAGCTTCAACTCCATCTCCTTCTCTCCACGGACGGGTATGCGCTGACCGGTGGCTGTCACCAAATTAATGCGTTCTCGGTTGTATGCGGAGTCCCCAAGGAACCGACTTATAAGTTGGGAACTGACAACCGTGCGAGAGGCTCCAGTGTCTATGGTCAGTTTACACGGCGTTCCGTTGACTTCGCCCTTGATGATTAGGCTGTTCCCATCATGGGTTTGTGAGATCGAAATCCTTGGGGCTCTTTTAACATCAGCCAGCACCCGCCAGTTTCCCTGCTGTTGCTGGGCGGTGCTGTCAGCCACACTACCCTCTCGATATCGATCACCTTCCCTTTCTACAGTTCGTTTAGGGCAGCTGGATCGAAGATGGTCCCTTTCCCCACAGCCGTAGCACCTAGGGCTGTAGCCCTTATTGCGGTCCTGAACTGTAGCTGCTGCAACCTCCCTGACGCGGTGGGAACGATGATCCTGCCGCACGGCTTCCACCTCCAGTGCATGGGTCAAGGCGTCCTTAAGCGTCTCGTGGTGCCCGCGCCTCACAGCAGCTGTGACTTCAAGGTCGCGGATGCCGTCGATGAATATCTGCACCAGGTTCCCTACAATGAGCGCAGGTACAGACTGGTACGCTTTTCGAACCAGCTTCTCCACCTCAAGGGCCCACTGCTGCAGGTTTTAGTTACTACGTTGCACGCGATCTTTGAGCTGCGCACGAAAGACGTGTTCCAGGTGAGCATCGCCATATCTTGCCTCCAATGCCTCAAGGAGCTGCTCGTAAGTTACTTCCTTACCGAGAGCTTCCAGAACAGTTAAGGCCTGGTCGCGTAGGCCTAGGGTGAGAGCAGTCATGGCCTGACTTTTATTCCAGCCGTTCGCTTTCATGACAGCCTCGAACTGGATTTTGTAGGCCGACCAGGAAGAACTCCCGTCGAACGGCGGCACTTTGAATCCACGTAGCGAAGGTGTTGTAGCTACTACGGGAGCTGTAATTCCATCCCCAAGTTTGAGGTCGTCCAGCGTTTTCTTCACATCAGCCATCACGTTGTCAACCCGATTGTTCACTAGGTCGATTCGGGTTTCAGCTTCCGACAGGCGGTTGTCATGTTGAGCAACCCTATCCTTCACCTCCTTTATCTCTTTCCCGAAGGTAGCGTGAAGGTCCTTCCTGAGGAGCATCTGTTCTTCCATACCGCGCTGCAGCTGCTCTTCCAACCGACGGGTCTGTTCCTCCTGTCGGCGAGCCTGTTCCTCCTGTCGGCGAGCCTGTTCCTCCTGTCGGCGAGCCTGATCCTGCAGCATCATCATCAGAGCACCTAAGTCAGGTGCTGCAGATGCAGGAGCTGCTGACGGGCCGGCCTCCGTGGTTAGCAGCTGCCCCTCCGACGTTTGTGGCGTTGCATTACCAATTCGTCTCTGGTCCGTCTCCTGTTGGCGTTGACTTCGGGTACGGATACCCTCCGTGTCGTCTTTAGGTAAAATCGGCATATTTGATCCCACTTCTGACACCAATTGTTACGAGCTTGGGATTCGAGACAATTAAAAACTGCCGATTGAATTACCAAAATTAACACTTTAATTACACAACACTAATTACAATCTAAAATTACACTAATAATAAAACACAGTTCGCCGTTATTTCGCTTCGAAGTAATCTCTTGTATCGCCAATTCAATACTGCCTCGGTCGTGGTCTATACCGGCCTTATATAGGGCCTCAGATAGTTTACAGAATCTTCTACTGTAGCGACATCTAGAATGTTCGAGTACATTTCGGTCCCGAAATTTCTGGAAGGATCTCCACTCTCCTAGTTCTGCTACTCGACACTAGAGGGCGCTAGTGTGACTAGTGTTGCCATGTACAAGACATTAATAGTGGCGCGCAATACTTTCATTTACTCGACACTAGGGGGCGCTAGTGTAACTAGTGTTGCCATGTACAAGACATTAATAGTGGCGCGTAACAATATTATATCCCATAGTGAAAAGCCAGCCTAACCTCCATGTCCCATACCTTAAAAATTAAATCGAAATTATTCTAAACTCTTTGATCAAATTATATGTACTTATCAACTAATATGATTAGGGTTTATAAATAGAATTACTAATAATTCTATGGGTTTATGTTTATTGCTTCTTGAGTAGTACTCAAATCGTCTTACGTTACGTTACTATTCTGTATATTCGATGACTCTCGATATTTTCTCTCGATACTTTTTCCTTCTCACAGGTGAATAAAGTAATTCCCAAATATACAAGAACACATTTTACTAAATTACTTTACAGTCTAATAAAAGATATAAATTAAGCAACTTTTGAGAAAATGCAGGCACGGCACGATACAGTACAAAAGCATTTTAAAATATATGCAGCTGCAGCATTGACAACTGCGTAGTAAAAGTGGCTAATCCATTGTTCGTAGTCCTGCAGGGCCGTGGGTCGAACCCGCTCGGAACAAGCGTTAGGATGGCCCACAAATTATTGTTTCGCATCAGGATGTGTGTCCATGTGCAATTTATGTATGTAAATTGTAAACCACCTTCACGTTACAATAGAAAATCCTACGTGGGGTCAACTTTTTTTGATAATAATTTCTTATATTTACGCGAACACTACACATTTAAATAAAATTAGTTTTAGTAAAGTGTTAAAAACTTCGGTAATATTATATAAATTAATACAGGTACGCGATAAAATCCGTAAACCTAGTTTTATTTAAATTTCTTCTTCTTCTTTTTGTTATTGTGGCAGTTTGCTAAAATTCGCCAATGACGTATTGAGTTTAATTTAAATAGGAGTCTGTGATAATACAAGGATTTAGTTTTCCTCCTAAAATATTGAAACATCTATCTATTAAATTACCTAGACTAAATGACAAACACATGTGTTAGAATCTTATTAGTGTGTTAAAAGTGACAAGGATTTAAAGTTTTATGATATTAGTATTAATAAAATCACATAAAGTATACACAAGAGGAGTACTTTTAGATGTTAAAAGAGAATTACATATCTAAAGGTCGAGGAATATAAGGAGGAAGGTAATCATAAAGGGAGGACGATAGTTTGGGACAGTTGAAAAAAATATGGTTTGTGGAACCTTCATCTAAGCCACACTCGCACAATGAGCTATGCCTAACTCTGATTTTGGCCAGATGTACACGTGTACAAGCATGTCCAATTCGCAATCTACTATTACTACTATGCTTTGTTAGATTTAAAAAACCAAGGCTTGGGAGGAATAACCTCTTGGATGGCATGATAGTGCTTACCCTTAATATTTTTGGATACTTCATACAATTTATTTCAATTTTCCTTTAGTTTCCTTATAGCTAGCAAAATTAGTTCATGTGAGTAAATTAAATTTTGTAGAATGTTATTAGCAATTGCATTTCTAGGGAGCACATCAGCTGTTTCGCTTCCATAGATACCACTGTGGCCAGGGATCCAGGCTAATTAAACATGGACTTTAAGATGGCATCTGAATAGGGTTATTTTTTATTTTAAGGATTAGTGGAAATTTATGACTGTTATGGAATTGATTGGACAAAATAGCTAACAAGCAACTTTTTGAATTAGTGAAAATAACTGTTTTATAAAGCTTATGTGACTCGATATATAACGGAGCTTCACTGATTGCAGTTGCTTCACCAGTAAAAGTGGAGGATAGTGAGGGGCATTTTTAAGTTAAGAATGATTTTAAACTTAAGAATCCAAACAGCAACTTCAGTATAGTCGTCATCAGACTGTTTGGAAGCATCTGTGAAAAGATAAGCCAAGCTTTAAAGGTTTTTACTACAATTTCTATTAATTTTAAATTTGCCATTGGAGAATTCTTTTCTATACCTAGGTATAGATGGATATCAGGTTGGTAAACAACTGCCTCGTAAGGAACATTAAAGAGTGGATTTATTTCACATTGCAAGATTGGGTAAGGTAGCTGAAGAAAAATTACAAAACTTTTGAACAAGCAGGGAGAATCCTTATGGGTCCAGAAACGGCCAGATGAGATATACTCTGAAAGAAGATGCAATTTAGGAATTAGGGGATGATTCGAAAGCTGACTCGTCTTAAATAAGAATTTCTCGGAAAGGTATTGCCTTCTCAATCTTAAAGGACTCAACCTGAAGAATATTTATTGGTGAGGATTTCATTGCCCCTGTAATGCGAAGACATTTCGATTGAATTTTGTCCATTACTCTCAGGGATGATTTATTGCAAGGCTCCAAGAGAAAACATTCATATTCAAGGTGGCTTCGTATTAAAGCATTGTACAGTAATTTCTGAAAAAAAGGATGGGATCCCCACGAAACACCAGACAAAGACCGAAGAATATTTATATTTTTTTCGCATTTTTGTGATATATATTCAACGTGATGATTGAAGGCCAATTTCGAATCGAGGATATCTTCCAAAAATTTAACATAGCCTCTAACTGGAATAGGTTGATTATCATATACAACATATATAACGGGAACTCGCCTTTGCCGGGAAAGACATTGCTTTTCGCCACAGATAAGAAAAGGATTAGTTAACCATTTCTGTAAATAGTTCATGGATGAATTTAGACGGGAACATGCCACTGTGAAGTAGTCTAAAGAGATGTATAGAGCTAAATCGTCTGCATATTGAAGTACATTACAAAAAGAATTTACTGAAAGTTCTAAATCATGTGTATATATAGAATAAAGGAGAGGACTAAGCACTGAGCCTTGTGGAAGTTTTTTCCATATAGTTTTTGGATGAAGCAGGAAATTTTGAACATTTATAGATATGGATCTAGAAGAGAGAAAGTTAGAGACATAATTGACTATCCTCACTGAAATGCTCAGATTAAGCTTTTTCTGTTTGAGTGCAGAAAGAAGCATATTATCATATGCAGACGAAATATCCAAGAAAACTTCTATGAGCAATTCATGTCTTGAAAAAGCAATACGAATATCTATGAAATAAGAATGTTCATACCTTAAACACTAGGAACAAACATAAGCTTGTAATGCCACTTACTAGACTCCACAGAATTAGTAATTCATTTATCGGCAAATGTATACGCTTTTACAACAGAATCCCAGAACATGTTCAAAGTTTGTCAATAAACAAGTTTAAAAGTTTTATTAAAGAAAAACTGTACAAAAAGGATTATTATAATATCAAGGAATACATGAATGAAAATAACCCCTGGGAATAAGGTGATCGCCACCATGCTGGTTCTATGAAAATTCATTTAAAATTGTATAAACAAAATTATTGTTAAGTGAAATTATGTTTAAAAAAAAAAGTCCCGCTGGGTTTCTTGCTGGTTCTTCCCAGGACAGAGGTATTTTCCGAACCAGTGGTAAATAAAATAATGACTTTCAATAAGTATTATGTAATAATCCATATTGAATAAAAAATCATTCTATTCTATTCTATTCTATTCTATTCTATGACCAAAGTACTAAGGCTATCCATTGTATTTAAGCTCTTACGGAAACCGGTTTTAGGTAAGATATTATTCCTTTCCAAAAACCATTCCAAGAGATTTTTTATTAGGTGTTCCAAGATTTAATTGCCAAATATTGCATGAAGGAGCAATAGGTCGGTAAATGGAAGTGCCATTGCTAGACTTACCTGGTTTGAGGATGGGCAAAATGATTTGGAATTTGCATTCAGCAGGAGGAGTACCAGTAATATAAATATAATTTAAAATGGATAGTAAGACAGTTTTAGTCTTTTCACTACTATTAATTATAAACAACTAACAATCATTTTTCGATAGTCCTTGTCAGTCACTGACCTCTATATATATAAGTACGCTGGCCTGGCTATTTATATGGCCATACAAAATGCTTATGCCGATTTGAAGCGCGCTCATTGTCCGTACTGGGAACTAAAATTGACGTAATATGCCAAAGTCTGTTGTGTTATTTAAATCATATCCCTGTATTTTGAAATTTTAAACTAAATATGAAAGTATTTTATGTGGCTTGAATATGTTTCATTTTAGGTACATAATAAAAATTATTTTTAGTAATAATGAGAGTGTGCGTAACATGCAAAACTCGTTACCAAAAGGAAAGTGGGAGAACATTCCACAAAGTAAAAGAATTTACAGCAAATATTAAACAAATTAAATCTATTTGATAACATAGGTACTTAAAAATCTGTTACTAATCTTAATATCGTAATTACCAACATGTTTGGTTTTATATTACTTGATTTTGATAAGAAATAAAATTAAATAGGGTTGTCGAGTTCCTTGTCTATCATACTTATCGATGTTCTTTTCTACCTACATCTGTTAACAACCAAAGTCGCCGACAACAGATAATTATCAAATGTTTATTACTGAATAGGTTTTTAACTGAACCTAGACTAAAATTATGAGTAAAAAGCATAAAAATTGTGAATTGGCACCCGAAACAAAATGATTATCTTTGTTCTAATCATTTCACAGACGATTGTTTTATTAGATATTAGAAACGCACCACTATGAAAAAGTGCAGTATACCCACAATTTTTTCTGGTAGTATCAGTACCAGTAAGTATAAAAATATTAGATTATTATTTCGAATGTTTTTTATTTCTTCTCTCCTTATTTAACCCCTAGACTCAAGGACCATAGCCAAGTGTAGAAAGGTTGCCTGATGATGACTTTGTGTTTGTGTTCCTGGTGCGCCTTATCTAAGAAGAAACAGGGGAAGGAGACTTCCTCAACTAAGGAAAGGTCATCGCTGGTGGACCCGCGGGTGTGTTTGAAAGCGTTTCCGTGGTGGAAGGTGGAACACCATGGGGTTTTAGTAGGTGCGCATCCGACATAATCTGTTCTTGCTCCCGTGAAGCGGGTATGCGTAGGCATTTCCTCATTTGAAAGCCAGAACAAATTCCGTTCAGTGGTTACGAATAAAACCGTATATAGACAAAACAGCGTCGTTATTGCTTTTATATAAGGTATAAAGCTTGCATCTAAGGCCTAAGTATTAATTGATACATTTATTTATTGTAGGGCATTATATTAATATGATACATAAATAGAATGGCCGTTACAGTTAGACCTGGGTATAAAATTTTTTTTCGATATATTTTGTCACACTGTCTTATCTTTATTATTAGTTCCGTGGACGTTCACTTCTGCTGTCAGCGCCAAAATGACGAAAATCAAATCGCCTCATTATGTCACTGTGTATAGCCAGTCAGGAGGTCAATGTTGTAAGTAAAATGTATATTACTAGCTAACGCACACAATGACAAATCTATTTAGATCAAAATATATTTAGTATCTTATAGACTAAATATTTCGTGACTTCATCAGCGTGGGAAAGAAATGCACGTATATAGTTAGACATAAGAGTAAGGGAGAAGCAAAACTATATTTCTTGTCTTTTTCTAGGTATGCGTTTTTGATTGTTTTCCCTCCTTTATTTGACATAAACGATATCAAGCTTTTGTGAATAACATTGATATTATAAGCCAACAAGCAATTGAATTTAGTGTTTTGTGGGCTTTGGTTATTAGGTAAGGTGAAAAAAATGGTAAGTTATAGCATTTTAGGATGCAACAGCATCAGTCAATGAAAAGCTGAAAGTCATAGCAAACGTGTACTTTTCATTTGGTAGGATTATGGAAACTTTAGGGATATCAGAGAGTACAATAATGTTTTCCCATTGTTCAAAAATAATTGTTTTTGTGATTAGTAGTTATGTCCATAAATATGAATCACATAATGTTATACATATACTTTTATGTTCAACTTTAAAGGAAACTCTCCTTATTGCCCTACAACTCCTCAATCATTTTCTATATTACATAGACATCACAAATAATAAGTATTTATTCGAAATAATAATACCGGAACAAACTTGTGTCTGAAGTCGAGTCTTTGCTGGACAAAGTCTCGGATTGGGGGCGACTAAATTTAGTCCAGTTTAATCCTCAGAAGACACAAGTTTGCGCGTTTACCGCTAAAAAGAACCCCTTTGTCGTATCTCCTCAGTTCCAAGGTACTCCCCTTGTTGCCTCAGCCAGTATCGGAATCCTCGGCGTCGACATATCGAGTGACGTGCAGTTTCGTGGTCACTTGGAAGAGAACGCCAAATTGGCCTCTAAAAAGCTTGGCGTGCTTAGCAGAGCGGGACAGTATTTCATGCCAGCTCAACGCCTGCAACTTTACAAGGCGCAGGTTCGGCCTCACATGGAATACTGTTCCCATCTCTGGGCTGGGGCTCCCCAGTGCCAGCTCCTTCCACTTGACCGTATCCAGCGCAGAGCGGCTCGAATCGTCGACAACCGAGCCCTCTCCGATCGGCTCGATTCATTGGCACGATGAACAGATGACGGGATGTTGCATCCCTTTGCATTTTCTTTCGCATCTACCATGGGGAGTGCTCTGAGGAATTGTTCGGATTAATCCCAGCCGCCAAATTTCACGAACGCACATCGCGGCAGAACTCCCGATACCATCCACACCATCTGGATGATTGGCGGTCCACCACTGTGCGATTTAGAAGATGTTTTCTTCCTCGCACAACTTCCTTGTGGAATAGTTTACCAGCAGCGATTTTTCCGGAGCGATACGACTTAGGGACCTTCAAGAAAAGAGCCTACTCCTTTTTAAAAGGCCGGCAACGCATCTGCAATTCCCCTGGTGTCGCGGTTGTTCATGAGCGGCGGTAGTCACTTACCATCAGGTGAGCCGCATGCTCGTTTGCCCCCTCTCCTATAAAAAAAAAGTAAGTATCAACCTGAAAACATGTTTGGGTTCAAATACATAAATATTAGGCAAAGTATATTTAATTTTATAAAATATGGATTGTCCGAAATCAGATGCACAAAACTCTATTGCATTCCATTAATTCTATTATACATAAGCAACAATTACGTTACAATATTTATTGAAAAAATAAATAAATATGTCATAGTCATATAAAAATAAATATAAATATAGATAAAATAATAAATAAGTCTTAATCTTAAGGTACACAATAACACAATAACATAAGATAATATTCTCAATTAATGATTTAGAAAAAATTTGATGATAATATACTTACCGTTACCATTAGTCATTGTCAAAAGTTATAGGTTTTGTGATAGTTGCCTAGCTTGGCAGGAGGATTGGCAACTGCAGTTATTTTGCAGACAAACTATGTGGGAGTTCTGTGTTCAGCTGTGGACGACGTTTGTTAGGCTGTCATCATCATTACAGCCCTTCACAAGTCCACTGCTGAACATAGGTCTCCCTCAAGGAATGCCACAAAGCACGGTCCTGAGCCACCTGCATTCATCGACTTCCTGCATATCTTACCAGGTCGTCACTCCATCTAGTGGGGGGACGCCCTACACTTCGCCTGCCGGTACGAAGCTGCCACTCGAGAACCTTTTTTCTCCATCGGTCGTCAGTTCCTCGAGCTATATGGCCAGCCCATTGCCACTTCAGCTTACTAATCCCTTGGGCTATGTCGGTCACTCTGGTTCTACTGCGGATATCTACATTTCTAAGTTTATATCGCAGAGAAACTCTGAGCATAGCCCTTTCCATAGCTCGCTGAGCGACCTTGAGTTTCCTCATCCGGCCAGCAGTGAAGGACCACGTCTGTTTCATATGTCATCACTGGCAACACGCACTGGTTGTACAGTCTCGTTTTCAAGTTTTGAAGTATACCTGACCAGAAGATGTGCTGTAATTTCCCAAACGCTGCCCAACCGAGTTGAATCCGTCGATTGACCTCTCGGTCGAAGTTGGACTTACCTAGTCGGACTATTTGTCCCAGGTAAACATACTCGTCAACAACTTCGAGCTTAGTGCTCCCAACAACTACCGGCATAGGTGTCGGTGTGTTGTGTGATGTCGGCATAGGTGAACTTGGCACCGCTGAAGGGACTGCAGCACCGCCCAAATTTCGACGGAATCAAAGGCTTTCTCATAGTCCACATACGGCAGTCATAGTGGCAAATTGTACTCCTCGGACGTCTGTATAATTTGCCGAAGGGTATGTATGTGGTCTATGGTGCTAAAGCCTTTTCAGAAATCGGCTTGTTCGGGAGGCTGGAACTCGTCAAATCTGCGCGCGAGACGATTCGTAATGACTCTTGAAAACAGCACGTAGACGCGGCTCAGAAGGGAAATCGGTCTGTAGTTCTTCAAGAGAGCGTTGTCGCCTTCCTTGAAGAACAAAACCACCGCACTTCTGCTCCACGCCTCCGGTGTAATGCCACCATGGAGGACGGAATTAAAGAGCTTTTGAAGGACTTCAAGTACCGGTCTTCCACCCGCTTTCAGAAGCTCCGCTGCAATTCCATCCTTGCCTGGGGCCTTGCCGTTTTTAAGGTGCTGGAGAGCCATTCTAATCTCGCTCAAACTAACGTCCGGGATATCATCGCAATAATGTCGGATAAGACTCGCTCTTGGATCGTTACCCACACTTTCGTATGGCTCCAACGATGATGTGTACAGCTGCCCATAGAACCTCTCAAGCTCACTCAAAATCTCAGATGTCCCGGAAATGACGCTGCCACACTCGGTCTTCAGCTCCGACAGTTGGTTTTTTCTGGCAGACAGATCTCTAGCAAAGATTTTGGAGCCCTGATTCCGCTCGATCGCTTCTTCAATACGAGCTGTATTGAAGTTGCGTAAGTCCCGCCGCATGCATTTGGAGATCTGTCTGTTCAGTTGCCTGTATGCTGTCAAATCTACTGAAGACTGCAGCTTCGTACCCCGTCTAACAACCGTGAGATTAACAGTGTGATCGGAGAGTTTTTGTGTTCTTCTGCGGCGGGTCTTGCAAAACTTAGCTCCGACCGCATGGACAGTTTCCACGAGTTTCTCATTCATATCGTCCACTGCATTGCAATCTTCTAGGCACTGAAAACGGTTTCGTGGCTCGAGCTGAAAGGTTTCGGGACTTTGGATTAGAGCACGAGGGGGACGGAGCGTTGACTTCATTAGACGAGACCTCTCCAACTTAACGTTTAGGTTCAGTGTGCCTCTAACCATTCGGTGATAGCTGCCGGTTTTCACCCTCTCGATCACTGAGACATCACTAAACAGTTGTCGTCTGGTTGTCATAATGAAGTCAATCTCATTTTTTGTCGAACCGTCGGGGCTCGACCAGGTCCACTTTCTGTGGGGCCGCTTCTGGAAGAAAGAGTTCATCATAAAGAGTCCCTCTTTCTCCATAAAGTCGGCCAGCTGCTGGCTCTGGGGTTCCGTTGCCCTATTCCGAATTTCCCTTCTTTCAGCTCACCATTCTCTCTTGTGCCTAGTTTTGCGTTGAAGTCTCCCATTAACACCGTATAGTGGGTTATGGAGGAATGCATGGCTCTAGAGATATCCTCATACATTTCCTCTACCTCCTCAACGGAGTGTGCCGAGGTTAGTGCGTAAACCTGTATGACATTCAGCGAATACCGTTTGGTGATTCTGAGTATAAGGTATGCAATCCTCGTCGACACACTCCCAATCTTTACAACGTTGTTAACGAGAGACTTGTGGACGATAAATCCGACACCTCATTGGGACAGATGGTCGCCCTCCCGGTGATAGAACAAGTTGCCGGATTCGAGGATTACCGTGTCCTCCCCCTCTCTTCGGACCTCGGATAATCCTATGATATTCCAGTGCAACTTGTCTATCTCTTCTTCCAGCTCCAGGATCTGCTCGTCAGTCCTCAGGGTGCGTGCGTTATAAGTTGCCAGGTCGATTCGTCGTAGGTGGCAACCGAATTCCACCGGAGATTCTTAGCACCCTTGTTAAGCTTTAAATGTATATAATACATTAACAATATCTAATTCTTTATATGTACATATTTTTTTTAAAGTTGCTAATTAATTAAATCATTTGATATTGTATTAATATTTATAGGTATTGTATTTATACAGAGATACTCATACTTTAACTTCTTTTGTTAAATACCTTGATATAAAAGTATACTATATATTTATTATTTTGTATATTAATTTCTTTAAATATATTATTTTACAGCTTTCCTAAGGAATCGGCAATCGGTAATTGTTGGATAATCGCTAATAGTTGTGATTATAGGTAACCAACAAAACTTAGCAGTGTACGCTCAAATAATTTTGAGTCTCATTGTTTTAGTCGGACTAAATATGCTTAATTTCTGTAATTTATAATATAAGATACATTTTTTTTAAATGTTATAATTTCTTGTTGTATCTTGTTATTTCTCTATAAGTGACATGAGTTTGACCTTGGTGGCAGTTATGATTTCTGACATTGTTCTGTATGTATTAAAAATTGACTGGCATTGCTTAATTTATTTATGGTTCTAGACATTTTATTTTACAAAGCTGACATTTTGTATTATTATGACTTGTAATAATTTTATTGTAATTTATATTTATTTGATTTTCATTGTGTTATTTGATTGCATGACAATGACAAAATATTTACTTATAGATAGATTGATTAAGCATGAATCCGCATTTACAAATGTAGGAACTTTATCTGATTTTACGTCCTGACCTAAATATATAAATGGATAATTTATTATGCAATAATAATAGTAAAACTGACTCTGGGAATGCCTACCAATGAGACATTTAGTCCGTCCTTAATCCCTTTTATAAAGGTGTTATAAACAATAATATAGATAATAAAGATGTTTTTGATAAGAGATAGGTATTACCTATCTAAGTATAGTTAAGGAGTTGTACCTTATTATTTATACCACTAAAATATATTATATACAAGGCATATAGTCTAGTCAGGTCATAAGTATTGTCACACAGTAAAAACTTTTCTTTTAGAATGCTGGCCACAAAAAAGTTTATTGAATTCGAATTGTTCATGAAAATAAAACTGTATACTTTTTAGAATTTTACTCATTTTTAAATATGGTGTGGACGCTTAAAGAAGACCGTGTTGCAGTTATTGCGTTGAATCGTTGCTGTTACGCGCCAATTCAAATTTTTGACATACTGAAAAATTTGAATATAACCAAAAGATTCGTTTATCGTACCATCAAACGATACAATGAAGACTCTAGTGTAGATGACAGGTCAAGAAGTGGTCGCCCTCGATCTGTTAGGACTCCAGCAGTGATAAAAGCTGTGAAGGCGCGAATTCAAAGAAATCCCAAACGTAAGCAGAAACTGTTGGCCCTTCAGATGGGATTAAGCAGAACCACGGTGAAAAGGGTGTTAAATGAAGACTTAGGGCTTCGGGCATATCGAAGAAAAACAGGACATCGTTTGAATGCTCGTCTAATGGACCTAAGACTGAAGAGATGCCGCGCTTTGTTGAAGCGGTACGCGGGAAAAAAATATCGGGAAATTCTTTTTTCGGATGAAAAAATTTTTACCGTAGAAGAGAGCTACAACAAACAAAATGATAAGGTGTACGCACACAGTAGTGAAGAAGCGAGCAACCGTATTTCGCATGTCCAACGAGGTCATTTTCCATCCTCGCTCATGGTATGGTTGGGAGTTTCTTATTGGGGCTTAACAGAGGTACATTTTTGTGAGAAAGGTGTAAAAACGAATGCAGTTGTGTATCAAAATACAGTCCTGACGAACCTTGTGGAATCTGTTTCTCATACCATGTTCAATAACGGGCACTGGGTATTCCAACAAGATTCGGCGCCATCTCATAGAGCGAAGGGCACACAATACTGGCTGGCGGCGCGTGAAATCGACTTCATCCGGCACGAAGATTGGCCCTCCTCCAGTCCAGATTTGGATCCGTTAGATTACAAGATATGGCAACACTTTGAGGAAAAGACGTGCTCAAAGCCTCATCCCAATTTGGAGTCACTCAAGACATCCTTGATTAAGGCAGCCGCCGATTTTGACATGGACCTCGTTCGTGCTGCGATAGACGACTGGCCGCGCAGATTGAAAGCCTGTATTCAAAATCACGGAGGTCTTTTTGAATAAACTTTAGTGTCATTAGAATCTATGTTTTGTTAAGTTCATTTTGGTATATAAATGGTTACATAATGAATAAACTTGTTTCAATTATTGTATATTAAACATGTGACAGAATTTATGACCTGACTAGGTATATACTCCCTTCTAATCCGATTTTAACAACCAGCACCCAAAGAATTTCCGCGATGCAAAAGTATAAATCAAGTTTATTAATATGTAGCCGGTGGAAGGAAAAGGGGATATCTCCCACCGGGCAAGGTGTTCTGCCCGGAGAGCGGCCAACGCTCCGAGTGGTAGTTCGGAACTATTCTATATATACTGCTTTAACTTCGGAACTTTGTTAGCGCGATTGAGGCGTCGATGTGTTTTTCGCTTGTCGCGCGACAACGGCGCCGCCACTTCACACCCCTGCTCAGACCGGAGGTCGATAGTGCAGTCTGATTGCCGGTGCGTCCTTCCGGCAAGTGACGCCGGTGTGTAATGCGTGCCGTACTACGCACTTGCAAGTGATGCCGGTGAGAACGATGATCCGGAGCAAGTGCCAGGGATTGCCTTGTAGTCTGCGGTGAGTCGAGAAGAAGGCACGTAATCTGCGAGAGTGCCGTGAAGCAGAGGCGAGCAGTAAGGCTCAGAGCCGTGCCGAACACTGTAGTGCAGAAAGTAGCTTGAAGAAACAGGAAGCATTATTATTCCAGTGATGCGATGAACCTTTATAAAGCTAGATGGCTTGCAGAATGTGAAGACTGCAGACAATATCTGCTCGGGAGCGAATGAATGGGGTACTTGAGGATGATGACGAAGGTTTGAAGTTGTAGTTTCTGAAGGTTGTTGTTTTCGTGTTCGTATCACGTCGGGGTCACCACTGTGGCCGGTGGAAGGAAAATTGTAATAATGCTTTAACTTCGGAACTTTGTTAGCGTGATTTACGCTTCGACACCACTTCATATTTTTGAGAAATTCTAATTCAATTAAATCATTTCGACACGGCTTCATATTTTTGAGAAACCAAGAATTACAATGAATGCTCTAGAAAGAAGACAAAAATTTTGTTAATTTTGTTGTTTAGTGGTGTGATGAAAAATTAATAAATAATCGTTTGTTTATTTTAATTTTATTGAATTATATTTAATATATAATTGTGTTTTCATTTGTTTTACTTAATGTAACATTGTTAATATTTCTAAGTGTTGTGTAAATACACAAAATTTAGCTCTTTTTCCTTTTTCAATTTTAATATATTTTCATTTAAATAGAATATATATCTTCACAGTCTATCAAAAGTCCACTGCTGAACATAAACATGAATATAGTTATTTGCAATAGTTGCAACGCTTGGTAAGCGGGCTACCAATGGTTTTTTTTTTATTTAGCTGTTATCAGGAAAATGCTGCTGTTTATCTTCTTTGTTGTTTCCCTATGTCGCCTCATACACCACCCATGGTATGATATGAGGTAGCAGATAATTTTACACTGCATATTAAATTAAAATAGAATATTATAAAACATTCGTTTTTATTTTATATACCAACATATTACAAAAACAAACCATTTGTTGATGCTTTACAACGTATATTAACTAAAACGTTTTACGACCTTAACATTAGGTAACACGATTAAGTCACCTAACCATAACTAAGTCACCTAAAAAGGCCTTCCCTATATATCCTCATAGGATGACTTTTGCCATAGTTGCGACGCCTGCATGAAAATATGCGTTATGCTGGTTGGCCAGCGCAGTTTTTTATTATCTTAAGTTTTCATAAGGAAAGTGCTGCTGCCCCATCCCCATCTTGTATTATTTGCTTACGACGTGGGGTAGTATCAGCCCGTGTATAGACAAATTCCCTTGTACCCCACAACTTGCCGCACACAAGCCACTAACTTAGTAAGACATGCAGGAAATCGCGGGAGTTGGCTCAGAACCGAGTTTTGTACTACAAAACCTAAGTGGAAACCTTTTCCTTTCGGAGATCTGTGTTCAGCACTGAACTTGTGATGGACTGGTATGTTAAAACATTATTAATTTTTTTTTTTGTAAAATCAACATAAAACTCGACACGAGGAATTTTTTGATTATTAATTAATATTTTTATTCTTAATTAATATTTAAGTACATACTTAACATATTGCTACTTATTAGCGATATCACACTTTGTGCTAGTAGCGTCTTCACATAGTGCCGTCGAAATCCAAAGAGTTTAATGAATGTCCAGTAAAATCGTCGATGCACCGTTGAATACGGAATGATGATTCTGTTTTTACGACGTTTCCGCCTGTAGTTTTTAGTCACAATGTATTTTCAAGAGAAATGAATTAATCATCTGAATTATAAAAGAACATTTTTTATGGTAACAAATAAGTTTTTTGTATGAATTTAAGTGCTGTGAACATAAATAAACCCATAACGGGGGAAATGAAACAACAACCTATTTCTATCTCAAAAGCATACGCGAATGCTTTATCTATTTGTCATGCGTTTTCGGGCTGTCAGGTCATAGCGTTATAGTACTTCTTATTAGTTTGTGGTCTATGGTATATTCCCTAATAATATTTGTTACGCACATAGATAACTAAATATGTAGCAAGCTGATGATTATATACCATAAACTTAGGCCGGCCATCTACATACGGAATTCCGTTTCAATATTCCGATTCGAGCACAGATTACCCCCTTAGGGGGTAATCTATGGACTCGAGATTCCGAACGCAGCAAATTCATATAAAATATATGACCCGTCACACACGTACGGTAGTTTTCCGTTCGAAATTTTGCGGGCAAAACGGGATTCCGTATGTGTGTGGCCGCCGCGTTTGGGATTCCGAAACGGAATCTCGAAACGGAATTCCGTATGTATGTGGCCGGCCTTATAAGAAGTGCTAGCGCTATAGTCTTTGTAAGTCTATGATCTTAATCCTGTACCATAGCCAATAATAAAATATGGAAATTGTCTATGCTTTATAAAAAATAAAGAAAAGAGAATTCAAGGTGGAAGGAAACGGACGGTTTTGTGTTGTAGAATATTCTGCGACGAGGTTAATGAATCAGCAACGTCTTAAGTGATAATATAAAACATGTCCGATTAGTTTATTGAAAATTTATTTTAAGTTGATTATTTGTTTAATTGTGTATTACGTCTAATCGTTAGTTCATCATACTTGCGACCACAATAAAATGGCGACTGACCCAATGAAAAACCGCATGCATGTCTTCAAGAATACTGGTAAAGATGTCGATGTAAGTAAAATCATTTTTCAATTTATAATCTTTTAATGTGATTAGTGACTTTTGTAAAACTTTGAATTAAGCGACTTGATTTGTATATTTATAGGAGATGCGAAGGCGAAGGAATGAAGTGACAGTAGAATTACGAAAAAATAAACGAGAGGAAACGCTGCAAAAGCGCCGCAATGTTCCTATTAGTGATTCTACTGACGAAGATGAAGTTGAACGGACCACGAACCTTCACGAGCTAGTGATCAATGCGGCCAAAGCAGACAATCCTGAAATCCAACTAGCTGCCGTGCAACAATGTCGAAAGCTATTGTCCTCAGACAAAAACCCTCCGATTGACGAGCTGATCGCAGCTGGCATCCTTCCCATCTTAGTCCAGTGTCTTTCGAGAGCTGACAACCCAACTCTTCAGTTTGAGGCAGCTTGGGCCTTGACGAATATTGCATCGGGAACTTCGGCACAGACCAACAAAGTAGTTCATGCGGGCGCTGTTCCTCTATTCCTACAATTACTTATGTCTCCACATGAGAATGTATGTGAGCAGGCTGTATGGGCTTTAGGTAACATTATTGGAGATGGTCCAATGCTTAGGGATTTAGTGGTAGAGCTTGGGGTGGTTAAGCCATTACTGAGCTTTATCAAACCAAACATCCCCATTACATTCTTGCGTAACGTAACATGGGTAATAGTGAACCTTTGTAGGAGTAAGGATCCACCACCACCAGTTAAGACAATCCAGGAAATTCTTCCGGCTCTCAATGTACTTATCACACATTCAGACATGAATGTAAGTAACTATTATTTCATATTTAGAATTTTTAATACAACAGTAGATATATTATCATGTTTTAAAAACAATAGATATAATAATCATGGTAGTGATTTTTTTTGTAGAAAAAAAGTTTAATAAAAAGTACATTTAAGTTTAAGTGTGTTATTTGCCAAACAAACAATAACAATTTTTATGAGAAATCTGTTGATTGTGATATTTTTTTTAAAAACCAAATATATTTTTATTATCAACTATGTTAAGGTATCAATTATTAACACTATTTGATTTCTGCATTGCAGTCTCGCTTGGCAAGATACCACTCATATTTTCCTGTTGCTAGGAACTAGTGCAACTACTGTTTGTTTTTTTTATTTATATCAACAAACTACAATATAATTTCTTCTTTTTTACTTAAACTAAATATAAAGCACCATGTTAAAAATGTGTTCAAGTATATTTCTTACACTTTTTGTGGAGAAAGTTGTTTTAATATTGTTTACAAACAGTGTAGCACAATTATGTTGTTATGAGAGATTGTTATTGTATTCAATTTTTCACCTATACCTTTGTGTAATTTCAATGTTTGATGGTAAATGGGGACCCTACCTTTTGTGTTTTTAATTAACATGGTCTACGAACTGGTTTCTCACTATATCCATAAAATAACATCATAGAGAGAGAGTGAGTGCATAAATATACCAATTCGTCATACGATAATAATCTCATGTTTTAAAAGCTGAGTTATCTTCCGATTACTCAAATTTAACTAACGTTAAGTTTAAACTCAAACTCTGGAATGTTAAAATTAGACTACATTATCCTATGTATCCAAAGTTTTTAACTCAAGATTGTATCTGAATGTCTTGGTTCTCTCAAACTCAAGATTTTTTTTTTCAATGTGGTATCAAAGAGATATTTATTTATTATTTCTGCTTTTGCAGATCTTAGTGGACACAGTGTGGGCAATCAGCTATTTAACTGATGGAGGCAATGAGCAAATCCAAATGGTGATTGAGTCTGGCATTGTTCCCAAGTTGATCCCACTACTATCCCACAAAGAGATGAAAGCCCAGACAGCGGCATTAAGAGCTGTTGGTAACATTGTGACTGGTACAGATGAACAAACACAGGTTGTGCTCAACTGTGATGCTTTATCACACTTCCCTGCGTTATTGTCCCATTCGGTAAGTTAGGTTTTTTACAAACCTTATAAGAATCTAGAACGAACTTCGATACTGTTTAATTTTAAATGGATATTGAAATGGTTATATATCATTATTTACAAAGCAAGGAAAGATTCAATGTGATTATTAGTCAGTTAGTAATCTCACGTAATTATAAATGTTTTATCTAGATCAACTAATGTGCAATGTGTATCTTTCCTTCTTACCTAAATTAAATCTAGCTTAAATAAGAATTTGATGTTGCTGTGTTTTGTATAGTGTGTAGAAAACCAGAGACCTCTTTATTGGTAACGAGGTATTCTATATTACTCTTTATGGAAGACAATGGATCCATATTTTGATTGATAAAAAATACCTCATTGTGGGAATAACCAACTTAAAACCCAGTAAGATGTTATTTTAAAACAAGTGGTAAAATAAAAAATTTTGTACAACCAATTTCAATATAAATAAAATAGAAAATCATCAATATAGTTGAAGGCAATTAAATACGCATTATAAAGGATAACTCAAAAACTACTGGTCAGATCTTGATCAAATTTATATGGGACCACATGAGAAGCACCAGCTTTCAAATAAAAAAAAACAACAAAAAGTTATGAGGTAACACACATAAAAAAGAAAAAAACATACAGTCAAATTGAGTACACGCTTCTTTTTGAGGTCAGTAGAAAAATACAGTCAAATTAAGAAACTCCTCCTTTTTTTAAAGTCTGTTGAAAATGTAAAAGCTTTTAATAATATTGTACAAACATTTGTATTATTAAAGAAACAGTTATGTAGCCATCACCATTGAAACTGGAAAAAAGTGTTTACAAATGCAATATTTTGTAAACTCTAGCTGGAATAATAAATAATAAATTTATAACTTTTTAACTATACCTATCACTATTAATATCATTACAGTCCAGTAAAAACTCCACTGTTACTCCCCCATAGATTCATCAAACAATTCCACAGTTTGATCAAAAACTTTAATTAAACTATGGCTGTATTGTATTAAGGTATAACAATAAAGCCCTATATTCTGAACTATAAGGTTAAAAGGTGCATATTAAGTTTGTTTTGGTTTAATTTTTAAATATCTCATAATTCAGTGTTCCTCTTGTCATGTACTGATATATTACATCATGATAATTCATAATCATGGTGTGTCCATTACATTAGTGTTAGTTATAATGTTTATAATTAATAATGTTGTAATTTTTTATTTTTTAAACAGAAAGAAAAAATATGCAAAGAGGCTGTGTGGTTCTTGTCGAATGTGACAGCGGGTAACAAACAGCAAGTACAAGCGGTAATTGATGCTGGTTTACTGCCGAAGATTGTAGAGAACCTTAGCAAAGGAGAGTTTCAGACTCAAAAAGAGGCCGCCTGGGCCGTTTCCAACTTGAGTATTAGTGGTACAAAGGAGCAAGTGGCCGCTCTCATTAACTGTGGCGTCATACCTCCTTTCTGCAACTTGCTGAGCTGCAAGGATACGCAAGTTATCAGTGTAAGTGTATTTGTTTATTTTACAAGCATTTTAACTCCTTGCTTCATTATAAGGGTGTTTTCTATGCACATGCACAAAAAGAAATTTGTGGCAGAAAACCAGAAAGTTTTCTATGCATTTTTAGACCTTGTCTATTATAGGTTCAAGGCAAATGCTTGTGCATTTTTCAACTTGGTAAAGGAGTAGAGTGAACAGGGTTACTTTATGGCAAATGCTAGCCACTTTTAAAATCTCTTTACTTTTGTATCAGGATCGACAGGGCTTACATGGACTGGTTTAGCATGCATTAAGGTTGGAAAGGGTGGTGTAGCTTCCCCATGGCTGTTAATTGTGTTTATGGACAGTAGTTTGAAAACTTTGTTTGTGTTTTGGTCACTGCCTTAGTCACTGCCTCACTGCCTATCTCTCTAGGTGACAGAATTGATGTATAAACATGATTTTGTATGTATAAACAATCTTTAAGCAAGGCATATTAACTACACTTTAGGTTAGCATTATTTACAAATTATATTAGATAAATGTGCAACACATGGAATAATATGCACCGGTACATAATTTGTTATGGAAGAGATTAATATTTTGTGCATCAATTTTCATTGAGAAAGTTGCTTAAAACTGGTTAGAAAATTACATAAAATGCAACTAATTTAAAAATAACAGTCATAATGTGTATGATATTATAAACTTGACCTTGTTTCATGCTCCTTACAAATAAGTATATACTGTTTTAATTTACTGCAAGTCACCTTTGCTGCGTTTTTGCGTAGTAATGCGATGCAACTGATAATTAGTCACACTTGTAACAAGACCCAGAAAAAAAAGCAAATTATTATTGTTACTAGTAAAACAAGTCTACCTTTGAAGAATAATCTTTAAATACACTAAAGTAAAACTAACCTAACAAACAAAATCCAACAAGAGTTTATTAATATTACCATAATATATTGTATATTATATCTGTATTCAATAAAGAATTATTATCATTATTATTATAATTAACAGTAGATTTCAGTAGTGCCACCTGTATGCCAACCACAGTGTAGTGGCAGTATAAGAATATTCACTACCCCATGTTATCCTGTGGCTGTTATAAGAGGTGACAGAGGGTAGATAAGCAGTAGTGTCTCCCTAACAACAACAAAAAATAACCCTAAAAACACAACAGTCGCTCAGTTGGCAAAAACTTTAAGAATTGAATTTCACACAGAGGAGCGCGCGTACGCGTAGTTGTTGCTCATAAATCAGATTCAATTTGGGATAATCTATACATCTATACAAATAAATAAAATTGAAGTGTCTGTTTGTAATTTCAAAATTACAGCTTTTTACTAAATGCATATGAATGTATATACGGTACTAATAACAAAAATACAATTTTTAAAGTTTTTGTCTGTCTGTTTGTTGCGGCTAAACTCCGAGAAACGGCTGGACCGATTTTGACGGGATTTTCATTGGCAGATAGTTGATGTCACAAGAAGTAACTTAGGCTAATTTTATTTTAGAAAAGGAATTAGGGTTCCCTGCAAAAATATTAAAACCCCAAATAACACGGGCGAAGTCGCGGGGAACAGCAAGTTTCAAATAAAAGTAAAAGCTTCATTTACTCGTATTTTCAAAAACTGCAATTATATAGTTTGAACCACTAAAAAATTAATATTTTATTTATTTTTTAGTGGTTCAAACTATAGTTTTTTTATAGGATAAGGGTGACAAACGAGCACACAGTCCACCTGATGGTAAGTGGTTGCTGCTGCCCATAGACATCTACATCTATCCTCTATTACAAATCAAAATGCAGATGCGTTGTCACCCGTGAGGACTAAGATGGAATGCCTCATTTCCAGTAAAAAGTGCCTCTGGCCACCTGCACTCACCAAGGGAAATGCAGAGGTAAACCTCTACTTTACGCTGGTATTCGGTGAGGTTGTGGTACCACCCCGGTTCGAGCCGGCCCATCCGTGCGATAGCAAAAGCCGCCACGTGGCTCTACCACTGTTAGAAAGCTATATAATCTAATATATATTTGATCTTAATTATAAAATTTGGCTACTCTTCATAAAATAACACTGCATATGAGACAATCTTTAGGAGTGGGGGCCTAATGAGGGCTAATAATTTTCTGCTCACCAGATGTCGCTAGTTAACATTGAGGTAAAGTTTTTTTGTTACACAATGTCATTTAATTGAGCAGTTAGTTTTTAATAAAAGATTATCAGTTTCAATACAGAAAACAATGCCTCAGTGGTTTGCTATTTAATTTTTTTTGCATATCTGTGGTTTGGTTTATATATTTTTAATTATTAATATAAAATGTAGCTAATACCACAGAAAGAAACATTTACCTTTACATTTTCCAAACAAATTAACTTCCCCGCTATGTTATCTGTCAAATATTATTACCTCACTTTTAAGTGGCGCCTCCCTGGTGGCCCTCATTGTAACAGTGGACTTTTAATAGGCTGTAACAGTAATATTATTGCAGTAGTGCATTGACTAACTGCAGATTGCAGATTTAGTCCCCATGGATCATTGCTTTTCGTTTATGATGTAACATAAAAACATACATAAACTCTCAGGCTGGTCACGTAGAATCGTAGACGGAGTCTATATACTTCCATTTGGCACAATCTTGACGCACCTGCCTCCCTTCTTTTACATCCATATATGTATCTACACATACATGTTGGTTGGTTAAGAATAGTCCTGATTTGGCCCATCTTTAATATATCACAATTTGGTTGCTTAATTTCGATATAGGGCATCCCTTGCTAACTCTAGCACTCACTTCTGCATCATAAATTTGCTTTTTTATTCTTTCTATGTGTTGTTTTTCAACACTTAGTGATACATATATCATAGAAACATATTTTTAGTGCTTTAAATTATATTTTTATTTGGGTGGATATTCCTCCATCTGTATAATGATTTATCCTGAGAATCTCTGTCAACAGTCAATAGGGTGAACTGCATGTAAGCGAAATTGATATTTGCAAAAACACTACATATTTTCCTCTTACCCCTTACCTTCCACAAAGGTATTATATTTGCATTAAAATAACATAAAACTTTTTATTGGCCAGAGCAAGTTTTTGTCCTTTAAATATTTGCAGAAGTTACTATAATTAAAGGTCATTATCACCTGCCACTGCAAATCCATTATCCACATTATGCTAATCCTCGATCGTCACGGCCTAATGGCTGAGACGGCCAAGTGTGTTATGCATTCTTACTATACTAAATAGACTGCCTTGTTTGTCTAGTTGTCGTAAACGCGATTGCTGATCATGAAGTCCCAGATTCGAATTCCGGGTAGGGTGAAAATCAGTTATTGTGTTTTTCTCATGAGAAATTCTCAATAGCCAGCCTGGAGTCTGGAAGTTGACAGTGTTTCATCCCCGTGTCTCGGAAAGCACGTAAAACGGTTTGTCCATTGCCGTATACACTTGGGTACTATAATATATTATATAATCCTGTCCTGCTGAGAAAGGCTAGCCTCCATTGAGACTGGCCGCCGTGACCGTATTTTGTCCTGGAGGATATTATTATTATATATCATATAAGGACATTATATTATTTATATTCCACAAAAAAAAACTGTAAGTTAATACAGCCTAGATCACCCCTGGCATTGCTCTCTATCTGTTCATGAAGTTTATCACAATCTGTTCTGGCATTCCTAAGGTTAGCCCGGACAAACAGACAGACAAAAATTTTGAAAGTGGTTTGGAAATTCATGTCTTAATGACATGGCAATAACCTCCCAAGTTCAATAAAGGTCAGTTATTTCAATATAACAGAGTGTTATATTGAAGAGAGGTTATGTGCGTAGATAAAATTAAATTTTTATCTGTAGATAAAAATTATCTTATAGCCTATTCTTGAGTAGTCATTTTAGTGAAATTCATAAACAAATACAGATAACCTTACATGTTAAGTTCATTGACCTGAACTGGAGCAATATGTGTCAGGTCTATTATTCCTCATAAAATGAGAATTTTAATTGAAATTACATTGTTGTTTTCTTAATACACTGCTGGGTTCCCTTTTCAAGTAAACATCAAGAGGATGTAGATGTCTATGGGTCACAGCAGCCACTTACCATCAGGTGAACTGTGCGCTAGTTTGTGTCACCCTATCCTAATGCAAAGCTTCAAACTAACATGTTGCAGCCAGCCATATTTTCTACAATCGTGAAAACAATGAGTTGATTGCTTTCTTTTTTTATTTGATCATAGTTTTCTATTAGCATTAGCAATTGTTGAAACCAAACTTGACTAAGTATACAGATCTTTAATTGCATTTGTTGCTAATCAAACTACTCATTGCAGGTGGTCCTTGATGGACTGAGCAATATGCTAAAGATGGCGGGTGAGAATGTGGAACAAGTAGCCAACATGATAGAGGAGTGTGGTGGCATTGATAAGATTGAAGAGCTGCAAGGCCACGAGAAGATGGAGATCTACAAGATGGCCTATGATATTGTAGAGCAATACTTTGCTGGAGAGGTAACTATAAATTTCACACTTTTGTACCTAATATCCTATAAAAAAGATAAGGTCACTAGAAGATATGGCTCGATTTGTACCTAGTTGGTAACACTTCTTTACCCATACTGGTGTCAAAAAGCAAAGCACTAGTAATTATAGAAGAAAATAAAAAAAATTGAAGAGCCCACGTATTTATAGAGGCCACCATTCTATTTTAGCTCTCAGGGGTGATATGCATCTGAAATATTTGTTTAAAAGTTTCCTTTTGGTGTCCATGGGCTACAGTAGACACTTACTATCACCACAGCTTAAAGAACTAACAGTTGTGAAACGCCTTTGATGTCAAGCGATGCCGTCATCCGCTTAGGTTTTTACTATTTACGCCGTCGTCTCAAATATGCTAGGAGTTGTCTTAAATTGGGAATTAAATAATTTTGGATGTTATAGATATACTCATTATCATTTATTAATATTATCATAAAACATTTATCGAACAATATCATTTTTTATTACTGAAAGAAAAAATACATTGCATGCGACACTTGTAGTGTTGCACTCCCAAATATTTTCGTGACGCTTTCTTTTTATAGATGTTTCCCTTTTTCGATTGTTAAATTTAATTATGTATTCGCATTCGGATAAACAATTTTATCAACAAAATAATGGGGGAAACAAGCATGGCCACCGCGCCGCCGCCTGCGCCACAAGGCCCCCGCCGTTGCTCTGCACAAGTACCTACATTCGTTTTCCAACTGTTACTATAAACTGTGCTATCACTAGACATGGAGTGTATCCTCTTGTTACTCTAATATATTAAAAAATCGAATTGTATGTTATCTTTAAATAAATGGTAATGTTCTTCTGGTTCGATTTTATCACGACAATGCTGACAGCAAAGTGATATACCAATTTATTTAAAATTATCATCTGTCAAGAATATCTTATAGAACCACACTGTATGCGTAAAATATAGAGCTCATCTTATGTGAATGTTGACACAAGAAATAAAGCTATACGTGAAGTCCGTCACAGCGCACAGGTACAACACTGTGACTAAATTGATTCATAACACTCGGGAGTGAAAAGGGCTTCTGCCCGGCAGATGCAGGAATAAAGCCTGTAAATTTTTTAATTTTTAAGTCAATAGATGAGACAAAAATTAGTGTATTCACTGTGGTATGGACCAAAAAATCATGTGACTTTCGATATTTTAGCGATATTACGATCTTGTTAACACTACATATAAAATAACATCCAAACCAGTGAAGGAAAGCTGTGTAAACACTAAACAGGTCATGCGAAAATTATAACAAATTTTTTATGCAATAAGAGAGGCTCATCTCCAATGGTGTACTTTTATCGTAATAAGAGGATACTTTCGGAAATTTGTCGTTAACTACAATACAATTAATTTAAATAATTAAAAAATAAACTACAATAAAATATTGAGTGATATTGATGTCACTTTTTTTTATTAGAATAGGTGTATTAAATTAGCCAACAATGGATGGTTAGTGAATGCTGTGGCCCATAGACATCTATTTCTGTCTTTTATTAAGAATCAAAATAAAGATTTGTTGTCACTCTTGTCCACCATCTTAGTCGTCAGATTATGATTCATTTTTAAGCATGAATAGATGTAGGTGTCTATAAACCACAGTTATCCATTTACCATCAGGACTGTGTGCTTTGTCACCCTTCTTGTGTTTTTACATGAATATTATTATTTATACTTTTATTGTACACCACAAAAAAACGATAAAATAGAACAAATTACAAGGAGTAAAACTTAAGAGGTAGGTACAATAAGGCAGTCTTATCGCTAATAAGCGATCTCTTCCAGACAACCTTAAGATTAGGAGAAAGTTGTTCTATTGGACAGTGGGAGGTGGTGTATATTATAGTAAACTTACATACTAATACCTAAATAAACTAAACTGATACATAATGAAAAAAATAATACACTAATATATACATTCAAAATATAATAGACATACATAAGATTAAGTAGGCAAATATACATAAAAATTAAATAAAAAAATACAGAGAGGATACAAAAAATACATGTCGCAAATGATGACCAGTAGTTAATGCACTGTTAGGTAGTAATTTTTGACGTCAGTCTTAAACTTTTCTAGTGTTTTCGCACGACGAATTTGCGACATACATAATAAAGTAACCTCAATATGTCCTCACTCAACATAACAAATTCTTCGATGCTTTAGCTATCGAGTGGTGTAATTAAATGTTGGATGTAGACGATAAATATGTAGCTGCAACACTAAAATGTATCCCCCGATTTTGTTATCACCAGTTTTCTGAATTCCCTCCACTATGGAAGCAAATTTAAAGATGTATTCACGTCAAAAAGCGACTGAATGTATTAATACAATGTGAACAGGAGGAGGACGCGTCGTTAGCGCCAGCGGCGGCGGACGCGGGCTTCCAGTTCGACCCGGCGGCCGGCGCGCCCAACGCCGCCTTCCGCTTCTGAAGCGCGCCAGCACCAGCACCACCACCACCAGCAGCCTGGCGCCCGCCCGCTGCCACCAGCTCGAGCCCGGCAGCGTTGCCACGCCACTTGCCACATACATACCTTATTTCATGACCCAATTTTGTGAACGAAACTCAAAACACACCCTTAAAGTTAGTGTTTCGTTTTAGTTCGGGTGTCTCATATGAAAAATATATTGAGATGGACGAAAGTTTTATTTCATGCTAATGTCATACGTCAATGTTGCCTGTGCAAATATGATAAATCGTTATACATGATTACATTTGGCATATTACCGTCAATTCTGACTTCGCTGCAGTTGAGTCTGTAACTGCCATTACTGACTTGACGTTGGCAGAATTCTATCAAGGGAAACCATAAATTAAAAAAGATTTAAGTTTAGAGTAGTAAATAGGCAATTCAAGTGTGGCAACGCTGCCCTACGACCTTAATAATAGTGAACTCGATTGTTGACAACGCCGTAGCAAAAAGGCCGCAGCACCGCGCATATTGTATAGAGACCAAGCCGGTGCTGAGGTTTCGTTGTGATACAAACTCTATTTGTGATGTTTGAAGGAAATTTTTTTCGTCGTTGTTTTTTTAAATATATTGTTCGAATGATAAGGATGTGAATAGCTTTAAAGTAACGCGACGGCGGCTAATGTAATCCGCTTACAGATTAAAGGCTTTTTGATATAACATAGTATTTATGTTTCGATTCTTAACTCCCCCTCCTCTAAACGCAACCGTGTCGTCGTCGACATATGGACTGTGAACATCTCATGTACATGAAATTGTGTTCTGACAACTTGATTGTAACTATATTATACCAATAAAATCTGTCCAATATAGAATGATGTTTTATTTAAGACTCATTTCAAACATTAGTTCATTTTATTAATTAAATAAGGAATTATTTCATTGTCTGCTGGTAACATCTGGTACTGTTTTCCTTCATTGGTTTGCGTTTTCTGAAAAAAAGAATTGTTTATTAAATATTGTTCACTTACTGTTTATAACCGATTTCAAAAAGTATATGATTTCTTTTTTTTATACGCCCGTTTTTATTTACGCGATATCTTCGTAAATTGCGAAACCGATTTTTGATGATTGTTTAAATTAAATAGTGTATACATTTTATTAAAATAAATAGGTTATACCACCCCTTACTCTGGTTCTATTAATATACTAGCTGTTCCCCTTTACTTTATAATATTTTATACAATTATTATGAAAACATTTAGAAACAGCATGGTAGTGACCACCTCATTCTCAGGGGTTATTATCAGTTATGTACTCTTTAGTAGTATAATAACCCTTACTAGACAATTTTTGCTTAATAAATAATTTAAACCTTTTGATAGAAAAAGTCTGCATATTTTCTAGGACTTTGTTGTAAAAGCGTATAACATCGCCCCATGAAGGACTGACCCTTGGAGTTGAGTAACTGTTCCTAGTATTTACAGAATGTACATCACTATTTTTAATAAAACTTATTGTTTTTGTGTAAATACAATAAGTTCTCGTAAATATATTGAGAGGCCACAGTTAATATATTTATTTCTTTAAATATAAATTACTCTTATGGCTCTTTTGCAAAATAAAGACAGTTTCAATGTGAGTCGCATTACACTATAGCAAGATTCCATATGACATTATACTATGGAAATAACTAAAATAAATTAATATAGCTGTTTCAACACATGTAAGGCATCTAATCTTTTTTACAGCATATGCTGCAGAACTAAGTTTGCTAGCTAGTTTTGATATATGAGGACCCCATGATGATTCACGTCAACTGTAATTCCGAGACAAACTGGATTCAACAAGGCCCAGCTCTTGCCCATTTAAAAGCACTTTGGTATTCACCTATTTAACATTAGGTGTAGTGAATTTAATACATTTCGTTTTATTAACGTTAAACCAGTGTACTACTTTTGATATAGCATTATTTACTTCGTCATATTTTAATAATTGCCTTTTAGTCGGAATAAATTACAAATATAATGAATGATATATTTACCTCCTAGATAGAACTAATTCATATGAGCACACTAAGTATATTTACTGCACGAACTTCTATCTGGTATAATGGTAAAATCTCAAGTAGGTATTTGAAATTTTAATGTATAATAAATATCAAAATTTAACATATCTACTTAATAGAAATGGACTTTTAAATACCTTTAATATGGCTTAAACGTTTTATTATTTTAGTTTCAACTAGCTACTGTGTAGTAAGTAAATGGTGCAAATAGTTATTGACAACCCTAAAAATCATGTTTCTATTAACCTCTTTGACGTTTCTAATAAACCCTCATTCGTATCTATTCACCTCTTTATTCTTTTCTATTAACCCCAAAGGCGTTTTTATTTTATTCACCCCTCAGTCGTATCTATTCACCTCGAATTACTAATAAATAATTTAAAGGTTACCAAAATAAAGTAAAAATATTGGCAAATAATATACAGTAGTAATAAACAGACGTTCCCGAGCTGTAGGCAAACCTAGAGACAACTTTATCAAATAACCAGACTTGTGTCTATTCACCCCGTGATTTCTGTTCACCCCATCTTACCTTATGTTGGATCCTACTCTAAAGATTTGAATGAAAATTTATTTTTAGATTATGTTTACTTTCCGAGTTAATCAGTTAATCTGCCAGGCAGCTGTTTATTAATTTAGCGCAACATCTGAAGAAGTTATTTAGGTACAAATTTCGATTCCGTAATGATAACTGCATCTTGTAAGGTTAAATTATGATGTTAATCGAGATCAGGTAAGATAGAATAACAGGGTCCCGTACCGCTTACTGTGTACTTAACCTTATGGTCTACAATGAGGATTCTGAGAGAAATCTGGAGGAAACAAATCTCACTCGGAGGAGACGAAGTCGCAAAGGTCTTTGTCATTGACCTGCACATTAAGAATGGTTTTACCCTACCAGTAACAAGGCCTGTGTAACTGTGGGTTCTCCAAGAAGGAGTCCTAAGCACGTAGTAATGTAACCCCGAGGAGGACGATCTATTGACGCAATATCAATTAAATATACAAAAAACTCTGCAACATGCGGAGAGGCTGATATCGTGTTGAAGATTTTTAAATTAATTAACTACCTGGCCGATTTTAGACAAATTCCGAAGAAATGAAAACGCGTTAATCCAGTCCCTAAGTCTTTAACAAGTACGTAGGTACATAAGAAAAGCAAAACCATAAAACCAGCACAAACTCTGGCACCGGCGATTTGGACCTCAAACTTCGGACTCGGACACTAATCACCGTGGCGGCAACAAGCGACAGTGTTTTATTTTTTTAAATAAAATTGATGGTAAAAGCTACTGCAGCCCACAGATACCTGCAACCAATCTATACAAATAAATAAAATTGAAGTGTCTATTTCATCATTACAGCCTTTCATAAGTCAACTGCTGAACATAGGCCTCCCCCAAGGAATGCCACAAAGCACGGTCCTGAGCCACCTGCATCCATCGACTTCCTGCAAGCCTTACCAGGTCGTCACTCCATCTCGTGGGGGGTCGCCCTACACTTCGCCTACCGGCACGAGGCTGCCACTCGAGAACCTTTCTTCCCCATCGGTTGTCGGTTCTTCGAGTTATATGGCCGGCCCACTGCCACTTCAGCTTACTAATCCGTTGGGCTATGTCGGTTACTCTAGTTCTACTGCGGATATCCTCATTTCTAAGTTTATCACGCAGAGAAACTCCGAGCATAGCCCTCTCCATAGCTCGCTGAGCGACCTTGAGCTTCCTCATACGGCCAGCTGTGAAGGACCACGTCTCAGTTCCGTAAGTCATCACTGGCAACACGCACTGGTTGTACAATTTCGTTTTAAGGTTTTGAGGTATGTCTGACGAGAAAATGTGTCGTAGCTTCCCGAACGCTGTCCAGCCGAGTTGAATCCGTCGATTGACCTCGGTCGAAGTTGGACTTACCTAGTCGGACTATTTGTCCCAGGTAAACATACTCGTCAACAACTTCGAGCTTAGTGCTCCCAACAACTACCGGCATAGGTGTGACATGGACATTAAACATAATCTTTGTTTTGTTCATGTTCATCTTAAGACCTATCCGTTGGGAGACACTATTGAGGTCATTGAGCATAGTGCATAGGCAGAATCGCTGGAGGACCTAATCGTCCAGCGATTCTGCCATAAGGACTATATCGTCGACAAATCGAAGGTGAGTGATATACTCGCCATTGATGTTCATACCGTATCCTTTCCAGTCCAGAAGCTTGAAAACGTCTTCCAATGCAGCGGCGAAGAGTTTCGGGATATAACGTCACCCTGTTTTACACCTCTCTGCAATTGGATAGGTTTCGTACTCTGGTTCTGTACTCGGATAGCCATCGTAGCTCTACTGTACAAACACTTCAACACTTCGATATACCGACAGTCAACTTGGCACCGCTGAAGGGACTGCAGCACCGCCCAAATTTCGATGGAATCAAAGGCTTTCTCATAGTCCACATACGCCAGACATAGTGGCAAATTGTACTCTTCGGACTTCTGTACAATTTGCCGAAGGGTATGTATGTGGTCTATGGTGCTAAAGCCCTTTCGGAAACCGGCTTGTTCGGGAGGCTGGAAGTCGTCAAGTCTGCGCGCGAGACGATTCGTAATGACTCTATAAAACAGCACGTAGACGCGGCTCAGAAGGGAAATCGGTCTGTAGTTCTTCAAGAGAGCGTTGTCACCTTTCTTGAAGAACAAGACCACCGCACTTCTGCTCCACGCCTCCGGTTTAATGCCACCATGGAGGACGGAATTAAAGAGCTTCTGAAGGACTTCAAGTACCGGTCTTCCACCCGCTTTCAGAAGCTCCGCTGTAATTCCATCCTCGCCTGGGGCCTAACCGTTTTTAAGGTGCTGGAGAGCCATTCTAATCTCGCTCAGACTGACGTCCGGGATATCTTCGGAATAGTGTCGGATGAGACTCGCTCTTGGATCGTTACTCACACTTGCGTGTGGCTCCAACGATGACGTGTACAGCTACCCATAGAACCTCTCAATCTCACTCAAAATCTCAGGTGTCCCGGAAACGATACTGCCACATTCTGTCTTCAGCTTTGACAGTTGGCTCTTACTGGCAGACAGATCTCTGGCAAAGACTTTGGAGCCTTGGTTCCGCTCGATCGCTACTTCAATACGAGCTGTATTGAAGTTGCGTAAGTCCCGCCGCATGCATTTGGAGATCTGTCTGTTCAGATGCCTGTATGCTGTCACGTCTGTTGAAGAATGTAGCTTCATCTCCCGTCTGACAACCATGAGATTAAGAGTGTGATCGGAGAGTTTTTGTGTTCTTCTGCGGCAGGTCTTGCAGAACTTAGCTCCGACCGCATGGACAGTTTCCACGAGTTTGTCATTCATATCGTCCACTTCATTGCAGTCTTCTAGGCACTGAAAACGGTTTTGTAACTCGAGCTGAAAGGTTTCGGGACCTTGGAACAGAGCACGAGTGGGACGGAGCGTTGACTTCATTAGACGAGACCTCTCCAACTTAACGTTTAGGTTCAGTGTGCCTCTAACCATTCGGTAATCGCTACCAGTTTTCACCCTCGCGATCACGGAAACATCACTGAACAGTTGTCGTCTGGTCGTCATAACGAAGTCAATCTCATTTTTTGTGGAACCGTCGGGGCTCGACCAGGTCCACTTCCTGTGGGGCCGCGTCTGGAAGAAAGAGTTCATCATAAAGAGTCCCTCTTTCTCCATGAAGTCGGCCAGCTGCTGGCCCCTTGGGTTCCGTTGCCCTATTCCAAATTTCCCTACTTTCAGCTCACCGTTCTCTCTTGTGCCTAGTTTTGCATTGAAGTCTCCCATTAACACCGTATATTGGGTTTTGGAGGAATGCATGGCTCTAGAGATATCCTCATACATTTCCTCCACCTCCTCATCGGGGTGTGCCGAGGTTGGTGCGTAAACCTGTATGACCTTCAGAGAATACCGTTTGGTGATTCTGAGTATAAGGAACGCAACCCTCGTCGAAACACTCCCGATCTTTACAACATTGTTAACGAGAGACTTGTGGACGATAAATCCGACACCTCCTTGGGACAGATGGTCGCCCTCCCGATGATAGAGCAAGTTGGTGGATTCGAGGATTACCGTGTCCTCCCCCTCTCTTCGGACTTCGGATAATCCTATAATATGCCAGCGCAACTTGTCTATCTCTTCTTCCAGCTCCACGATCTTCTCGTCAGTCCTCAGGGTGCGTGCGTTGTACGTTGCCAGGTCGAGTCGTCTAAGGTGGCAACCGAACCTCCACCGGAGATTCTTAGCACCCCCTGCCCCGCCGTTACCATGGTCGCCACTGTAGCCAGGAATAGCGGGGCCGCCGGGAACTGGGGGCCGTCTGTTTGTTGCTTGGGTATTTGCCATAGTTGCCACGCTTGGCGAGCGGGTTGGCAACCGCAGTTTTTTTATTGTAATTTTGGCTATTATCAGGAAGATGCTGCTGCCCATCTCCTGCCTGTTTCCCTTTGTCGCCTTTTACGACACCCACGGGAGGATTGGGGTAGTGGTAGAGGATTCTTGATCGCCACTACACGGCAAGTTTCTGTTTGTAATGTCCAAATTACAGCTTTTTACTAAATGCATATGAAAGTATATACGGTACTAATAACAAAAATACAATTTTTAAAGTTTTTGTCTGTCTGTCTGTTTGTTCCGGCTAATCTCCGAAACAGCTGGACCGATTTTGACGGGATTTTCACTGGCAGATAACTGCTGTCACAAGGAGTAACTCAGGTTACTTTTATTTTAGAAAAATAATTAGGGTTCCGCGTAAAAAAATTAAAACCCCAAATAACACGAGGGCGAAGTCGCGAGGTACAGCTAGTTTTAAATAAAGAAGGCTACAATACCTCACGGCCTGTAGTTATACTGGTTTCCTATTACCAATCTGAGCAGAACACAGCAATGCACTCACTGTTATTTGGCGGCAGAAATAGGTAAGAGTGTACCTATAAAAGTGTGTTTTAGTTATTTTTGTTTTTAAATAATTAATCTTACAGCTTTTTTATTCTCGCAAGCGTAGCACTTTACGTTGCTGTAGGACTGCTCTGTCGAGGTCTCGGCCAGAGAGCGCGCCGTCAATTTGTTGTTTAGCGCCTCCACATCGTAAAATTGACCCACTTTGTGCTGAAAGCTGTCAAAAGATTCACTGCTTATATGTTTAGGCCAAATTCATGTAATTTCAAAACAATTTAAAGACGGTTGTACATGTTGGCCGAGCGAAAGCGAGTACCAATGTATAGACAGCCCATTTGTCTAGCCTCACCATTGTTCGTTGTCGCTCGCCTGGTTGGTGTATATGGTTCGTTTGGGGTGCATTGCCATCACTCGGGATCGCTCGCCATAACTCGTCTCACATCGCAATAGTATCGATTTTTCTGCACAAATCAAAGGCGCTCGCCTGCACTCGGCGAGTCGCATCCATATTTTAATCGGTCATGTCAGTATGTCCACTCTTTCAAACTTGGCCAACATGTAGACTGTAGCACTCGTCTTGTATCAATTTGCCTACGCTCGCGTTGACTGAGGCCTGACCAACATGTATTACCTACTTATTAAATTATAAACATATAGTACCATGTAGTGGTGGCATAAGTAATTCGATTACCCCATGTTATTCCGTAGGTATCGAAAGAGGCGATAAAGGCAGGAAATGGGGGGCTGTATCTTCCTGATAACAACAAAATAATAAAAAGGAAAGTAACTATGGCAAATATGAGGCAATCTATTGAGAAGGCCTTTTTTCAGCAGTGGACTTTAGTAGACAGTAATGAATGGTGGTACAAAAACATCATAAAGATAGAGAAACATATAGTGATATAATCTTCTTCATCATCAAGCAGTAAAAGTCGTCAAATATCCAGGTCTGCGTTGTGCAGCAAAGTTGAAGATGTACGGATCTGCGATCGTTGATAGACGTAACGTCTAAAAAGTATCCGCCATAATTTCATTTAATTACTAGAATCAAGAAATCACGGTGGCGACGTAAAAGAACCAAATAGCCTATTTCGTCTTGTGGGTCTCCTAAGAGGAGGCTATAGGAAATGTTAGAAAAATGTTATTTCTTTTGTTAGATTGCGGTATGACCATCTCGTTTACTCCCGGCGAAAAATACCTAGGCCGACGACGGGCAGCAGCATCCAAGGTGCAATACGTCTAGTACTGTGATCGTCTAACCCAGTGGCGGATTATCCTTAAGGCAAACCTAGGCACGTGCCTACGAGACCAAGGTGAAAAAGGGGCGCGCGCAAAAATTTTAAAACGAAAAATATCGTCTATTTCATTACTCCTATATCGCCCTCACTCTCACATTACATTTTTAATTTACGCCCACCTGTTAAGTGTGCTCAATACTCGTATCCTAATTATTTTGCAACTGGTGGGCGTAAATGAGAAATGTGATGAGAGAGTGAGTGCGACATAGGAGTAATCAAATCGATGATTTTTTTCGTTTTAAAATTTTTGCGCTGGTTATATTTAATCTACCTCTCGTCTAACCTCCAAGTCAAGCGTGACGATTAAGGTAAATTCTCTTTATAACAGAAAAGGCCCATTATCAAAAGCGGACTTTTATCGGCTGATAAAGAGGAAGAATAGATTTTTTTTTTATAAAACTAAAGTGACAAACGAACTCATAGCCTACCTATGTAAGTGGCTGGTGTAACTTCAAACAAACAAGGCTACAGATGAGGATTTCTTTAAGATGGAATGCCTCACAGCCTGTAAATGACACGGACTGTAATAGCCACTTACCATCGATTCAACTGTAAGTTCGTTTGTCACTTCATATTAAAAGAAAGATAAAACAACAGAGACAGTCGCTTGTTGATCGCTGATGTTCAACTAGCGACGGCCGTCATATATTTACATAATATATGTATGCTCAAGTCGCGTCGGCCGCCGACGTTGACACAATCGCAACCTCTATTTATTTTACGGAACTTGGCTGAGGCTGACAAGCGAGCACACAGTCCACCTGATGGTAAATGAATGCTGTGGCTCATAGACACCTACATTTATACTCGATTAAGAATTAAAATGCTGGCCTAAAATAGAATTCCTCGTAACCAGTAAAGAGTCTCCGGTTCTCGGCACTCACTATACGATACGTAACACAGCAGCATTGTGATGCTATTTCAGACTGGTATTCTGTGAGAGCGTGGTCCTTTCCGGTCGAGCCGACCCATTCGTGCCGCAACCATAATTGGACGTAGTTATGCAAAAAGGATCCAACCCGCGATAAGTTAATTTGAGTTTATAATATTTGAAGTATCCATATTTCAAATATCATAAACTCAAATTATCGGTATGGTTTCTGTCTGTTTGTAATTTTTTTTTATTTGTGTTACTTTTGCTAAACTTGTTACATCACATAATAGTATAAATCACAAACATTATTTTTCAAGTCAACATTTTTGACACAAACACGGCTTGGATCCTTTTTGCATAACCACGTCCAAAATTGCAGCGTGGCTCTAACACGCTTTAAAACTGCTTCCTTGACTTCAACAGTACGTAGAACATTTTTCACTAATCTCATATTGGTGAGAAACTTCTTACAGAACACGAGGTTTTAGGGTAAATCTCACTTCGGCAGCGGCTTCGTCCAATGATTGTCGAGGCGATTAACTTTCATGATGGCGTTAAGCCGCTGTAGCAGACTGAAGTTGTCGTTTTGGATCTTGGCTTTGCGGTCCATCTCACACTGGAACTTCTTAAGCTTGAGAGCGACATGTGGTCGCGCGGCAGGTGCGCGGTCGTCTATGGCCGGTAATGCGGACTTAACCTTCGTGTAAAAATATTTTTTTTTAATTTTGCTAGGTTGACTCTTCGTTGTCTATTTTGCTGACCGTGATCGGCGGTGTAAGAGTTACCACTACCCCATATCGTTCTGTGGGTGTCGTAAGAGGCGACAGAGGGAAAAACAAACTAGGAGATGAGCAGTGTTCGTTATTAGGAAGACGTTGCTGCATTCCTAATAACAACTAAAACAAAACTGGGTTTACGAACCCGCTTGCCAAGCGTGGCAACTATGCCAAATAGTCTTATGAACAATATACGGGGGAGACCTAAATTCAGCAGTGGACTTTGATTAGGCTTTAACTGTAAAGTTAAGGCGATACCCCGAGCAAAACCTTGCGATAGTGCGTTTTTCAGAGACTATTATCTTAAAGCCGAGAAATAAACTACATCTAAAAGCACATTATTAATGTTCGATATCCTATCATCACATTCCACGTTCTAATTTGTTTTTATGTGTTATAAATACATTTAAAATCTACTTTTAAAGAAAGACTAAAATTATTGATTACATGCATCTGTTGCTAAAGGCAACGCTCTAATCATTTGAGGATTACACTAATGGATAGATAATTTAAAAATCTATATTTTATTTTATTTTTAAAGTTCGTTTTTTTTTTTAAATTAATATAGTTCCAAAAATTGTGTGAATTCTATGATAAAGCGGCGTACGTCTAAAGAGGGAACGAATGCTCAAAGTTATTTGGTCAGGGAAACGTCTTAACGGACTATTTTGCGGCCTAAATGAAAGGCCAAATTACGTACATACTTTATCATCATCGATCACTAATAAAAAACTTATCATACATTAAACTAACAAACTTAAATTTCTAAATATTGATCTCTCTTCTAAAACCAAAAAATCTAGATTGCACAAGGACAGTTATCCAGACCCGCAACTACTCTTTGTAGGCTATACTGGCGGTGCGGGATTCGAACCCGTGGCCCTCACCGCTGGGCCACCGAGCTACCAGATGTTTACTATAGAATTCATTGCATCAAAGTGACTCAATTATAAGACATTTATTACATAGATTGTCCTAGTAGTACTATAAAATGTTTAAGCTTTTACTTACTTTATATTTATGATCTTTAAATCTTTTTTCTTCCCACGGCTGTACCAACAGTTTATCTCTACGTGATAACATTTTAAAATATTTTAAACACAATCGTCTGATAAGGCTTACGAATGTGTTATATTTAATCAATAAATTTTGCTAGGAGACGCAAGGATCAGTAGGGCTCTATTCATTAGGTAAAATTAAAGGACTTTTTCTTTAATGAATGTCAACTTTAACAAAATTAAAACTATACTTTGGACTTTGATATAGTTTAGTTTAACTGCTAACATTCATTAACTGACTAGCTTTACCCGTAGCTTCACTTTGGTCTTGTTTTAGCAACATCATTAGTATTACATGCCGAAATATATCATATATTCATATATATCAAACAGCACATTTATAGAATCACCTCGATGTCTGTCTGTATGTCGCGAAAATATTACCGTTGCCCCGCAGCCCGTTGGCTGCGCGCAGCCAGAATGAGTAGGACAAATGTATGTGGCTGCCGTCAGTCACCGCGCACTTGTGGTAACAGCCATGCGTATTTTGTGTTCCAAAATCACAAAATGACTTTCGATACGAAGAAATTAATTCGCGATTCGCGAAATTGAAAACCGTGAAGCAATATGGGATATATCTATAGGAGTATCATTGCCCTTAATTGAATTTCTTATATTTTCCAAAAGGTATCAAATGATTGCACTGATATTCTCGTGTTAAAAACCAGTCTGGGTATTTACGAACATCTTTGAAATAGGTATGAAATAAGCCTTTTTTTTAAACGTTACCCCCACACTAGGATTTTCTCAATTATCGCAGAGGCAGTTTACAAACACAAATTGCACAAGGACAAACACCCGGAACAATTATTTGTAGGTCATACATATAATTGTTCCGTGCGGGATTCGAACCCGCGGCCCCAGCGCAGCAACTCATTGCTAAGCCACTGCGCCACGGAGCCGTCTTTTGAGTGCCGTTCTAGAAAAAGAGGATGAATTCAATGTCTTCTAGCTTTGCTTTTTTTAGGAAATACACACAAAATTACAAGTTCTTCAACGTCCACATCCCTCGAAGAAAGGGTCACGACTGGCCGTCCATTGGTTGTTTAGAAGTGGCTACTCAAATATTTCGGCCGCCGCAGCCTGGCTGCCTAGTGCGCGGCAGGCGTAAAAGTCTGGAAAAAGTATACCTTTTTATTTTATCTGTTCGAATTTTTTATTAAAGTAAAATTATTAGAAATCCGTTTCGTACTTTTTACTCATTTTATTCATTTATTTTCACAGCAGAGTTCTATTTTATAGTTTTTCCTTTTTAACCTCTTTTCGAATAAAATTATCCTACCGGTTATATTTTTTACCGAAAGGAAGATATACTTTTTTATTTTTAAAAAAGTAATAAAAAAAAACGAATTTTGAATATTGTGTAGGGTGCATATTCTACACGTGGTAAGTATCCATGAATTTGTAGCACTCTTGACCTTGAACCAGCCTCTAGATAAAAAGCAGGCAATTTAAATTAGTAGTATTTTTTGATAGATCAATTTGGTAATTGTCAATGAAGCAACAATAACTTTTAAAATTATCCATGCCATCATTGAGCTATAATGTACTACGTACTTGAAGCGACACTGCATTAATTACGCTGTCCCATTCAACTGCGGCGATATCGCCGCACTTTACTCACTCGCTCGTTAGGCTCCAGTGAGTTGACACCACAGAGTACTTTTTTATATAGGAAAGTTGACACGTGCTGTGTTGATTGTATAAAAAATTGCTTGATAAAATATGCCATGATGTGTTTTAGATATTGCACAAATAATTCAAGAAATGTTAGGAAATACCAAGGAATAACTTTTCATCGGTAAGTAATAAGATACTTAGTTAACAAAAACAGTATTATAGATTAATAATCAAAAAAAATTATTCCTAAGACTCCATCTCGGGTCATGAAATATAGATTATGAAATTAATTTAAGTGTGGGAAAAATTGTGCATATTATGTTTTTTCTAAAAACAAAAAGAAGTATGTAATAATTAGGCTAATTTTCTGATATTTAAATTTGTTGATTATTCTTTTATTTTATTTTTAAGTTTCCACGTCTAAGCTATGAAAACAGGGAAAAGGAGAATAAATTCGTCCATTTTTAACTCTCGGGTGCCAAGCATTTATGAACGGCTGATATTTTAAACTAAATAAACATAATATTTGTAAATTGTATGTTATATCAATATGTTTTGTTACACATACATTTAGTATCTTTTTTATATTTTACATAGTTACCTTTTAAAATATTCAAATAAAAATATCATTGAAATGTAATTGTGATATTATGTAATATTATATTAAGCTAGCTGTTCCCCGCGACTTCGCCCTCGTTCAATTTAGGGTTTTAATTTTTGCGCGGAACCCTAATTCTTTTTCTAAAATAAAAGTAGCCTAAGCTACTCCTTATAACATCAGCTATCTGCCAGTGAAAGTCCCGTCAAAATCGGTCCAGCCACTTCGGAGATTAGCCGGAACAAACAGACAGTTAGCAGACAAAAAATTTTAAAGTTGTGTTTTTGTTTTATGTACCGTATACACTTTCATATGTATTTAGTAAAAAGCTATTATTTTGATATTACAAACAGACACTTCAATTTTATTTATTTGTATAGATTAGCACATATTATATGCAAAATAAATGACACATTTTAAAAATTATACTCGATATAATTTACATAATTAACAATACAATCTATTATTACATACTGATCATTCTGTCTTCACTTAATCTAAGATAAAAACCACTACTCTTCCCTGCGCATGCGCGAAGACATGAGTGTAGCGCACATTTTTTGTTTCAAATAGCTGTTCTGGTACGTAAGAACATATTACTTCAAAGCATGCCATAGGGTTTACTTCGTTCAACCATTACGTAGGATAAGGAATTAATTGTGACAAAATAATCGAGTGATCTTTTCTTGTCACAGTACCTCTAAGACGTTAAATTTTTATAACAATACCTAAACCTAATTACTTACTTTAATGCTGGACTAAAAAAAATTGTACGCCTTTTTTATTTCTGCCGCTAAATTATTAATGATTTTTGATAAATTATCCAAGTTTTTACAGGTGATATTGCACATGTCCCTTGATGTTTTTGCTTACAATAAATGTTAAACGTACTTTGACCAGAAAGGCCCATTGGAAAACTGACTGGATAAGGATTTATGAATATGAAATTATTTTTGCAGTAGTGATCGGCTTAGTGATACAATTTTAGGTTATTCTAATGTTATAATACCAACATAAATATTATAATTATACCATTTCAAACGTAGAATGGAACTTACCAATACCTTTTTATATAAAAAAATGACACCCCAGATTTTTTCCGGTATTTTCTGTAAAGTTCAGACTTCGTACAGTGCTGGCAGATTTGACGTTCAGAAGTGCTTTAAATAAACCTCAACTAAAACTTCTGTATCAAATAGCAGAACGGCAACACAACAACATTGTCTATTACCACAAAGGTGTCGATTTTTGTGGGAAAAAAAACCTCAACTAAATTATGTTTTTCACTTTGATTGTGTGTGCAGTTCACTGGTAGTTATAAAGGTGTACAGTAAAAACCTATCTCTATAATATTTTACATACGGACGCTCGCATATTTCTTCCCCCTACCTAGCCTGCCTCTTTTCAATAATATTCCCCACCTATAATCGTGAAGATCATACTGTGCAACGCGGCCGTACGTACGAAACATATCTGTAAATACACCTGTGATCTCGCGCTGAATTATTAAGGGCTGGTAAAGTGTGCTTAACTGTTTGCCTAGGTAGTTCCTGTGCCGATTGGTAACATACTACTGTTTGCCAACTATTACCTTTTTGCATTTTCTAAATATTATTTCCTTGGATTTCATATCTATAACAATGATTATATATAGGAGTGTTCAAAAAAACACATTTGGCAAATTAATAAATAAATTATATTGTTAAATATTACACTGCACTTACAACGGTATCGTATCATGCTCGTTACATCAGAATAATATACACGAAAACTTACACTTGGTTACAAATTACAAAAAAAAAATAATTTGAGCAATACAAAAATAAAAAACCGAATCACTCTAAATCTATAAACTAATGCAACGCACTTTCTTAGTATTAGAGTTTTCTGAGTTAGTACACATGGTAATGGGGTACTTTGGTACCATACAATTTCAAATATAATATATTATTCGCAAAATAATGTTGTTACATAGGAATGTAAGTCAGCTTTTACTTGTTTTGGCAATGTCAATCATAAAGCTATTAAATAAAACATAATTTCAAATATTAATTGTTATAAATGCTTTGAAAAACATTTTCGGAAACTCTCCAACATACTATTTTTTTACAAAAAATTACATTTTTCTTGCACGAACAACACAATAATCGAGTCTTCGTACTGCGAAATATTCCGTTTCTAGCTTTGTGCATAATTCCCTGGCTTTTCGTTTTCAAGTGTATTCATTAGCTTTTAGGGAAGACATGTGTTTTGTTAGCTCAATTCATCATCCACCACAAAGCAATAAACCCCCTTAAACAAAGAACATCTGACAAACTGCAATTCAAAAGAGCGGGCTCATCGTGTCTTTCTTAAACGAGCTCACCGTTTTAAAACCTTCCTAACATATACTAAGGTACAGTTGAGTTTGTCTCGCATTTATTCTAGTTACAATAATGAGTATAAAACGTATTAAATACATCAAAAAGATCTAGTAACTTACGATCCCTCCGTTTTGGGATATAACATCGAGGATTCGAAAGTTTACCACTAGCTTCTAAAGGTTGAATGCGTTAAAATAATAACGAGAACCCAAAATCATGTCTTAAATTATCACGTAATAAAATTATTCTCGAGGATGTTCTCCCAACGGATCTCACTCATGGAGACGTAATATCGTCTGCCAACAAACCAGCAACTAGGAAACCACCCTCAACGAACTATTATGCAGTGATCGCTACACTTACACTATGTTCTGCATACAAATCTACACTTGGTGCATTGAAGACATTATTTCAGATTCGAAAAGAAAATGCTCATAGAAAAATAAATTGTCTCATTATATTTTAATACTCAATGGTGTGTCGTTTACAAAAGTAATATGATATTTATCCGAAAACCACCGATCCCTCATCGGATACAGCAAAAGGCAAAACTCGAGACGGTTCCTTGTTAGTATAAGCGCGAATACTTGTCACGAATGATAACGTAGACCTTAGAGCAGTGAACACGAATAAAGTACAGCTAAATATATCTACATAAAACTACATCATGTTAAAAAATAAAATACTGCAAACTTATCATTAATATTTGTATTTATTTATATATTTATATAAAGAGCGTTATCCTAATTATTTAAAAATAAATACAAAATCTAAAACAACTGGAAAGCTGCCGCGTATAATTCTCACAACAAAAAGTTTACATTTAGAAACACGCTGTATATGAACTTAAATTAAACTGATGTATATATTATTATTAGGATATGGAATTTCCCCATTTTGCGCATTTCAAATGAAATCATATTTTTATTAGATACAATTCTCTCAAAATGTGCAAGTTGAGGCTAAAATACGGTGATAAGCGAAGCGTTTGTGATGCCGGCGTATATTGACTAGCGACAGTCACATCAGCGGAAACCGGCCCCTGAGATTCCGACCCACGGCACAAGTTTATACAGGCTGTTCGACATTTTAAATGAGTAATACAAAATTAATACCCCAGAAGTACAAAGACAGACGATAGAGCGCAGCTGCATATCGATATTAAATATTACGCAGAGAGTATTAAGTAGAAAAAGTATAAGAAAAAAAAAATAAACACCTGTTTAAACTTGCGACGTACTAAACATACCAATGGAATACCTACTTCGTTGTCGATAAAACTAGAATTCGATAAAAGTAAAGAACGACCGATCCAAAATCGGTTCTTCCATACACCATAGCCATTATTACAAAAATTCCCTTACATCGTCACCATTCCGCGGTTTTCCCTGAAATGACTTAACATATAAACTTACCTAGTCCAACATCACAACATACTCTATGCAATTGTATATCACATGCTCATACGTGAGGCGTTCCAATTATACAGGCTGGTTCGAGACGATCATAGTACGCGAGAAAGTAATTTCGTCATACCCTCACTTATAAAATGTGATTTAAACTATATAAAAAATCTTTTTTTTTAATCAATTACACTACATTACTTATAAGTGACTTAAGAAATAATATGATATAGAAATGGCTCTTATATTTAACTATAGTATTGAATGTAGTAAAAAGCCAATTTTTGGTTTATTATCGTTATATTTATATGCAGTGGCGTTGTATCAACGCAGTCACTGTACACACTAGTGTGCTATATATAAATTGTCCTCGAATAAAGGCCTGGATTTCGTGTAGACCAAATGACAATGGCGAAATTGAATTTTCTGTACACAACGCGATTTTCTAGTTACTTTACAAATATTATTAATTTAATTGATAGTGATTTTTTCAAAAGGCGTTGACTTTAGAAAGAAATTTCTATCAAAAAATTAACGGACGATCTATTTTTTTTTTTCAATATTGTCTAGATTAAATCCGCCACACACCAATCGAAATATTTTTCTAATTATAATTTGTCAAAAGACCATTGTCACTGGGGTTACACAGACTTCTCCAAAATACATTACATTAAAAATCATTACTTTTACTATTGAACTAGTCAAATTACAATTGATCTTTATAGCAGAACAATATTTGCTATTGTTTTTACAGCCTCGTTCAAACCCACAACTGACTCTGGCTTTCAAATTATTTTGTTCTTTAAGTAACTGGTTTAGAAAATATAAACTACATATTTCACTTGTCGTTTAGCCAATGGTTAATTTTACTTACGAAGAATGTTTAGACGTGCCAACATAATATCAGTGTTGTAGTCTTCATTTCATCACCTAATTCTTACTTGTGCCTGTCCATGTCAAATATTTTATGGACAGTTTTAGGCCTTAAATTTTTTTTAATCTGCTGTTACAAATGACAGGAAACCATATTATGACAGATGTCAAAATGACATTTGAAAATGTACCACCCCCTTTTTAATTGATAAGTTAGAAAACAAGTTGGATTTTAAAGTATATAAATGAATAAATAAGTTTAAAAAGGAATCATAGGATCCAGTAATTTTGACTTGAAAGTAATGTGGAAATAAATTCATGTTATAACCCAATGAGCATTGTTGTCTTTTGAACATCACATTTTTGCTAATTCATATTTATCACATTTATAAAACTGACATAATAAACGTTAAGTGAAACACATTTTTTATATCAGCTTTTTGTAACTTGTCACTAAGCATATCAGTTATATACAGTAAAAAGCTATAGCCATTGCTGGCATTGATTGATTTATTTTTGATAAGGTGATATTATATGATGTAAATTGTTTATAATGTGCTTTTTATACAGTGAACTTGTCTTACAGGTAATTGATATTATAACTTATTTATAGATTTCTATTGTTAAAAGTGAATTATTTTAATTAACTTCCAAAAAGTAAATATTGTTACACAGTACCTCCTAATTAAAATCAGACTCTGTGAATATAGTTAATATAATGAGTATGGTGTTAAATTGTTATTTTAAAAAATAATTAGCTAAATATAATTGAATTAGTGATAACATGGCTGGATATTTCATAATATTTTTAATGGAAGTAGTAGTGAGCATTATTTTGACACCATCTCAGTTTATAAAATTATAAGCTCTAACACCCTATTTCACCCCCAAAGGAGTTGAATTTTCCAAAATCTTTTCTCAATGGGTATCTACGTAAAGAATGAGAGCGTATGCCAAATTTTAAGTCAATTGGACAGGTATATATATTATTGCAGATATGACGTAAGAAAACAACGTCATATCTGCAATAATCAATATTTCTCAAAAATGACAAAAGAAACAAATATGGCAACTTAGGTGCTGTCAAAATGACATCTGACACATATATTTTTCAAAAGGGAAATTTGTTTCAGTGATATCAAATTATCTTCATATACTTTGTACATGTTTCTATGTTCAAATGAAGTGATGGTGGGTACAGATGTACTAAACGAGGTGTGGGCTAGTTTTGTTAGGCCCTAAATGCGCTTCGCGTTTAGACGCACGTGTATGCAAACAATCGTACAGTAGTTACTAGCGACTAGCCATACTGGGCGTTCTCGGCTTAAAGTAACCTGTCCACCAAAGCACAGCAGATAGGAGTAATTAAATTCAAAAGAAACTGCAGACCTTTAGCATTTTTTTAACAATTGCCTAAAAGAATTTAAATAAATGTTTCAGTTGATACAACTATAAAATTTAAGTCTTGATTAGGAACCAAGTTTCTGCATTGTCCACTTTTCTTATGTAAGCTATTCGCTTCAACAAACGTTACTTAGTTTTAGAATTTACAAACCAAGTCAAACTGCCTCATTGAAACAAAACTCCTAACTAGTGATGAAACGATTATCACTTGGCAATTACGATTATTGCGTTTAATAATCGACAATTACCATTATTTCTGTTTTAAAATAAAACTATATCGATACTATTATCGATAAAAGAGCATATAAGTAATCTTTGCTGAAAAAAGAATAATCAAATTTATAGAATTTTAATTTTTTATTAATAAAACATAACAATTTTAGCTTCTAGGGTAATATAAACCTTGTAGGGACGGTGTAAGAATATCCATTGCTCTATATCGTCCCGTGGGTGTGGTGAGAGGCGATAGAAGGGAAACTGAAACAGGAGACGGGCAGCAGTATCTTCCTGATAACAAATCAAAATAATAAAAAAAACTGCCGTTGCCAATCTACCTGCCGAACGTGGCAAGTATGGCGAAATCCCCTGTGAGACAATCTAGGGCTAATGGAACATGAACGTCTATGCTCAGCAATACACCTTTATATGCTGTAATGGATGGATACATTTCTATTTTTTCAGGCGTCAATCTGTTCTTTTTTCAGTTTGAATCAAGCCAGCTGTGCAAAATAATCTCTCAATGCTACGGATGATGGGTTGATTTTTTGCTGAGCATTAACAATTATAACAAATTCCTTTAAAAGTCATAAATAAGTCGCTCATTAATCGACGAATACGATTAATCGTGAAATGTTCGATAATCGTCGTTTACGATAAATCGAAATCATAATCGTTCCATCACTATACTCCTAACTAGGCTGACCTTTTGGTGGACAGGCGAAGTCGTGGGACTAGATTCAGCACTGTTGGCTGGCTCTTGGCAGAGGACGCACAAGGTAGAGCTTCTCTCCTTGCTTGTTGGTGTAGATGGGTGCCCGCTGGTAGTGAGCCACCAGTTGGTCCAGGGTCGGGAACTTGCGCTGCCCGATGCAGTACAGGTTGCCTTCCACGTGTACTCTGAAGTGCTTGTTGCGGCCCGGCGCCTTCAGTGACACAGAGTAGTCACCCACCTGTGGACATAGCAACAATGGGTAATTATAAAAAAAAATTGTTTATGTTCTCATCACATATGGGTTTTCGTATAAAAGGCTTAAGATGGTAGTAGGCTGACTTTTTTTTATAGAATAATGGTGACAAACAAGCATACAATCCACCTCCATCACCCATCCATGGTAAGTGGATGTTGCGGCTCATAGACATTGACATCTATCTTTGGTGTCAAGGGCGCAAGGAGACATTAACTGCATATTATGTGTTTTCATATCGAGTGAACTGTCATAACATAAACACGTAGTTTCTTTTCTGTGTCATGCTATAAGAATATAGACCTTAATGATTTTAACATTCGGATTAGAATCAATATTATCACTCCTGAGAACTAAGGTGGAATGCCTCATTTCCAGGAAAAAGGGTCTTCAGTTCTCTACACTCACCATACGAAACGCAGCTGCATTGAGCTGACGCTGGTATTTTGTGAGAGTGTGGTACTTTCAGGGTCGCACCGACCAGTATTTTTTAAATTCACTAGCATTATCAGTACAGCTTATTAAAACCCACTGCTGAACATGGGGGAGGAGCAAAAATTGTCTTGGGATATCTGCCATAATTACCACGCTTGGCTACCGCAGTTTTTTTATTTATAATAATAATAATAATTTATTTGCCAGAAATATGGTGCTTACAGACATTATAATTAAAGATAGTACAAGCATATTTCGCCAGTGGCATGCAAATACATAAGACATTACATTACATTTTGAGCCGTTATTAGTAAGATTCTGCCGTCCATCCCCTGATTTGTTTCCCTCTGTCGCCTCTTAAAATATGGGGTAGCGGATATTCTTACACCGCCGCTACACGGCTTACAATTGATTACAGCTTATCATAAGTCTACTGTTGAAATGCAGGTTTTTCCCATATACATTCTTATACAAGATGTCCCAGAACGTAACGATCAAACGAAAGGGGGTTGTAGACGATGGAAGAAATGTTCCAAAAAAAAAATTAAGTTCCATACCCAAGTTGCACGGTTTAAAAGATTTTTTTTTATAGGATCGGGTGACAAACGAGCACACAGTCCACCTGATGGTAAGTGGTTACTGTGACCCATAGACATCTATATCTATCTCAATAAAGACTCAAGATGCAGATGCGTTGTCACCCGTGAGGACTAAGATAGAATGCATCTTTGCCAGTAAAAAGGGTCTCCGGTTCTCTACACTCACCATACGAAACACAGCAGCGTTAAGCTGCTATTTTACGCTGGTTTTCTGTGAGAGCGTGGTCCTTCCCCGGTCGAGCCGACCCATTCGTGCTACAACCATAATATAGCTGCAGCATGGCTCTACAACGTATAGGTAGTAGTAAGATAAAGGTAGATTTATAAATTTTCCAGAACATCACCCTTTGCCTCAATATTTTTGATGCTGCAGCTCCAAATGAAGACCGATTTAAATTTTTTTTCTGTTTTGTACAGCCTAATCATATCATAGCAACTAAAGCTGAGAAGCATCGTATGTATTGTACTTTTGAATGTATTTTGTTTAGTACCAAAATTGGATAAAAAAATTAACTACTTTTTACTTTTCTATGGATATTAGATCTAAAATCGGCCAAATCAGCGTGAAAATAAATTATTTTTCTTTACATCAATCGAACGGACGAATCATTTAAAAAAATATCTAATTGAGTTATTTTCAGAAAATCTACCCTCTGCGAGAAAAAAATATAGTACAAAAAATAAAAGTACCAGTTATTATACCATTTTAAAATCTACATGAATTGCGCCAACTTTTCAATACAGTTGCCAGGTCCATATGACTACATTTTTTTACAGGGTGAAGGACCCTTCACCCTTGCTCGATAAAACTTTAATGTTACATTTTTACACTTTTACGAATTTTTATCTATTTATTTTTACCAAACCGTAATAGGTACTGAAAAATAAAGTAGTAGGTATAGTAGGCATATGATTAGGCTGTACAAAATAGAAAAAAAAAAATTAAATCGGTCTCCATTTGCAGCTGCAGCATCAAAAGTATTGAGGCAAAGGATGATTTTCTGGAAAATCTATAAATCACCATTTATCTTTTAAACCACGCAACTTGGGTATAGAACTTAATTTTTTTTTGGAACAGTTCTTCCATGGTCTACAACCCCCTTTCATTTGATCGTTACGTTCTGGGACACCCTGTATTTTTTTTTATCGGATAAGGGTGTCAAACGAGCATACAGTCCACCTGATGGTAAGTGGTTGCTGCGGCCCATAAACATCTACATTTATCCTCTATTACAAATCAAAATGCAGATGCGTTGTCACCCGTGAGGACTAAGATGGAATGCCTCATTTCCAGTAAAAAGGGTCTCCGGTTCTCTACACTCACCATACGAAACACAGCAGCGTTAAGCTGCTATTTTACGCTGGTATTCTGTGAGAGCGTGGTTCTTCCCCGGTCGAGCCGACCCATTCATGCTACAACTATACTACTAATATAGCTGCAGCATGGCTACATTTGGTAGGTTTTATTTTTATTTTGAGTTGTAATCGGAAAGATGTAGGTGCTCATGTCTCACTACAGTTTCTCCCTGTTGGCTGTTTTTTTTTATTTGCGCAAGCAGCTAAGTAAGTCTAGAGAGACCAGTATCATTGCGACAAGTAAGATCTATTGTGATCGCTGCTATGGCTAGTCTGTTGCTAAGCCTTATAATTAATAAATAGCGCGTGATGGCGCCGTAGTACCAGGCGCGGCCCGCGTTACATCAGCTGTGTGTAGGGTGTAGTGTAGTGTTGTGTCTCACGTTGGTCTCGGAGTCGCGGATGAGGAAGTCCCCGTCGTGTCCGTGCTGGTCGAGCAGCGCGTCGCAGTGGCTGCGCGTGATGGCGCCGTAGTACCAGGCGCGGCCCGCGTTACATCAGCTGTGTGTAGGGTGTAGTGTAGTGTTGTGTCTCACGTTGGTCTCGGAGTCGCGGATGAGGAAGTCCCCGTCGTGTCCGTGCTGGTCGAGCAGCGCGTCGCAGTGGCTGCGCGTGATGGCGCCGTAGTACCAGGCGCGGCCCGCGTTACATCAGCTGTGTGTAGGGTGTAGTGTAGTGTTGTGTCTCACGTTGGTCTCGGAGTCGCGGATGAGGAAGTCCCCGTCGTGTCCGTGCTGGTCGAGCAGCGCGTCGCAGTGGCTGCGCGTGATGGCGCCGTAGTACCAGGCGCGGCCCGCGTTACATCAGCTGTGTGTAGGGTGTAGTGTAGTGTTGTGTCTCACGTTGGTCTCGGAGTCGCGGATGAGGAAGTCCCCGTCGTGTCCGTGCTGGTCGAGCAGCGCGTCGCAGTGGCTGCGCGTGATGGCGCCGTAGTACCAGGCGCGGCCCGCGTTACATCAGCTGTGTGTAGGGTGTAGTGTAGTGTTGTGTCTCACGTTGGTCTCGGAGTCGCGGATGAGGAAGTCCCCGTCGTGTCCGTGCTGGTCGAGCAGCGCGTCGCAGTGGCTGCGCGTGATGGCGCCGTAGTACCAGGCGCGGCCCGCGTTACATCAGCTGTGTGTAGGGTGTAGTGTAGTGTTGTGTCTCACGTTGGTCTCGGAGTCGCGGATGAGGAAGTCCCCGTCGTGTCCGTGCTGGTCGAGCAGCGCGTCGCAGTGGCTGCGCGTGATGGCGCCGTAGTACCAGGCGCGGCCCGCGTTACATCAGCTGTGTGTAGGGTGTAGTGTAGTGTTGTGTCTCACGTTGGTCTCGGAGTCGCGGATGAGGAAGTCCCCGTCGTGTCCGTGCTGGTCGAGCAGCGCGTCGCAGTGGCTGCGCGTGATGGCGCCGTAGTACCAGGCGCGGCCCGCGTTACATCAGCTGTGTGTAGGGTGTAGTGTAGTGTTGTGTCTCACGTTGGTCTCGGAGTCGCGGATGAGGAAGTCCCCGTCGTGTCCGTGCTGGTCGAGCAGCGCGTCGCAGTGGCTGCGCGTGATGGCGCCGTAGTACCAGGCGCGGCCCGCGTTACATCAGCTGTGTGTAGGGTGTAGTGTAGTGTTGTGTCTCACGTTGGTCTCGGAGTCGCGGATGAGGAAGTCCCCGTCGTGTCCGTGCTGGTCGAGCAGCGCGTCGCAGTGGCTGCGCGTGATGGCGCCGTAGTACCAGGCGCGGCCCGCGTTACATCAGCTGTGTGTAGGGTGTAGTGTAGTGTTGTGTCTCACGTTGGTCTCGGAGTCGCGGATGAGGAAGTCCCCGTCGTGTCCGTGCTGGTCGAGCAGCGCGTCGCAGTGGCTGCGCGTGATGGCGCCGTAGTACCAGGCGCGGCCCGCGTTACATCAGCTGTGTGTAGGGTGTAGTGTAGTGTTGTGTCTCACGTTGGTCTCGGAGTCGCGGATGAGGAAGTCCCCGTCGTGTCCGTGCTGGTCGAGCAGCGCGTCGCAGTGGCTGCGCGTGATGGCGCCGTAGTACCAGGCGCGGCCCGCGTTACATCAGCTGTGTGTAGGGTGTAGTGTAGTGTTGTGTCTCACGTTGGTCTCGGAGTCGCGGATGAGGAAGTCCCCGTCGTGTCCGTGCTGGTCGAGCAGCGCGTCGCAGTGGCTGCGCGTGATGGCGCCGTAGTACCAGGCGCGGCCCGCGTTACATCAGCTGTGTGTAGGGTGTAGTGTAGTGTTGTGTCTCACGTTGGTCTCGGAGTCGCGGATGAGGAAGTCCCCGTCGTGTCCGTGCTGGTCGAGCAGCGCGTCGCAGTGGCTGCGCGTGATGGCGCCGTAGTACCAGGCGCGGCCCGCGTTACATCAGCTGTGTGTAGGGTGTAGTGTAGTGTTGTGTCTCACGTTGGTCTCGGAGTCGCGGATGAGGAAGTCCCCGTCGTGTCCGTGCTGGTCGAGCAGCGCGTCGCAGTGGCTGCGCGTGATGGCGCCGTAGTACCAGGCGCGGCCCGCGTTACATCAGCTGTGTGTAGGGTGTAGTGTAGTGTTGTGTCTCACGTTGGTCTCGGAGTCGCGGATGAGGAAGTCCCCGTCGTGTCCGTGCTGGTCGAGCAGCGCGTCGCAGTGGCTGCGCGTGATGGCGCCGTAGTACCAGGCGCGGCCCGCGTTACATCAGCTGTGTGTAGGGTGTAGTGTAGTGTTGTGTCTCACGTTGGTCTCGGAGTCGCGGATGAGGAAGTCCCCGTCGTGTCCGTGCTGGTCGAGCAGCGCGTCGCAGTGGCTGCGCGTGATGGCGCCGTAGTACCAGGCGCGGCCCGCGTTACATCAGCTGTGTGTAGGGTGTAGTGTAGTGTTGTGTCTCACGTTGGTCTCGGAGTCGCGGATGAGGAAGTCCCCGTCGTGTCCGTGCTGGTCGAGCAGCGCGTCGCAGTGGCTGCGCGTGATGGCGCCGTAGTACCAGGCGCGGCCCGCGTTACATCAGCTGTGTGTAGGGTGTAGTGTAGTGTTGTGTCTCACGTTGGTCTCGGAGTCGCGGATGAGGAAGTCCCCGTCGTGTCCGTGCTGGTCGAGCAGCGCGTCGCAGTGGCTGCGCGTGATGGCGCCGTAGTACCAGGCGCGGCCCGCGTTACATCAGCTGTGTGTAGGGTGTAGTGTAGTGTTGTGTCTCACGTTGGTCTCGGAGTCGCGGATGAGGAAGTCCCCGTCGTGTCCGTGCTGGTCGAGCAGCGCGTCGCAGTGGCTGCGCGTGATGGCGCCGTAGTACCAGGCGCGGCCCGCGTTACATCAGCTGTGTGTAGGGTGTAGTGTAGTGTTGTGTCTCACGTTGGTCTCGGAGTCGCGGATGAGGAAGTCCCCGTCGTGTCCGTGCTGGTCGAGCAGCGCGTCGCAGTGGCTGCGCGTGATGGCGCCGTAGTACCAGGCGCGGCCCGCCGCCCCGCCCGCGCTCGCGCCGCCGCCGCTCCCCGCCACACCGCGCGCACCCTCGGTGGCCTCACTGCACGCACAGGTATGGAACTAAGTTACACCAATTTTTTTATTTAGATTTTTGGCTTGGATGCTTGTCCTTTAAGCCATTAAATTATGCTAATCATTCGCATGTGTACAGGTCCACAATACTGGTATATTTCATTATTTTTGTACACAATTGTACACAGTTTTGGAATGAAATCGAATAATATTAGGACGTGGTAAAAGTATCTTCGTATTGATATACAAATTCAAAACATTTTTTGTACATTTTGTTCGATGACATCTTATAGTGACATAATCCTATTGTAGAAATCTCGGGATTATCCATAAAAAAAAAATGCGACAAGTAGTTTTGACAGTCCTCTCTTGATGTTAACCTAACACTACCCAAAGAATTCTGAAGAGACCGAAACAGGTGAAAATCTGAGGGCGCAAGGTCAGGACTAAATGGTGGATGTATTAACACTTCTCAACCAAGCTCTCTCAATTTTTGCAGACTGGCCAAAGATGTGTGTGGTCTGGCGTTATCGTGATGAAAGGCCAATCCTTTTCTGTTGATCAATTATGGCCGTTTTTTCTCAATTTCTTGCATGAGTCTCATTAGTTGTTGGCAGTAGAGATCCGAATCGATAATTTTGCCCGGAGGTAAAAGCTCATAATAAACGATGCCCTTCCAATCCCACCATACACACAGCATCATCTTATTGCGTGTTAATCCGGGTTTCGCTACAGTCTGTGGAGCTTGACTACCTTTTGACCATGATCTTTTTGCACATTCTTTTAGTAGGTGTTCCGCTTTTCATCGTCAGTGATCAATCTTTTCAAAAACGGTTCGGTTTCATTATGTCTCAACAGAGAATCGCAAATGAGTACATGATTCATTAGGTTTCTTTCAGTGAGCTGTGTGGTACCCAAATATTGAGGTTTTTTGTATAGCCAGACTTTTTTCAAATGGATCAAAACTATTTTGTATCAATCCTCAATTCCTCGGCTGTGTCGTACTATTAATATGACGATCGTGCTCCACTTTTTAAAAATGGCATAGAATTTATCCTAATAAGGGCGACCAGAGCGAACTGCATCTTTGACATTAAAATTCCCGGACTGAAAACGCTTGAACCAACTTTGTGCTACTCTTACTGACACTGCATTAGGCCTATAAATTCCCTTTTTTGTAAAAAAAAAAACTTCACAATATATCGAATTTCTTCGTTAGAATTTAAAAAATTACGGGAAAGTGTCTTTTACTTTTTATTTTTGTTTTTCTTAATGTCCTATATGTATTAATAAAAAAAAACGAGCCAGACAGACACACACAAACAGTACAACCAAAGAGATTTTTCTTCAATTTTACACAAACAAAATGCGAATAATCTTTTTCTCTGACCTATTATATTGTTCTTAAAATTTCTTTTTAAGTTTTTTCCACCAGGGCGGCGCCACTGACGAACAAGGTGAAATATTTGACAAATTTCATAGCGGATAAATTAATTTAATTGTAATATTAGTTATATTTTATATTAATTAGATTAGAATTGAATAAACCAAACTGATATTCTATAAGTAGGAAAATGTAAAAAGAGTAAAAAATAAACAAAACTTAAGGAACAAATCACCGAGGCATTGTTTTATGTATTTATCTAGATACCCATAATTTTTTTATAATGCAACTTCTCAACTATCAAATAAAAAGTTAATAAATGGCGTAAAATCCATAAAAACTAGTGTCAAAGACAAAAGAAATCCCAATTCCATGGATGTTGTAAGAGACGACTATGGAAAACGCCAAGAAAATCTCAAACCTTTTGATAGATGGTGGTATAACCAAGACGTTTACGTCAGGCGTAAAATATTTTAAACAAGGAACAGTGTCAAAGGTGTTCTACTGATATTACGTTAATTTCTTTAAAGGTAATACTCTACTGTGTTGTGTCACTGTATCGCAATATGATACCTGTACGGCTGCGTGAGGTAGTCGGCGAGCTCCTGCAGGTAGTTCCGCGGCACAAGGCCCAGCTGCCCCCGCGAGTCTCGCGCTCGGAACCACTCGGGGTCACAGGCCGGCCGCTCCACGATCTCCAGCCGGTCGCCCTTCTCGAACGACAGCTCTGCCTCGTTGCTCGACGTGAACGAGTATAGCGCCACCTATATACGGCTCACTTTAATATTGCCATCTCTTTTTTAACAATAATCCCTACTTTTGACGTGAAAACGTCTTTAAATTTTCTTGCATGTGGGAGGCAATTCAGAAATTTTGAACCACTCAATGGTTATCACATAAGTACAATAATAGCCTACTGCCCTCTGACAAGGTAAACTAAAGAAATAATAGTATTTTTTAATTCCTGGTCCATCACTATTAATAATGTGAAAACAAAATATATTTTCTACCAATACGTTATATTTTAATTTGCCCTTTAATTAAAATGCTGATACTACCCAAAGCAAAAAGGTTGTGGTAAGCGGGTGTGGGATTTGATAACTAGCCAAGGTAATCATGGGAGCGTTTACACAATAGAAATCGAAGATAATTGTGGAGGAAAAACTACCAGTCTCAACCAGGCACAACAAAAAAATATATTTTTGTATTGTCATCTATTCATTTTTAATAATTTAAGGACAAAGGAATTTATGCTCATACAGCCTAATCAGCCTATATATTAATATTAATTTTAGAAAAAAGATCATAATAGAATAGACATGAGACCGATATATCAAAACGTATCTAATAACGTTATGTTATCAAATATTATATCATATCGATAAACCTAAGTAGGTACATAACCGTTATCACATATCCAACCACCACCAACGTACGAAACGAAATGTAAAACGCAAAATGAAACGATATGCCAACACAGCCCACGAACTAACCGATGTCCTCCGTTGATATTTGTGTTTCTCTTTCTTGCGACGGTTATCATAAATAAGTATAGAAAGAGATGAAGCGAATATGGATTTCGTTGCCATGTTTTGATAGTTATCACACAACAGTGCATGTAGTGAAATATAATTACCTAAAGCAATAAGGTCGAATTTTAAATCGTTAAAATTGCCTAACTTTTAAGTTTGTGTAGTTGTGAGAGTTGTTAAATTTAAATGATCTTTAGAACATTAGACACAAGACTTTGATTTGTATGACCACCTTATATTTGATTTAGGCAACTTTTTGTTTATGTTTTGGATGGAAAGTTAAGAATTTGAATTTTTTTTTCAAACCGCAACAATTACTCACTTGACCTTGGTGGCGCGTGCCGTTCACTATGATATTATCTATAAAATTAATTATTAATTTTTGACGTAGCGTTTGTGCATTTATTTGCAATATTTGTGTGCATTTTGTACATTAGTTTTAAAACTTTTCTGCTAGTCCTAAGCCTAGTTAAGCATGAAGGAAATTCGCCAACTTAAATAATCATTATTATTGTCTTTTTATTAAAAAACAAAAAATATATTAATAAATAAACTACCTAAAATTATTTTCTATATACATAAATATATATGTATATAGAAAATAATATGTATATATAAATTACGTTTACTTCTTATGAATATTTATTATTATATATTGCACGCCTCACAACGCGAAGTTTTTGAAGTAGGTTAATGCTTTACTCTCGACACGTCAAGGTCAAGCAATTTTATATTCTTATTAAAATGCCTCTCATAACCATATTGCACTTATACGATAATATGAGTAGCCGTATATCAAGAAGACACTAATGAACCCATTCAGTGCCTTGCCCGCCCATGGGCGGCCAGATTTCAAACCTTAATAAGTATGCCAAATAACATGAAAAAATTATAAGATTTTATCTGATAACTAGTTTTATTATGATTGATTCGTTACCAAAACGGCCTGCGGATATCTAAGATTTTAGAAAAGGACAATTCTGACCTGCCATACCGCCCCCGCCCATGGGCGGGTAGTAAGCGTATTCTGAATTAACAAACCTTTTGTTAAAATTTTTATCAAAAACTATAAAATAAAATATATTTACATGTAGTGATAACAAAATATGAACGTTATTGTTTCTTGCACCTTATTATTAAAACTATAAAACCGTCGTGGGGTTCATTGTAGAAGCGTGCTCGTCGCGACCCCTGCCAGCCCTTTTCAGGGCTGCAATTCTACACAGCTGCGCACCCATGCCAACGAGGGTTAGGGCGTCCCCCCAAGGCGATGCACACCAGCTCGTCCCCGTTGGTGTGGAATGCAGCGCGCAAAGCGGCGATGGGGACCGCCACCCGTCACGCACAGCCCGACACGGCGGAAGGTGGAGGACAGAGTGCAGAGTTGGCACGTGGAATGTTAGAGGCGGCATGAGAGATAAGACGAATGAGTTGATCGAAATAATGAAAGAAAGAGAATTAGATGTCGTGTGTATGTCGGAGACCAAACGGAAGGGCAGTGGTACTGAAAAGCTCCCTGACGGGGCGTTAGCTCTATGGTCCGGAGTCCCGGAGAGCGAGAGCGCCTGCCAGGGAGTGGGGGTGATGCTGTCGTCTCGGTTGGTCGATGTTATGACTGAATATAAGGTTGTGAACTCAAGACTTCTCTGGGTTCGCTTTTAATTGAGACTGACGAAGTAATACCTTTTGGCTGTTTATGCGCCGGTAGCTTCGTCGTCCAGGGCTGAGCTGGAGGAGTTTTGGGAGAATGTAAGAGAAGTTCTAGTTTTGGTTAGAGGAAACTAAAGAATTGTTGTATGTGGTGATTTATCACGCAGAGAAACTTAGGAATGAGGATATCCGCAGTAGATCCAGAGTAACCGACATAGCCCAACGGATTAGTAAGCTGAAGTGGCAGTGGACCGGCCATATAGCTCGAAGAACCGACAACCGATGGGGAAGAAAGGTTCTCGAGTGGCAGCCTCGTACCGGTAGGCGAAGTGTAGGGCGTCCCCCCACGAGATGGAGTGACGACCTGGTAAGACATGCAGGAAGTCGATGGATGCAGGTGGCTCAGGACCGTGCTTTGTGGCATTCTTTGGGGGAGGCCTATGTTCAGCAGTGGACTTGTGAAGGGCTGTAATGATGATGATGATGATGATGTGGTGATTTGAATGAATGGGTTGGTACCGCTCGACCAGGGTACGAGTCGGTGCTTGGAAAGTTTGGCGATAAAAGGGTTAATGATGCTGGCAAGCTTATACTAGCTGTATGCAAGGAAAAGGGTCTTCTTGTGACAAACACTATGTTTAATCACAAGAAAATCCATATGTATTCTAGAGAAAGAAAGAATGAGAGAAGTATGATCGATTTGTTCCTGGTGGATGACCGACTGCGAAAACAGGCGATGGATAGATAGGAATGTCTAGAACAGGTAAATGAAATTGTATACTTGGGGAGTGCTTTTAGCCGGGATGGAAGATGTGATTTAGATGTGGACAGGCGTGTCGCTACCGGGAACGCAGTCAATGGTGCCCTGACTGCGTTAGTCAAAAGGCAAGGCGTAGTGAAGAGTGCACGCCTTGCAATACATAACGCAGTGTTGGTACCGACTTTGTTATATGGCAGCGAAACCTGGGTATGCCAGAAGAAGCATAAAAGCAAGTTGAATGCAGTGGAGATGCGATCTCTTCGTAAAATGTGCGGCGTTACCATGGCCGACCGAAAGCGAAACGAAGAGATTCGCAATATGGCAGGTTTGAAAGATGACCTTATCACAAAAATTGATAAGGGCGTGCTTCGATGGTTTGGACACGTTGAGCGAATGAGTGAAGACCGAATGGTGAAGAAAATATATAGCGCGAAAGTTAATATTAAAAGGTGTCGAGGTAGACCGAGACTAACTTTCGAAGACCATGTGAGCAAATTGCTCGAACAGGGGAGGGTAGAATACTCGAATACCTAGACGTGCATGTATGAAGAAGATAATGAATCTGAAAGAAGCGAAAGAGGTATGTAAGGATCGTGACACTTGGCGATCTGTTCTCTCTGGCTATCCCGTCAGAGATTGTGCGTGAAGGTAAGTAAGTAAGTATAAAACCGTAACCATATACAAGTTGTTACAAAAAAGCGGGTAATTCTTTTAGGGAGTGATTTTATTGCTCAAATACAACAACTTATTCTATGGGACTTACATCGAAATCTTAAAGAAAAAAAAAATACTTTTTTTGAGCAATAGAATCACTTCCTGAGAGCATTACACGCTTTTTGTAACACCTTCTAGATAAGGCAATATACTGTCGGTAACTAGGAAGCAAGATAAGAATCCAGATGATAGTCTACATAAAAGGAGCCGATCGGTATTCGTCACTTTGAAAACGGACAAAGTGCCGACACCTTTGTTTTGGAGACCGACCATATACAATTTTTCGGTATGATTTACGATTTAATTTTGGCTAATGACCTGTTTCGGATTGTGGTTTAATACAGATAAGATCATAAACTGTCGGTAAATGGGAAACAAGATAAGAATGCAAATCTGAACAAAAGGTTCTAAATCTGAAAAAAATTCTAAATTCTAAAAGTGAAGGATATGATGGTGTAAATACGAAAGTCATTAAACACTGCAAGGATGAACTATCGCCTGTAATTTCATATCTGATAAATTTATCATTCAAAGTAGGTGTTTTTCCTGAGTCATTAAAACTATCTCTGGTCAAGCCTTTATTTAAGCAAGGCGATAAGAAAAATATGAACAATTATCGTCCAATAACTATTTTGTCAGTTTTCTCCAAAATTTTTGAAAAAGCTATGCACAGTAGGCTTGGTCATTACTTTAATAAACACTTTATAAAAAAAGAACAGTATGGTTTTCAGCAAAACAAATCAACCATGATGGCATGTTTTGATTTACTAAAAAGAATCACCGATGCAATAGATGATAAGGTAAATGTAACAAGTGTATTTTTCGATATGTCAAAAGCATTTAACTTTGTTTGCCATAACACCTTATTACGTAAGCTAGAAAAGTATGGGATAAGAGGACTGACATTGCAGTGGATAAAATCATACTTATCATTAAGAAAATAGTGTGTGGAAGTTATAAGCCCTAACAAAAATAATATTTTGACAAAATTTAGATCGCGAGTGGTTCTTAAGTACACTAGAGTTCCTCAGGGAAGCGTTCTTGGGCCTTTTTTGTTTGTAATTTATGTAAATGATTTACCGGATTCAACTCCATTCCCATGCATTTTATTTGCGGCTTGACATATCTTTGATCATAAAAAATAATCGTGGAAATAAACATTATTACGAAAATGACATTAAATGCGCAATAAATGATGTCATTTCATGGTTACATGATAATAATTTAAAAGTAAATATGGCCAAAACCTTTTATGTTCAATTTTATAGTAATAGTGGAAAGAAACTAGACCTTGACATAAGGTATAATAATGACAAAGTGAAAGAAAACGAACAGAAGAAATTTCTGGGATTAAAACTAGATAGTAATTGCAATTGGATGGCTCATATTGACGAAATTTGTAATAAAATTAATAGATTTGTATATGTTTTGAATAGGTTAAGAAGAACATCGTCACGCCAAACCACACTCATTGCATATCATGGGTATGTTGCAACAATACTAAGATACGGATTGTTAATTTGGGGTAATAGCCCTTATTCATAAAGAGCTTTTGAGAGCCAAATGGTATGATTCGTGTAAGCACTTATTTAAGGATTTGAACATACTAACTTTACCAGGCATGTACATATTTTAAGCAAGTGATCATGTAAAAAAAATTTACATATGTACAAAAAAGCATCTGAGGTATATTTACGTAACACACGAAAATCTAGTAGACTAGTTTTAGAACGTATACCTAAAACTGCCTTTTATCATAATGGCTGTTACGCGATGAGTGTAAAGATTTACAATAAACTTCCGGTAAGCATTAAAGAAGAGAAAGAAACTGGTAAATTTAAAACCAAACTCAAAAGCTGGCTATTATTAAAATGTGTTTATGATGTAAAACAATTTTTAAATGAATAAAATCTTGTTGCCTAAATTTCACTTTACTATATTATTTTAGACTTTATTTTTGTATAATAATTTGTATACCCTTTTGACATTTTAATTTTTAATATTTATAATGATTGATATGATGATTGTAATTTTAATTTGATTTAATTTAATTGAATAATACATAATTAACTTCTTTGCTTGAAATTATTATTGTAATTTAAATTTTTTTAATTTATATTTATTTGGTTTTATTTAATCTATGTACATAATGAATTATTTTTATTAAAATAATAATTTTCGCATGCCAGATGTGGTAAATATGTGGAATATGTACAATATGCAATTATGTGTCACCTCTGATGTACCATGTTTAAGCGAATAAATGATATTATTATTATTATAAGGTTCTGGTCCGTAATAGTCACTTTGAAAACAAAGGAAGTGCCGATACCTTTTGTTATGGACACCAATAATTTTACAACTTACATGATTTAACGTAAGTAGCATGTTATAGAAAAAAATAGTCTACGGAAAAAAGCTTTCACTCGCATGTGACGTTCGTGGTTTTCAGAACTTGAGTTTTGCTGAGCGTTTTGGAAGTTCGTTTGCTGTTTGACTTAGTGCATCGAGTTGGGACTATCTCCTCCTACCTCTAGCTTGCTACATATTTATTTATCTATGACCTCCTCTGCCTAATTCCTACCTGTGAACGAAATATTCGAATTAATGCAAAAGAGGTAAGACATGGGAAAAAAATTAAACATACAAAAAGGTTGACTACGCATGAATTGAAAAAAAAGTCCTAAAATGTCTGCTTTTATATTTCATTTTAGACTTCCTTGTACTAAGCTCATGCTTAAATCTATCTTATACGCAGATTAAGATACATTTACTTCGTCGTAAATTAGACATTAAAAATATCTCACGTCGAAATCTAAGGCCTCATGCCGAAACCGCCGATGGGCGGGCCAAGATACTTTATCGAGATGCCGGGCCCGCCGATGGACGGGCTAAATAACAGTATAAGGCGGCATGGGGGTAATGTTGTTATTTATTAGGAAGGCAGTGAATGGGTTAATCCATCTTATATCTTCTAAGAAATCATCTTATATTGCTACTTTGAATACAAACGGTTTTCAAAAAAAATTGTGTTAAAAATTTCAGTGTACAGACTTCTGGTATACTGATTTTGTATGTGGTCACGATAAATCCCGAAAAAATTGACGTATAGAGACCGGTTTTTTTATTAGCTTCAGAATTACATCAATTGGTTCCCTATTTCATATCAATAGCCCAGTACGCGTAGTTTGTTAATAAAATGATTTTTTTATTTTTATATAAACGTACCATCTATCTAATAACTTCCATTTGATTTTATTTAGCCGTTGATAGACAAAGGAAAAATTTACCATAAGCGCCCTCCTCAAATCATTAACGCACGAGACTCGGTGCCGTGAGGTTGTGCTTATTTGTATTTGTTTACGGAGGACGGTGCGTCAAAATGAGCATCAGTTGGACGAACGAGCAAGAACTCATGTTGATCGAGTGTTATCATGCCGAACCTATTTCATGGGATGCTAAACACAAAAATAAAATGAAAATACATGACGCATGGATGCTAATAAAGGAAAAATCATGAATATTGACGTGACTGATTTAAAAAAAAAAGAATATCTAATGTCCAGTTATATCTAATGTATAGTTATAGGAAAAAGGGTGAAGGATTCTGTAAAGAAGTCTGGAGCAAGCAGTGACGAAATTTACAAGCTCATTTGGTTTGCCTTTGACGCGATCGATGCTTTTATAAGAGGAAGCGATAATTGTAAAAAAACTACAAATACAGTTAGTATGTTTTGTTTGCAATTTATTATTGATGTCAACATGTAAAGATTAAGAGGAAACATTGCGGGCGAGAATTGAAAAATAGGTATTTGTAAAATGTATCGCTGTAGCGCAGTGTCCGAAAACCCCGCGCAGAGCGCAAAAGAGACGACTGCAGCTTGGACCGAAAATACCAATTAACAGTACACAAAATCAATGTTTCGTAGTCCTCTGATTACTTCTCCTAAACTTGACCGATTTAACTACTTTTTTCATTAAAAATTAAAGTTTTCTGGATGTTTGAACACAAGCCAAAAATGTGGCCTATTTTTTAGGTTTTTGAAGGTTCATTTCTCTTTTAATAATTAATTTATGAAAATAAAGAAAACATAGGGACATGCCAATAGTGGTAATAGATATTTTAGAAAAAAATATTGTTCTACTCGCATTATCCACGTAAGAAACAGGGGACTACGTTTGTATGGAAAAACGGCCGTGGTGTTTCCTTTTAAGGCAGGTTTTGTTGTTGGCTTAGTGCAAAAAAATAATTTGTGAATTCTTCTCTTATTTCCCTTGTTTATCTTTTATATACACGTAACTGTAGTGAGGCAAAGCGCTAAGTGTCACGGCGATAGCTGTGCATATTTCGGCGTCCATTCTTTACGAGCGCGCGAACTAAACTGTGAACGATAGCGAATGTGGAGGGACATGTTTTTTGCGACGATTTTGCGGCAAAATTACGGCGTGAATCACACAGGAGTCTGGAGCCCGCCATACAGCTTAGATTTTATACTTTGTGTAATCGATTTTGGTAATTTTTTTTTTTTCATCAAAATTAAATGAGACGCTCATGAGGCATGCACTTTTGGATTTTCTAAATATTTATTTTTGATTACTAACTATGACCTTTTTTGTATTTACTTCATGACATGGCTCTTTCATGAAAGGGTCCTTTTCAATGTCAAAACGTGTGTAACATTTTATGGCCTTGACTTATATTTTGACATTGTTGTGTTTTAGTTTACATTGAAGATTATCTTTGAATATAGCTTGAGGGTCAGTTCACACAGAGACTCGACGCGACGATGTTTGAAGAGGTCAGTGGTTTGGCAGCGCGCAGTGCGGCGTCGCGAGGCGCATCGTGCAGTCGGCGCAGCGCACTGCTCGTGCGCGCCGCGCCTACCGACAAGGCTCCGCTGGCTCATGAAGCGACATTTCGTGGCGCAGCGCGGCCTCACTTGCAATTATTTTCCAATTATCTCAATAAAATGTGTATCTTTTTTTTCAATAGTTATGTGTGATTCATAGGTTACAAAATGGTCTTATTTAAATACAAAATACAAATACAAATAAAGTTCAGTATGTGATCAACCTCATGGGAATACAAATGTCAAATATCATTAGTAGTTCATTGATTACATTATTCATCTTAAATAATATTAGTTCCAATTCAATGTGGATTAGATTATTCATATTACATTAGATTATTCATAAATTATTAAATCAAAATCATTAGTCTTTGGGTTTATTATGTGTTATGTAATACAGTCAACTGGACATTAACTCTGACATTCGACAAAAAATTCATTAGTAGAATAAAATGAATGTTTAATTAGAAAGTGGAACAATTTATCTTTGAAAATCTGTACACCGTTACACTCTTTGATGTTATTCGGGATCTTATTGTATATCTTTGGAGCCATAACAAACACACTTTTCCCATACAAGGTAGTTTTATATTTTCTACCAAGGTGCTAAATCTCGAAATCTCCAGTTTAAATAGTAATGGATATTGCCTGAGTGATAGTACGGTTAGTAATTTTAATTTAATGAAATAATCCTTACAGCTATCAGTTCTTTTTAAACCACACATAGCACGGATACACCTTTTTTGACATTTTGTAGTGTGCTTATATATATGTAGGATAGAATAAGAGAGAGTTAGTATTAAACCTACAGTCTAGACTATTGGACGTTTTATTTATTCCCCGAACCACCCAACACTACATAGCGACCCAGCCAGTTCATCGGCGGTCTGCCTGGGTTCGCGGGCCGCGTTCCAAAATATGTGGAATCCAAATTAAATACGAAAATGAATAATAAATAATATTGGACTTATATAAAAAAAAATGTCGTTCTGAACTCAAGAAAGACCAAGTATTCATTACGCAAGACACTTCAGGACGCTCAAATTCTGCACATGTAGAAGAAATTAAAAGCCACCTCTGATTATAATATGCACAGTTTTGAGCTTGGCTCTTCTCTATGGTGTATACAAAATATACAAAAGTTGCCATACAAGCTGGATGCGGAATGAGATGGTAATGCACAATTTGCGTCGTTCTTTTGTGCGGTCACCGGACCCAAGACCTCGTGTACCCCATGTATGCTGTGAGTGCCGCCACGAGGACCGCCGTGAGACAACGAATGCGTCAAGTTGAAAATATGAGATTTAAATTGAAAAATATGTTATAGTTTAAGTTTAAGAAAATAATAAAAATGGCCTTATATGTATACACCTTAAAATATTTTGACAACGATATTTTTTTTAACTGTACTTCCATGTCTAGTGAATTAATAATAATATATGAAAAATTTAAAAATATTAAAAATAATTTAGTTAAGTTATGATAAGCGAACTAAAAGCATTTTGCAACAAAAACTTAAGGAATCAGTACAATTACGTAAAAAATTTGATGATTGTTTGATAATTTTAAATAAAGAGATAGAAAGTAAACAAATTAAAAATAAGGCATTAATTGAAATACAATCATATTGCGATTTAATTAAGGGTTTATATGGACAAATAGAAAACTTTTGTAGTAAGGATTACAGCTCTCAATCAACTTCCAAGGGCACTATTCAAAGCGAAATATTCACCATGGAAAGTTTCGACTTTAAAACTGCTGGTCACTCCTGCCAGTGATGACGGGCGAGGAATCGGTCACCAAAACCTTGATGGACTCGATAGAGTTATATAGCTCTTCGCTTAAAGAAGAAGGTAAGGCTATGTTAATAAAATTTGTGTTAAAGACTCGTTTGAATGAAGGCGCTAAGCTACGCCTATTACATTCCTATGACTCATGCGAGGCGCTTGTAAGTGATATGCGGAACCACCTTTTAACAAAGAAATCTTGCACTTCCATTCATAACGAACTAATGCAAATAAGACAAAATAGTAGTTCCCTAGATAATTATGGCAATAAAATCGAACAATTATTCGTAGATTTGACGATTTCCCAAGCCGATGATGATCCTATAAATGAAAAGATCGGTATTAAAAGTTTCACAAATGGCTTGCGAAATCGACAACTCAGTATTATTTTATCAGCACGTAATTATAGTACGTTAAAAGAAACAATTAGAGCTGCAAAGGATGAGGAGGCGTCTAGTGTTCGACCTAGCGAGTACACCGAACCATCGATTTATTTCGGGAATCGAGGTGGTTCAGGAACGCGTAAAAATTTACGTGGTAGGTATACATCCAATAATGTACCACGGCAAACATACCCTTTGCATACCCAAGCAAAAAATAACGTGAACTGGAGGAAACCGGTACCCCAAAAATTTTCGCGTGGAAATCAACAACACCGCGGGAAAAAAGTTAATTATGGTGAGTACTCATACCAGAATCGCGGATCTTTTCGTGGTCAAAATGCCCAGAGAGTTCATTTTATAACACCAGAATATCGCGTATCGCAAAGTTCTCAAAATATTGAAATTAACCCTAATAACGATAATAATGAAAATAACCTAGAATTTTTTCGAGACCAATAGTATATTTAGTTGCGAATATAGTAATTGTGTTGAGTTAGCAATAGATGGTATCAAATGTAGATGGCTCGTAGATACCGGCGCTTCCTTATGTGTGATTAAATATGACACGCTTAGTAAACTAAACATTTCATTACAAAAGAAACCGATTACAATAAACGGAATTGGAGGCAAATAAATAAAATATAAGTTTCATGTTATAAAGCAGTTGCCATGTGAAACTTCTGGAATTTTAGGTATAGATTTTTTACGTAAGTTTAATTGTAGCATAAATTTTGAATTGAATAATATTACACTGCATAATATGAATGAATTAGTAACTTTACCATTGCATATGGGTATTTTGGGAAATAATAATTATTTGAGTATACCTCCGAGATGCGAGAATTTATTTTATATCAATGCGAGTATGAAAGAAGATTGTGTTGTCTTTCCGAAAGAGTTATGCGAGGGAGTTTTTCTGTCTGGTGGAATTGTCAAAACGAATAACGGGAAAATACCAATAAAAATATTAAATACACGAGAGGATCAGGTCAATCTTAGTTATTTTAGGCCTGAAACCGATAGTTTACATAATTATTCAATTTGTAAGTTTGATAAAAGTCTCATTAATCCCGAACGCGTTCATAAAATGTTAAATTTACTAAATTTGGATCATTTAAATAAAGAGGAAAAATCTTCTATTATACATATTTGTGCAAAATTTTCCGACGTATTTTTATTGACAGGAGATCAATTTACAACTTGTAACTTGTATGAACATAATATTCAGTTAAACCTAATATTGACCCAGTATATGTAAAACAGTATCGATTACCCTATTCTCAGAGGAACGAAATAGAAACACAAGTCAAAAATATGTTACAAGATGGAATTATTAAACCAGCTTGTAGTGAGTGGTCAAGTCCTGTACTTCTTGTACCCAAAAAGCCAGAAAATGGCGAGGACAGGAGCTGGCGCTTGCTTATCGATTTTCGAAAATTAAACAACTGTATTCTAGATGACAAATTTCCGTTACCCAATATTACAGACATATTAGATTCTTTATCAGGAGCAATGTATTTTACCCACCTTGATCTCAATCAAGCTTTTTACCAATTAAGCCTTAATCCATCTAGTAGAAGGTGTACGGCTTTCACTACACCCTCTGGTCAATATCAGATGACCAGAATGCCAATGGGCTTAAAGACAAGCGCAAGTTCCTTTTCTCGTGCTATTACAATATCCATGGCTGCTTTAAATTACGAAAAAGCGCTCACTTATTTAGACGACCTCATTTGTTTTGGCAGAAACTTAGATAATCATAATAAAAATATTATCGCGCTTAAGAAAAGTAAACTTAAAGTTAATCCCGAAAAAATGTGTTTTTCTAAAAAAAGAACTTCTTTATCTTGGCCACATAGTTTCTTCCGAAGGTATTAAGCCTGACCCAAAAAAGATATCAGTATTACAAAATTACCCAATTCCTCAAAATACCAACGGTGTAAAAAGACTAGTAGCGTTTGCGAATTACTATTGAAGATTTATACCAAAATTTTCTGAAATTTCATTGGAATAAAAACTGTAAACTATCTTTTTCAACGCTTAAAAATGCTTTAACGACTCCTCCCATACTTCAGTATCCAAATTTTGACCAAAATTTTATTTTAAAAACTGACGCGTCTGGTTTTACTATAGGCTCCGTTTTATGTAATCATGACGGACGACCGGTTGCATATATGCTAGCCGCACTTTAAACAAAGCCGAGAAAAACTATCCTACTATCGAAAAGGAATTATTATCGATAGTACGGGCAGTAAAATACTTTCGACCTTATTTATATGGACGCGAATTCATTATTGAAACGGATCATGAGCCTCTCGTATATTTATTCAACATGACAAATCCGTCAAGTAGACTTAGTAAGTAGAAGTATAGGTTATTGCTTGAGGAGTATAAATTTGTTATCAAGTATGTAAGGGGAGCTGACAATGCAGCTGCAGATGCTTTGTCACGCATCCAAATTTGAAAGAAATGAATGAAAAGGTCATATCTGTTCTAACAAGAGCGCAAAGAAAGCTAATAAAAAAAGAAATTGCGCAAGATAAGCGTGACAACCCTACGGAGGATACGCTTACCACCAACGATTGGACTGATCACCCAAAAGTCGTGGGAACACTTAAACAACCGAAGGATTGCACTGAATTATTATTTGTAGACGAAAAGGAATGGAAAAAGATAGACAGAATGAAAGAAAAGTTCTATTCTAACTCCTAAGTTATTTTGTTTTATCTCAGCAAAGTCAACAATTTATATAAATCCTTCTTTCCGATCATATTGTACACGAAATGCCTTTGTGAGGGAGTTGGATTGCTTTTGTAATAAGCGAAAGATAGATCGTCTGTATATTATACAAAATAATAATAACAATATATTAATTAAGGAGTTAACTCGTATTATAAATGAGACACCAAATAGGTCCGGACCGCGAATATTAATTTTAAATGGTGTCCATAAAGTCGACCATCATGAGACAAAACGTATAATATTAAACGACTATCATTCATTGCCAACTAGCGGTCACGCCGGTATAAGGCGAATGATAAACAATATAAAGAAAAGATTATTTTGGCCCGGGTTAGAGAAGGATGTGACTAATTATGTAAACCAATGTGACAAGTGTTTGCGATATAAGCACTTAAATAAGCATATAAAAGAACCAATGCGACCAATTATAACCGATTTAATAGGGCCCTTATGTAAAGATAGGGATAGTAATGTTTATATACTCACACTACAGTGTGATTTAAGTAAGTATGTTGAAGCCTATCTGCTTAAACATAAGGATACTATTTCAGTGCCATCGTCTTTTATCAATAATTTTAATTTGAGGTATGGTATTCCTCGACAAATAATATCTGACCAAGGGACCGAATTTGTTTCAACCGTCATGAAAGATGTGTGCCGTATTCTCAAAATGCAACAGGTAACGTCAACAGCATATCATCACCAATCTATAGGTTCCTTAGAAAACAGCCACAAAAATCTGATGTCATTTCTCAGAATTCAAACAGGTAATGAACCACATAACTGGAGCACTTGGTTACCGTATTGGTGTTTTGGTTATAATAACACTGTACACACGGAAACCAAGTATACTCCATATGAGCTTGTTTTTGGGAAGCTTTGCCGTTTGCCAACTAATTTAACTTTAGATATAGACCCCTTATATAACCCATATGATTATCCACAACAACTTAGATATAGACTTCAAAAATCGCAATATGATGCAAGAAATAATTTAATTTTAAGCAAACAAAGTAGGAAAACAAAGTATGATTACTATACCAATCCATCATCATCATCATCATTACAGCCCTTCACAAGTCCACTGCTGAACATAGGCCTCCCCCAAAGAATGCCACAAAGCACGGTCCTGAGCCACCTGCATCCATCGACTTCCTGCATGTCTTACCAGGTCGTCACTCCATCTCGTGGGGGGACGCCCTACACTTCGCCTACCGGTACGAGGCTGCCACTCGAGAACCTTTCTTCCCCATCGGTTGTCGGTTCTTCGAGCTATATGGCCGGCCCATTGCCACTTCAGCTTACTAATCCGTTGGGCTATGTCGGTTACTCTGGTTCTACTGCGGATATCCTCATTCCTAAGTTTATCACGCAGAGAAACTCCGAGCATAGCCCTCTCCATAGCTCGCTGAGCGACCTTGAGCTTCCTCATCCGGCCAGCAGTGAAGGACCACGTCTCAGTTCCGTATGTCATCACTGGCAACACGCACTGGGTGTACAGTCTCGTTTTCAAGGTTTGAGGTATACCTGACGAGAAGATGTGCCGTAATTTCCCGAACGCTGCCCAACCGAGTTGAATCCGTCGATTGACCTCTCGGTCGAAGTTGGATTTACCTAGTCGGACTATTTGTCCCAGGTAAACATACTCGTCAACAACTTCGAGCTTAGGGTTCCCAACAACTACCGGCATAGGTGTGACATGGACATTAAACATGATCTTAGTTTTGTCCATGTTCATCTTAAGACCTATCCGTTGGGAAACACTATTGAGGTCATTGAGCATAGTGCTTAGGTCCTCCAGCGATTCTGCCATAAGGACTATATCGTCGGCAAATCGAAGGTGAGTGATGTACTCGCTATTGATGTTGATACCGTATCCTTTCCAGTCCAGAAGCTTGAAAACGTCTTCCAATGCAGCGGTGAAGTGTTTCGGGGATATGACGTCAGCCTGTCTTACACCTCTCTGCAATTGGATAGGTTTCGTACTCTGGTTCTGTACTCGGATAGCCATCGTAGCCCTACTTTACAAGCACTTCAACACTTCGATATACCGACAGTCAACTTGGCACCGCTGAAGGGACTGCAGCACCGCCCAAATTTCGACGGAATCAAAGGCTTTCTCATAGTCCACATACGCCAGACATAGTGGTAAATTGTACTCTTCGGATTTCTGTACAATTTGCCGAAAATTTAACGAAACCGGCTTGTTCGGGAGGCTGGAAGTCGTCAAGACTGCGCGCAAGACGATTCGTAATGACTCTCGAAAACAGCACGTAGACGCGGCTCAGAAGGGAAATCGGTCTGTAGTTCTTCAAGAGAGCGTTGTCACCTTTCTTGAAGAACAAGACCACCGCACTTCTGCTCCACGCCTCCGGTGTAATGCCACCATGGAGGACGGAATTAAAGAGCTTCTGAAGGACTTCAAATACCGGTTTTCCACCCGCTTTCAGAAGCTCCGCTGTAATTCCGTCCTCGCCTGGGGCCTTACCGTTTTTAAGGTGCTGGAGAGCCATTCTAATCTCGCTCAGACTGACGTCCGGGATATCTTCGGAATAGTGTCGGATGAGACTCGCTCTTGGATCGTTACTCACACTTGCGTGTGGCTCCAACGATGACGTGTACAACTGCCCATAGAACCTCTCAATCTCACTCAAAATCTCAGATGTACCGGAAACGATGCTGCCACATTCTGTCTTCAGCTTTGACAGTTGGCTCTTTCTGGCAGACAAATCTCTGGCAAAGACTTTGGAGCCTTGGTTCCGCTCGATCGCTTCTTCAATACGAGCTGTATTGAAGTTGCGTAAGTCCCGCCGCATGCATTTGGAGATCTGTCTGTTCAGATGCCTGTATGCTGTCACGTCTGATGAAGAATGTAGCTTCATCTCCCGTCTAACAGCCATGAGATTAAGAGTGTGATCGGAGAGTTTTTGTGTTCTTCTGCGGCGGGTCTTGCAGAACTTAGCTCCGACCGCATGGACAGTTTCCACGAGCTTGTCATTCATATCGTCCAATTTATACCAATCCAATTAAATATAATGTGGGTGATATGATACTCCTTAAGAATGAACAATGTGTAAACAAATTTGATCCTCTTTATATAGGACCATTTAAGGTTATGGAAGATTGTGAACCAAATGTAACAATAGATTACAAAGGTATAAACATAAGTCAATACATAAAAATCGCACTAGACCATATACATAAAACAATAAAATTGTTATTATTACTATAAATACAAATAAAATTATTTAAAAATTACTGTGTTTACGATTTTTTTTATTATGATATAAGTATGTTATAGTATAAGAATTTTAATATTTTAAAATAATGTACACCTTTTTTTTATTTTATTTTTTTATAAACCAAGTTATGTTACATTTAAAAATATATATTTTTGTGAATGTTTTTTTTTTCTTTTTGCCGATGGGCGTGTAGTGTGTGGTTATATATATGTAGGATAGAATAAGAGAGAGTTAGTATTAAACCTACAATCTAGACTATTGGACGTTTTATTTATTCCCCGAACCACCCAACACTACAATTTAAACACTTTATCCCAGTTAGTGGTGTTTCCCAAAAAGATTATTACATATACCTGCCTACTGTGCCTGGACACAACATAACCATGATAAGCCACAAGTAATGTAGGGAATTGTGACTTTTTTTGCTACGATATATAGATTATAAGATGACTGTGACACTTTTTTGCATACAAATTCTATAAGGCTTTGCCATTTCAGATTTTCATCAATGTAAATGTCAAGAAACTTTGTTGTTATTTAGACTTGTATTAAAATTATGATTAGTTTTACTAAACAGTCATATTTTGTGTACTAAATAAAGTTATATTTTGTTGCCACTATCTAAAAAAGTGCGCACCGCGTCGCGTCGCCTCATGTCTCGGTGTGAACTGACCCTAAGTTCAACGTATCATGGAGAATTTTACATAAACAAATTGCACAAAAACGAACATCCAGACCTAGAATAATTATTTATATATCATACGAACACTTGTTTCAAATAAGTACAAGATTCAAGGTCAGAGCTAACACTTAACCAAACTATTAGCACAGCATCGTAGATAATTCTCTCAGACTATTATAATAATTATTGCATTAAGGCGCAGGTTGAGCAAAATGTCGCGCTAGTCGTTATTTGTGCTGTTTTTAGGAGCTATCTACTTTTTATTTAAAAGATATATCAACAAATAAAAAACACATTATATTTCTACATAATCTTGATTCCATAAAAGCTATATTAAATGTTTTTTTAAAGGAATAAATATTAATATAATCTCCTTACAACGAAACCACATAAATGTAAAATTATTATTGATAACATGCATCTCCTCGTAAAGTAAGTATTATTTTATTTTGCGATTTACACCAATGGATAGGCAATTTATTAATGAACATTTATATAGTAAAATTTTTTTCAAAAGACCAAAATTTGATTTTATTAAGAAATTATTTTAAAATCTGGGCGTATTCACTGCTCACGGGCTTGCTGGAGTCAGTGAGCCCTGAGCTCTTCGACGTGGAACCCGTGTCGTTAGAGCGTCTGCCAGCGCCGTGTGCGCTCACGTCATCTTATCAGTCGATAATATTATAATATTATTACTTATTAGGTTATTTATAGGTAGTATTATTTGTTTGTTTTGGGTATAATTTTTCGTATTAGTTTTAAAATTTCGACAAATATTATAATTTACACTATAAAAGGCTAATTCAATATTATCACCCAACCACAATATCATGTATAGTATTATTATGTATAGTACTGCCTCGTTGGTCTAGTGGTTGTAGTAGTGCGACTGCAGATCATGAGGTCCCGGGTTCGAATCCTGGGTCGGGCCAAAAAGTCAGTTATGAGTTTTTCATTTATGTTTTAAGTTATAATTAGTATTACTAAGTTATAGTTTTTTGCTAAAATATAGTATATTATTTATAGCTTGTTTTTTCTTCTTTTTCAAAAAATAATTGCGTAAATAAGATGTTCTATACTTATAATTCGGTAAAAAGTATCTAAGTAGGTACTAATATACCTACTTTTTACTATTAACTAAAAAAATTTAAAACTAAATTAACTAAAAACACTAAACTGACCATTTATTTTTTAACTCAAAACAGGACATGGGTTTATTTATACTCTAAAAACTATAACTTTATACAATTAGTGATCACTGTAAAATTATATTCGGTATAGACGATAATTATTAAATGCAACATATTTTTTTTAATTATTAATTACATTTGTCAGTGGATTAAATTTGCTTTAATAAAGTTGGTGATGATTTTAAATAAAAATAAAATTCTGCTCAAGTTTTTTTATTGTTATCTTTGTTAACAACATCGCCTTTAGAACTCTGGAACCGTAAGTGTTTCTTTCAGACGTCCACAATTTATTCAAAATAAAAAATACTCTTTCTACCGGAGCATTCGTGCCAAGTAGACATAAAATATATTCGATTAAAAAAATTATGTTGAAGAATGTTGACTTTGAATACTTCCATCCAACGAGTTACGGGACAATTTTGTGTCCCGGAGCTTTGTTTGGGGACAATGGGACAGGTGACCGAGAAAAGGGACAGTCCCGTTCAAAACGGGACGTATGGTCACTTTAGCTATAACCCGGCGACGGCTCCGTGACGTAGTAGCTTAGCAATCAGTTGTTGCGCTGGGGGCCGCGGGTTCGAATCTCGCACGGAACAAATATTTGTATGGCCTACAAATAATTGTTCCGGGTCTGGATGTTTGCCCTTGTGCAATTTATGTTTGTAAACTGCCTCCACGACACAGGAGAAAATCCTAGTGTGGGGGTAACGTTTTTTTACAATTGAAATTGAAAGATTGAACCCTTATACTTCTTGTTGATTTTTGTATTAGTAGGTAGGTATATTACTTTTCAATACGTGACACGTAAAAATTAACAATAATCAAAAACACATCTACGAAACATCCTATTTATTTATTTATTCTTTATTGCACCAAATATTTGTACAAAAGGCGAGCTATCTATTTATTTACCTATAGTGAATAGGTATCTTTTAAACTCACAATTTTCAATGCTTCATTTTTAATATATAATTAATTATAAAATTTCATAATTAGATAATATATGAAAATACATAATTCTAATATAATGCAACTAATATACCGAATAAAAAAATTAAAATACATTTATCGTTGTACGCTGTGTGTATTTCCATAAATTAGTTCATTGATGTTGAAAAAATAATACTACGTTCGTACCTACAATAGGTGGTGGCGTCGTACATATTTCAAATAAGCAATATATTGAAGCGAGCGGCGTCGGCAAAATGCTCAAGGTCGTTCGCATGGAGTAGCCCCTTAAGTTAAAGTTACAGCCTAAATATTATTATGTCCCGATGCCGGGCACAGGCTTACTCTCTGTTCTGAGAAGGTTTTGGGGCAAGGAAATGTCCGTCGCGTTGCAACAATGTTGGCGAACTTCACATATCTTAATTTTTTTTTCTCAGGTATAAACCTGCATGCCACTCGCGATGTTTTCCATTACCCCGAGCACGGGGTAAATTGCAATTAACAATTTCATTGTTGCCGGCGGAAATCGAACCCGGGTTGCTCGCATACTGTGAAATTTACAGTGAGTGCTTAGCCCCTGAGCTACCACGGCTCTTCTGTATTGCATTTTTTTTATAGAATTAGAGTGACAAGCGAGCACACAGTCCACCTGATGGTAAGTGGTTGCTATGACCCATAGACATCTACATTTATCCTCAATAAAAAAGAATCAAAATGCAGATGCGTCGTCACCCGTGAGGACTAAGATGGAATGGAATGCCTCTTTTCCAGTAAAATGGGTCTCCGGTTCTCTACACTCACCATACAAACACAGCAGTGTCAAGCTGCCATTTTACGCTGGTATTCTGTGAGAGAGTGGTCCTTCCCCAGGCGAGCCGAGCCATTCATGCTACAACTATACTATTAATATAGCTGCAGCATGGCTCTACCACGTAACGCATATGGCTTAGATAATAAATATTTGCAATTAGATATAGTTTTATTATGCCATTACACAAATACAGATTTTTTTAAGGAAAATCGAGCACCAAGCATCTAATTCAGAACGGCCATGTCTGCCACATGGCCGTTCAGAACGGCCATGTGGCAGCATAAAAAGATTCAAACAAATCTAGAAAAAATAGGCTTTAGACAGTTACTATACAAATACCAGAAGAGTTATGGCCTCCCATAGATAACAGTACAATCATCTCGTATATACCACTCACGACAGGGAGCAGGAGCAGTGCCAAAACTGAGAGACTTCTGCAACTGTGATCTGCACAGCCTACAATTGCATCCAATTCCAGCAGTGAGCTATTAGGGGCTGATGTGGAAAAAGACAAATCAATTCCAAGCAAATAATAATATTAATAAAATTATATATATTGAGAATTTTCGGCTTATCATTGATTGCAGCTTACTTAAATTAAGTATTAATTCTCTTTATATCTGTCTCTTGCTATTGCCATTTAGTGAAAAGAGAGAGCAACTTTAAATCGTAAAATGAGTAAGACTGTTTACCTATATATTTATTATTTTAGTACATATTTTGTAAATATAAAGGAGCTCTATACTCACCACTATGTCGAGAACATTCTCAGCCATAGCATAGGTGTGTACCGGGTCCTCATTGTCACCTTCTTCGCTTGTGTAATTCGAAGGAAACCTGAAGCAAATAAAAAAAAAATTGTACAGAAAAATTTCAAAAAAAATTCAAGACTTGTATATTTTAGCCAACTGTAGTAGAGTATATTTTTGGTAGTAAGTAGGATAGTTTTGGCTGGTGTACCTATTTTTGTATGTCCACAAACAGTCCAAACAGTCAATTTATCATAATTAGGTGGACAAAACAAACTATAAAATATTGTAGTGACGAATTGCTTAAAACTTACCATTACAGATTTCCTCCATAGATTGCGTCATAGGGGGGATATATGCCATAGTTGCCACGCTTGGCAAGCGGGTTGGCAAACGCAGTTTTTTATTTATTTATAGTCATTATCAGGAAGACGCTGCTGTCTATCTCCTGATTTGTTTCCCAATGTCGCTTCTTACGACACCAATGGGATGGATATGGGATAGTGAATATACTTACAACGCCACTGCATGGTAAGTTACTTGCATCCTAAAAAATAATAATAAGCGAATGTATCAAATGTGGTATCTACATCAAAGGTGGATAATATAAACCAAAATAGTAATTATTGATGGAACAATTTGTTTGTCAATAAAAAAATTAAAATATCTATGTCCTTCATGCGAATGCTTCATGCTTAGGCTTTATGTTTAAGCAGCTTACTGTTTACGGCCTAGTTTCAAAGCATGCATCAGCAACATTCGGGGTACACAAGCAAATCCAAAACGTAGTTACCAGCCGGTGTGTCCTTGGTACTGTCCCCGCCACCAGCCGTCGTTGCTTTTCTCGAGGATGAGGATACGCGTGCCCTTGGTGAGCGACAGCTCGTCGGGCTGCTGCGCCTGGTAGTTGTACTTGACCACGGCCGTGCCCAGCGCCTCGCCGGGATCCACGCGCCGCGCCCCACTGCCCGCACCCCCACCACCCCCTGGAGACTCCGGACCCCCACCCCGCACCGGCGAACTGTTCGATGGGAGCGTCTTCGACCCGGAACCCTTTTTCACCTTCTTTTTTATGCTGGAACAGCGCACGGGACGCGGATTTGGTAGTCTAATTTTGTGCACATAGGGTCAAACACTCAATTTTTTATGTGAGTAGCAAAGTATTTGGAAAATAGCGATGAAAATCTATAGGCAGGATTAAAACACGTTGTATTGAACTTATATATTATACCAGCTGTTCGCGACTTCGCCCGCGTGGAACTTATTACGATTGGATTTTACGGGTTTAAATTTTTTTTGCGCGAACCCCTAATTATTTATCTAAAATAAAAGTAGCCTAAGTTACTGCTTATAAAATTAGCTATCTGCGAGTGAAAGTCCCGTCAAAATCGGTCTAGCCGTTTCGGAGATTAGCCGGAACAAACAGACAGGCAAAAATTTTGTAAATTGTGTTTTTGTTATAAGTACCGTATATACTTTCATATGCATTTAGTAAAAATATTGTTATTTTGCCATTACAAACAGACACTTCAATTTTATTTACTTGTATATATAGAATAGATTTGTCGCAGCCAACTTAATCAGCCGTTCAATTAACAGCCTAGGCTTTTTATGTTTAACTAGTGGCCTGACTGATATTCGTTTCAGCCAAAATACAACATTCCGCCGTCTAATACATTTCATGCCTATGCAATATGTGCTATATTATATAGATATGGAGCTGGAGTGGCCCACTGACGCTGATATTACAAGATAGGTGCAATGTTGTATTAGACGCATCGGCTGAATATCATTCAGAGCACTAGTTGAATGGCGCCTTTTAGTAAAACGGCTGTTAACTGAACGACTAATTAAGCTAGTTGGCTGCGATATACAACATGTAACAAAAACCCTGTGGTTTCCATTATGTGCGTTATCAGCGCCAGTATTCAAATGTTAACTTTACTTCAGTCAATTTTATTATGATCGAGTTTTGATCATAAAAAAATTTAAATTAATTTAAATAATTTTTTTATATAATAAGCCTGGGTTATCTCCTCCCCCAACCAATGCAGAGGTAATAAAACCACATACAATTTGCAATTAAAATTTTATTTAAATTTAATTGTTTTTAGTCAAGTTTTCTAAAGTAATTTCTACACCTTTGAATACTGATTTCTGATAACGCACTTAACAGGAACCACAGGGTTTTTGTTACATGTTGTGTATAGAGACGAACATCTATAGGCGGGATTAAACATTTTGTAGTTTAACTTTTATGTATATTCCCTTTTTTATCTACCTTATATATTAGCATCAATAAATTTGTTAATAGCAATTTTAAGTGACAAAACTAAATGTCTGAGAAATTAAATATATATAGAGGAATTAGAGACAAGCTGCAGCTATATTAATAGTATAGTTGTAGTATGAATGGGTCGGCTCGACCGGGGAAGGATCACGCTCTCACAGAATACTAGCGTAAAATAGAAGCTTAACGCTGCTGTGTTTTGTATGGTGAGTGTAGAGAACCGGAGACCCTTTTAACTGGACAAGAGGCATTCCATCTTAGTCCTCACGGGTGACAACGCATCTGCATTTTGATTCTTTATAGAGGATAGATGTGGATGTCTATGGGTCACAGCAACCACTTACCAACAGGTGGACTGTATGCTCGTTTGTCACCCTATCTTATAAAAAAAATCCAACAAAACGCATTGTAGCAGCGCGGCAAAAATCTCTCCTGCTCCGAAACCATCTCAAAATAATAGGAGATTATGTCCAGCTGTAACTACTACGTAGCTACGTAAAATGTTACTTTACTTTTTTACATATAATATGTTAACAACTGTATTAAAATGTTTGGATGGTCTTAAATGATGTCAAAAGGTAGTACATTTTTACGAGTCGAGGTGATTTGATTTCTAAGAAAGTCTAAAATCATTATAGTGTGGAAAACAATTGAAATAATGCAACAAGAACAGCAACTTTGGCAAATATCCCTCCTAAATCTGTGTATGCGAGAGGCCTATGTTCAAAAATAGACATTTCATAGGCTGTAATTAATGATAAATGAATGAAATTCTAAAATCTATGTAACACACTGACACAGTAACATGCGAGCCAACGCTTCGTTTTGTAGAACAAATCGATCCTATATTTTTATCGAGCACGACGTCATCTGCGACTAATCCACGTCTAAACACACGCGAGAAAAGAAAATTTTGTGGGTTGCGAGATAAACTGTACACTTCGTAATCGATATTTTTTTCTTTGAAAATTTTAGTCGTCTAGTCAAAGATGGAGAAATTGCAATGAGCCTCTGATTTAAATTGATTGAAAATCTAATTTGAATCCAATAAAAAATTCCTAAAATAAAAAAGAGTACTATTTTTACAGAGTTTAACGTTTATATTTATTTTATTTTATACAGAGAAGATTGGAAAAAATGTTATAAAGCTTTCAATTCTCTGTGCAATATTTTTTTAATTTTAAAATTACCCCTAAAATCTTGTCGGTCTGCCACCGCAGTCTACTTCACCTGAGGGTGCCTGCCTCGTGTAGAGGCGAAACGCGTGCCGTATTGTCGACGGTGCAGTGGTGTCTACCTAGGGCAGTGGTGTTGGGAGTAGTGGTGCTGGGATTAGTGGTGACGGGGATAGTGCACGCGATTGAGGGAGGGCGGGAAGTGCTCTTCAAACTAGGCGAGACACATCATTTTATTTTATTACGCGGATCTCTTAGCCAATTGATTTTTATCATCTTTAGCATGGTAATTAACACGTGGTGGAGTTAGGCTGCAGCTATATGCATTCACAGTTGTGTTTCGTATGGTGAGTGTAAAGAACCGGAGACCCTTTTTATTGGAACCGAGGCATTCCATCTTAATCCTGAGAGGTGATAACGCATCTTTATTTTGATTCTTAATCGAGGCCAGATGTAGATGTCTGTGGGCCACAACATCCACTTACCATCTGGTGGACTGTGTGTTCTTTGTCACCTTCACTCTATAAAAAAAGGAGCTTGGAAAAATGAAATGTTTCCATTTTTATGTGACGATTTTTTTTAATTATAAGATAGTGTTTAGCTGCTATTTCATCTGATAATAAGACTAACGAAATGCCCAATTAATCAAAGGTAAAGACAGAAGCTGGCAAATTATTCCACTCCTCGCTGCAATGTTGTTGACACCTCCATGGCGCAGTGGCTTGGCATTGCGTTGCGCCGCTGAGGGCCGCGGGTTCGATCACGTACGGAACAAATATTTGTATGACCTACAAATCTTTGTTTCGGGTCTGGTTGTTTATCCTTGTGCAATTTATGTTTGTAAACTGCCCCCACGATACAGGAAAAAATCTTAGTGTGGGGGTAACGTAATGGGGTATAGTTTTTTCTTAAACAAAAGAAAATAAAACAAAAACAAACAAACTAAATGTATATTACTTGTAGTAAGTCGAAACCTTAAGAGGTAAACATAGTTAAATTCAATGTGTAATATTCGCGAAAAACATCATTAGACCTCTGACTGTAAACCAGAAACTGGTTGGTGTATAACCGAACCCGAAGGACGACATGATCGTTAACAGTTATATAAAGTCCTAACCTGTCAAAGAGCGAGGGTTTCTCCTTCTTGACGTAGTTGCTGGGCACGTAGCCAGACTGGCTGCGCGCGTTCTGCACGCGCCACCAGTGCTTGGAGTCGTCCAGCAGGAGGTAGCGCTCGTTCTTGCGCAGGTCCAACTCCTGGGCGCCTTGCGCCGCGTAATCGTACTTCGCGACCACATAGCACACGTCGTCCTGGAATACGACAGCTCGAGTTATAGGGCTAATAGATTAACATCACATGTGTATGTGTGTATATTTGTGTGAATGGGTCTGCTAGAACGGGAAAGGATCACGCTCTCACAGAATACCAGCGTAAAATAGCAGCTTAATGCCTCCGTGTTTCGTATGGTGAGTGTAGAGAACCGGAGACCCTTTTTACTGGAAATGAGGCATTCCATGTTAGTCCTCAGGGGCGACAGCGTATCTGCATTTTCATGATTAATCGAGGATAGATGTAGATGTCTAAGGGCCACAGCATCCACTCACCATCAGGTTGACTGTGTGCTCGTTTGTCACCCAATTCCATAAACAGGTTGGATTTGCCCTAAGTGTCACACCCGGCAGGCGGATGGATAATCGTGAGCACCTATGCCGCCACTTTCGTTCGCTAAAAAAATTAGCTACATTACCTCCACACTAGGATTTTCGCCTGAAACGTGGAGACAGTTTACATACATAAATTACACAAGAACAAACATACAGACAATTATTTGTAGGCCATACATACTTGTTCCGTGCGGGATTCGAACCCGCCGCCCTTAACTCTATGCCCAGCCACTGCGCTATGGAGCCGTTAAATTATTATATCGCCATGTATTGAAAGTCATGATTAATGATTTCTTATATTTACACGAACACTATCACTACACCACAGAATAAATAATAGTACTACGTACAGAAGTTGCACTCTTTTGATGTTGACTGCTTGCCGACGTTTTAATAGCCTACATAGTTATTATTAATCAGATAAATCGCGCACGCAAGCTAAATAAAACTTTATCGCTGCGCGCGAGTGTCCCTATTACTATGCATCTTTTCTGCTTACTACGTCACAACGGACTTTTCGTGGTTGCTAAGGGCTGTTAATAAAGAGTAAAAAATACATTGTGAAATGATAAGTTACTTAAGTAGAGTACGTATGCTAACTATAATCGACCATATTATCTACTATGTGAGTTCTGTGATGCCCAACGCAAGCAACTTGCAAGGCCATTTGTCCGGAATCTTATGCTTGGTTCATATAGTTAGATAGTGTAAACAACAAATAAACCCGAAATACGATTCACAACAGAAATATGATCGTAATCTACTTAGTGGAAATCTTGTAAACAAAGTTTTAATTTCAGTATTTTGTGTTATAACTTAAAATATTTTAATTACAAAGACGAGTATAGTATGTAAGTAGGTACTTGGGTAGTGAAGTAAATTTCAATCAAATTACTTAGGTATTACTTCTGTTTTCGCTATAAGTACCTATATAACAAAAAATTTAATAAATTTACCTTTCATTATCCTTCGTTAACTCAAAATATGATATATCTGAACCCTTTTAATTGCTCATTAAGCATCAATCCCCACAACAATTATAGTAGGAACGACGTTTTGCCATTAAACTATTTCAACGAGTATTTCAACAAGTATTTACAAAAAATTATTTACGTAAACACCCTTAAAAAAACTTTAACATTCCATCGTATAGAGCGCGCTAGCCCCGACTGCGATCTACCCCTGGGGCAGCTCGCGATTGTAGGTAATTATTTCAAGCAGGTAGCAAGAGTGACAGAGGCCTGACTACACATTGAATAAAGCAATTTTTACGGATTTCATCGTTTTTCCATCATCATCATCATCATTACAGCCTTTCATAAGTCCACTGCTGAACATAGGCCTCCCCCAAGGAATGCCACTAAGCACGGTCCTGAGCCACCTGCATCCATCGACTTTCTGCATGTCATACCAGGTCGTCACTCCATCTCGCGGGGGGTCGCCCTACACTTCGCCTACCGGTACGAGGCTGCCACTCAAGAACCTTTCTTCCCCATCGGTTGTCGGTTCTTCGAGCTATATGGCCGGCCCACTGCCACTTCAGTTTACTAATCCGTTGGGCTATGTCGGTTACTCTGGTTCTTCTGCGGATATCCTCATTCCTAAGTTTATCACGCAGAGAAACCCCGAGCATAGCCCTCTCCATAGCTCGCTGAGCGACCTTGAGCTTCCTCATACGGCCAGCAGTGAAGGACCACGTCTCAGTTCCGTAAGTCATCACTGGCAACACGCACTGGTTGTACAATTTCGTTTTAAGGTTTTGAGGTATGTCTGACGAGAAGATGTGTCGTAGCTTCCCGAACGCTGCCCAGCCGAGTTGAATCCGTCGATTGACCTCTCGGTCGAAGTTGGACTTTACCTAGTCGGACAATCAAATTAACTACCGGCATAGGTGCGACATGGACATTAAAAATAATCTTTGTTTTGTCCATGTTCATCTTAAGACCTATCCGTTGTGAGACACTATTGAGGTCATTGAGCATAGTGCTTAGGTCTTCCAGCGATTCTGCCATAAGGACTATATCGTCGGCAAATCGAAGGTGAGTGATGTACTCGCCATTGATGTTAATACCGTATCGTTTCCAATCCAGAAGCTTGAAAACGTCTTCCAATGCAGCGGTGAAGAGTTTCGGGGATATAACATCACCCTGTCTTACACCTCTCTGCAATTGGATAGATTTCGTACTCTGGTTCTGTACTCGGATAGCCATCGTAGCTCTACTGTACAAACACTTCAGCACTTCGATATACCGACAGTCAACTTGGCACCGCTGAAGGGACTGCAGCACCGCCCAAATTTCGACGGAATCAAAGGCTTTCTCATAGTCCACATACGCCAGACATAGTGGCAAATTGTACTCTTCGAACTTCTGTACAATTTGCCGAAGGGTATGTATGTGGCCTATAGTGCTAAAGCCCTTTCGGAAACCGGCTTGTTCGGGAGACTGGAAGTCGTCAAGTCTGCGCGCGAGACGATTCGTAATGACTCTCGAAAACAGCACGTAGACGCAGATCAGAAGGGAAATCGGTCTGCAGTTCTTCAAGAGAGCTTTGTCACCTTTCTTGAAGAACATGACCACCGCACTTCTGCTCCACGCCTCCGGTGTAATGCCACTATGGAGGACGGAATTAAAGAGCTTCTGAAGGACTTCAAGTACCGGTCTTCTACCCGCTTTCAGAAACTCCGCTGTAATTCCATCCTCGCCTGGGGCCTTGCCGTTTTTAAGGTGCTGGAGAACCATTCTAATCTCGCTCAGACTGACGTCCGGGATATCTTCGGAATAGTGTCGGATAAGACTCGCTCTTGGATCGTTACTCACACTTGCGTTTGGCTCCAACGATGACGTGTACAGCTGCCCATAGAACCTCTCAATCTCACTCAAAATCTCAGGTGTCCTGGAAACGATACTGCCACGTTCGGTCTTCAGCTTTGACAGTTGGCTCTTTCTGGCACACAGATCTCTGGCAAAGACTTTGGAGCCTTAGTTCCGCTCGATCGCTTCTTCAATACAAACTGTATTGAAGTTGCGTAAGTCCCGCCGCATGCATTTGGAGATCTGTCTGTTCAGTTGCCTGTATGCTGTCAAATCTGTTGAAGAATGTAGCTTCATCTCCCGTCTAACAGCCATGAGATTAAGAGTGTGATCGGAGAGTTTTTGTGTTCTTCTGCGGCGGGTCTTGCAGAACTTAGCTCCGACCGCATGGACAGTTTCCACGAGCTTGTCATTCATATCGTCCACTTCATTGCAGTCTTCTAGGCACTGAAAACGGTTTTGTAACTCGAGCTGAAAGGTTTCGGGACTTTGGAACAGAGCACGAGGGGGACGGAGCGTTGACTTCATTAGACGAGACCTCTCCAACTTAACGTTTAGGTTCAGTGTGCCTCTAACCATTCGGTGATTGCTACCAGTTTTCACCCTCGCGATCACGGAGACATCACTGAACAGTTGTCGTCTGGTCGTCATAATGAAGTCAATCTCATTTTTTGTCGAACCGTCGGGGCTCGACCAGGTCCACTTCCTGTGGGGCCGCTTCTGGAAGAAAGAGTTCATCATAAAGAGTCCCTCTTTCTCCATGAAGTCGGCCATCTGCTGGCCCCTTGGGTTCCGTTGCCCTATTTCAAATTTCCCTACTTTCAGCTCACCGTTCTCTCTTGTGCCTAGTTTTGCATTGAAGTCTCCCATTAACACCGTATATTGGGTTTTGAAGGAATGTATGGCTCTAGAGATATCCTCATACATTTCCTCCACCTCCTCATCGGGGTGTGCCGAGGTTGGTGCGTAAACCTGTATGACCTTCAGCGAATACCGTTTGGTGATTCTGAGTATAAGGTACGCAACCCTCGTCGACACACTCCCGATCTTTACAACGTTGTTAACGAGAGACTTGTGGACGATAAATCCGACACCTCCTTGGGACAGATGGTCGCCCTCCCGGTGATAGAGCAAGTTGCCGGATTCGAGGATTACCGTGTCCTCCCCCTCTCTTCGGACTTCGGATAATCCTACAATATGCCAGCGCAACTTGTCTATATCTTCTTCCAGCTCCACGGTCTTCTCGTCAGTCCTCAGGGTGCGTGCGTTGTACGTTGCCAGGTCGAGTCGTCTAAGGTGGCAACCGAACCTCCACCGGAGATTTTTAGCACCCCCTACCCCGCCGTTACCATGGTCGCCACCGTAGCCAGGAATAGCGGGGCCGCCGGAGACTGGGGGCCGTCTGTTTGTTGCTCTAATCATTGGGGGGTATTTGCCATAGCTGCCACGCTTGGCGAGCGGGTTGGCAACCGCAGTTTTTTATTGTAATTTTGGCTATTATCAGGAAGATGCTGCTGCCCATCTCCTGCCTGTTTCCCTTTGTCACCTTTTACGACACCCACGGGAGGATATGGGGTAGTGGATATTCTTGACCGCCACTACACGGCTTTTATTTTATCGTGTTTTATTTTACTCAAATTTTATTCCCGACGTTATCCCTGTGGGTGTCGTGAGGCGACAGAAAGAAAAAAATCAGGAGATAATAACTACTAAAAATAAAAAAACTGCTGATGCCAACCCGCTACCATGCGTGGCAACTATGGCAAATATCTTCCCTATGAAGCAATCTATGCGGGAGGCCTATGATCAGCAGTGGACTTTAGGCTGTAACGGTAACCCACGGAAGTTCAGCGTCGAATTAACTACTCTGTCAGTACCAAGTCTATGCCGAGTTGGGTACTTTTTTAGTAACCATTTACTAAATTTAAAATAATATGCAATTATTGTAAGCAAAATTTTATAATTTGTTTCCAAAGCAACCTATTTTCCTTCTTTCATTCTTTCTTCAGTTTTACTAAAACAAATCTATTTCAGATTAAGTAACGTAAGTCAAGAGCCAAAATTTCTCGGCATAATAAATAAATATGTAGTTCAGTCATTATTGCCAAATGTTAGATATGGGAGGCGCAGTCGCGGACGTAGTCCGACAACATCCGTCTCCTTAGCAATCGAAATGACAGCAACTAGGAGAAGAGGGGTCAAGTGCAGTTAGACATTATATTCATGGACATGACGCAAGTAATTCGCCAGCGTATGCGAACAGGATTATATCATATTGACCAATATGACTCGTTCGTCCAGTAAGTTGACAATAAGATTCGATCGGATAATACGCATATCCTCATTTGCGAATTAAAATGTAGATGCGTTGTCAGCCGTGAGGACTAAGATAGAATGCATCTCATCGAACGAAACACAGCTGCATTAAGCTGCTATTTTACTTATGTATTTTATGAGGTTCAATTGTAACTGTTGGCTACATTTTTTTTAATTAAGAGTTTCTTGCTGCTACATCTCACAAGGTCTTCCCGCAGTAGACTTGTAGATGCGATGGAGTAGCATTTGACTTACAAAAAGAGCTTTGAAGCCAATCTATCTAGATATATAAAAATCAATTCCTTTTTTATATAAGAGGGGGCAAACTAGCATGCGGCTCACATGATGGGCGGCGGTAGTCACTTAGACTACCGCCGCCCAATAACAACTGCAACACCAGGGAATTGCAGATGCGTTGCCGGGAATTTAAAAAAGAGTGGTCTCTTTTCTTGAAGGGCTTCAAGTCGTATCGGTCCGGTCTGCTTTTTTTTTCGCTTTTATTTTTGTTTAACAAAGTCTTGACTTCAGACACAAGTTTGTTACGGTACTCGGCGACGTTTTCCCGAGAAATATTGCCACGGCCGGTGTATAAATAAAACATTACCAGTGATGTCGTCCACATAGGCCGCTCCGATCTGCAAGAAAACTGGTGATCCAATTGCAAAATTTCTCGGTAAGCCCATAGGAAGGAAGCTTCGTAAAACGTGCGTTGTGCCAAACCCTTGAACTCTACTGCCTCCGCCAATCCGTCTTTGAGTTAGGTAACCCAGAAGATCACCAGCTGAGCAAACCCTACGGAAACCGTACTGACGGTCACTAATCAGCTGGTTATCCTCAAGGTACCTCATGAGCTGGCAGTTAATAATGGTTTCCATTATTTTGGAGAACAAGGAAGTGATAGCCATAGGCCTGTAGTTGGACGGATCTCAGCGGTCGCCTTTTTTAGGTATCGGGTGCACCAAAGCTGTCTTCCATGAGTTTGAGACTACGCCTAGGGAGTAGCAGTACCGGAAAAGACGCGTTAAAACCGGTGCCAACTCCGGAGCACAGGTCTTCAGCACAATCCATCAGATCCACTCGACTTTTTGACGTCCAGGGCGAGGAGTGCTGTGCGCACCGAGCGCTGTGTAAACAGCACATCCTGCATGGATCACTCACACCGCGGGATGGTCGATGGTGTGTTCCCCATGTCTTCGAGAGTCGAGTTGGAAGAAAATAGAGAGCCTAGCAGATTGGATTTCTCCTTTGCGCCAGTGAGTCGTCCTCCCTGTGCAGAGATGGCAGAGATGGCTGACAGAAGTTCCCTTGGACAGCCTCGGCGAGAGACCAGAATGCATGTGTTCCAGAAGGAAGTCGAACTAATTTTTCGACAATTCTGACGATGTGCTCTGATTTTGCGTTGGCAATGACTCTTTTGAAGAACCGGAAATTATACTTCTTTTTAAGAACGGTGGTATTAGCACCCCGAGACGTTGATGCGTCACCCCACGGCTGGTAGCACTCCTGCTTATGGCGTGATGCAAGTTTACAGTGAGTGACCAAACCATGGCCGAGTTCTGCCTCCGATAGGCACCACAGATGGTGGAATAGAGTTGCATTTCTTGAATTACCACATTAACGACAGAACCAGCAATAACACTGTGTGGGATCATCCGGCGAGAAGTAAACCCGCCCCCTTGGGGCCCCTACCCTTGGGTAGGATGCAAAAAAAGACCGCATCCCATCCCAATCGGCTGACCTAATGTGCCAAACACGGCGGCAATCTGCAGAACGCAACCACGATGGGAGCGTGAGTGGCACCAAAATTACTGGTTCAGGAGTAATGTACACGCTAATAAGACATAAATTACCATTTTTATAACTTTTGTTTGTCTGTCTTTCTTTCTGATTGTCTCTAATATAAATTTAAAAAGAAAACATTTGACTAGTATTTCACTTCCTCGAAAGCTAGATTTCATAGGTCACCGTCCATTGGCGACACTACTAGAATATCATCACATAAAAAATAGACACTTAAAATTTTGACTTTAATATACCAGATCCCTGTTAATCATCCAAATTAAGCAGGATAACATTACTCAACAATGCATTCTCAACTTAGTACAGAAGGAATGGGTAGAGTATATGTGGTAACATTTTGTTACTGGTAGTAGAATATTTTACTTTGAACCAGCGGGCCTGGCAGGTGTACCTGCCCTGAAAATAAAAAAAATGTGAATCTAAGGCATCGAGGGATCAACTCAAACACAAAAAATTTCATCAAAATTGGTCCAGCCATTTAGGAGGAATTCTGTGACAAACACACATACAGAAGAATTATACGAGTACTAAGAGATCCGGCCCAGTTTCGCACGGGCGATTTCTGGATATCGACTACAGCGGCACCTACCGGGCCCAATTGTGAATCTAAACTATTCTCGAATCAACTTAATCACACACACAAAATTACATTAAAATCGGTCCACCCGTTTTGGAGAAATTCAATGATATATAAACGGACAGAAGAATTATAAATATAAAGACGTATAAAAATAAATATCTAATCACGTAAATGCTTAGTTCGATTAGTGACAGCTTAAGAGTACCATTATTATTCCATTTCAACACGTGGATCCCGTAAAAGGGGACTATGGGAAATGTTGGAAAAATCTTATGATAATTTGTGGTATAACCATCTTGTTTACGTCAGATGTAAATTACCTATACAGGAGACAGGCAACAGAGTCAAAGCTTTATTTAATGAAACAACAAACAAACTTACAGGCCACCCGAGTGTATGTGGCTATATTCCTACAGCCAAATCAAACAAAGAAAGCTACAGAGGCATTGTCACCTCTTGGGGCTAAGTTACGGTCTTACGGTCTGTAATTATACTGGCTCTCAATTCCCTTCAGACTGGTGGACAACAGTGCACACACTGCTATTTGGCTGCATAAATAGTTTAGAGGGTAGTACTCACACAGACAGACGCCCAGTCAGAAACGAAGTCTTATGCATGTTACCCCAGAACTTTTTTCTAGGTGAACCGATTATGATGATTCTTTTTTTTATTTGAAAGCTAGTGCTTCTCATGTGGCCCCTCATAAATTTTTACAAGATCTGACCAGTAGTTTTTGAGTTATCCTTAATATAGTATTTAATTAGATTCAACTACATTGAGGTTCTCTTTTTATTTATATTGAAGATGGGTGTACAATTTTTTTTAATTTTACCACTTGATTCAATAGTTGAACTATTTGCTCAAAAGCCACTAATATAGATCTTCAGGTTTTTTTTAAAAGTTCTATCCAGATAAAGTCATAGGTAAAAGCTAGTAATGTAGTAAAATTCCATAAAATATTGCTCAAGTGTAAGGAGAAGAGAAGTTTAAAAAACTGTTTAATGTACCTGATTCATGCGACCTATTAAAAAATTGATTACTACTTTGAAGTTAAGGTTGTATTGAAATAAAATTTATGAATTAGTGATCAGCTGACAGGATAAAACATAATATATGAAAATACAATGATCCCAATATTTTGTCCGTTAGTCTATAGCAGTCTCACTTTTTTAAAGCAGTGGTAGATTTTAATGTTCATAAGAGCTCTAAATGGGCCTTAACTGAATAAAACATTTTAGATGTTATTAATTTTAACTTCTAACAGTTGAGCCAAGATTTTTTAGTCTTTACTTATTTAAGTAAGTAGTGAAAAAAATAATAATTAAGTGATTATTTAGATTTACATAATTTATCTGAGCTGGTGCAGAAGAATATTATGTAATATGGGCTTTAGAGCAGTCTAAATAGAACTTTCACTGGGTGCAACGGATGAACTACCTGAGCATTCTTTCCGTGCCTTACGTTGGCCATGGCGTGAGGCGCCGGCAACGGCTTGTTCGCCCACACCGAGTCAGCGGCACGCACCGACCGCGTCTCCAACATGACCCCCTTATGGGAGCCCTGGCACCGCACCTAAGCCGCAGTTTCAATGCTCCATCACAAATCTGCACTGCACAGCACCGCAATGCACCACTGCACCAATTTCCTTCAATTTTCACTTATACACATCTATCGGTAGAAAATCTATATAAAAACGCACAACATCTATTGTAGAACGTGCGAAAATTCAATCAGCGGATAGAAATGTACGGGGGATTGTACACTGCGATGATCGCGAACAATTAATTACCACCAAATAAGTATCACTACTGGTTTATTTAAGAAATATAATATTTTAATACTCTAATTCTTTCACAACTTTGTCACATTTGTGAATATAAAAAGAAAATTTTCACAATATCGGTGGGGCCCCAACGAATCAATAGACAAAAGAAAGGATTTATTTTTATTTTATTGGTACATTGCTAGTGGGTAGGTGAATCATAGACAACACTTAAAGTCATACATTTCGTATCGATATGCTGCACAAAGACAACGGTTTTCACAATAACGCTCAATCGAATTAAATTCAAAATTTCAAACGCGACACAGCTAATGTAAATCCATATTCATTCCGTTCCGCGATGAAACAACGTAATTATCAACCTACTAGAAATTTGTTGCCTCCCTGTCTAACTGATGCCTGCCAATCGTGAAAAACGAGACAAAGCAAAAATCGAGTGCGTTTATCGTTAGCTGTTTGGTTGCCAACCTAAATGCGAACGCCAAAACTTTAAGATATTATTTTAAATTAAACTTTATAGGAACATGGTAAAGTCTACATCTAAATGCGAGCTGATTTCTTGATTGGAATGTTAAAAATAAAACAAATTTTGTTTTTAATATTCTAACCTCGTGGATCACTGGCAACTTTAATTGCAGAAACGGTTATTAAACTGTATTTCATATCCATATCTAATAACAGTTTTTGATATCGATATGAAAACTTCACATCGGTTTTGTAAACATTAATATAAAAAAACTGATATGACAGACAAGGGTGGAGCAGCTTGATAATTAAGAGCTGAGGGACTCAAGTCAAGTTGAACTCTAAGTATTTGATATTTTTTCATTCGTGTGTTTTTATATTACTCAAGTCGCTCAAAAAACACTGAACTCAAATCACTTTAATACACAGTTACGGTTAGCCATAGCTTTAAACAATGGGTATAAAATTTACAGTACAAAACATTCGGTAGAATTCACTAGTTAGTCTGTGTATGTTACCTTTTATCTTTTATATTCACTACGGGTCTACGGAACATCACAAGCGTAGATAGAGGATTGACATTGATAAGATACTATGTCTATGATCACAAGTCGCTTTGCCACAGACACAGAATAAATAATAGTACTACGTACCACATAGTAATTCTTAACTTTTTAATTTTCCTTTTAGGGATACGCAAAGGAAAAATATATCGACATATATTGAATCGATATTTTTAAACGGTATCGATATATATCGCATGATAAATATCGATATATCAATATAACGTTGTCATTTGCATGATGTAAGGATAAGGCCCAAAATTTAATATTACTGACGGTTGGACGAAGAGAAAAAAAGGACAACCACAAATGCATGCTTTTGTAGCTCCTTTTGTAGTGTTATGTTTTTGTCCATTAGTACAACATTTTAATTTAAAATATAAATATATCGAAATGAATATGAATTCGAAAATAAACATTGATATATCACGATTAGAAATATTGAATGTAGATATCGATACTTTTATGAGAAAATATCGATATTTTTTGCCCAAGCCTATTTCCTTTTGGTTTTGGTTTGCTTTTGCTACGTATCGAGTATCGACATTTTGTTGTTTCGCTAAATTTTTTCATAAATGTCTTGAATGTTTAAATATATATGTGATAAGTGATCATGTCTGATTCAGAAGCAAGTAATTATTCAGGTAGTGGCTCGGAAGCAGCTAGTGTGGTGTCAAATAGATCGCGAAGAAGTGCTGCATCTAATCGCTCCGCTAGATCCCGTTCTATCTCTAGATCGCGGTCGCGGTCGCGATCAGGAAGCCGAAGCCCTTCTCGGACTCCTTCCAGATCACGTTCTCGGTCGCGATCTCGTTCACGCTCTAGGTATGCTTATTCATGACTATTTTCCACTCACCTTTGATTTGCTGACGATATAATAATTAAAGAAGAATTTCTGGAGGACCTCAACACTGCTCAATAACCTCAATAGTGTCTCCCAGCGGGGATGTCTTAAAATGAACATGGACATGACAAAGATCATGTGTAATGTCACCTCACTCTTATGCTAATAGTTATTGAGAGCTCTACACTCAAAATTGTTGACAAGGTATGTTTACCTAGGACAAACTGTCTAATTAGGTAACTCGAATTTCGACCAGGAGGTCAAACGGCCGATCCAACTCGAATTTTTTGAGACTCAGGAGATTATGACACATCTTCACGTCACACATACCTCAAATTTTGAAAACAAGTGCACAACCAGAGCATAGGAGAAATTTCAAGATCAAAGTCAAAAGGTCAAGCTCAGCAAGCTATGGAGAGTGCGTGGACTTTGAAATGAGGTTATCCACAGTAAACCAGAGTAACCAACAGATCAGTAAGCTGTAGTGGCGCAGGACTTTATGTGCTTTTCGAGGCACAGGGGTTAAACACCGCCAACTTCCTAACTCATCAGGGCTGCTACTTAGAAGTTCTTGACAGAAATCTCCAATAATTGATTTTGTCCTGACCCGGGATTCGAACCCAGGACCTCATTATCAGCAACTGCAATCACTACACCAACAAGGCAAACAGATAGCCTCGTACCAGTTTGTTGACTGTGTTTCATGGGGTTTCTTGGGGTTTAGGCCTATTTTCAGTGTACTTGTAAAGGGCTATGATGATGATGATGATGATTTAACTCAAAAAGTCATGATCAATGGTAAAGGTTCCTCCGGATCGATATCAATGGGCGTTCCTCAGGGCTCGATTCTTAGCCCATTCCTGTTCTTAATCTATATTAATGACACCTTATCTTGTAGGGGACAATCACAATATAGTATTATTGCTGATAATACCTTTTTGATTTTCAAACTCAAATGGCAGTCAATTAATTATAACTGTAAATAATGCTCTATCAAAATTAGTACATTGGTTTAACAACAACAATTTAATACCAGTAATAACACAAAATGTATAGTTAAATTAGTTAACAATGGGCTATTTTCCACAACTCCACATCGAAGCACGTATTGTGAGCAGGAATAATGTATTTATTCAAACCATGAGATCTCCCTGAAGAAGTTCAACAGTCCTCTGATGTTGCATGCAACTTCAGGGAGTGATCCCGGGGTACCGAGATGTTTAGCCCTGTATGCAACGACTTCCGGACATGTCATCAAAATGTATTAAATTTACAATACCTAATGTTAAACATTTGAATACCAATGTGCTCTTAAATGGGCAGGAGCTGTCTTGTGGATACCACTGTTTTTCATGGTATTACTATTGATGCAAAGCTACAATTGTGGCCCCATATATCTAAATTAGCAAGCAGACTTAGTTCTGCAGCATATGCTGTAAGAAAGATTAGAAGTCTCACAGATGTTGAGACAGCTAGATTAGTTTATTTTAGTTACTTTCACAGCGTAATGTCTTATGGAATTTTGCTATGGGGTAATGTGACTGATATTGAAGTCATATTTGTTTTGCAAAACAGAGTCATACGGGGGATTTATAACTTAAATTGTAAAGAATCCTTCAGAAAAATAAAAATATTATCTTTGGCATAGCAATATATTTATGAAAATGTAATAATATATATACTTAAAAACATAAATAGCTTTGATAAGAATAAAGATGTTCATACTATAAACACTAGGAATAAACATAAGCTTGTAATGTCACTTACTAGATTCCACAGAATCATTAATTAATTTATGGGGCAATGTATACACTTTTGTAAAAACAACAAACATGTTCAAAGTTTGTCAATAAACAAGTTTAAAAGTTTTATTAAAGAAAAACTGTACAAAAAGGGTTATTATAATATCAATGAATACAGGAATGAAAATAAAACCTGGTAATAAATTCATTTAAAAATTGTACAAAAAAATTATTGTTAAGAGAAATATGTTTAAAAAAAAGTCCCGCTGGGTTTCTTGCTGGTTCTTCCCAGGACAGAAATATTTTCCGAACCAGTGGTAAATAAAAAAATGACTTTCAAAAGGTATTATGTATTAATCAATATTGAATAAAAAAATCATTCTATTCTATTCTATTCTATAACGGTGATTGTTATTTATCAAAGGCTAGTTACTTAGGTAAACTTTCAATATTTTGATGTTATTATATAGTGACTTTTCAATGGTGAATGTTTACCAGGAGCCATTCTGCTGGTTCTGACGGCAGCCGCAACAAAGATGATGAGGCTAAGGAAGCCTCAGGTGATGAAGAAGTTGAGGTATTTATTTAGTATTGTTTCTTTTCTTCAGATTTTCACGTTAAGATTTTTTGTATCTTACACTCTCATAACTATTTCTGCCCGTAGCTATGTAGTACACACACTTCTGTCTTTTGGTTGTAAGGGTATCACAGTCTTTTAGGTTACTAAGAATTCTTTCTTACCTTTTGTTTTTGCTGTAACTGAAAAATATTTAAAATTAAAGGTTAACAAACATAAAATCCATTTTGTATAAATATACAGAATGGGAGATGGTATTTCCCTTTGAAATTGAGGAAGTACAACCATTATAAATCTTGAAATAATAGGCTGAATCAATACTCTATTAACTAATCTATTACCAACAATATTTTGCAGTTTTCCTAAGAACAATGAAATCTTTATCACTCACTATCACACATGCAATAACACTGTCTTTTAATGTTATTGAGTAAGAGCAACAAACAAGCACATAGTGCACTTTATGGTAAGTGGATGCCACGGCTCATAAACATCTTCATTTATCCTCAATTTAAAAATGAATGCAGAGGGTTTGTCACTCCTGAGGATTAAGATGGAAAGCCTTATTACTAGTAAAAAGGGTCCCCGGTTGTCTACACTCACCATACAAAACACAGCATTATTCTGCTGTTTAATGCTAGTATTCTGTCAGAGTATAAAGTGTGAAACGCAGTAGTAAAGTCACTGTAAAAAAATCATGTCATAAATAGGTTCTTACTTATTGGGTGGTACCAACCCAAACCTAGGCAGAAGTCCTACCACCTAGTGAATATAACCTACCTACCTACCTAGGAAATAGAGTGTTTTTATGAGTACTATCTGATACATGCTGGCTAGTTATATTAATAATTTTGAATGATTATCTGGCTGACAGCAACTAAATTAATGTACGAGGGTGGATTGAAAAGTACTCGGCCTAACCAAGAAAATAAACACATACTAAATCAGTTATATTTTTATTTTTCTACATAATCACCATCAAGTTTAATACACTTTTGCCACCTCCCCTTCCAAGCATTTAGACCGTTGAAAAAAAATGATTCTTCCTTAGAGTCAAAATATGCGTCTACAGCTGCTTTGACATCGTCGTTTGTCGAAAATCTTTGACCTCCCAAGTGCTTTTTTAGGTTAGGGAACAGAAAGAAGTCTGATGGTGCCAGATCAGGTGAATACGGCGGATGCGGTAACAGTTCAAAGCCACAGTTGTGAATTTCAGCCATTGACTGTACTGACGTGTGAACACGGGCGTTATCTTGATGAAACAGGACTTTTCTTCTGAGCATTCCTCGACGTTTTTCTTTTATTTCCTCTCGTAAACGACGTAGTAAGGTGCAGTAGTAATCAGAGTTTATATTCTGACCCCTTTCAAGATAATCAATCATAATCACACCTTTCGAGTCCCAGAATACTGAAGCCATCACCTTATTTGCCGACAAAATCGACTTAGCCTTTTTAGGGGGTGGTGAACCAGGTCTTCTCCACTGTTTTGATTGTTGTTTTGTTTCCGGTGTACAGTAATGAACCCATGTTTCGTCCATAGTAACAAAACGATTCAAAAAATCATCTGCATCGGCTTCAAATAACTCCAAACAGTCGCGTGAAATAGTCAATCGCGTCCTTTTTTGTTCAACTGAAAGCAGTCGCGGAACCCACCTCGCAGACACCTTGTGGAAACCCAACTCGTTGACAATGATGTTTTGAGTTTGTTCATAAGAGATGCCTATAATCTCGGCTATCTCTCTAATTTTTAATCTGCGGTCTCCCATTATAATAATCAAGTACTTTTTTAATATTTTCGTCAGTAGTTGACGTCGAAGGCCTTCCAGAGCGGGGTTCATCTTTCACACTCTCTCTACCACGCTTAAATTCTGCTATCCATTTTTTGACGGATGAATATGACAGAGCACAATCGCCTAATGTACTGACCATGTCATCATGGATGGCTTTTGATGATAGCCCCTTCTTATGGAGGTACTTAATGACGGCACGCTGCTCGATTTGCTCCATTCGCGGAAATTATGTCCGATTACTTTGTTAATAAATTTATAAAATCACAACTAATTATCGCACACGTTTCGAACTTCACACAATGAACTAGTCTGAACTGAACTAAATAATGTGGATAGATTTGATTTTTAGAATTGAATGGATCTGTGTTAGGCCGAGTACTTTTCAATCCACCCTCGTAAGTTAAAGAGAAGCCGTGAGCTGTATGAAAGTTCTATGTACAACAGTGGACTGTTGCAGGTTAATAGTGATATTAGTAACTGTGTGACTACATTTCTAAATATTATAAAATTACAGGATGAACAAGAACCTGAAGGTGAAGATCTTGTAGATTCGGAAGAATATGACGAAGATGAGGATGAAGAAAGACGAAGGAAAAAACGGAAGAAGGATAGTCGGTATGGAGGGTTCATTATTGATGAAGCTGAGGTAAGAGAAAACATTAAACTGTTTATTCTGTTTTTTAATTATTGAACATTGCATTAGTAAAATTAATTGTTCCAATTTCCATGACAGGTGGATGATGAAGTTGATGAAGATGATGAATGGGAAGAGGGTGCCCAGGAAATGGGCATTGTGGGCAATGAAGTTGATGAGATTGGGCCCACTGCCCGGGAAATCGAAGGTCGACGAAGAGGTACTAACCTTTGGGACTCACAGAAAGAAGAGGAAATTGAAGAATATCTCAGAAATAAATATGCTGACGAATCCGCCGCTTTAAGGCATTTTGGTGAAGGTGGAGAGGAAATGTCTGATGAAATCACTCAACAAACACTACTCCCAGGAATAAAGGATCCTAATTTGTGGATGGTAAAGTGCCATATTGGTGAAGAAAAGTCAACAGTTCTACTTCTTATGAGGAAGTTTATTGCATATAAGAATTCAGAGGAGCCTTTTCAGATTAAATCTGTAGTTGCGCCTGAAGGTGTCAAAGGATACATCTACATTGAAGCATACAAACAAACACATGTTAAAGCAATTATAAACAATGTCAGTGCTTTGAGAATGGGTACATGGAAGCAAGATATGGTACCAATTAAAGAAATGACTGATGTTCTGAGAGTAGTTAAGGAACAATCGGGCTTGAAGCCGAAGCAATGGGTCAGGCTGAAGAGAGGATTGTACAAAGATGACATAGCTCAAGTAGACTATGTGGATTTGGCTCAAAATCAAGTTCACTTAAAATTGCTGCCTAGAATAGACTACACGAGGCTAAGAGGTGCTCTGAGAACAGTGCAGAGCGAAAGTGAAGCGGCTAAAAGGAAAAAGAAGCGACGTCCAGCAGCTAAACCATTTGACCCGGAAGCTATACGTGCTATTGGTGGTGAAGTCACTTCAGATGGTGACTTTTTAATTTTTGAGGGTAATAGATATTCGAGGAAAGGTTTCTTATACAAAAATTTCACAATGTCAGCTATTTTAGCAGAAGGCGTTAAGCCTTCTCTTACAGAATTGGAAAGGTTTGAAGAACAGCCCGAAGGAATTGATATTGAATTGGCAGCACCGGCGAAGGATGATCCAACTAGTCTTCATTCTTTTTCAATGGGCGATAATGTTGAAGTATGCTCCGGTGATCTTGCAAATTTACAAGCCAAGATTATTGCTATCGACGGTTCAATGATAACTGTGATGCCAAAGCACGACGCATTGAAAGATCCTCTTGTATTTAAACCCAACGAGTTAAGGAAATATTTCAAGCAGGGTGATCACGTTAAAGTGTTGGCGGGGCGGTACGAAGGAGATACCGGACTCATAGTTAGAGTTGAACCACATAGAGTGGTTCTAGTATCCGACTTAACTATGCACGAGTTGGAGGTTCTTCCTAGAGACCTTCAACTATGTTCCGACATGGCGACTGGTGTAGATTCCTTAGGACAGTTTCAGTGGGGCGATATGGTCCAACTCGATCCACAAACTGTAGGAGTGATTGTAAGATTGGAAAAGGAAAACTTCCATGTTTTAGGCATGCAGGGAAAAGTTATAGAGTGCAAACCCCAAGCGCTTCAGAAACGTCGCGAAAACAGATTCACTACGGCGCTCGACTCCGAACACAACACGATACAGAAAAAGGATATCGTGAAAGTAATAGACGGCCCGCACGCCGGGCGGGAGGGCGAGATAAAGCACCTATATAGAAATTTCGCCTTCCTGCAATCGCGAATGTACCTGGACAACGGCGGCATATTCGTCTGCAAAACGCGCCACTTACAACTGGCGGGCGGAGCGAAGAACTCAGCGACGGCGAACGGATTGGCGCTCGGGTTCATGTCGCCGCGTCTTCAATCGCCCATGCATCCCTCAGCGCGGGGTGGTGGGGGCAGGGGACGTGGTCGCGGCGGCCGGGGTGCCGTGGCGCGGGACCGGGAGCTCATCGGGCAGACGATCAAAATCACGGGCGGGCCGTACAAGGGCAATGTGGGGATCGTCAGGGACGCCACGGGAAGCACGGCGCGCGTAGAACTGCACACCATGTGCCAGACGATATCAGTAGACCGCGGGCATATCGCAGAAGCGGGCACGGGTGCGCGTGGCGGTGCGTCGAGTTACTCGCGCACGCCGATGCGCATGACGGGCTCGCACACGCCTACGTACCGCGACACAGGAATAAAGACGCCGATGCACGGCTCCCAAACGCCGATCTACGAATCGGGTGCGAGGACCCCACACTACGGGTCGGCGACACCGTCGCACGAAGGGGGGCGTACTCCGGCGCATGGCGTTTGGGACCCGTCGGCGTCGGCTACGCCGGCGCGTACCGATTTCGAGTTCGAGGAGTCGGGCGGGTACGGGCAGGGTCCGTTCACGCCGCAGACGCCTGGCACGATGTACGGCTCGGACTCGTACAGCCCGTACCGGCCCAGTCCGAGCCCGGCGGGCTTCCCGGCCGGCTACCTGGGCGCGCCCAGCCCGGCCGACTACTCACCCAGCTCGCCCGCCTACGCGCCGCCCACGCCCGCCGGACCAAGCGACACTCCCGACTGGCACACCACCGATGTCGAGGTAAGATCACTCCGTAATAATTTTTATAAAGTATCTTTAAATGTTTTTTAATTCATTGAGTGATAGCACTGAAACGGATATATTCCTTAAGGTTGCACAAGCCGCGGGCTCGAACTCACTGGTGCGCGGCCAAAAAGCACGCTGTCTCACCTGGCATCGTGCCCGACAGAGATAGTATCAGTGATGAGCAGATCGACACTAGTATTCACGCACGTCTTGTTCGTACGGCGTTCCGAACCGTTCGAACAAAAACGAAGTTACACGAACATGATGCACACATCTATACTAATATAATAAAGCGGAAGAGTTTTTTTTGTTTGTTTTAACGTGCTAATCTCTGGAGTCCGATTTGAAAAATTATTTTTGGATTTTAAATCAATGAAGCAAATCAGCGCCAATTCCAAGATAATGTAAACTTCTCGATGATTATATTACGTTTAATCTCTTCAAAAGCTAATTTTTTGTCTATAAAAGTGGTGTATATTAGTTATGAATTGTCTATCATGTCACTAGTCTTTAAAGTCTTTGAACATGATTTTGTTGGTGTGGGATCTTATTATGGCGCCTGTTCGTAGGTGCGCGTTTCTGCGAGCGCAGAGGAGGGCGTTCGCGGGCAAACGGGCGTGCTGCGGTCGCTGGCGGGCGGCGCCTGCGCCGTGTTCCTGCCGCGCGACGAGCGCGTCGTGTCGCTGCCCGCCGCGCTGCTCGAGCCCGTCGTGCCGCAGTCCGGCGACCGCGTCAAGGTCACTCGCACTCGCACTCACTACACTGTACACTGCACACTGCACATTACACTGTACACTACACGCCTGCGCCGTGTTCCTGCCGCGCGACGAGCGCGTCGTGTCGCTGCCCGCCGCGCTGCTCGAGCCCGTCGTGCCGCAGTCCGGCGACCGCGTCAAGGTCACTCGCACTCGCACTCACTACACTGTACACTGCACACTGCACATTACACTGTACACTACACGCCTGCGCCGTGTTCCTGCCGCGCGACGAGCGCGTCGTGTCGCTGCCCGCCGCGCTGCTCGAGCCCGTCGTGCCGCAGTCCGGCGACCGCGTCAAGGTCACTCGCACTCGCACTCACTACACTGTACACTGCACACTGCACATTACACTGTACACTACACGCCTGCGCCGTGTTCCTGCCGCGCGACGAGCGCGTCGTGTCGCTGCCCGCCGCGCTGCTCGAGCCCGTCGTGCCGCAGTCCGGCGACCGCGTCAAGGTCACTCGCACTCGCACTCACTACACTGTACACTGCACACTGCACATTACACTGTACACTACACGCCTGCGCCGTGTTCCTGCCGCGCGACGAGCGCGTCGTGTCGCTGCCCGCCGCGCTGCTCGAGCCCGTCGTGCCGCAGTCCGGCGACCGCGTCAAGGTCACTCGCACTCGCACTCACTACACTGTACACTGCACACTGCACATTACACTGTACACTACACGCCTGCGCCGTGTTCCTGCCGCGCGACGAGCGCGTCGTGTCGCTGCCCGCCGCGCTGCTCGAGCCCGTCGTGCCGCAGTCCGGCGACCGCGTCAAGGTCACTCGCACTCGCACTCACTACACTGTACACTGCACACTGCACATTACACTGTACACTACACGCCTGCGCCGTGTTCCTGCCGCGCGACGAGCGCGTCGTGTCGCTGCCCGCCGCGCTGCTCGAGCCCGTCGTGCCGCAGTCCGGCGACCGCGTCAAGGTCACTCGCACTCGCACTCACTACACTGTACACTGCACACTGCACATTACACTGTACACTACACGCCTGCGCCGTGTTCCTGCCGCGCGACGAGCGCGTCGTGTCGCTGCCCGCCGCGCTGCTCGAGCCCGTCGTGCCGCAGTCCGGCGACCGCGTCAAGGTCACTCGCACTCGCACTCACTACACTGTACACTGCACACTGCACATTACACTGTACACTACACGCCTGCGCCGTGTTCCTGCCGCGCGACGAGCGCGTCGTGTCGCTGCCCGCCGCGCTGCTCGAGCCCGTCGTGCCGCAGTCCTGCGACCGCGTCAAGGTCACTCGCACTCGCACTCACTACACTGTACACTGCACACTGCACATTACACTGTACACTACACGCCTGCGCCGTGTTCCTGCCGCGCGACGAGCGCGTCGTGTCGCTGCCCGCCGCGCTGCTCGAGCCCGTCGTGCCGCAGTCCGGCGACCGCGTCAAGGTCACTCGCACTCGCACTCACTACACTGTACACTGCACACTGCACATTACACTGTACACTACACGCCTGCGCCGTGTTCCTGCCGCGCGACGAGCGCGTCGTGTCGCTGCCCGCCGCGCTGCTCGAGCCCGTCGTGCCGCAGTCCTGCGACCGCGTCAAGGTCACTCGCACTCGCACTCACTACACTGTACACTGCACACTGCACATTACACTGTACACTACACGCCTGCGCCGTGTTCCTGCCGCGCGACGAGCGCGTCGTGTCGCTGCCCGCCGCGCTGCTCGAGCCCGTCGTGCCGCAGTCCGGCGACCGCGTCAAGGTCACTCGCACTCGCACTCACTACACTGTACACTGCACACTGCACATTACACTGTACACTACACGCCTGCGCCGTGTTCCTGCCGCGCGACGAGCGCGTCGTGTCGCTGCCCGCCGCGCTGCTCGAGCCCGTCGTGCCGCAGTCCGGCGACCGCGTCAAGGTCACTCGCACTCGCACTCACTACACTGTACACTGCACACTGCACATTACACTGTACACTACACGCCTGCGCCGTGTTCCTGCCGCGCGACGAGCGCGTCGTGTCGCTGCCCGCCGCGCTGCTCGAGCCCGTCGTGCCGCAGTCCGGCGACCGCGTCAAGGTCACTCGCACTCGCACTCACTACACTGTACACTGCACACTGCACATTACACTGTACACTACACGCCTGCGCCGTGTTCCTGCCGCGCGACGAGCGCGTCGTGTCGCTGCCCGCCGCGCTGCTCGAGCCCGTCGTGCCGCAGTCCGGCGACCGCGTCAAGGTCACTCGCACTCGCACTCACTACACTGTACACTGCACACTGCACATTACACTGTACACTACACGCCTGCGCCGTGTTCCTGCCGCGCGACGAGCGCGTCGTGTCGCTGCCCGCCGCGCTGCTCGAGCCCGTCGTGCCGCAGTCCGGCGACCGCGTCAAGGTCACTCGCACTCGCACTCACTACACTGTACACTGCACACTGCACATTACACTGTACACTACACGCCTGCGCCGTGTTCCTGCCGCGCGACGAGCGCGTCGTGTCGCTGCCCGCCGCGCTGCTCGAGCCCGTCGTGCCGCAGTCCTGCGACCGCGTCAAGGTCACTCGCACTCGCACTCACTACACTGTACACTGCACACTGCACATTACACTGTACACTACACGCCTGCGCCGTGTTCCTGCCGCGCGACGAGCGCGTCGTGTCGCTGCCCGCCGCGCTGCTCGAGCCCGTCGTGCCGCAGTCCGGCGACCGCGTCAAGGTCACTCGCACTCGCACTCACTACACTGTACACTGCACACTGCACATTACACTGTACACTACACGCCTGCGCCGTGTTCCTGCCGCGCGACGAGCGCGTCGTGTCGCTGCCCGCCGCGCTGCTCGAGCCCGTCGTGCCGCAGTCCGGCGACCGCGTCAAGGTACTCGCACTCGCATACACTACACTGTACACTGCACACTACACTGTACACTACACGCCTGCGCCGTGTTCAACAGCTGTTAGTGTGCGTGAGTTTTGGAACTCGCTCACTGGGCTGCAGCGTTGCAATTTTTCAGTGCTGAACAGATTGAATACTATCAAGAGGTAAGATAGCAAATTATTAATTTTATTGTATTATACTTATGCAGGTCATTGCTGGCGAGGACCGTGAAGCTGTAGGACAACTCATCTCAATAGAGAACCAGGAAGGAGTTGTCAAATTTGGAACGGACGACATCAAGATCATGCAACTTAGACACTTGTGCAAGATGAGTGCTGCGTAGAGAGAACACTGGGCTTAACCTACCAAAGGAAAAATTTTGCTCCCAATCTTACGAATTTCTAGAAACCTAACTCGATTTTGAGTTGTAGTGTTGTACATGTAAGATTGGAAATGAAAGTAATTAACACTGAAGGCATGTTGAGATAACTTAAGGTAAAGCAAAGTTAGAGAGATTTTAAGCAGACCTAAAAATATAAGCATATACATAATGTGAATACCTGTATATTAAATTATATGACATGGGCTTGTTACATGATGTAGTGCTGTATGTAAATGTTATGTAACGCTTGATAATTGTTTTCAACAATAAAACATTTAATAATTAATTGTGGTTTACCTAAATTACCATTAATTCATAGCCTTTTTTTTATATAGAATTAGGGTGACAAACGAGCACACAGTCCACCTGATGGTAAGTGGTTGCTGTGGCCCATAGACATCTGCATCTATTCTCGTTTGTGAATTAAAATGTAGATGCGTTGTCAGCCTTGAGGACTAAGATAGAATGCCTCTTTTCCAGTAAAATGGGTCTCCGGTTCTCTACACTCACCATACGAAACACAGCAGCATTAAACTGCTATTTTACGCTGGTATTCTGTGAGAGCGTGGTCCTTCCCCGGTCGAGCCGACGCATTCGTGCTACAACTATACTATTAATATAGCTGCAGCATGGCTCTACCACGTAAACCTATCTACCTACATAAATCCCAATGGTGGGTACAAGCCTTCGTATGACTGAGGGTTTTTTGGGCAGGGAAATGTCAGGCGCATTGTCCTAACGCTTGTTAGAGGTTTTACTCTTCGAGATATTTAATTCTCGGATATGCCGGCTTCCTCAAGATGTTTCACTTTAACGCCGAGCACTTAAGGGCCTATATTACCTCGGCTCAAATTCTAATTTCGCCCCCACTTCCCCGCCCCATTCGTTCGCACACTATGGCTCGCGGTCACGCGGGAACACGAGGTCAAAGCGATTTTGTTAGAGTAAAACAAACTATTATCGAACGAACATAAAGAAATAAAATTTTCAGTCATAATTTAATATTAACTTGTCATTAAATGAACATAAAATTATATGTCGCAAATTTAATTTCATTGTACATAAAGCTATATATCTAATATAAGTTGACCCTTCATTATATGGAAAGCCTATACAATACGAGATCAGCAGGGCTATTCACAATCGTCTCGGAAAGCGAAATCGACTCGGACACCGAAACCAATAAACGCTATTAACATTTAACGTTCGGATAAAGGTGACTTAGATACATCCTATAACTATTGTGTCGTCATTTAGTTACATGCATTTACGAATTTTGTAGATAAATAGGCTTTTGTAATTTTTTAGAGTAACGCCTGCACAAAAACATAATGCAATATTTTGGAGTTAGCCATTGATATGGAATATAAAAAATATATAATTTAACTATATAATAAATAACAAAAAAACTGAGATATGTCTCGTTTCTGTCGGGTCTGGGTTTTTTTCTATGGGGCGTTCTTTGACGTTTGTTTTCGATAATTGTGACAGTTTGCATCGGAAACTTTACGAGGGCTCTGAGGCTGGCGAAAACTTTTCGAATATTGATGATTAGAAGAGATAAATAAACCCTTTTAATTATAAGGTAGGTAACAAAAGTTAATTACAATTATCTATAAGACGTATTTTCATATAATTACTTCAATATTTGCACTTAATCGTAAAGCTGAATTTTTGTGAAAGGTGTGTTTTTATAAGTTTTCTATCACAAATATATATATGCTGCTTTGTGAAACGAGACATATCTCAGTTTTTTTGTTATTTATTATATAGTTAAATTATATATTTTTTATATTCGATATCAATGGCTAACACCAAAATATTGCATTATGTTTTTGTTTAGGCGTTACTCTAAAAAATACAAAAGCCTATTTATCTACAAAATTCGTAAATGCATGTAACTAAATGACGATACAATAGTTATGGGATGTATCTAAGTGACCTTTATCCGAACGTTAAATGTGAATAGCGTTTATTGGTTTCGGTGCGAGAAGTTATCGAATCCGAGTCAAATTCGCTTTCCGAGACGATTGTGAATAGCCCGGCAGCTTATACTGGTTTATTCTCTTATAATGAAAGGATCTGCCCATTGTTGGTTTAGTCACAGAATAAATAATAGTACTACGTACAGAAGTTGCACTCTCTTGATGTTGAATGCTTGCCGACGTTTTAATTGCCTACATAGTTATTATTAATCAGATAAATCGCGCACGCAAGCTAAATAAAACTATCGCTGCGCGCATACTTTGCATCTTTTCTCCTTACTACGTCACAACGGACTTTCCGTGGTTGCTAAGGGCTGTTAATAAAGAGTAAAAAAATACATCGTGAAATGATAAGTTACCTAGGTAAAATACCTATGCTGACTATAATCGACCATATTATCTACTATGTGAGTTCTGTGATGCCCAACGCGTGCAACTTGCAAGGTCATTCGCCGGGAATTGCGATACTTGATACGTATAGGTAGATAGCGTAAACAACAAATAAACCCAAAATACGATTCCAAACAGAAATATGATTGTAATCTACTTAGTTGACAATCGTGTAAACAAAGTTTTAATTTCAGTATTTTGTGCTATTATAACTCAAAATATTTTAATTACAAAGACGAGTATAGATATGTAAGTAGGTACGTCGGTAGTGAAGTTAATTTCAACTAAGTTTTGTAATAAAGTACTTAGGTATTACTTCTGTAGTTAAATTATTACTTAATTATTGTTTCGCTATAAGTACCTATCTAACAAAAAAAAATGAAATAAATTTACCTTTCATTATCCTTCGGTAACTCAAGAAATGATATATCTGAATCCTTTTAAATGCTCATTAAGCATCCATCCCCCCAACAATTATAGTAGGAACGACGTTTTACCATTATAATTTATCAAATAGATAGGTAATATTTTATTATTCTTAAATTACATTAATACTTTTTCAAATTTTATCCTACAATTAAATATACTAAACAGTAAACAAAAACTATTTCGACGAGTATTTCAACAAGTATTTACAAAAAATAATTTACGTAAACACCGTTAAAAAAATTTAACATTCAATCGTATAGAGCGCGCTAGTCCCGACTGCGATCCTTTGCTGCGATCTACCCCTGGGGCAGCTCGCGATTGTAGGTAATTATTTCACGCAGGTAGCAAGAGTGACAGAGGCCTGGTTTAGTAGTAAACTTGAGTTTTATAGTATTATAGTTTTTGTATATTTGTAATGTGACAGCCATTTACGTATGTAATTTAATTGGTAGTAGGTCTATGCAAGTATCTACATATACACACATACACACACACAAAGACGTGTGTGTGTGTGTGTGCGTGCGTGCGTGTGTGTGTGTGTGTGTATGTGTATAATAACTAAAAAAGGAAGTACCTAGTATGTAATACAAGGCGAAAACTATATTGTAATAAGTTTATAAGATTGTAAAATGCAAAGCGTAAACTTACTACCAAGCCAATGTACCTTCCTACAGAACTTTCAGTGCAATGGTGATTCGCGCTTGACTAGTTTTTTGTAGCAGTAGAATTTATACAGTGGTTTAGAATCGGTTTGCAAAATTTCTTATAGGTATTTTATTTTATTAATTAATTACAACGGTTTTACTCCAATTACAGTAATTAATAATTTTGAAAGGCACATGAGAATAAACTATGCTATAATTAAAACTATACTATGAAAAATACATACTATGATACAAATTATATATCATTGCTTTCGCAAAATCGACATACAAATAAACAAGCTGACAACAGCACATTCCAACTATCCGCAAATCAAGATCGTTGATTGCGCTATGCATTCGACATAGTGGGGAATAAGCGCGCGACAGCGTGCGCGATGATGCCGTCGCGAATAATCTAGGCCGGCGATATGTCGCAAGTAGTGGTCAGGCACATAGATCTTGCATAAGGTCTTGCGTAGGCCTACAGATAGTTGTGAAAATTTATGTTTGTAATCGCACCGTCGCCGATTCAGGAGAAATCCTGAAATGGGTAAACGTTATAAAAAAACAATTACTAAATAGATACCTATATTTTACTTATACCTAAATTTCTACATATTCGTAATCACTAACACTGTAAGTAGATAGGTCGGTAGATACTTCATTACGTTTATCATATGTTTGTCCGTTTCTTTACGCCAACCCAGTCGCTTCTTTTTTTATTACGCTTTTTTCCCATTGCGCGAACACTATAAATCTAAGTATCTATTTCAATATTTTAAATTTAAATTTTTTTCTCCTTAGCTCGACAGGGTGAACCAGATGTTTGCGGCTTTGGGAGTGGCCAATAGGGTCACCCCAGCTGCCTTGGGTAGTAAATCTAAAGATGGGCCTGTATTTTTATCATACATTTCACACAACATACTCGATGTAATACAGAATAACGTCATATGTGTAATAAATAATAATAGTGAGTCAACTCCGCGACTAGACCGAGCAACGACGGGGCGCGGTATAAAGGAGAGCAGAATCCCACCGCGACGTCAGCGGTAATACCGGTCGGCTTCGCTTGCGTACCGGTACGCCCGTTTAGGAGTGTCAAGTGCACGGAATGAGTTACCCGCGTTTGGTGTTCAACCAGCAGCATAATATTACTCGATATTATTTTGAAATATTGTGAAAGATAGTGTGACGCTTTAAGAGGCGTATTACAAAAAAAAATGAAATTACAAGGTTTCCTCGTTGAAATTGTATGTTTATCGTTCGTTGCTTGGAATAACAATTACTTGGTAAAAATAGTTCGTTTTCTCTCCTCAAATAAGCTCAGAGCGGATTTTAGATAACTTATTTATTTAATCAGAAATAATCATTCTCTCGATGCATGTTTAGGCAAAAACTCTCGAAGACATGATTTGGGAGCTCTAATTTGTAGATTCTATTGAATATCGACCATCAAAAAAAAATATTTTTATGTATCCCAAATATCCTACACTTCAATAATAATGGAATACATTTTCGTTTTATGTTTTTCACGCTAGGAAAAGAAAACGACATAATTCAAAAAACGACAAAAAAAGCTTCGATACAAGCCTCTATATTTCCGAAGTTCTACAACATTTAGACGTAAAATTTATACCAAAATAATCATCAACATTTGCTTAAACTATACTGTTATTTTTACTTTTTAAATCGTAACTATTATATTTTAATTAATTAAATAAAAGTACCATATATTTCACTGCGCAGGCCATCTGCGATCCGATCATTAACGCGCGAGCGCTTGCCGAGGGTGGACCTGCGTCAGTTGATTTCGGGTGCTGCATCGTTTCGATGATACTACCGTAGTGGTGCGTCGATTGCCTGCATGCTAGAGCATCGTCAACTACGACCGCAATTTTTGATCGATCGATTTAAAACTATTTTATATAGTTATAATTTAGATCACGTCTCTTCCATTAAACATGGCAAACAAGAAAATATTATTATAGAAAAATGTGGTCTATTCATTGACCTAGATCATTGTTATTTGAGGGCTTCACCTAATGGTTTATACAGCGACGGTCTTATTGAAGTTAAATGTCCTATTTCAGTTTTCGGATTAGATTTTGAAACAATTTGAACACGGCCTTTCGACAAAAAAAGTTAAAGGTTATATAAATTCAGTGATTCAAGTTTAACATTAAATCAAAATAATGACTGGTTTTACCAAATCCAAGGCCAGCTTCATTTATTAGCAAATAAAAATGTCTGAATACTTGCCATAATATGTATTGGCCCAGATTATGCAGTAAAAGTACTAAAAATTTACAAAGACGACTAATTTTAGATTTTCAATATGTTACCCCAGTTACAAGCTTTTTATGAAAAGTGTATACTGCCTGAAATTACCGACTCGAGGAAAGTTCGGTCAATGATGTCGCAGCAAATATATTTCTAATAAAAAATATGGTAATTGACTGTAAGTACCGATTAAAAAAATATTAGTTACATTTGGTTGTTATATTTATTAAAACAGGTTGCAACCGTTTATTTATTTATACCACTATTCTACCGGTAGTAGACTTAATCGATTATTAACATTCGATTACGGCGTAACAATTAAAATATTTATGTGACACTAAATTTCATAAATAATGAATAATATATCAAAATGATATAAAATAATAAATAGTAAATTATATAATAATAAATTAATAAGACAATATTAAAATGACACAAAAAATATTCCATCCACTGAAGTCCATCCTAAGAAAACTTTGTATTATCGAAGATCAAGATCGTTTAATAACCATACTTAGTGTTATAGTGCGAGCGAGTGAATAGATATGAAAGAAAGTATCGGTCGCGTAGCTCACCGCCCGCTCGGTGCGTAAAATATCTAAATTTGCGAAACGCCGAAATGTAAGAGGGCTCTTAAGTAAAGTTGAATTTCAATAACCATGTGATTGCTTTCATTGCGATTTTTAATTAAACATTAAATTCAACAAAATACAATTAATAAACTAATCAATAATAAATGTCGTCAATATTTGTCGGTTGCATATCTTTAACGAGGCGGTTGAATAAACAGAACCAACGTATAACTTTAACCAACAGTTATAGGCGTTCGTATTGTTGCGCGCCACTATTAATGTCTTGTACATGGCAACACTAGTTACACTAGTGCCCTCTAGTGTCGAGTAAATGAAAGCATTGCGCGCCACTATTAATGTCTTGTACATGGTAACACTAGTTACACTAGCGCCCTCTAGTGTCGAGTAGCAGAACTAGGAGAGTCAAGATCCTTCCAGAAATTTTGGGACCGATATGTACTCGAACATTCTAGATGTCGCTACAGTAGAAGATTCTGGAAACTATCTGAGGCCCTATATAAGGCCGGTATAGACATGAAGTTATATACTTCATGGGTATAGACCACGACCGAGGCAGTATTGAATTGGCGATACAAGAGAATACTTCGAAGCGAAATAACGGCGAACTGTGTTTTATTATTAGTGTGATTTTAGATTATAATTAGTGTTGTGTAATTAAAGTGTCAATTTTGGTAATTCAATCGGCAGTTTTTAATTGTCTCGAACCCCAAGCTCGTAGCAGTATTTTCACAAATGACGGGCGTAAAAAACACATGCTTGATTTTATTAACATTTATTGAATAAATAATACAAAATTGGTTTACGGTTGAAATTTTCAATAATTTAAAATACAAACGAAAATGAGCAATGAACTCCTACCATCATCGTGAAACATTTGATTAGTTATCGATTTAAAAGTATTACATCGAAAAATATCATGCAACATGTCACAGTAACATTTACATTTACACAGTGTAATATTATGCTACATAGAATATTATAATTGGAATAGGTTTCAATTTTGAATATAACTTTCCTATTCTAAGGAGAGTTATTCATTATTAAAAAAAATATTTAATATTTCTGCAGCGTTGAACATTTTTTATACTTCTTAAACCCATTTCTATTTTTTTTTGTTTTGTCACTGCTGTTTTTTTTTTTCAAACTTTCCAGAGAATCACAACGGCACTAACAAATTGGGCGAAATTGCATATGGATTAAATGCATAAGAAAATGCGTCCAAGGAAATATAACGGCAAAGAAATTTGTAAATAAAATATTACAGTTTACAACTAATTAACAAGCTACGTCCGCCTCGAATATACAACACATTTATTGCGGCTATAAACGCCTAGTGTAGACAATTTGGTACAACACATTTAGAAACAAAATTGAAGTTATAAACGAGAATCCTAAAATCCCCGCACTAAGTCTTTTAATTGCAATACACTATCTAAGAGCGCATCCACCATGTGTATCTACTAACGCGTTTGAAACTCGTTACACGACGCTCCGCTTGTCGATTCGGGCGTGAAACAAAGGTTTGTGTTATGCGAATAAAATTACAATGCAAAGGCAATCCCCAATCCCCTAAGTACTATACATTTAACTTACTTTAAAAAGAGTTCATACAACAAACTTGATCACAATCAGTGAAATTTTAATTATTTGTTTGTAAATAACGTATATGACTGTTTACTCATAATTCTTTTGTTAAAATTACTTATATGAATGTTGGTGACCAAGCCTCTCCATTCTACAAAATGCAATATTTATTTAAAGTTTAATCTGCTAACAGAATTGCATTTGTTTAATGGAACACAGTTTTAACTACACATTTGAAATACTAGGCCAATATCTACAGCATTTAGACATCACATCGAGCGACGGTACATTTGAACAATAACCTAAACCCTACAAACTACAAAATAAATTTGTAAAGTTCCCTTTATACAATATAATGTAACTTGTTCAAATTTTAAACCGCCTGCTGTGTGTTCAGACTATTTAACCCCACTTTGCTACTAGATAACATCGTTTGACCTCAGATCTATTAATATTATTATGTTAATTATATTATAAGTGATCTCATATTATTGTGACAAGAAAATCTAAGTTGGCTCCGAGCATCCGTCCCCACTCGCACACCAAACACAATCACTCTACAATTTCAATGTTTACACATAAATTATTATGTACAGAGCTTATATTTTTTTTAAATATAGAAACTTAGTACCGATTGAAACGTAGAGTTCAATATTATTATTATTTTAAAGAAGTTCCCACTACGGAACATCTAACATATTATCTAAATGATATCTATATTTAGCCGTACAACATTGGTTTCTTTATACAATGTTCTACTATGTGATGCGCTGCACAATATACAAATCCACCTATACAAATCAGGCCTAATCTCTGTCCTAATGGACTTTGTTCATTCATAATTTACAAACAACGAATATAACAATTAGAAATCTAATATTACGTTTGAAACACACTCGCCGCTGAACTGAAACCGCACCGAAGCAACAAAATATATCCATTGTAATAAATTTTATCAAACAAACGGCACCTCACAGAGGTGTAACATTTAAGGTTGCAAGCGTTCAATTTTATTTCGAATTATCTTTCAGATTTTGATGTTGAGACAAATGGATGGTAACAAAATGTAACACTATACTAATTTACATTTACAACTTTCTAAATAAACATCATTATTATTTTTGTTTATAGTTGATAGATACATCGATAACATCAATTGTATTAACATCAAAATGGGAAACAATACAATCTATATGATCGATAAAATTGATTATCATTTTAACATTCAATCTAACCGAGAAATAGCTAAAATATGAAGATCACTGAACTATTCAAATATTAAATCCCATCAACATTTTGGATATTAATGTATTTATTGTAAAACTGCACAAAACCCACTTAATATCGATGGAGGTTTTCTTCATAGATTGTTTCTCGACTAGGGACAGCCGCTATGTGGATACGTCGGTACCAGGTCTCAATAGCGGCCGGCGGTGTGGTCTCACGAGGCGTACATCCGCTTGATGTCGTCCTTGTATCGTTCCTGGATGTCTTTCCTCTTGATCTTGAACGCGGCAGTCACCAGCCCCATGTCGGGTGACCACACTTCCGTGCACAGTTTAACAGCGGCGGGAACTTCAAACTTCTCCAAACCACCTGGACATAAGAAAAGTACATTTTTACACAAGAAATTTTAAAAATATGTTGACCACGAGTAATAAATTAAACACACGGTAGTTAGTTTATTAAACACAGTGTAAAGGTTTATTATTTTGCAGGTATGGAAATTGCTGGAGGTAAGAATTGTGTAAAATAGATAAATTGAGAAGTCTCGGTGTGATTTCTGAGAGCGTCTCATTTCCGACTAAGCGTATCCATTTGTACTTCAACTATAATATAGTTGCAGCATAGTTTTATCATATTGAAATGGAAGAATTTGCCATAAGGGATACGCTTGGCAGTTGCATCTTTGCTTTAGGTACTTACAGACATCTCTGTGGGGTTAGTCAAGATGATATTTTAGGATTGTTAACAATTTAGAAATCTGTATAAGTGAATGAAATCAACGCAAGTCACAAGACTTAATCTTCAGACATGTCCCGCTATTCATTATAGCCTATAAAAGTAGACTGCTGAACATAAGCCTCTCCCATAAATTCCCTCATAGGAAGGATTTTGCAATAGTTGCCACGCTTGGCATCATGAAGACACTGTTGTCTATCTCCTGTTTCAGTTTCCTTTTGTTGTCTATTTACGATACCAATGGAAGATATGGGGTAGTGGTAATTTTTCCCTGCCTCGTGAGTAATTTTTGAGCATTTCGTTAGTTTGACTATTGTGTCTGTTTTACGGACAGGAAACTATTAATGGTCTATGAACTAAATAATAAAATACTATTGATAAAATACGTGAACACACATTGTATTGTGATTTGAGTTAGTGTGGGTATAGTGTTGGTGGGTATGGTGATGCGTGTAGTGGTGCGTGTAGTGGTGTGCGTAGAGGTGTTTATGGCAGTGCGTATGGTGCGTGCGTATAAGTGTAGTGGTGTTGCGATTACGTATAGTGGTGAGTCTTAAAATCTATGATGGTGAGTGTAGTGGTGCGTGTGGTGGTGTGTGTAGTGGTGCACCAGCATGCGGTGGTTCCAGTTAAGCCGCGTATCAACTAAGCGCTCCTGGCGCGCACGGCAACCGCATGCTGCTCCAGTGTTTGACCGTTCAACATGGATGTCGGTCGTGTACGAGCAGCTGCCGCTTTCATAGTTATATGCATCTTCTCTGAGCGTTTTATTATGGTATAAACTACTTTTGCTGTTTCACAGCAGATCTTTTAAACTATATAATTGTATTAATTCACGGCAACTTTGGTTTGGTTTGTTCATAGCTCTGAACGCAACGAACACACAAATAATGATATCAAACGTCACAACTGGCGCGCGCGCCAAGTCTCTAAACTATTTTGATGCGCGGTAAAAAACCGACATCAGATGGAGCGGCCCGCTCCACGTTCGAGCGCTCCAACGAGCAATAGGCGCGCGCTCCAAGACGGTATCCATTTTGAGCGAGTGGAGCGCGCGCCAATGTTCGACCTCCTGGAGCGTGTAATCGATAGGCGGCTTGTGTGCGGCGGCACGTACATTTGCGCGCGTGCTCCTGCAGCTCGCGCACGACGGCCTGCTCGAGCGCGGGCTGCGCGCACAGCTCGGCCAGCTCGCCGCCCGCCAGCCCCAGGCGCGCCGCCAGCTCGGCCAGCTTGCGCGGCTCGGGCACCACCAGCGCCACGGTGTACGTCTTCGAGCTGTCGCCGTACACGCAGATGTTCTCCACGATGGGACACGTCTTCAGCTCCGCCTCCACCTTGCCCAGGGACACGTACTCGCCCGCTTGCAACTTCACCAGGTCCTTCTTGCGGTCTGCGATATATACGAAGAAGAGTTTGATTATGTTTCACGTTATTAATATAATAAAAAGTATTTTAGTAACAATGATAATCTAAAATTCGTTACTAAAAATGAAATTTGGTAACATTCCACAAGTAAGGGGATTTCCAGTTTATATTAAAAAAATTAAACTATTTGATAATATAGCCTCTAAAAACTCACTTTTCTTATTAAATGTAATTACTAACATGTTTAGCTTTAAATAACCTATTTTTGACAAACAATAAAATTCAATAGGGTTAACAAATTCCTTGTCGATAATAATTATCGATAATACTTATCGATACCTATATGTTTACAACAATGAAAGTCTCTGACAACAGATAATTATTAAATATTTATTAATTTACAGGTATTCAATTGGCTCTATACTAAAAGGAAGGATCAGAGAGAGAAAGAATCACTAATGACAGGCTCGTACTGGTAAAATAAGTGTAAGATGGCCCATCACTAAATGAAGTGACAACCTGGTAGTCGATGAAGAAACTCGAGTAATGCATGTAATTCAGGACCGTGCTTTGTGAAATTTCTTGGAAAAGACCTATGTTAAACATTGAACTTGTGATGGACTGTGACTTAACTCTATAAATATTATTTATTAATAAGAACGAAACAAAATAATAAATAAACTAATAATGGACAGGGTCTACCCCTTCACAGCTACAACTAGGCAGTATCGGAGAACAAAATCATTAGCTTATAAAGGCCAAGAGTACGGGGAGGTACTGACCGATGATCTTGATGCAACCGTCGGGATGCAACTCGGCGATGTCTCCGGAGCGGAACCAGCGGCGGCCGTCCATCTCCACGAACTCCTCGCGCGTCTTCTCCGGGTTCTTATAATAGCCCTCAGCCACGCTGTCGCCGCCGATCACCACTTCACCCTGCAAAGAAGAAAACACGACCAACTTTATAATTGAATAAATTATTTTGACGAATTTTATCGCCTTTAATTTAAAGTTAAAAGTAAAAGTTGTCCCAATGTTGGGCATAGGCCTTCTCTCATTTCTAAGAGGGTTTTAGGGTTTAGGGCAAGAAAAAGTACGCCGGGCTGCCCCAATGCGTGTTGGGGAACTTCAAATGTCTTTGAATATTTTTTTTTATTTCTCAGATGCAGTCACGATGTTTTCCTTCACGACCGAGTACGTGGTAAATCAGCACTTAAAATTGTAATTAACAATTTCATTGGTAACAGTGGGGATCGAACCCGGGCTGCTCGCGTACAGTAAAATTTACAGCGAGCGTTTAGCCCCTGAGCTATTTACCACAGCTCTCCTTTAATTTACTTATTTTTAATTTCTGACGTTTCGGGTACTTTATAGCATCCATGGTCACAGAGGACTGAGTTGATTGATGTCTCGATGCTCAACTTACTTTCAGCTTTCTAATCATTACTTTTGGTCCGATCTATTCACAATGAACTTACTGTGTCTTGAGGTTTTTTATATAATTTTTTTTAAACCGAAGGTAACCATAGTTAACTAAAAATTGGGACGTCGAACGCCTTAATTATCCCCCTGTGACCATGGGTGCTGTAAAGAACTCAAAATATCGGTCATATAAAATATTTCATAAAAATCTGTAAAAACTAATTTCATTATTATAAGTTGTTAAAAAAAGTTAAGAGATTTAAAATAAAATTAATTAATTTGGATGTTGGTTTAAATCGAATGGTGAGAGGTATTATACAAAAAATGTAACAACTAACTCCAAATCATAATCATTAGTATTAATAGTTTTAAAACATGTAAGTATATGAAAAATATGTGTAGGTGGGGCCACTGAACTACAAACATTGTTAAACTACTTAAATAACTACATTTATAGTTTGATGTATTTTTGGCTGATAGTCAACGCTTCAATAAATGAAAAACAAAAATGCGTGAAACTCCCGCGCGTTAGATATGGAATGTGTAATTATTAATTAAAAGCTAATCGCATCTATTGGTTCTTTATATTACGTATTATCGCGGCGCATGGTGTTTAGATTGTCTATGAGAGAGAGAGAGAGAGAGAGAGAGAGAGAGAGAGAGAGAGAGAGATAGAGATAGAGTTTTATTTCAAAAAATTGTTACTTTAAACAAGTGGTAAAATTAAAAATTTCGTACAACCGTTCTAAATATAAATTATTAAGGATAACTCAAAAACTATTAGTCAGATTTTGATCAAATTTATATTGGACCTCAAAAAAGTATCATCGAAATCGGTTCACGTAGAAAACAAGTTCTAAGGAAACATACAAAAAAATGAGTACCTTTTTAAAGTCGTTTAAAAATGTTAATTAGATATGACAGTAATAGTGTTATTGATGCAATGTGTGTTGTATGTACCTGGGGGTAGGGCTTGTTGGAGACGCGGTAGCCGCCCTCCTCCCAGTTGACGAGGCGCAGGTGGGCGCCGGTGACGGGCGCGCCGGCGCGGCCCGTGGAGCGGTCGTGCGTGCACATGACGGCGGCCGCCGACGTCGTCTCCGTCAGCCCGTAGCCCGTCACCACCACGCAGCACAGGCACAGCCGCAGCTGCGTGTGCGTGTCGGGCGCGAGGGGCGCTCCGCCCGCGATGGCGAGGCGCAGCCTGCCGCCGAGCAGCGCACGGACTCTGCCGAACACGAGGCGGTCCAGCAGGGGCGTGTCGTAGCCGCGGCGCTGCCAGCCCAGCTTGTACACGTACGCCCACTTGAAGAACGCGCCCGCGAACTGCCCGCTGCGCACCACGCGCTCCGTGATGCCCTTGCTGATGCGGTCCATTATCAGCTGAGAAACACCAAACATGTCTACCTTGCTCACATGCTCTTGATAAAATAATATAACATTAAAAAAAACTTAACATGCATTAATCATGAGCTGTACCTAATGATTCTAATAATTATTTTACTTCATCCTGGTGATCCTGATCACGATACTAGGTTAAAATAATTAAATTATTGTATTGTCATCAGTCCATTTCAAATCAATCAGACGGCATAAAATTAGAGAAAAATACATTATAAAATTCCATTACATAAATAGATAAACAGATACACGCAACGCTAATAAACGCATGTTAAAAAACAACCCAAATTCATACTAAATTCAGTTTGTTAAAACAGATAAACAAACCGAATTAATAAGATTTTAATAAACGTACATCAGTAAAATCGATTTTAAACATAAAAAAAAAACAAATTATATTTATAATATTATATAATATCTTTTAATATACCGTGTCCCATTTTGGGAGAACCAAAACAACGCCATATATTTTTAAAAATCTATTCCTAATACTTATTGAAAACCTAAAATTTTATAAAATCATATCTCTCTCTCGTCTACATCCAACAATCAATATTTATAATCATTATCGTTATAAATCAAAAATAATTACACAAGTGTGGTTACATTTTCTCCGATTTTTTTATGATCACACAAAACAGGACAATCTGTAAAAAACATCTACTTGTTTTTATATTATATTATAAGTTGACCAGTACTAAATTGTGTCCTTTTTAGCACTGGCAAGAATATGTGAGACAATATCTTAATTTTTTTTAATTACTTTTAATAGGAATAAAAAAACAGAGTCATAGAGCTCAATTTAAACCTTTTCATATTATTTTAAATTTCAAATAACTTGCAACCATCTTCAAACAAAGGCTGACTCTTAGAAAGTAATAGAAACTTAACAATTCCGAAGTCACTGTGAAACACCATTCAAGTGGCTACGTATTATGGCCGGTTTATATTATTTTGGTGCATTAGAAGGATACATTAGAAACACTCAAAAGGGAGTGAACAATGTGAATAAAATCGTACTAATGCTACTTGTGTTAATCACTGAAAGCTACCGTTACCACATATATACTAATGTCAAACATTTCCTAAAACACTATGTGATATTCTGAAAAGTACGAGTAAATTAAATATGCTAATAGTAACTTACAGGAACAGTTGTGATGCAGCTTGGCTTGAGTATGGTGGCGTCGCCTTGAGTGCCCTTCATGATCTTGCTCGATGTATCCAACATGGTCAAAGGTGTGGAGTACCCAATTGGGACACCTGAAAATATTTTTTTTATATAGTAAACTGAATTTAATGGATTATGTAAGTGTTCTTTTACGGAATTTTTATTTGAATTATGTGAAAGATGAGAGTGAATGCAAAAATAAAAGATATGACCCTACGCTGCAGATATAATGTCTGGACCTTACCATACCTTGAATTGGTCGCCTCGACCAGGGAAGGATCACCCTCTCACAGAATACTAGCTTGAAATGAGGGTGAGGATAGAAAAGCAGATCCTTTTTACTGGTAATAAAGTAACCCATCTTAGACCTCAATGGTGACAATGCATCTTCATTTTGATTCGTTATTGAGAATAGATGTAGTTTTCTATGAGCCACAGCAAACACTTAGCATCCAATACGTAAAGTGTTTGGATGTCACCACATGAGTGGGTCAGTCAAAAGTCAAGATCAAACTATTTTTATTCAAAATTGGCCTTTACAAAACACTTTTCTAAAGTCGAAAAAGCAACGCCATCGATTTAACAAGTCTTTACTACAGATTTTGTGAAAAGAATGCAAGGAACTCATAAGTAGACTATTTTGTCACAACAGTTAATATAATACACAAATCAAAAGAATCTAAGAAAGTGTGGTAGAGCCACGCTGCAGCTATATTAGTTGTAACACCAATGGGTCGGCTTCCAGCGTAAATAGGCAAGCTTAAGGTTGCTGTGTTTCGTATGGTGATTGTGGAAATGGAGACCCTTTTTACTGGAAACGAGGCATTCTATCTTAGTCCTCAGGGGTGACAACGCATCTGTATTTTGATTCTTAATTGACGACAAATGTAGATGTCTATAGACCACAGCATCCACTTACCATCGGGTGGACTGTGTGCTCGTTTGTCAGCCTTATGCTATATATATCTATACCTATATATATATATATATATATATATATATATATATATATATATATATATATATATATATATAAAGCTGGTTATTTTGTCATTATTCTAAATAATTACCTAAATTGTAATATCCTTTTATCATTAGAATGCTTTCTACATGCGCCTTGAATTTAAGCGAAGGCAACTCAGTAATATTACAGAGAATATTGTTATAAATAATTATACCACTAACCAAAAATGAGCCACTAGTTTTACGGAGTCTGAATTTTGGAGTTTTTGTTACTTAGGGTAAAGTGAGTGCTTTGTTTGCTCCTATGCATGTGAAAATATGATCATCATGATGGATGCAAAGCGGTAGATGTAGATCACGAGGGTTACCTCCCATGATGCAGAGGGTCTCGGCCAGTAGTTCAAAGACATGGGCGAGCGGCAGGAAGCCCATGAGAAGATCGTCATCTTGGACTGGAATGGCGTCGGCGAAGGCCTTCAGCGTGGCCACCATGTTGCGGTGCGACAGTACCACTCCCTTTGGTACACCAGTGGAGCCCGAGGTGTACATGATGATTGCAGTATCCGAAGGTGTAGGAGGCACGCACTCTGTAATGATAATACAAAAACTGTTTATATTCATAATGTCACACCTGTAATCCTTGAGGGGGTAGGCAGAGTCCAAAGAGCAACAACTACTCGAATCATAAACCTTAAGGGTTTGGAAAATTGTGAAAGAAGTGATATGGTGGCTAGCCCATCACATAACCAATATCCCATAAGATGCCTTTTACCACATGCTAGCAGTAACACAGTTGGCAGATTCCTATTTATTACTAGCTGGTACATAGTGTTGCTTGTGAAATAATTGTGGAAATATTGTTTTAAATTTGGAACAGTTATTTTATTAAAAAAGGAATTATAATACATTTTTTGAAGTTGAAAAATATATAAATTTGTGCACCACATACTGTAAGTCAATTTATTTTATTTTTATTTTTCTTTTAAAAACGTTACCCCCACACTAGGATTTTCTCCTGTGTCGTGGAAGCAGTTTACAAACATAAATTGCACAAGGACAAACATCCAGACCCGGAACAATTAATTGCAGGCCATACAAATACTTGTTCCGAGCGGGATTTGAACCCGCGAACCCAAGCGCAGCATTCATTGCTAAGCAACTGCGTCACGGAGCCGTCAATTGTACTATGCGTATAACTTTCGCGCAAATGCAATCAATGAATAGAAAAGTTTTAGGGCAATCTAATGAACGATATGGCAGCTCATGAAATACGAACAAACAAACATTATTTTTTTAACATATTAACTACTATACTATATGGATCACTGATAATCAGTGCTGTAGGTGATATCACATCATATCAACAGCTTCTTTAAAGCTACTGCTTTCGACTTTCGCCAAGAGGCGTGCGTTTTCAAAAGGTCGCCCATACTTGCCAGGCTGTACAGTCAGGTTAGTTAACGCACATAGTCTCTGAGATTTAGGTTCTGTCTTTTTACACAACATTTATAGATTATATCATTTAGTACAGTTTTTTTTTACAATTTCCAACATTAGTCGCTCGCTAGAATCGTGACCGTCGCACCAACTCATCCCACCTCTACTCAAGACAGGCTTTTGATAAAATATTATGTGATAGAATAGAATAGAATAATTTTTTATTCAATAAGAATAGAGATATGACAAATGCACAAAGTAAAAGGCTCTCTTAACCCTCTTACTGTTTTACTGCGACTAGCTTTGTAAAACTCTTTTACTATGCTTGAGTATATTATTCACTATCTCATAAACTGTTTCAAAGTTCAAACATTGACATACCAATCTTTGAATTCGCGCCCATCGCTACGACCTCCTTATATCCGAAGATCCTGATGCCGGGCTTGTATCCTTCCTTGTCGGTGGTCTTCAGTTGGTCTTCCATGTAGATAATGGTGTCCACTTTGGGTGTTTTAGCCAGGATCTTCTTGAACTTGGGCAGCAGGTCGTGTGTAGTGATGACTGTGGACACTTCTGTCTCGTTGATGCCGTGCGCTATTGCCTCGTCTCCGAGGGTCGCATAGATTGTCACCACTGGAATTGAGACAATTATAATAAGATAAAATTGTAATAAGTATAATAGGCTTCCCTTTCTTAGGTCTGTTAATTCACTGAACACTGAATTAAATTGTAAAGTGTAATATTTTGTAATAGCAAGATAGAAAGTCTTGTCACCTTAACTAAGAGTTAAATGCTCAACGATTAATGATTAATGTTTGATGGCTGAGCCCGCCATCAATTTTGGTGAAATAAATACTCAGAATTATCCATTCATCCATCCATCACATCCTATAATAGTCCACTGCTGAACATAAGCCTCCCCCATAGATTGCTTAAAGGGGAGATTTTGCCATAGTTGCCATGCTTGGCAGGCAGCAGGCACTTTTTTATTATTTCGAGTTGTTATGAGGGAGATGCTGCTGCTCATCTCGTGATTCAGTTTTTTTTATACAGCCTCTTACGACACTGACGGGCGTGACGGGACGATATGGGGTAGTGCATATTCTTACACCGATACTACACTGAATATTCAGAATAACGTGAGAAATTTGATGCAGAGCAGCTTAGTCGACGATTTTCCTTTCAGAATTTAGTTGAGTCTTATTTATTAAGTTTTACTACAATCCACCTGAAGGTAAGAGATTACTCCAGTTCATGGATACTTGCAACCAATTTCAAGCAGATACTACATATGTGTTGGCACCAGTAATTATACAGGCTATCTATACCTTTCACACCAGAACATATCAGTGCTGCTGTTTGGCGGTAGAAATAGAGGATGTTAGTGACGTTCACGTAACAAGTAGTATATTCGCATGTAAATGTGCATAAATGTGTATATTATGTTCATGTGTTTATTTTACAGAAGTAAAGTGATAATCTAGCACGCAGTCCATCTGATGGTAAGTGAATACTGTGGCTATAGGCCACAGTATTCACTTTCTCTACTACATCTACCTACATCTATCCTCAGTTAAGAATCAAAATGCAGATGTGTTATCACACCTGTGGGTTTAGATGTTTTCTTTACTAAGAGTAAAAAAAATCTCGCCACTCATACGAAACACAGCAAACATTAAGCTGCTATTTCGCGTTGGTATTTTGTGCGAGCGTGGTCCTTCCCCGACCGCCGCGACCAATTGGCGCTGCAGTCCTTTGTAAAAAACGTGCGTGATTATGTTGGTGGACTCGAATATGCGTGATCGTGTTTGCGTGTTCGTGTGCTAGTGTGTACGTATCTGTGCGCGTGCTCGTGTACCAGTGCGTAAGTATCTGTATGCATGTTCGTGTGCTAGTGTGTGCGTGTGTGTACATGTGCGTGTTCGTAACCGCGTGCGTCACATGTGTGTGTGCATGTGCTTATGTGTGTACATGCACGTGTACGCGTGCACCGACCGGGAATGGTCTGTTTGAAGCAGCCGTGCGCGGCGACCATCCACTCGGCGCGCGTCTCGGCGAACATGGCGACGTTGGCGCGCGGCGCGCAGCCCAGCTCGCGCAGCCCGCGCCCGAACTTGCGCGCCTCCGCCTCCACCTCGCTCGTGCTCCGCCATACGTACTCGCCCATCTTGAACTGACACCGAACTAGACCTTCAGTACCAAATTCTATACCCACTGCTTCCACTACGTCCACTGTTGGACATTACCTCTTACGTTCACTGCCGGGCATGGACATCTACAGTTGTAGGATTTTTTTTATAAAGAATCAAAATACACTTGCGTTGTTGTCCTTAAGGACTAAGATAGAATACCTTGTATCAAGGTTAAAAAGGTATCCGGTTCTCTACACTCACTATATTAGGTATACTAGGTATTATGTGAGTGTGGTCCTTCCCCGGTCGAGCCGACCCAATCGTACTACAACCATAATAATATACCTACATGCAGCAAGGCAAAGCAAAAGCAAATCATCTTAAACTGACACTGAACCCTCGTTCAACAACATTCAACAACATTCACTGTAGGACATAGGCCTCTTCAGTTGTAGAGAGGATTTGCCTTTATTGCTACGTCAGGCGAAGGGATTTTGTCTCGTAGTTTTTTTTTTTATAGAATTATGATGTCAAACGAGCACACAGTCTACGTAATGATAAATGTATACTGTGGCCCATAGACACTTACATGTATCCTCGAAAATGAATCAGGCAACGCAAATACGTTGTCACCCTGGAATGCTAAGATGGAATGCCTTATCTTTTACAATCACAAATATATAAAATGAGGTGGAACAAGTACTATAAAATAACTCAAAGATATATATTTTTTCAGTACTGATGCATACATACATAAACATACATAAACACTCACGCCTGTCACCCAGAGGGGTAGGCAGAGACTACGGACTTCCATTTGGCGCGATCCTGACACACCTCTCTCGCCTCTTTTACATCCATATATCTACGCATACACGCTCGTCGGTTAAGGGTACTCCTAATCTGGCCCATTTTTAATGTATCGCCGATTTGGTCGATAAACCTTCGTCTAGGGCGTCCCTTCCCGACCCTGCCGTTCACTTCTGCAACATAAATTTGCTTTGTCACTCTTTCCTCGTTCATTCTTTCTACATGACCAAACCACCGAAGCATTCCTTTCTTAATCCTTGTCACAACGTCATCTTGCAAGCCACACTTTTCTCTTATCACACTATTTCTCACCCTGTCATTCAGATTCAGCCCTAGCATACTCGTTAAGGAACGCATTTCTACAGCATTTATTCTACTCTCATGCTTCTTCTGCCAGACCCAACTTTCACTACCATACATTAAAGTAGGGACTAACACAGCATTATGAATTGCCATACGTGTCTTAGTTGACACATTCTGACTCCTCATAATAGCGTGTAGAGCCCCATTCACTCTATTTCCTGCGTTCACTCGTCGTTCTATATCCTTATCATATCTACCATCCCTGCTAAATAAACATACCAAATATACAAACTCATCCACTTGCTCAATCAACTCCCCTTCTATTCTTATTTCACATAAAGTTTTACTTTCTTCTCTTTCAAAAACCATCACTTTCGTCTTACTTGCGTTCATTTTCATACCCCTTTCTTTCAATGACCAATTCATTAAAGTAACCATCATTTGCAACTCGGCCGCCGACGATGCAAATATGACTTGATCATGGGCGTACAAAAGGCATTTGACGGTTGACTCACCCATTCTCAACCCACATTCTTCAACTTTCAAAGCATGATGCAACAGTTTCGAAATGCCGATCGGCACCAAATCGATGAACCAATTTCCTCCTTACCTTTTTAAAGACTCGTCCGTTAGGCTGGGGCTCGTCCCTCTCGCCGAGTATGGTGCGCGTGCCGAGGCAACGGCGCTGGCCCCAGCGCTGGGCGGCGGCGCGGAGCATGCTCTCCATAGTCGTGACGCCGTCGCGGACCAGCCGCAAGTGAAGGTCGCATGGTTCTGACACGGAGCGCACGGTTACGCTGGTAGGCGACGATTCTACGACACGCGCCTATAAACGAGAGTTTAGTAATGTTTTTCTTATAGCAAAAATTTAATTAAAATATCGTTCAAATTATTTTTTATAGAATAAGGGTGACAAACTAACATACAGTCCACCTGATGGTAAGTGCACGATGTTCATAGCCCGTAGATATCTACATCGAGATAACGAAGCCTCGAAGTTATCATCCAAAAAATTTAATGTTTCCCTTGCAGTATGGCAACTAGCGCCGTGCTGTTGGAACCACATGTTTGTGAGGTCCATATCATTTATCCATAAAAAAATTGTTTTCACCATCCGGTATCGGTCGCCATTGACAGTGAGCGCGGCTCCTTACGCAACTTCGAAGAAATAAAGGCCGACGATAACGTCGGTTCAAAATCCACACCAAACAACGACATTTTCGGAGTGTAGAGGCACCTCATGAATCTCCCGTGGATTTTCGTCGCTCCAAATCCGGCAACTTTGTTTTTTAAATTGCCACTCAACCAGAAATAAGCCTCATCACATCTTTGAACATGATTTTTTACCGAAAGCAGGGTCAGCCGCCAAACGCTCTAAAGCCCAATCAGCGAATACACGGCGCCGCTGTGGTCGTTGGGTTTTAGTTCTTGAGTTAATTAAACTTTGTATAGATGAAAACCCAAGTATCGACGCAAAATCCGTAAAGTAGTGACGCAGAAAGGCCCAGCTCTTGCGCAGGACTGTCGCTGTCGGAATGGACTGTCTGGGGTTTACTTGCACACTATCAAAAAAATTTTCCAACAATCTTGCATTTCTTTGACGTACAGGCACTGCTTCATCGACCACCGACCCGATGGTCTCATATTTATTAATTAAACCAAGGCTTGTGGACTCTGCACAACGGCCATGAATGCCATAAATTGGCCGCACCGCACGGAAGGTTAGACGAACAGAGCACTGATTATGATACTAAATTTTAACAATTTCAACGCGTTGGTGAAGCGTGTAACATTCCGTGGTGAAATGTAAAGACTTAATAAGTATTTTTGTCAAATTTGACGACTATCGCTTCACCAAGATGGCCGCTATAAATTGTTAAAGTTCGAGGGTTCCTGTTGAAAAACCGTTTATAAGAGTATGTAGTTTACATCTGACACTTCTAATTAAGTGAGATTATAATTAAGTAATAGAGCCCTGTTAACTCAAGGGCTCAATGCCCGCCGTAAATTTAGCAGTACGCGAGCAATTCAGGTTCCATCTCCACCCTCACTAGTGAAATTGTTAACTTCTTTTTATAGTTAAAGGATAACAAACGAGCACACAACCCACCTTATGGTAAATGGATGCTATGGCCCGTAAATATCCAGTAAAAACGGTCGCCGGTTCTTTACACTCACCATATGAAACACAGCAGCATCAAAATGCTATTTGACGCTTAATATACGTAAGAGCGTGGTTCTACCCTGGTCGAGGCGACCTTTTCGTGATACAACCATAATATAGCTGCAGCTTGGCTCTACCACGTTACAAAAAATTAATTTCATTTTTAAGTGCCGAAAACATTGTGAGGAAACCTGCATGTCTGAAAAATAAAATATTTCGAAGACATTACATGTGAAGTGAAGTCCGCCAACAGATATTGGGGCAGCACGCGGGCTTATTGCACCATAACTAGGGTTACGAGACGTCCTTTATTAAAGTATAGGACCATATTATTTCACACCCAAATATTCATCTTGTCCCAAAAGACAAAGCAATATCGCGCGTATTCGACATTCCCTCCCTTTGCTGGTTGAGGTTTAACATTGCTTTTTTTATTAATAAATGTCGCTACTACCATTAACAGCATTTTATTGAAAACAATGATATCCTCTACTTTTTTAATATAATCAAATTTTTAAAAACATAAAACCGGAGCTGGCAACCCTATCCATATCCCTCTCAAAAATGCAAGAAGGCTTGTGCCCAACGATGGTTGCGACTTTGCTATGCTTTTTATGTAATTATGCTTCTCTTGTACACATCATGTTAACAGACAAGTCGTTGAAATTTAGCAGTTACCTTTATTCTGCGTGAGAGTTCGCGCTTTTTCCATGGTCTCTGTACGATGAGGTGCACGGGGAATGTGATGATATCGCAGACGAGCACGACCGCTCGGATTGCGTTTAGCGCCACCGACACCCACCATGACTCGGGCCTGCAAAAAAAAGAAACAAAACATGAATAAACTATGAATATAGAAACATATAGAATATAGACATAGTTGAAGTAACGAATCAGTAAACATATGTTACGGACCAAGTGATCTATAGGGCAATATTCATAATGTCCGACAGTTTGAAAATGCCCAATAATGAGTATGCAATGTGTTAAAACTATTGAAATAATTAAATTAAAATGGCTTTATAAATGAAGCCACTAATTGAGAATGGTAATAAAAATATAGGTTAGGTTAGGTAGTCTCCTTAGTACAATAAAATGTGACAAATAATAATGAGATTTAAATCAGTATTAATTACGTAACCCGATTTAACTTGTGGCGTAGAGGTTTAGCAATGAGTTGCAGCACTAAGAGCCGCGGTTTCGAATCCTGGCACGAAAAAATTATTTCTTTGACCTTCAAATAATTGTTCCGGGTCTGAATGTTTCTTTTGTAAATTTATGTATGTAAACTCTATACAGGAGAAAATTCTAGTGTGGAGGTTTTTTCATCATAAAAAAAAAAGATTTTGCCCGGCCATTATAATATAGTGCCCTGATTACTTTGTCCAGAACACGAGGCGTTGGCTCGACCGGGGAAAGGACCACGCTCGTACAGAATATCAGCTTCAAATACCAAAATAACTCTTTTGTGTTTCATAGGGTTAGAACCAGAGACCTTTATTACTGGTAAAGAGGCAGATCTTATTTTCATTTTTCTTCTTAATCGAGGATAGTGTCTATAGGCCACAGCATCCACTTACAATGTATGTACATACATTATTATTAATGGGTTACAAACGAACATTCGTTTATCACCTATGAATAAAAAAAAATGTTCTTTTTTTAATTTGCGTGGTTGTGGAAGGTTTTACATTAGTTATTTTTTGTAATATTTGTAATCTAAGGGTTGAATGCAGCGAACGTAATTATTTTTTTTAAGATTTATTGTTTTTATTGCCTGTACTCACAAATAAATCAATTTTAATCTTCATGAAATTTGAACTTGTACATTCCCACACGAAATAACAGTTAAATATAAAGTACTGAGTACTCACGTTGGATCATTTTGAGAAAGGGAAAGACGAGCATTTCGATGTGAAGCTAATGATCGTTTCTATTTGTACCGCGTAGTGGTTGCTTAAAATAATCCACTACTCCATATCATCTCGTCGGTGGTATAAGAGGCGATAGAGGATAGATAGAATAGAATAATTTTTATTTAATATATTTCTTATTGAAAGAAATGTCTAAGTTGACCACTTATTGAAGTCGGTTAATAATGACTTTCAATAATAATAATTTAGAAAGGGAAATAGAAACAGGAGACGGATGGCAGCGTTTTCCTGATAACAGCTCAAAATAATAAACTGCGGTTGCCAAAGGAAGGAAAAAGTTTTGGTGACAGTAAATTCCATCATGTTGTCATGCGGTGTGAAATGGAATGTAAATAGTTTCTACATATCGAAGTGTCACGAAGAAGTGATTTTTTTTATGAGATACACGCGGTAATGTTACCAACGCTTTAGAACAAAGTTTAAACATCTTCGCATAGGTACGTTAAACGCGAAATGTCGTGCGATCCGAAAGATCTTAAGTGCTTCGCTAAATGCCACTTTGATCTACACTTGCCCAAAAAATATCAATTTATATTTTTTTATTTATTTATTTATTTGGTTCACCGTATTTGGTATACCGTCGATATTTTAATCGTGATATTCGATATTTATTTTAGGGTATCGAACTAGTATCAATTTCGATATATTTTAGCCGACCACTGATTTGCGTAGTCCCCGCTGCGGAAAGAACACAAAAATTTGTATTATTAAATAATTGTTTGAATTCGAAGCATATATAAAAAATGTATATATATTAATTTTTATGATTTTGAATGTTTTCGGAATATGCATAAACTATCTAGACTGCTTGACAAAAATGACGATATATCGATATTTTCCACTCGATAACTATCGATACTGTTTAAAAAGATCGATTAGATAAATATAGATATGTTTTTTTCTCTTTCCTATCCCCACTGTGACCAATGCGTGTATTAAAAACAGATAGGTCGGCGTCGGATGCAACGGCAGGAGGCTGGCCTTGACCCGACAGTGTTCGGATGCGCCGCGGCCCGCTAATTGGGCCGAGGTTGAATAGGACTTCCGAGGTGTATTCTATCGAACTAACGTAATAAATATTGGGTCAATGAATCAAAACCAAACATTGTTAGAACAATACTAGACCTATTCTTGGCTCATGATTTTCGGGATTATTTCATCACAACAATAAAGTTCTTTAATATTGTTTCAGCAGCTTTAATTGCGTACAGATTGATTGACCCGCAATAACCATGTATAAGAAATTGTGTACTTTGTAAAATAATTCATGATAATGATTTCTCATATTTACGCATTGCATAAAATATTTTTATGGATTTTATTGGATTTTATCGCGTTTAATTTACCTATTTTAATTCCTTCGGGTGCTTTACAGTAACCCCTGGTGACGGGAGGGGGAGGGGGGGGCACTCATTATGTATCAATAAAAAATCAATTGAGTAAAAAGATTTGTGGAAAGAGAAAATTTTTATACCCTAGGTCACTTCCACAACTAAAATGATTACAACCCATATTTGTTAAGATCCATCAAGCCGTTTAGGCTACAGAGTGCCAAAAAATTAGACATACATATTATGTACATACTCTGGAAAAATTTCCCTCCTTCTAGAGCAGTCCAGTAAAAAACCTAATTAAATAAATCCGACATCTCCGTTCCGAGCTCTGATATCTGTCCAAAATGACGGAATCGGAATCCGTCATGCCTATTTCATCCCATGGGTGCCGTAAAAGCAAAAAATGGGGATTTTCCCGTTATTGGATGGTCGCATTACCATCTCAAAATATCTACAGACGGCTAGAAACTCTACCACAGAGTAAAGAAGACCAGAGGGGAAACTTTCTAACAACGTCGAAAATCTATACCTATTCTGATAGGGTTATCACCTGATGCATGTGAAAATTTTAAGGAAAAAATAAAAATATTATATAGTATAAAACAACATGTGTATTAATTGTAACTTAAGTTAATATAATAACATGTCTGTTATTTGTAATTAAAATTGAAACTGGAAAAATTGTATATTTTGCTTATTTTCATGCTTAGCTTCACATTACATATATATATCTACACATATATACATATTAGAAATGACTGTGATGGTGGTAGTGGGCAGTGGCGGTGTTAATACACCACCACAACCACCAATGTTACTAGTAGGATGATGGTGGCGGTAGTAAGGGCTGTGCTGGTGATGCTGGTCGTGGTGGTAGTGCCAGTGGCGGTCCACTGTCCACCACCACCACCAATGATACTACCAGCACCACCACTATCACCGACCCATTACCAGCACGTACAGCACCACCATCTACCGCTACCAACACCGCACGATCAGCACCACCATCCACCATCACCATCACCAGCACTACTACCACTATCACTAACTGCACCACTGTCTGGCTATTGTATTATTTTCTCTCGAATTTTTCATACATACTGTACAACTTAGGCATTTAGCTTATACGAACACTAATTATCTAATATAAATATATACTTATAAATCTATAATGTCTTATTTTATAGTACACAATGTCTAAACTTAACTCTAATTGTAAAAAAATTAATAGATTTATTGATCTATAAAATCACGAAATATTATTCGTCTATTTATTTCAATGCGCGTGACCAACACAGCCCTTTCATTCACACTCTGACTGAGCCGGCGCAAACGCATCCGCTGCGCTATGTGTGGGTGTACCCGAAGCGAGACGTTTGTATGTAGCTTCCCCTCTGGTCGGTTTCTTTACTCATGTGACTCTACCATGCAATAGAGTGTCCACGAGCTGTTTATGATGTGCGTCTTTAGCGGCCCGTGAAAGTCCACGACTGGACGTGGGCCGCTGCACTTGTAGAGAGCCTTAGTCGTCACGCTTGGCAGACTGACGATCGTAGTACCAGATGTCTGGCATCTTACACGCTGCTGGCCTTCGCTTGTAAACTACATGGTTACACCTTCATCTATCGGAAGCTATAACAGTTTTTTGGCATTTCCTTTGATCACTATAGAAAAAAGGTGACAAACGAGCACACAGTCCACCTGATGGTAATTGGATGCTGTGGCCCAATGGCCAAAACGCAGATGCGTTCACCCCTGACGGCTAAGATGGAATGCCTCATTTCCAGTAACAAGTGTCTCCGGTTCTCTACACTTACCATACGAAACACAGAATGGAAATTCATTCAAAAATATTCATGGGAAAACGCAAATTTTTTCTTATTTCTCAGACATGCAGGTTTCTTCGCGATGTTTTCCTTCACCGCCGAGCACGTGGTAAATCAGCACTTAAAATTGCAATTAACAATTCATTACATCCAGCAGGGATCGAACCCAAGTTGCACGCTTACTGTGAAATTTACATCAAGCGTTTAGCCGCTGTGCTATCAGGGCTCTTGTACCTTGCTCCATACACAAAATGATTTGTCTGGAATTTGGTTTTAATAACTAATGACATCAAACAGCGGTCAAAACTCGGACTCTGGACTATAATAATAAAGTCGAAATACATTAATTAAAGGCTTCAAGCTCCAGTTGTTAGAGTCACACGACAATTATTATTTTTATTTCCCTATGTAACAAGCATAACATAATAACTGGCTCGGAGTAGTGTCAACTACAATCGAATTAGATATATATGTTATTTTAAAACGTCAATGTTTGGCGAAAATCCCGCAATATTTAAGAGAGCTATTAGACAAACAAATCAGAAGATGTTGTCAGGTTCAATCCTACCACAGTTCAATTTCATTTTCCGGGCATCATTTTTTAGGTTTTCTAAGTTTTATTGCTTAGACACATGGCCCTTATCTAAAAAAAGTATTGCGATATCTTCATTTAATATAAAATTTATTAAAGTTTTAAGAAACAACGATTTTTATAATCACTACGTGTTCAGTGATATGTGTAAGCAACGCGGACGAAGTCACGGGTATCAGCTAGTATTTAATAATTTTTTCTCGATATAACATAACAAAAACCCACTTTTCTTTGATGTTGGCACTCAAATTCTAACAAGCAGAATATATTGAATAAAAATTATTTTACGGGTTAATACATCGTGTTTAATGTTTCAGTACCCCATCGTTACCCATAGCACCTAGTCATCTTCTATATTGAAATTTTGATTTTTTAATTTCAATACCCTCGTGATTCATCCTTGGTAGAATCGGTGTTCTTTTGGGAGGATTTGTGGTTTATCAAAACTGAGGATGCTGTTACCTAGTTGTTGTAAGCGGACCAACCAATTTGACACAAAGATGAGCTACCCATTGTTGTCGTTTATCTCAATATATTATGTTAAATACATGATATAAAAGGCAAAGGCAAAAATGAATTTTAAATTATTGTGATAAAACTGTACTGTATCCCGTAGGTGTCATAAGAGGCGATGGAGGGAAACATATCAGAAGATGGACAGCAGCGTCTTGCTAATAACGACTAAAAATAATAAACTGCAGTTGACAACCCGCTTGAGAAGCGTGGCAACTATAGCAAATATTCCAATTATCGGTGCATAAATGATGTGATTTTTTATATTCCCAATAACAACTACAATTAAGCTCCAAATGCTTGTGCTAGGATTACTTTACGACAGTAATCGAACGGCGAATTCGAACCCACGATTTTTTTAGTTTCGTAGTTCGCACTCTTTAACAATTTAACTTAAATTTTCAAATTCAAAAGCTATTAGACTTATATCGATTATATGATCAATATTACGTAAACGGACTTCCAGATATATGACTTCAATAAAATTTTGGTTAAAATGTACATACCAAAACACGGTACTTGTAGATGTACTTCTTCAACGAAATTGATTTACTAACATCGGAGACATTGTGTTACATGAAAAATATTAGTAATACCATCCGTCAGATCGAATTTCGGTCATGTTATAACCAATTTGTTCTAAAAACTGAGTATTACTTTTTATTAAAATAAATAATAATGTCCTCCAAACCGAATTTCGGTCACGGCGGCCAGTCTCAACGGAGGTTAGCCATCTGCCGCAGGACAGGTGCCCGAGTGTGTATTGTCTATGCGCAAGCAAAGCTGCACTCTCTATTCTCTCACTCTTATAGTGCGATGGGACGGTGAACCGACATGATTGGACATGAGATGAGGCGCAGATTCAACGGCTTTACGTGCTCTCCGAGCTTTCCGAGGCATGGGGATGAAACACCGCCAACTTCCTGACTCCGGCCAGCTACTAAGAATTTATTAACAGAATACCTCAATATTTTTTTTTGACCAGACCCTGGATTCGAACTCGAGGCAGTCAGGCGATAAATTAATACGATTGTAATGAATAGAATAACTTTCAGCTTGTGTTATAACAAGCACAAGGTAGTTAACCTACATATGGTTAGTCAGAAATATCAGAACAGGGCCAGATCCGTGTAATCTAAATTACCTAATTAAAATATAGATATGTATAATATGTACTTACAGTATTTTTTCTTTGTTATATATATTGAATTTTGAATTCTTTATAATTCAATTCCAGACGTTCTTCAAACAATTAAATATCATAATAATTAAAAATTAAAAATTTTGTACGACCGACTTCAATATAAATTATTAAGAACAACTCAAAAACTACTAGTCAGACCTTGATCAAATTTATGGTCCTACCACATGTGAAGCACCAGCATTTAAATAATAAAAGAATCATCGAAATCGATACACCAGAAAATAGTTATGAGGTAACACACATAAAAAAATATACAGTCGAATTGAATACCTCGTCCTCTTTGAAGTCGGTAGAAAAGTGAGTTTTAGTTTAATTGAATGTTAGTCAAAAAATAGGATAGAATTAAACGGGAAAAGATACACGATAAATTTATCATCATCATCATCATTAAAATTACAACCCTTCCTCAAGTCCACTGCTGAACATAGGCCTTCCCCAAGAAATGCCACTAAACATGGTATTGACTGCTGAGTCACCTGTGTTCATAGTCAGTCTAGTCTTACCCCGGTATACACTTTATTGTCGTCGTTCATCGTTGTCGGTTCTCAGAGATATACGACCGGCCTTGCTACTTCAGCTTATTGATTATGCGTATATTTATATAAATTTATCTTTACGTATGTACGGATAAAGTTATAATAAGATGTGTTTTATTAAGTCGCTAGTTTATGACAGTTAATTTCCCCCATCTTAATTTTATATCTTGGCGTACGTCGCAATACCGCAATTTATTCTCACTTGTTTTAGTTTTTTTTTTAAATGTGTGTTAATGTGTATATCAAATAAATAGTTGTTTCTTTCTTTCTTCAATGTACTCGTATGTGCTATGCACAGACTTAGAATATACTGGCTGTGAAATTGTTACAAATATCAACCATAAGTTTAGAAGTTAAAGAGTTAGATCACAGATATGAAATCTATATCTGTGGGTTACATATAAAAATACACATCAGCCATAAAGAACTTCCTACTTTTGGGCGCGGGTAATAATACGTATGTAAAACCTATACCGTTACCGTTACAGCCTATTAAATTCCACTGCTGAACCAGACATGTAACTTATATAAGTATCGGAAATACAGATACAAGATACAAAATACGTATTTTCATCTTGTAACTATAAAACTTCTTTTTAAATTCATTTCGTATCTTGTATTTAAATACATTTTGTTTAGTATCTTCTATATTTTGTAGATACTATGTTTGCTAAAATACTTTTAGTAATAGATAACAGATTCTAGTGTGACATCTTAGCTGACATTAATTTTAAATGTCAATGTTGTCGTAGATAAAAGTGAACGCGCCATTGAATCTTTGAAAGTTAAGAGTAGAAATGAGTTGGGGGGGTTCGATCTTTAAGCCTAGTCAGTTTGAATAGCCTATCATGTAGAGGATATCATGGGGGTCATGGTTAGATCATAGGGGCAAAAAATTCTCATTACACTCCTAGGGGATGAAAATGTCCAAAAAGCAAAAAAAATAAAATTCTTATTTCGGCTATAACTCCGCCTCGTTCAGAGGTTCTTTTATTCTATTAAAATTCTATTAAATTTCTATTAGAATAAAATTTGTTTTTTTACAAAAGTATTTTATCTTTAAAAAGTTATCAAAAGATACGTATTTTATATCATTTTCAGATACCATTCCAGAAAGTTATTTGCATCTGATGTCCGAAATAATTTAAAAGTATTTTGCATTTTGTATTCCAGATACTTTATTTATGATATCTTGTACGTAACTGTGCTAAACATAGGCCTCCCTTATAGATTGCTTCTAGGGAGAATATTTTCCATGGTTGCCACATTTGGCAAGCGGGTTGGCAACCGCACTTTTTATAATTTTCAGTTATTATCAGGAAGTTACTGGTGCCCAGCTCCTGTTTCAGTTTCCCTCTGTTGCCTATTACAACACCCACGATATACGGATAGTGGATATCCGCAACTACACGGTCATGGAAGACATTATAATGGTAGTGAAATTGCCAGCAACGGCTTTGCAAGCCGCACCGGTGGACCGTTGCAGTGAAACTGCATGGGCAGTCGATACACGAATAAAGTAGAGCTGCTATATGGCTCGATCGAGGTAAGACCATGCTTTCACAGAATACCAGCGTAAAATAGCTGCTTAATGCTGATATGTTTTGTAAGGAGAGTGTGTGTAGAGCTATTTTGCGCTGGTATCGTGTGAGAGCGTGGTCCTTCCCCGGTCAAGCCGACCCATTCGTGCTACAACCATAATATAGCTGAAGCATGGCTCTACCACGCATTAGTGAAAATGAAAGTTTTTTAAATTAATAACTTTCTTACCTAAGCCCTGAATTTAAGTCCAATTAAATAGTTTCTATATTACTTAATAAGTTTTTGAACTATCGTCGGCGTTCCATCATTTATAAGGCATCGCCACATGTGCAACTTGCTACGTCCATGTTCCAATTACCTTGACTCGGTTGAACGTGACCGGCGCTACAGTTTTCCACGGTATACTCATACAAATAAACATAACAAACCTAACGCATTTGTATTCCTTATGTAATATGATTGAAACAACTCGAATCACCAACGTGATATTTCTAGATTTATAACGAGCTATAATTTATTTACAGCCCATTAAAGTCCACTGCTGAACATAGGCTTCTCCCATAGATTGTCCGATAGGGGGGATATTTCCCATAGCTGCCACAGTTGGCAAGCGCGCGTTTTTTATTTTTAGTCTTTATTAGGAAGACGCTGCTGCTCATCTCCTGTGTATCAACTCAAGTGTATTGTTAGGGCTTTACAATTTGTGTAACATCCAAAAGTACAATTTGTCAGATCGATCGGAAAAGGACCAAGCTCACACAAAATAGACTAAAATGTTTTGCATGGTGAGCATAGACAACTGAAGACCCTTTTAAGTGGAAACGAGGCGCTTTATCTTAGTTCTCAAAAGTGACAACGCACCTGTAGCCTTCTTTCTTTGATGATAGCTACAGGCGTCTGTGGACAGCAGTAGTTAATTAACATCAGGTGAACTGTAAGTTCGTTTGTCACAATGCACAATGCCACACAGAAACAGAACCTTTTTATTCAATATTGATTATTACATAATACTTATTGAAAGTAATTTTTTTTATTTACCACTGGTCCGGAAAATACCTCCGTCCTGGGAAGAGCCAGCAAGAAACCCAGCGGGACTTTTTTCAAACATAATTTCACTTAAGAATAATTTGGTTTATACAATTTTAAATGAATGATCATAGAACCAGCATGATGGCGATCACCTTATTCCCAGGGGTCATCTACAATATAGATTATAAATAATACTTATTGAAAGCCACTCTTTTGTTTAATTACCACTGGTTCGAAAAAAAACCTCTGACCTGGGAAGAACCAGCAGGAAACCTAGCGGGACTTTGTTTTTAAATAACAGCTTATAATCATGTATGTTACACAATTAGCAACACAAAACAAATTAGAAGTAGCTTGGTAGCACAGCAGTGGAAGCACTGCCATGTGGCGCCAGAAACAGGTAAGAGGATGGGTGAATCTACCCAGACGGATTTTCTAGCAGAAAAGGAGTACCTCTACTGCCACATAATTATTTTATTTATTTTTATTTTTATGTTATGGAAAACCAACAGCTTAAAAATCTTAAGTAAATAACATGTTGTTAAATTTACAAAAAAGTCAATAACAGGTTCTCACTAATAGAAATACACTAACATATTTTTTTTTAGGATAGGGTGAAAAAACGAGTACACAGTCCACCTGATGGTAAGTGGTTGCTGTGGCCCATAGACATCTACATTTATTCTCGTTTGCGAATCAAAATGTAGATGCGTTGTCACCCGTGAGGACTAAGATAGAATGCATCTTTTCTAGTAAAAAGGGTCTCCGGTTCTCTACACTCACCATACGAAACACAGCAGCATGAAGCTGCTATTTGACGCTGGTATTCTGTGAGAGCGTGGTCCTTCCCCGGTCGATCCGACCCATTCGTGCTACAACTATACTACTTAATATAGGTGCAGCATGGCTCTACCACGCGGATAAACATAACATAATCGATTTCGTTATTATTAACACTTTTACTGTTCGATTTTGAAACACAATAGTAAGACAATAGCAATGAACTATATGTAGTACGTACACGGTACAGCGAATGGGTTAAGATTATTATAATTAAGAATGAAATAACATTAATAAAAGTTTAATTAGCAATCTAGTAGCCCGGTCGGAATACATCGAGCGGTAAATTAAACTAGTGTTGTGCCACATCGTGAAATCGGTGATTTTTGTTATCAGTTGAAACTTAACTTCATTTAGACTAATCGATTGTTTCGACGACGATAACGAAATGTAATCTATTATTATAGAAAAGTACAGAGTCCTCATATTATCTTATATCACGGATCCAAGATTCTTGAATGATAAGTCAATTTAATTACTTATTTGTAGAGTGTGTGCACTCAAGGCTTTTTTTTATCAAAAATATACAACCTTAAAATCGATCGAATAATTTATAAAATCGAGAGATGTTTACTATCGGCGTGGTTTCACAGCATTCTTATTTTACTTTAAATTCTCAATAAAAGTGTATAGAGCCATAAATTTTTAATTCAAATTAATTGTGGATAGACTTTAACGTATGTTAAATGCACCTACAGCATGCATATACATACTCGCATTACAATTGTGTTCCCAGTGTCAATTATTACACATCGTTTGCGTTTGTTAAATGGAAAATAGCAACAATTGGACGTGGTTACGTAAAAGGGATCCAACTCACATAAAGCAACTTTTGATAAATTGATATTGGAAGTTCAGGTCGGTATACAATGATATAAGGATTATTCCATTATTTGAATGAATTTTGCCGGATTTATTTTAGTATATGAAAGGTATATTAGTATTATTATAAATATAGACCATATTTTATACGACATTTTGGTATAACAATATTAAACATAATAGTGGACAGAATCAGTACTACTGGTTCTGTCCACTATTATCTTATTACCTACTGTAATAGTGCCTAATATTCCGTGAATTATTACAACGTATGATAAGTCTACTGTCTACTGTTAAAAATTAAATGTATTGTAATAAAGTAATTAATCATTATAGATCATCACAAGTAAACTCCTGACCATTGGCATTCTCCAAAGATTGTCATAAAAAACAAGTTCAGCACTCCATTTTCATTTAATTTTACTTCAACGTCAATTTTCAAAATCACAATCATTTATTTCGTGGATCATAGGTATTAGATAGATGTCAGCTACAATCTTTCTTATGATTTATAAGATCTTTTAAATAATCTGAAGCGAAACCAGATATCCGATGGAATTCATTAAAATCTCTGGAAGTTTGCCAACTGACTTGTTGGAACACAGCAAACGGTTTATACAATGCAATAAAATCAGTATACGGTCTATGTTACAAGTGTCTACGCATAACATTTTTTACTAAGTTTATTCATTATCCGTCGGTTAAAGATCACAGCTGGAAAAGGCTCTCTCGAGTTTATACGTGCTGCAGCTATATTATGGTTGTAGCTCGAATGTGTCGGCTCGACTGGGGACGGACCCTACGGACGATCTATTAAAAAAGTTTTTTTTTTAGTTTGGGACCACCACTAGTTTGGGCAAATCCCTAGAAGAACCGGGAAGTAACCCAGGAAGACTTTCAAAGTTATATTTTACATTATATCAAATTGTACAATTATTTTTAAAAATGATTTTATAAACTGCTTGACAGTAATCACCAAAAGTTATTAAACTTGGTAGACTTGGATAGACTTATTTATTTATTAAACCTGAGGGTACATAGGGCGAACTTGTGTGGCATTCTCAGTCAACCCTGGATGCCAAAGATATCACTTATATAAAGACCGTGTACACATTACTTACATAAGACTTTGTATATTTTCCAGGACTATGTTGTAGTACGTATACATTGCATAAATGAATTACCTGCTCCATGGAATCGAGTATTTCACTAGCGTGTAGTTTACAGAATGTACATATATATTGTTTTATCAAATATCTATTGTGTGCACACATAAAATTTTAACATAGTGTAACTCGTTTCGTATATTTCAAGCCCACTCACCCCTCGTGATGTTCCAAAGTACTCATGGCGCACTGTCACACAGTAATAAAACACAGTAGCCCAGTTTGCGCACGGATAACCATTCAACTATCTTCGGTACTGCAATTACAAACGTTTTATACTTTCAAGATATTGTTAATGATGTGTTGATATGTTATCGCGTTATCGGATAACGCTCGCAGACAGAGATCTTCGCGGTAGCAGCCATAGAGCGGGGTTTTAAAGCTCGTCATAAATTATTTTCTCAAGATAATGTGTAATGACTGAATAAAGAAATTGGCAATTTTATTACAACTTGTTTTTATTACACCCCAGTTTTATTTCCTGTGTTAAATAGGGCGATGTGTTCGATCAGGGAACAGCGATAAACCTCCTATTTCAGTATTACACAAAATAATAATAATAATAATAATTTATTGACACACACATAAAGAAAAGTTACACAAATCACAATTTTACAAAATGATTACTTTTGGTACAGAATACGAAATGTGCAAACAGTGATCTTTGACTCCTGTGCTAGGAAAGCCTGTGTTACAGGAGTCAATGCTCTTCATATCTCTTGTCTATATTGTACATATTATATTACTTACAGTGTACAATAATTGTGTGTGTGCTCCTATGTTGTGTGTGCTCCTATGTTGTGTGTGTGTGTGTGTGTGTGTGTGTGTGTGTGTGTGTGTGTGTGTGTGTGTGTGTGTGTGTGTGTGTGTGTGTGTGTGTGTGTGTGTGTGTGTGTGTGTGTGTGTGTATGTGTGCGTTTCACTTTAAACTTTCCATCATGCGTTCTGTATCTTTGTAATTTAATTTATTCATGAAGTCCTCTATATATTTCTTTAATTTATAGGTATTAAATTTTTGTAATTGTTGAATATCACCTAATTTATTATACACCCGAGAGGTTATCGCGTAATATTGACGCTTGGCAAACTCCGTACGAGTCCGTACTATGGGACATGTCTCTCTCCTTCGCTGAGACGTTGGCAAAGATGATACGACTTCCCTATGATACCTGAGAACTATAGATTTATAGTATAACTATCTCACAGTTAAAACCCTACAGTGTTGATACAATGCGTGTGAGGGATATTTAAAAGGGAGAAGACATAGAACTTTTAGAATGGCTCTTTGAGCCCTTTCCAGTCCCATCATATGAGATTTCGCTGCTCCTCCCCACAAAAGTGGCACAATAGCTCGCATTAAATCTGAGATGGTCAATTAAAAAAAAAGTGCGATTTTAGAGATATTTGGAAACTAATAAAGTTAAGACTTAATAAAACGAGTACCTACTAGTAAAATTGTTATTTTATTTCCCAGGTATAAAACAGCTTTTCGAGAGGTCTTAAGTACGCTGCAAGCAAAGTTAGGAGCGACTGGTACCTCCGTTACGTAAATAGATTTTAACACAAACTTAGATTATACGTCTTATATTTTGAAACTGAAAATGTCCAAACGTATTTATTCTACTTTTAGTAGTTTCTTTGATCGTGTCACTTAGTTATTACGTTCCTTTAATTTGTGTAGTTTTAGTTTTTCAATGTAATATGCTATTTTGTTCAACTTTTAGAGTCGGTAAATTATTATAATCATAACTGTATTTTTGTTTAATTCAATAAATACCTCACGAAAATACCTAGACCGACTGATACGAAACCTTTCGTACCAGCTGAAAATCAGCGTTTTGGCTGTTTGCTGCAGCTTTAGCTGAGATAGCTCTTTTTTATTGTATAAATCTTATCTGTTTATATTAATTATATTGTTATATTAACTCACGGAAATTACTAAATATTTTATTTATGGTGAAACTTTTAATAATTCGTCATTGGACTTTCACGTGTATAATTTTTTGCTGGTATTCATTTTTGGGTTTTTTATATTTTCAGATGCAAAAAATGATTGCAAAAAAAAAATAAGCTAACTTGGATGTTGATGTAATAGTTTTAAGAGTTTTGTGATCCATAGAATAAGATTTGCGTTATTTATAACAAAAGATCTAGTACATATAAATTGGTAATTAATTGTGTGCGCAGTCCGAAAGCATGACACGCACACGGAATGTTTTTTTCTCTATTTTTACTGAAGACAACATTATGTAACATATAATTAAACCGATTAGCGTAGTTAGTGATATTAGAGGTATATTAATACCTACGAGTACTTAGAAGTACATAAAACTTCTATTATCCTACGAATCGGTAAATATATTATGCTAGAGATAGGGCATAAAGGCCTATGATATGGTGATTGCTGATAAAATTGTGTGTACTTATTATATTTAAGCAATATAATGACTTATTATATTTATTATAATGACTTGAATTATATTTAATGCTACAGTTTTCCGTCACAGCCTATCAAACGTCCACTGCTGAACAATGACCTCCTCAATAGGTTGCCTCATAGGTCATAGGAGAGATATTTGCCATAGTTACTTGGTAGACGGTTTGCCAACTACAGTTTTTATTTTCACTTTTTAGGAAGACGCTCCTGCCTATTTCCTGATTTGTTTCCCTCTATCATCTCTTACGACAAGCACAGGATGATATTGGATAATGAATATTGTTGTTACACCGCCACTACACGCAATAATGCAATTTATAAAAATTAGATTAAAACAGGTATATTACCTGTCCATGACAAATTATAAAAGTCCACTGCTGAACACAGGCAACCTTCATATTGCCTTATTGCCTGATATTGTCTCATCGTCTCATGGGATGATTGCCTGGGGGGTTTTTGCCATAGTTGCCACGCAGCAAGCAGGTTGGCAACGACAGTTTTTTTATTATTTTGACTTGTTATCAGGAAGATGGTGCTGCTCATTTCCTGTTTCAGTTTCCTTCTGTTACCTCTTACGCCAACATCGGGACGATATGGGGTAGTGAACATTCTCACACCGCCGCTACGAGGTTGCCATTTTAATAAACTAAAATCACACACAGCTAAACAGAGCTAAATTTAAGGAAATTAATATATTAATTTTGGCCTCTCAATACATTTATGAAAATGTAATATACGTACATAAAAATAAAGGTAGTTATACAAAAATAAGTGATAATCATTCTGTAAATGCTAGGAACAGACACAAGGTAGTACCTAGTATCAGTTACTCGACTCCACCGAGTCAGTAATTCATTCTTGGGGGCGAAGTAGATGCATACGCTTTTACAACAAAATCCCAGAAAATATACAAAATTTGATCTGCTCATTTTCAAAAACTTTATTAAACAAAGTTTCTCTAAAACGGTTATTATAATATTAAGGAATTTATGGATGATAATAACCCCTGGGAATGAGGTGATCGCTAGCAAACTATTTCTATTTTAATTTGTTTTGTGTGGTTAATTGTGTAATATACATTACATACATGATTTTAAGATGTTATTTAAAAAAAGAGTCCCGCTGAGTTTCTTGCTGGTTCTTCCCAGGACAGAGGTTTTTTACCGAACCAGTGGTAATTAAACAAAAGAGTGACTTTCAATAAGTATTATTTATAATCTATATTGATTAAAAAAGTTTCTGCTTATGTTTCTGCTAGTATACCAGTATACCAATGGAAAGTGAGACAAAAGCAGTAATTGTGCGCCTAAGTGGACTAAGTGAAGTGGTATTTCTCGAAAGTACGGAAATCACAACGTTTACTTTTATCACATAACGGCTACGGTTATAGACTGAACGAACATAATATGACGGTTGAGCAAGCCCTACTACTTGATTTCTATGTGATGTAAATATATTTTTGGAAGTTTATCCAATTAATTACTATTTTATTCTGCTAAAAAAAAAAAAAAATACAAATGTAATTATATACATAAACACTCACGCCTGTCACCTAGAGGGGTAGGCAGAGACTATGGACTTCCATTTGGCACGATCCTGGCTAACCTCACATCCATATTCCTACACATACATGCTAGTATCAAATATAATTGTATCTATACATATAAATAAAATTGAAGTATACTGGCTGTAATATTGAAATAACTGACGTCTATCAAGCTCGGGGTTTATTTATATGCTATTAAGACATAAACAACCATTTTTAAAACTTTTTTGTCTGTCTTTCAGTGCTAATCTTGGGAATGGCTAAACTAATTGAAACTTTACGACCAGATAGAGTGCACTGCTAGGAGGAATCTATCCGAAAAAATTGCACCTTTAAAAAAACGAATAATTAATACGATTAATGGTATTCTAAATAATCAAATTCATTCTAAATAACGCCATACTAATATATCTTACCCAGGCGGAGCCGGGGTCACTAGTATAGAAATAAATAGGGCTTCCCCAATATAGTATAACCGCAATAATTGAATCAACGTAAGTCTGCGGGCGGATGTACTTCTTGCCGCTTAGTTTCCTTTGGTGACCGAACTCTACAATATTAACAATCGAAATTAATCAGAGAATTGCCCGGCAATATACATCAAATCGTTTATTGAGATTTCGTTTATTGACAAACGAGCACACATTCCACCTGATAGTAAGTGGATACTGTGGCGCATAGGCATCTACATCTATCCTCGATTACGAAAAATCAAAGTGCAGATGAGTTGTCACCTCTGAGGACTAAGATGGAATGCCTCGTTTCCAGTAAAAAAGATCCGCAGTTCTCTACACTTGCCATACGAAACACAGCAGCGTTAAGCTGCTATTTTACGCTGGTTTTCTGCGAAAGCGTGGTCCTGACGTGGTGCCAACCCTTTCGTGCTACAACTGTACTATACTAATATAGCTGCAGTATGGCTCTACCACGTAAAAGGTAAAAAACTAAAAAGTTCTGCTAGGTGTAGGCTTACTTTCTGTCATTTCTGAAAGTACATATATTATACAGGAATTAGTAAGAAGCTATAGCACGGGTCCAGTGCGTGTTAAAAGACTTATTTATTTATTTATTTATTCTTTATTGCATTCCTTGAAATAAAAGAATACAAAGGGCGGACTTAATGCCTTGAGATATTCTCTACCAGTCAACCCATGGAGTGGTGAGAATTTGACGTAGGTGCGGCAATATAGAATAAAATAACACTACACAAAATAATAATTAACTACATAATACATACAATTTACTAATAAATAAACTATACATATATGACGTATACATACATATATACAAATATATGGCATGTATATACAAATATATACATACAAATATACATATTTAAATACATATAGAATTAGTACATACAAACACCTATGAATATATGCATCTGTTTAGCAACTTACGACCTTATAATCGTTGATTGCCTCTTACTTAAGTATTATCTATATACCTGTCTTTCTATTTTCATTTAGTGAAGAGGGAGAGCTTGACATCGATTTTTATTCGTTATCCGAATGTCGTATGCCGACGTAATATAGACAAGCGCCCGGTTGAATTACGACACCATAGATCTAATCACACGGGCGTTTTCTAGCATTTCATAAAAACTAAAAACTTTATAAAGATAAGTAAATAGAATGTTAGAATGTGATAGACGTGTAGAAACGTGATGAAAAAATTATGATTATTGCGCTGAACAATCGACGATTACGATTATTTCTGTTGTAAAATAAAATATAATATTATCGATAAAAAAGCATATTATTTATTACCATAAAATATTAGCTGCAAATAATGTTTGCTCAGGAATAATCAAAGGGGAATGCCTAATTATAGCCATGAATGTTTAGCCCAACAAATACATTTTTTTATGGTAATTAATCGCGATATTTATGTATCCAAAAAAGATTGCAATATTTTTGCACAAAAAAAAGTACCAAAAAGATAAAAATGAAATTAGGCATATCCGCAAGTCATTAGTTTGTGGATAAAATAAAAAAGTGTTGCAAATCACAAATCTCGTTAAAAAAGTTGATTCTGTTTTTTCAATTGATTTTTTATGGTGTCAGTAATGTAATGGTAATATTATTTTTCGATAATTATTATATGATGTTATGATAATTAAACAAGCGAATTGCTAGTTGATTTACCATGAACTCTTAACATAACAAAAACGCTACTGCACAATTTAACTGTTATTGTTATCTGTTCTTAAAAATACATTTAAATGGAATTTAAATAAATAAAACAAAATACTTATATTTTAAAAGGCGTGCAGAACTTAAAGCGAATCATTTATAAATCGAATGCCATCAAAAACATAACTTGTAAAAAAAACCAAGTCTCGCAACTCAGTTCTTCTACCGTAAAAAGTTGTGAGATCCATGTAATACCAAGTCGCTTAATTTATTCAGTCGCTACTTATGGGTCCTTCTGTCTTAAATTATTACGTAATTAGCTAACCTAACAAAATCTTATAGTGACCATATAAATATCAAAAATCTTTTATGTTTTAAATAAATAGATTGACTTGGCCATCGCATGAAAACACAATGTATCTCTCAAGTAATACAATTAATCAATAATAAAATTCGATTGTTTAGCTAAATTCAGGCTTCTAGTTTTATCAAAAACGAAGTTACAGGGTTTCAAAAATGGCCTGAACTGCTTCGGGAAAAGGATGGTACGGCCGTGCCGCTTGTTTGCTCGACTTGGCGGGAGCACTGCCGTGTCCCCAGATAAAAAAACGATATCTATTATCGATTTTATGTGTGTTAATTGGTAACATCGAATCAGACGTAATTCCATCCGCCCATCATAATTATCAAAACTAAATAGTCACAAGCCGAATACCTTTCCATTTGTGTTATTTTGTTTTTTATTCTCGCGGATTTGTTATCTAATCAACGAATAAGCTTTCTTAATGGACTCCGATAATTCTTTTCACCCTATTGACCACGTCTTGAATGGAAATGGATCCCGCTCCCACTTCTTACGATAACCTCTGCACGAACTTGGACTCGATATCCACTGTTAACGATGACCTCAGCTTTCACACCGGCCAGAGTTCTTCCCAACTCTCAGTAACTCATTCAAGAGGACATTTACGCTGTGTCTATTGTGATTTAAATGTCACGAAAATACGAAGTCATTTGTTGTTAAAAACTGTTCTTGTGAAAATAAAAAACATTAATATCTTAAAAATTCGGACTTTTTTAAACCAATTCCTTAACCATTTAATTCTTTTAATTGCATATTATTATTTCCATATGCTTTTATATGTGGGCACCCATGACCGAAGTGTCTATGAACGGTGAGCATTCCGCTTTTAAATTTTTGTTAATAAATATAACATTTCTAGCTTGTCAGGCGTATTTTCCTTTTTTCAGTGTAAATCAATCCAGTAGTTCAGAATAATCTCTCCGACGCTACGAACGATAGTTTGATTGAATGATATTTTATTGCTATACATTAATAATTAAATTCCTTTAAAAATAAGTCATAAACAATTGCTAGATGACCGCATTGATAATCGACGATTAATCGTAATCAAAATAATTTCATCACTAAATTCATGTTGCTCATCAAAAGCTTTTGATTTCTTTAATCGCATAAGTTTTTACAACACTGCTGCTACAAGTGCCATTCGGCGAACAGTAAAGTTCATACTATAAAAGTTACTGATAAAAACAGCATTCGCAAACAAACAACGCTCGAGATATAGAGGACGTTGCAGTTAGAGCCAATAACCTGCGGATCCGCCGAACGTCCGAACTAGATAAAATAAAAACGATAGAGAAACGCCCAGTGATTGATTTGTAAATAAAGAGCTGCATAGTTTGTAAATATAGGGTTAAAGACTGCTAGGAGATTGATAACTACAAACATCGCGTTTAGATTACGATCTGGACAAATTACAAAGAAGAAACTTTTATTTTTGACTAGCTTTTGCCCGCGACTTCGTCCACGTAGAAATATACTTTAAACCAATTTATACTTTTACAGTTTTTGCACCGCACGCCAAAATAGCTCGCAGATGACAAATTTTTTTCCGACTTACTTAACACTTATCGCGTTATATTTTGACCAATTTACACAATATCGTTATTAATTATAGCCAACGTGTTGTTCTGATATATGAACTACATTATTGTAAAGTTTCATTAAAATACATTCAGTAGTTTTTGCATAGAAGAGTAACAAACATCCATACATCATCACAAACTCACGTTTATATTAGTAGGGTGCAAATACTCTCATCTCCTAATTGTGGAAGTTGCGATAAGCTCGATGTGCAACACTTGTTTATGGAATGTGATCAGAACATAATTTTTTTTGTATAGAATAAGTGTGACTAACGAGCACACAGTCCACCTGCTATTAAGTAGTTGCTGTGGCCTATAGATATCTACCTACATGTATCCTCAATTAAGAATCAAAATGCAGATTCATTCTTATCCCTGAAGACTAAGGTGGAATGCCTCGTTTCCAGTAAAAAGGCTCTCCGGTTCTCTACACTCAAAATACGAAACAGCAGCATTGAGCTGCTATTGCTTCATATTTGATTTGACTAAGATGGAATGCCTCGTTTCCAATAAAAAGGGTTTTCAGGTTTTTTACACTCACCGTAGGAGACACAGCAGCATTGAGCTGCTATTTAACGCTGGTATTCTGTGATAGCGTGGTCCTTACCCACCATTCATGCTACAAACATAATACAGCATAGTTCTCTACCCCGTATTACCTGCTATCGTTTTCCATTCTGTATATACTAAGTTATGTAATATAAACTTCAAAAAATAACAAAAAGAGGATAGCTACAGAGGTACTCTCGCCGTTTATTATTCCGTCAGATAAACAATAAAATATACAAAACTTGACCTCCGCTTTCAAAAATATTATTAAACAAAGTTTTTATAAAAAGGGTTATTATAATATTAAGGAATTTATTTATGAATGATAATAACCCCTGGGAATGTGGTGATTGCTATCGAGCTATTTCTAATTTGTTTTGTATAGTTATTTGAGTAACATATGATTGTAAACTATATGTTCATTAAAAAAACTATGTCCGTTGGATTTCTTGCTGGTTCTTCCCAGGACAGAGGTATAATTGGAATCAGTGGTAAATTATTAAACACAAGAAACTTTCAATAAGTATTATTTAAAATCTATATTGAATAAAAAAAATATATTTTTATTTCAAATAAATCATTTAATACGCACGAATACAGGCAGAGGTTATTTTAATCGATCCAGACACTATCGGGTATGTAATTCACGAACTGTCACGGTTCGTCCACAGCTACAGCACGCGGGTTAACAAACTACAAGTTGTACCGCTGACTGCCGAATATTACGTATTCAAACTACGTAATCACGTAGTATGACGGCGTGAATGATAAAAGATCATATAATGCTATCGCTTATGTAATTATAATTGGTTCTAAATAACCTCACACGAAAAAATAACTATTTTTAGATTACGAGTATACTTTGATATCTTTAGAAGAAACAAAAACCAAGTTTTTAGAGAGGATCTGAGCTGTTTATTCTCTCCTAATGACCAATATCAGCAAACCCCAGTTTTTTTTTAGATAAGGGCGGGCAAACGAGCATGCGGCTGATGGTAAGTGATTACCGTCGCCCATGAACAACGTAATACCAGGGGAATTGCAGAAGCGTTACCGGCCTTTTAAAAAGAGTAGGCTCTTTTCTTGCAGGTCTAAAAAAATTGCTGGTGGTAGTCGATTCCACAAGTAAATAGTGGGAGGAAGAAAACTTCTAGTAATTCGCAGAGTGGTGGACCCGCTAATTATCCAGATTGTATGGATGGTATCGCGAGTTTTGTCGCGATGTGCGTTGGTGAAATTTAGAGTCTGGAATTAGTCCGAACAATGCCTTTTAAACATGACTTTCCAGAAGTACTGTTCACTATTTTGTCAGACCTAAGGCGAGCTCCACATACAGCGTGCGAAGCTGGTGTTGCTCATGTCAAAGATAAAGCTCTGAACTTACCGCCTCATAAACTTAACGACTAAAAATAACATTAGATGAGGAAACAATCAAGGCTCATCTCATGTGATCACTACCGTAAGGGAACATTAGCAATATCAGAGGTGTTGTATGCGTTGTGTATTATGGGTTGCACATATTAAGATATACACCGACATAATATATTTATATATTACATTGATATAAATTAACCTATATAATATACCTGATATTTTAAACTTGATATGTTATTTTTGAATAGAATTTTCGATAGTTATTATAATATTAAGGAATTTATGGATGATAATAACCCCTGGGAATGAGGTGACCATAACCAAGCTATTTCTAATTTCTTTTTTGTTGTTATTGCGTTACATACATGATTGTAAGAGTGGCGTAGCTACGTGTGGGCGAAGTGGGCCCTCGCGCACGGTATCGCACTTAAAGGGGCCTTGCGATACCCTCTAAAATGCGATGTCTCCAGACTTTACCACAGATGACTAATTAATTTGATCACTTTTACCCTTGAAAAATTGAAAGTGTGTTTGTTTGGGGCCTCGCAAGAAGCCCTCTTAAGTGCGACTGCCAGGTCTTTGAAACTACCTTCAAAGACCGTGATTGTTACATTGACGGAATACGAGATTTGTCAGGAATTAATAGATATGAGTAAGTACGAGGGTAACACTAAAAGTTGTTAAAAAATCAAAAACTGAACAAACTAGCAAGTTATTACTCTTATTATATCTTAGCAAAATAGTGTCCATATACATCTTTTTTAAGAAGTTTTTCTTTTATTTTCGGAAATAAATAAAAACCGCAGGGTGCGAGGTTGGTGCTATAGGGCAGGTGACCCAATAATTCCACGTCTGACGTCGTCAAGTAGTCGATTGCTTGCTTGGCGGTGTGCGACGAGGCGTTGTCGTAGTGAAGGAGGATCCTACTGCGAGGTCGTTTCTCCCGAACTTTTTCAAGACAAATAGCAAACAATTGTTAGCGTAGCACTCTGCAGTAACTGTTTTTCAATCCACTAAAACAATTGTTGCGTAATGACCTGTCCATCCGAAGAACGAGGCCACCATCTATTTTCCCCGCGCTTCGACTTCTCTTAACTTTAGTTGGCAACTCCTCGGAAGGAAACACCCAGACAGCAGACTGTCCCTTAATTTCCAGAATCATAACAATAAATCCAGCTTTCGTCACCCGTAAGTATCTCGAACACAGCATTTGAGTAACCTCCGTTAAATGTTAGAACCATTTCACGACACCAATCAACACGACGAGTTTTTGGGCCTCTGTCAAGTTATGAGGTATCCACCGGGCACAAAGCTTCCTGACTGCTAAATATTCATGGAGGATTTTGTGCACTTGACTCATACCGATGCCTTATCTTGTCCGAATCTGCTGATAAGTCACTTTTTTGTCAGTCTCTATCACACGCCGCACATCACTGATGTTATCTTCAGTCGTCGCCGTAGAAAGCCGTCCCCGTTGCGTTATAAAAGACTAAATCAATGGCCCTCCCTCACGCAGATCATTGGTGAGATTAGTGCAACCACGTTTAAACTCATTAAACCAGTTATAGTAGCACGAGATGGGGCTGCATCGTGAAAGGCCAATCGAATATCTTTCTTGTTGACTTAAATAACATCGAAATTCATAAAAAATCAGTGTACGAAAATTTTCTCGCGTTAAATTCATGCTGATGTGACACAGACAATTTTCAATTTGCCGCCAAACCGTAAACAAATGACAAATTCATAAAATACATACACAATAATATTGTAAGTTTATAAGTGGCCAATTCTAAAAACTTTCAGTGTTGCCCTCGTCTATCGAGTCAATGCATGTTACATCTATTCGGTAGACCCATGGAACGAAAGAAAAGGGGTCTCGCTGATGCAACTTCGCGCACGTTTATATTAGTCCAGGCTACTGCTCTGATTGTAAGCTGTTATTTAAAAAAAATCCCGCTGGGTTTGTTGCTGGTTCTTCCAAGGACATAGGTTTTTCTTCGAACCAGTGGCAATTAAACAAAAGAGTGACTTTCAATAAGTATTATTTACATTATGAATAATACCCGAATCACGAACTCATCCGAACGACGCACGATAATCCACGAACACTGAGTTTCGGCGTCGCCGAAGGTTCGGCAGATTTTTTGCCGAAACCGAAACTATTACCGAAACTAGATTTTTTGCCGAAACTTTGCCGAAACCGAATGTTCGGACGGTCACTAAAAAAAGTATAAATAACTGGGTGGTGGCCGATATGATGGTGTTTAAGTGTCAACCGCCGAACCCTCAACTCTCTTATAACTCTCTACGAAAGTGTGAAACTGCGTGGCCGAGACAGCATGAACAGAACTAATTAATACGTGCCAAAAAATAGCAATACATGAAATGTAATTTCAGACACCCGAATAAAAAACGCAGAATAAATTGAAACAATATAAAAAAAAACAATATACTTACGCGTCATTTTCGTCTATAAACATCTCTGGACGTTTCGACCTGAAACCAATAACAATTTTTATAAGTTAAATCATGTCGGTAAGGAAGATCTCACATTACACAGTGTGCACGTGTACCCTTTATTAACCAATATTTTCGTATGTGTTCATTTATTCATTCATTATAGCAACGTCCTCTGCTGAACACAGGCTTCCCCATAGTTTGCCTCACAGGGAGGCTATTTTTCATAGTTGCCACGCTAGGCAGGGGGAGGGTTGGTAACCGCAGTTTTTTTCCAAGTCGTTATTAGAAAAACGCTGCTGTACATCTCCTGGTTTGTTCCCCTCTGTCGCCTCTTACGATACCCACGTACGTATTATATAAAATAAATAGTGCACAATATCTTATTATACTTCCAAAACACACCTTATTGTAGCTTGGCTAGTGTTTGAATTTTTTCACATAAAACAGCAATTTCAGTTTTTAACTCCAAATAAATAAAAGGTTGCTTTATTTACATCGTAAAAAAATCTAAACGGTCTTTATGTTTTTCTGAATTTACAACTTAATTCCTGCGTCATTCATAAATCATAATACCCTAGCCTATCTTTGAATCTACATCATTCTAGGCTTAGGTGGGCTGTTAGAATGTTTTATAGACTGTATATTTGATTTATAATAAAAACGAAACAAAGTTAACCTCAGAAAAAGAGTTTCTGCTGTATCATGTAACCTTTCTAAGATGCACATGGGACAAAGGAATTTCTAGCCACTACGATCAGAAGTTACTTTGTCGTTTTTACTGTGTAAAATACCGATTATTTTATTTTCTTGTACCTATAAGACATTCTCGAAATTTTTATACCAATAAAAATAACTAATGAGACATGAAATTGAATCTATACGCACTGTTTACACTCCGTAGATTATCTGTTCTAAGTGTTATCGAAATCGGACAATTAGTTTCAGAGGAGATAGCAATAAAAAGTGCACTGGAATCAGATACAACTCTCTGTCCAAATTACCCATTACGTAACAGAAATGTGCAACAAATTATTTACGTTATTATTAAACTCCTACTGTAATGATTGCAGTTCAGTTCTGCAATCATGAGATAAGTAGTAGCCTTAGTAACAAGTTTAAATATAAACAAAAGTCGTTAGTAACGCCGTCGAAGAAACAACGTGAACGTTCCACTGATTTAATAAGCTAATCAATTGATAACCGATAGCATTAATTCATAAATATCTTTTTAACATTCACAAATATAGACTCTATGTCAAAGTAATAAGAGTCCACGAGGTGGCGATGCACTGAGTCACCCGGTGACACGGATACTCGGCATGTTGCAGGTTGTGTGCAACTAGTGTCGCCAGGCCCAAAAATACAAAATCCGGACACAAATTCATATTTACCCGGACATTTTGATCTGAAAGCCCGACACACTGGTTATTAAAGGAAAAAACAATTTTGATACTTTTATTTGTGTACTTATTACTGTTATTCAATTGCGACTTATTCTATTCTTAATCATATTATGTTATGAATCACATTTTGTTCTTAGTAAAGTAATTTGCAACTTCTTCACATTAAAAGTAACTAAAACAATAAATAATCAGCCTGATCATTTGTAAATGTCAAACCAAAAGCCTGATAAACACCGGACAGGCTGGACTTGTATATATTTGGCCGGACACGACTGTAATAACTAAAATTGAAAAGTTTAAAAACCTCCCGAAACGATTTTCAAACAGCTGAAAAGATTTTCTTGAATCATAGCTAAGAACACTTTCAAGTCACCTATCAAACACCTGGCAACCCTGTGTGCAACACTTTCGCAGATTAAATGAGCTATTGAACGCAAGGTAAATAGACTAAGCCCCTTCGTGATTTCCACTCGGCGTTAGCTATATTAATGCGACAAATAGGTTTAGTAAATAATAAGTTTGTTTGTATGTGCTAAATATTAATCACTTCAGTAGCAAAGCCCAAATCTTTGTTGGCAGGGAGAATAGAATTAATTTCTAGAATTATTTCTAATTTTAGTTTTCGGAAGATTATATTAACATAATTATTTAGTATAATATTTTACTAGCTTGACCTGTATTTACCTATTAACAGTGGTAGAGCCACGCGGCAGCTTTTGCTGTCGCACGTATGGGCTGGCTCGAACCGGGGTGGTACCACGACCTCACAGAATACCAGTGTGAAGTAGAGGTTTACCTCTGCGTTTCGTTTGGTGAGTGCAGGTGGCCGGAGGCACTTTTTACTGGAAATGAGGCATTACATCTTAGTCCTCACGGGTGACAACGCATCTGCATTTTGATTTGTAATAGAGGATAGATGTAGATGTGTATGGGCCGCAGCAAACACTTGCCATCAGGTGGACTGTGCTCGTTTGTCACCCTTATCCTATAAAAAAAATGTATGTATGTATAGATTTTTTTTACTTCCAGAGTCCAGACGTATGACGGTATGAACAATCTGTTATTTTGCAGACGTGTTAATTTCATCATAATATATTAGTACAACTCACAAGGATCATCACAGCTCATGATCAAAGCAACTTTGATCATGAGCTGTGATGATGTGAACTCTAATATTGTTTTATTAAAAAAAATCTAACAATAAGATATAAAGAGTATTGCCTCTATGTTTAGCTGTGGACTACTCTCGGGCTTATGTGAAATATTGATATTTCTCAACTGTAAGAAAGGCTTTCTTACTGTTGAGCAGTCACGTACTACAAAGAAACACGTACTCGTATCACTTATATCTCAGGAAATTTACATTTAACCTATTACCTACTTAATGCTAAAAATAAATAGTTACTTCAATCGAATTTTATTCATAGATTAATTCGATAAGGGATTAAAGAACGCGTTGACTCTGTTGTGAAGGCATTGAAAAATATATTTTCGAACGTGACGGCATTTGATTTTTTTTATTTCTTTTAATAATGGCCGTGTAGTAAGTATCTAAGAATATCCAAAATCTAAAAAAAACTGCGGTTGCCAATCCGCTTGCCAAGCGTTGCCAACTATTGCAAATATCAATTTATCGTGGAGGCCTATATTCAAAAGTGGACTTTAATAGGCTGTAATGGTAACAGTAATGATAATAATTCTATAAATAAAATATCCTATTCCCTACTCAAATGATCCACTTTTGTGCCAAAATTTATAAGATATCGTCCAGCTGTTCCAGCGTGATTGTAGGACACACATCCAAACAAACATACAAACTTTCACATATAATACATAATGTTGATAATAGGGTTAGTATAGACTTTTGATTTATTAAACCATTTCAGGACTATGTTGTTATGTCTGAATATAAATGATATACTGTTGCCGAATAGCTTTGTTCGCAACCGTGTTGGAGCCTCGTGGTCTATAGTGTGTAAACTGTTCAAAGCTTCTGAGCCTTATACCAACGAAATAAGGTTCAATAATATATAAGAGAACACAAAGCAGTGCACGTAATTATACGTACGGACTAGGGTTGCCAACTTCAGTTACATGTTTTAGAGGATTTGATAAGATTAAATTAAAGGCACAGGATGAAAAAAAAAAGGATATAATATTGTTTTCAATAAAATGTGATACCAGTAGCAACATTTACTAATAAAAAAACAGTGTTAGTACGCAATGTAACAGTTTGGCTGTCTCTTTAACATCGCGCGTCACCTCAAAGTGATTTTTAAGTCTCAACTCAATTAGCAGAGGGAATGTCGAATATCCACCGGGGAAGGCACACGCTCTCACAGAAAGGTACCAGAGTGAAATAGCAGCATAATGCTGCTGTGTTTCATATGATGAGTGTAGACAACTGGAGACCCTTTTTACTGGAAACAAGGCATTCCATCTTAGTCCTCTGGGGTGACAACGCGTCTGCATTTTGATATTTTATCGAGGATTGATGTAGATGTCTATGGGCCACAGTATCGACTTAAGATCAGTTGGGACTGTGTGCGCGTTTGTTACTTATATTTTATAAGAAAAAAATTTCGTTGTCCTCATATTAATTTTTGGGTCTGAAATAGAGGACGTAATTTAAATTAACCTATATATAGTCGGAAGTCTCTCAACCCTATGAGGTACGGATGCAAATGAACCCGTCGACAGGAATCTAGGTCTTGGAGTGCGACGGACAGTCACGCGACGACTGCACGTCACACTAGGCACAGACATTTAGTGAAACGCTTATAATAGCAACCTAAGTATAGAATTTTATAAAAGTGGGGACAAACAAGCGTGCAGCTCACCTGATGGTAAGTGACTACCGCCGCCCATGAACAACTGCAATACCATGGGAGTTGCAGATGCCTTGCGGGCCTTTTAAAAAAAGTGTAGGCTCTTTTCTTGAAGGTCCCTAAGTCGCATCGGTCCGGAAATTGTGGTGTCAATTCCACAAGGAAGTTAACGCGAGGAAGAAAGCTTTTAGTAAATCGCACAGTGGTGGACCGCCAATCATTCAGATGATATGGATGGTATCGCGAGTTTTGTCGCGTGTGCATTAACTTTTTTTTTATATATTGAGGATAGAGATGTTGACTGTGTTTCTTTGTTATTTTTACTTGTTTATAAAAAATCTGTTAAATTCTTTAAACTAAATTTAAGTCATAGTCGCTCGGGGCTCGAGAACCTTCATTTTAATTTTCCATATGCATTTTATGTATGTAAACGACACGATACAAAGGAAACTCCTAGTGTCAGCATTTTAAAGTATTTTAAAGTGGAAAAAAAGGAAAAAGTTTTAATCTTGATATATAAAAATTACGTGTCACGTTGTTTGTCCGCGATGAACTCCTAAGCTACTGAACTGATTTCAATGAAATTTTGCACACTCTGCAGTTTGGTCCAACTTGAGAGATAGGATACTTTTTATCCCGATAAGTGACCTTCAATATTTTTTTTATTACGAATTTAAGGATTTTTTATGAAGGGTCGTCGAAAAGGGCAGAAGAACGTCTGCCTGGCCAGCTAGTGAACTATAAAAAGGTGGACAGCGAATTAAATGTCGCGCCTCCAGGAATACTAAAGATACATACCCTTTCATCTTTCTTCATAAATGATTACTTCAATATTTTAAAGGATACAATTTTTTTTTAAACTCCTTAACTACTCCAACTATGTTTAAAATGCTTGCACTGGAAGCGATTTACGTGGCGAATTCGAACCAATTAGTTTTGCGGTCCGGATCCTTACCCATAAGCGGGTAAGGCTACTGCCAGTTTTATGCAAGAATAATCATGGTTTAAAAAATAAAATAAAAAATAAGGTTATTTATTTAATTTCCAGCACTTAACACGATAAAAAAAATAATCACAGTCAGTATTGTTTCATATCATATCATCATAACAGCCAAAGTTCATCGCTGAACAGCGGCCTCGCCCATACATGGCAACATATTACTATTGTCACCTGTAATTAGGACGATGCTGCGGCCCATCTCCTGTTTCGATTTCCGTCTGTCGCCTCTAACGACACACCCACGGGATAATACTATGGTCAACTATGGCAGTGCATTTTCTTACCCTGTCACTACACGGTAAATATCATGTTAGCAACTCGTTTTTATTAACGCCGAAAAATTAATTTCTTTCTTTATTTATATATTCTTTATTGTACACCAAGATACAATAATTTAAAATTAAAAAAATTATACAACCGATTTCAATATAAATTATATTAAGAATAATTCAGACCAGTAGTGAGACCTTGACTTTATATGAGACTACATGAGAAGCACCAGCTTTCAAATAAAAAAAGAATCATCGAAATCGGTTCACCCAGAAAAAATTTATGAGGTAACACACATTAAAAAAAAAAGAACATACAGTCGAATTGAGTACTTCCTAGTTTTTTGAGTCGGTAGAAAAACGAGTAGTGCTATTTAAAGTATGTGTACATCAGGCACTAATGCAAACAATGGTTAAAATAGAGGGGGGTGTATAAAAAAAGATGTAATTTTTTATATTCCGTGATTTAAATGATATCTAATATGAAAAAGTATTTAAATAAGAAGAGTACGATAAGGTAAAGTAATTTATTTACCTGATAGCTAGATTTCTTTTTCTTTTTCAATAAAATGTAAACAATTTCTTTATTACACCCGAGTTCAAAGAACGCGAAGTGTACGTGTCAGTAGGGTAGTGAGTGACGCTCACCCTATAAGTAGTATTGACGTGGAGTGCGTCCAAAGGTCGCTCGCTGTGAGACAATGGATGTAAACAAAACACACATGATTCGCGGAAACCTTTGAAGGAATATGTACTACGTACTAGAACAGACACCGCAAACAGACACTGTGCAGCAGTGCGGGTCGCGTGGTCGGAGACACAAAGTACATTTTTATGGCATAGACTAAGTAAGTTTGGGCCCATGGGTTTTAGACTCTTCTAGTACGTAGTACATATTACTTTAATGGCGGAAACTCACGATATAACAGAACGTTAGTTAAATGGCGGGTAAATTCGCAGTTTGGTGATGAGAGTAGAAGTTTCAGAAAAGATGCAAAGTAATAGATACGGACGGACACCTGCGCGCAGCGATAGTTTTATTTAGCTTGCGTGCGCGATATTAAAACGTCGGCAAGCAATCAACATCAAAGGATTGAAACTTCTGTACGTAGTCATCATATCATCGTCATTACAGTCCATCACAAGTCCACTGCTGAACATCCTCCCCCAAGGAATGCCACAAAGCACGGTCTTCAGCCACCTGCATCCATCGATTTCCTGCATGTCTTATCAGGTCGTCACTCCATCTAGTGGAGGGACGCCCTACACTTCACCTACCGGTACGAGGCCGCCACTCGAGAACCTTTTTTCCCCATCGGTTGTCGGTTCTTCGAGCTATATGGCCGGCCCATTGCCACTTCAGCATACTAATTCGTTGGGCTATGTCGGTCGCTCTGGTTCTACTGTGGATATCCTCATTTCTAAGTTTATCACACAGAGAACCCCGAGCATAGGCCCTCTCCATAGCTCGCCGAGCGACCCTGACCTTCCTCATACGGCCTGCAGGGAAGGATTATGTCTTAGATCCACAAGTCATCACTGGCAACACGCACTGGTTCTACAGTCTCATTTTCAAGTTTTGAGGTAGTACCTGCCGAGAAGATGTGCCGCAATTACCCGAACGAATCCGTCGATTGACCTCTCGGTCGAAGTTGGACTTACCTAGTCAGACTATATGTCCCAGGTAAACATATTCGTCAACAACTTCGACAATATCATCGGAATAGTGTCGAATAACTGGCTCTTGGATCGTTACTCACACTTACGTGTGGCTTCAATGATGATGTGTAGTGTACCCTCTGTAGTGTAACCTCTCAATCTCACTCAAATTCTCAGGTGTCCTGGAAACGATGTTGCCACACCCGGTCTTCAGTTTCGACAGTTAGCTCTTTCTGGCAGATAGATCTCTGGCAAAGACTTTGGAGCCCTGGTTCCGCTCAATCGCTGCTTCAATAAGAGCTGTATTGATTTTGCATAAGTCTCGCCGCATGCATTTCGAGATCTGTCTGTTCAGTTGCCTGTAATGCTGTCAAATCTGCTGAAGACTGCAGCTTAATTTATCGTCTAATAGCCATGAGATTGAGAGTGTGATCGGAGAGTTTTTGTGTTCTTCTCCGGCGGGGTCACAGTATCCACGAGTTTGCCTTTCATATCGTCCACTTTATCGCAATCTTCTAGGCACTGAATACGATTTTGTAACTCCGGCTGAAAGTTTTTGGGACTTTGGTTTAGAGCACGAGGAGCGTTGACTTCATTATACGAGACCTCTCCAACTTAACGTTTAGGTTCAGTGTGCCTCTAATCATTCGGTGATCGCTACCAGTATTCACCCTCGCGATCACTGAGACATTACTGAACAGTTGTTGTCTACAATGGTAATGAAGTCACTCTTATATTACTATTAGTAGTACTATTATTTATTCTGTACTTAGGGGTAAAAACTCTTCCGTTAATTTTTCAACATAATAATACAAGTATGTTCACTTTACTTCGTTATTTAAAAAGTTTCCTCACGAAAGGAGTCTTTTAGTCTGGTTAAGGCGTTTTACATATATAAATTGAAAATAGATATACATACAGACTAGAAAAAAAATTTAGGCCATACTAATACTTGCTTCGTGCGAGATTGAACCAGCAGCCTGAACCTTCTTCTTTCTGCCCTTACTCCAAGTTGTTTGGGGACATAGCATGTCTTCATCTCCATTCCACTCTATTAGCCGTCATCTTTTCACTCACTCATTTCTTACGCATATCATACCTAATACAGTTCATCTATCTTTTCTTAGGCCTCCCCCTACTCCACTTTCATATTCATTTATATCCATCCACCTTCACAGCCTACATTCTATTTTTGACATCTTTCTTTTCTTTTCTTTTTTTTTTAAAAAAAAAACGTTACCCCCACACTAGGATTTTCTCCTGTATCGTGGAGGCAGTTTACAAACATAAATTGCACGAGAACAAACATCCAGACCCGGAACAATTATTTGTAGGACATACAAATACTTGTTCAGTACGGGATTCGAACCCCGTCTGCTGCACTGCACTGCGCCACGGAGCCGTCTTGGTTACTTCCCTTCGGCTAATAATCCCATACTCATAATGTCATATCAATCGTTTTTGATTTATAAGTACTAGCTGTTCCCCGCGACTTCGCCCGCGTGTAATTTAGGGTTATAATTATGTTGCGCGGAACCCTAATTCTTTTTCTACAATATAAGTAGCCTAAGTTACTTCTTATAACATCAGTTATCTGCCAGTGAGTCCCGTCGAAATCCCGTCGAAGACGGACCGACAGACAAAAATTTTAACAATTGTGTTTTTGTTATAAGTACCGTATATACCTACTTTCATATGCATTTAGTAAAAAGCTGGTATTTTGACATTAGAAACAGACACTTCAATTTTATTTATTTGTATAGATAAACGCGCGAATTTACCTTATACTAAATTATTATTAGTCGCATGTGTTTACTGTCTTATTTAAAAAAATTATAGTAAACATTTTCAACATTCTAATAAACTAATGCTGGAATGGAACCTTAAACTTGGCAATAATTATAGAAGGTCATAAGTGTTAATTCAATTAAGCGAATGTCACACTAGTTTAGGGATTGGTGAGCGAATGATCTAACGCGGAGAAAAAAAACTTACTGTTTGTTTACTACATCAATTGCTCAATTTCATTCGACATATGGCTCTCCCATTGCAGAGAGGATTTACCATATTGCCACGCTTGGTATCTGTGACGCTTCTCTTCGTAGATAGTCTGAATCATTCGGTATGTAATAATAATGTCCTTGAGATCGTATTTCGATCATGGCCCTCCCAGTCGCAACGGAGACTATTTAGCCATCGGTGCCGAGCAGGGCTATTTTACAGGACTGTTTTTCTTAACCCGTCGCTCTCATAGTCCGACTAGCGGGCAATCCGACACCACGACCTCGATCACAACTATCATGTGCAGGAAAAACTTCTTTACGTGCCTTACGAGGTACGACGTTGATATACCGAAATTTTACTGGGCTTGCTACTGAGAAATCCTTGACAGTAAAAACCCAATAATTGATTTTTGGCCCGACCTTCGACGTCGACTAATGAGGAAGTCATCTGGTATATACGAGATTGTTGTACCATCATTAATCGGAGGCGATTAAACTTTTTTCGATGCTTGCTTCGTATGATGCCTAATACCAACGTAAAATAACAGCATTATAATCACTAGTAAAGACATGAGATTTCAGTTCTTAGTTCTCAGGGGGTGAGGACGCATCTTTATTTTGATTCTTATACCTTACCATCAGGTGAGATGTGCACTGCTCCGTCATTCTTACTTATATATAAACAGACATAAAATTTGAGCGCTCTTTTATAGCCACTGGTCAATAATAACTACAACTATACGTTACTCCGAATGGATATAATGTGAATGTCCTGACAGTTTTTTATTGTTTAAGGCAATTAAAAGAGAGAACTGAGTATAATCAACTTTTACTGGTCGCATATTTGCAACGGGCGTTTTATTGAAACTCGTGAATCACTTAACGCTCAAACTCTAAAAGGAACAAGGAAACAAAAACGTCGACACAAGTAACAGCTGTATTTGATTTCCATGAAACAAAGACACTAGGTAATATCAGTTTAGTTTAGTCTCGGAATTTGTTAACACCTTGTGAAGACCAGCAATGTATATTTGCTTCTTTTTACTGTGCCAATAGAACTTCGCAAAGAATTTTGTCACATACTGTAGAAAATCACATAGAGCATATTTGCTTAAGTATACGTTTACCCGGAACAAGACCTTGTGGCGAGGTCAAATAACAATGTATGGATTATCAGTAGAGAATGTTCGAGAAGGGATATTATAATGGAATAGATATTTTTTTATAAAACTGAAGTAACAAACTTACTTACAGTCCATTAAATTCTAAGTGGCTATTGCAGCTCAAGGACACCTGCAAACAACTTCAAATAAAGAAGCCTACAAATGCGTTGTCACCTCCTGATTAGATGGAATGCCTGTCTATAATTATAGACCTACTAACTCTATACCAGGGGTCACCAAATGGCCGACCGCGGTCCGGTTCCCGACCGCCGGCTATTTTGTGCGAACCCAGAACAATCTAAGAATAATTCAATTTTCTTCTGTTTTAAAACACAAAAATTCGGAACTTTTTTGCCAAGAATTTGGGATAAAATTAGTATGTGGTAATAAATGACCAGAACTAAACAATTTTGGATCAACATATATTTGTGAAAAATAAATTTCGATCTCGTCTTACCGATGACTATCTCCACGATTTAATGGCAATAGCTTGCACCAACTTAATTCCAGACTTCAGACAGATTGTTCGGATAAAAAAAAATAATTTTTCGCCTTATTATTGGGTACTAACCTTGTTATTTTTTAATTAGTTATATCCTGAATAAAAAAAAATTACGATTTCGATTTGAAACGGACCCGCAATGAAACTAATTGGTGCCCCTTCATATCGGAACACAGCAGAGCAAGCACTGTTATATGGTGGCAGAAATAGACAAGAGGGTGGCACCTACTCACACAGACTCTTAGACAGAAAAGCAGTCCTAGCAGCTAGTGTTTACTTAGATTCAATAAATCTACAGCGTCTTTTGCAAGTTAATTTTTAGTTAATTAAACCAATTATTGCAAACATTTTTAAATAATTTTCCACAGTTAGGATAGTCTTGCGAAGACTTAACAGTAAAAATGTATTCATTGAACGTATTACACTAAAAGGATAAGTATCATTTTGATTGTTAAAAAAAACTTACATCTTATTGGAAGTATAGATAACCGCATCAGACGAATGTGTTCCGCGGCAGTACACTAGTGTTACGTTGACAAGACAGACAGATACTGCTGCTGCTGTGTAAAACAAACCGAGCCCCGCTGTACGACTGATGAGTCCCGGAAGTGACCAACAGTTTTAGGATTTCAGGATAAAGTAATCGAATGAAAAAAAAAAACAGCTTAAAGATTGCCACTAGTATAATGCACAAATAGAATAGAAATATCACTTCTCTTTACCCTTCACACAATGCACGCACTACCGCTTGGTAGCAGATATAGGTAAGAGAGTTGTACCTACTCAGAAAGACTTAGCTTAGTAAGCTGAAGAGGAGTCGTATCACTGTAAATATGGAATAATAGTGTACGTGGGTATGTAATAAATAAATACCTTTACTCCAAATCCTATCAGCTACTTTCAAGCAAGCTTTTCTCAACCGACTTCAAAAAGGAGGAGTGGTTTACAATTCGTCGGAATCTTTTTCTTTATGTACCGATTTGGAAAATTCTTTTTTTTTGTTTCAAAGGGTATATATACCTCCGAGGTCCCATTTAAATTTTATCGAAATGGGTCGAGCTGTTTTAAAAAACCATTAATAAATTATATTTATATTGAAGTCGGTAGAACAAAATTTTTAATTTTGCCAATTTTTTTTTTTATTTTGTCAAAAAATAGTTCTTGATGGTTCTTCCCAGGACAGTTGTTTTTGAACCAGTGGTAAATTAAACAAAAGAGTAACTTTCAATAAGTATTATTTATAATCTATATTGAATAAATTTTTTGTTGCGTATGTTCTTCGCACAAGTATAATATAAAATTTCTGGTGATTTTACGCTAGTATAATTAATTAAATGTATATTCTTTATTCTATACATTGTATTATGTACCTAACTATATGCGCGAGCACAGAATGTACCTTCCCCAAGTATCTTTACTTCTTCGTATCCTGAAATCTATTGGACTCGAATTCTGAACCACCAATTCGGCTTTCAACTCATCGCCGATCTAGTTGACGTTAAGAACAATTAATCCAACTGTTTTTTAGCAAGCACGACGTACTGATACGGACACGCATTATATTCATTGTCTTTATTTGTAATAGGAATTTAAAATTATCCGACAAAAATGTATTTAAAGGTGCGCCTTAGCCTTTGTTTAGTGTCATAAATTCTATTAATTTTTTTTTAAATACACATGCTAGAAATATAATAATAATAAATATATTTTAAAATGTCCTATAAACTTGCCGAGTAAAGTAACACCCTATTCAATAAAAAGGACAATAGACACGCCTGAAAAACAGATGCGAAACAAAAAAAATTAATACGTTGACACTTGCGATGTCGTCGGAACGAGTGCGACTTGTTCTGCGGGGACTCGCTTGAACCGCAGTTTAAAAGAGTTCTTTAAACTGTGCTTGAACCTTGAATATGCTACAAGGTTACAAGGCTTCCGATTGCGAATGTCGTTCGATTTTCTTCTTTTTGCTAATAAAATAAATAACAAGTTTCCTTTATAAAGTTACCTCAATTTTTGACGAAACTACAACGTGCAAGCATAATATACCTATAACTAGAAAGCAGACGTTGCTGTGCCCTTTCCGAAGACCCATTGTCCTTTAAATTTAAACAAAAAACTTAAAATCGTAATAGAAAATATTCAGGGTCACGTAATCGGGATAAAAGCTTAGATTTTGGGATACGAGTAAGTAAAGATTCTTGGGGAGGGTACGTTCTTTGCTCGCGCGTATAGTTGGGTACATAATATAATATATAAAATAAAGAATATCATTTAATTAATTATATATAACATCTGTCAAGTTGGAGCAAGCAATACACATATACAAAATTTCATTAAAATCGGGATTTTTATTTTTTATATATTAAGATGTTAACTCAGTTATAAAATAAACTAGGCGAAAACTAATTCTTGCATTTACAAAAATAAAACAAATTAAAAGATAATAGCTTATTATATTCCTTGTATAGAAAAATATTTTTGAGATAAATAATGCAGCAAGTGCCTACCAGTTTCATTCTTTGTTGATTACCAGAATAGACATCGCGTCTCCGAAATATTATCTCAAACATGCTGTCTTCACAACACTTTCCTTCACTAGTTCATCACACATCAGGTGGTTACTCGGCACTTAAAACTGTATTGCAATAGTTCTTCAAATATATTTTTAAAAAAAATAAAGGTTTTTCAGCATAGAGCCTTAATACTGGCGCAGTTATTGATTGCATGTTGACAGGTATTGCAACGAGCATACGGGCTATGCGTGAAGAACAAAGCCGGGTACCCACTTAAAACTATATTGCAATATTTCTTCAACAAAGATATTTTTAAAAAAAACATAAGTTTTTCGGCATAGAGCCTTAATACTGGCGCAGTTATTCGTTGCATGTTGAAAGATATTGAAACGAGCAAGTCGGCCTATGCGTTCGGAACAAAGCCGGTCGAAGTCCGTATGCAAGCAATTTGTGGGCCGCGTCGGTTTCGCCGGTGACTATATGCACACGGTCTCGATCGCGAAACCTAAACATGAACTTTGGAACGCGTTACACGCGAGCGATTTTAAACAAGCCTCCGTCCAACTGCGATGACAAAAAGACGCAGTTGGCTAGTAGCTCGCTTGGTAAGAGTTTCCATGACAAGTATTTATACGGCCTAAAAATATTTCTACCGGGTTTGGAAGTTTGTCCTTGTGTAATTTATGTTTGTAAACTGCATACACGATACAGGAGAAATCCTAGTATGGGTGTTACGTTTAAAAAAATTGCGTGATAAACTGACAAACACGTCGCGTAAGTATCGTTGGGCAGAATACGCAAAGATAGAGCAGGTTTGTTGGCGAAGACATTATTTTCACGTTAGTTTTGTATACACGATAAATTAAAAAATTAAATAAATGAGTCTTAGAAGAAAAAGTGAATACTTTGTAATATCTATTATTACTTTCCGACAAAAAGAATAAATACAACGCTCCATCATATAAGAATAAATACAACGATCCAATATCTATACATATAATAAAAATGTAAATAGCAGATGTCTGTACATTTTATATTTTTGTAATAAAATTGATTGAGAGGTACTAAAAATAAGTAATCAAATACATTTCTACCATTTTTAGATTTTTCTGTCTGTCTGTCTGTCTGTCTGTCTGTTTGTTTGTTAACGTATCACGTATAAAGTACTAATTTATATCATAAGAATAGTTAAGGAAATTATTAGGTGTATATTCAGGTTACATTTAGTCTTTATTTCATTAAAATTGGTTAATTCCATCAAAAGTTATGACAAATATTCTGAAGTACTAAGTATAGGTACGAATTTGTTCAATAGTGGCGTTGGATGAGTCATCAAGTACATTTTAAAATTAATATCATATTATAAATCATAATAAAATGATGTAAAATAATGTTCTATAATGATATAATTATATCTAAAAGGCAGTAAACAAAAGTATTACATAAAGAACGTAATAAATATATACAAAATATATTAACCTTATTATCTAAACTAAATTAAAGTACAATAGTTAACCAATTTCATCGATAGATGGTGGTGTGGCACAAATGTGATATCAAGTTCATTTAATTTTGTTTTATTGAAATTGGTTAATTCTATCGAAAGTTATGATTATTATTTTGAAATGTAGGTTCGAATTTGTTTAATGGCGCCACAAAATCTCAGAAATAGTAATAAAAAGATTCGTGTGTTAAAAAAAAACGTTCTATTATAATATATTTCGTATGGTTCTATTATAGTACTTAAAACACTGTAAAAAACATGTTTTCCTTAAATTAAAAAAGGATGTTTTCTCACAAAGAACGTAATAGATGGCGTTGTACAAATTACAACCTTTTCTGAATTGCGGTGTTAAGATTTTTCGCAGGTGAATCGTATTGAGACTCACTGAAATAATTTATGTCCATGAGTCTGACGAAGTTGCAAGCCTGTAAGGTATATATACAGTAATTGACTAATCTATGCCTGCCTGTAAGAGTCGTGTAGACTAACAACTCATAACAAAAAACACCAGAAACAAAAACCAGAAAAAAGAGATATTGAAAATTGAAATAGTCAATTATTCAACAAAATTACAAAACTCGACTAAAAGTAGTAAAATTGCAATAAATGTCGTGATAGTGATATTGTTTTATACTAATACCAAATAACTTTCCTTTCAGTTTTAAGTAAAGTAAAGTAAAGTTGCAGCCTATTTACGGCCCACTGCTGGGCACAGGCCTCCTCTCATTTCTGAGAGGGTTTTAGGGCAAGGAAATGTCCACCGCGCTGCCCCAATACGTGTTGGCGAACATGCAGGTTTCCTCACGATGTTTTCCTTCACCGCCGAGCACGTGGTAAATCAGCACTTAAAATTGCAATTAACAATTTCATTGGTGCCGGCGGGGATCGAACCCGGGTTGCTCGAGTACTGTGAAGCTTACAGCGAGCGCTAACCATCTGAGCTACCACGGCTCAGGCTTCAGTTTTAAGATAGGGATAATAACATCGATGATGACATCGATGTTGGCATCGACATCTCAACATCGATGTTCGATGTTTAGGCTACTCAAAACATCGATGTTGACCATTATCGATGGTTTTTGTAAATGTGTGATACTTACACATTGTTTCAAAATTATGTGGGTATACACAGCAAGGGAAAAGTAACAATTAACTTGAATATCAATTTACGTAGAATAGTTATTATGCGACAACCGATAACGACACTACAAAATAAAGCGAAAGCAGTGACCATTGTGACATTACAGGAGACACTTGACAATTAAGTTTGACTCACCATACTTACATTTTTTTAGGTTAACGATGCGTTCAGAAATTCTGAATTATTCAAAATTTTTATTCTTCAAAGCAGATGCAAGATTTAGTTGATATTGATTTCGCGAGTTCGCATTGTTTGCAAGTTCCCAATTATCGATTATGGGTACATTGACGTCGATGTTTCGATGTTTGACATATGTCAACATCGATGTTAAAACATCGAAGTTTTAATTTTTAACATCGATGATCATCTAACATCCCTATTTTAAGTGTGTTTCCCACTCAGCGTGTGTTATGCGACGATCGTAAATAAAGCGCAAGGTCAAACTTTACGCGTTGCAGGAGTGGATCTCAGTACTGATTGTTTTGCACATGGCCAACTCTATGTTGCTTTTTCCCGCGTTAGTAGTCCCCGTAACCTTTTTCTGTACGCCCCGGCTAAGTCTACTTCTATCGTCGTTTACACAGAAGCACTATCATAAACGACTTAGAACTTTGAGCATATCGATTTATTTTGTTACCACTTATTCATACAGTAATGATATAAATCGTTGAATATTCTCTTACCCTAAACGTCAAATTCTTTAAGTAAAACCTATATTCGCGAGCTACGCCGCGGGCACAGCTAGTATTTAATAAATTTCCTCCGATAACTAGGGGTTAGTGTTTTCAAGAAACTTATCTTTTTTTATAATCGATTACTTATAGAGAATAATCGATTATTAACACAATTATTATTAAAATTTGCTATCCAATTTCATTAAAGTGCACAATCCTTAGTAATTTCAATGCCAATGTCAGCAGAGAGAGAAGGTCGGAGGGTGTTGGGTTAGTTTAAGCCCACCCCTAAATTACACCCCTCGCTTTTCGTTAAATGCTTTTAAACGGATTCAACAGCTTCGTTGTATCCAATCATTATTAAGATTATGACAGTGTAATATTCGAAGGGGTTATTAAAGATTAAATCATACAATGTTCATCAATGAACGGAGTGTCGTATCTGAATCGATTATTATGCGTAAATAATGTAATGCTAAAATTAAACTAACACTGTATTCGAATTAGTTATTATAAGTAAAGAATATATAATAGCTCGAAGAACCGACAACCGATGAGAAAGAAAGGTTCTCCAGTGGCAGCCTCGTATCGGTAGGCGATGTGTAGGGCGTCCCCTTACTAGAGGGAGTGACGAACTGGTAAGACTTGCAGGAAGTTGATGGATGCGGGTGGCTCAGGATCGTATTTTGTGGCATTCCTTGGGGGAGGCTATGTTCAGCAGTGGACTTGGAAATATATTAAACAAAAATTGTATAAAAACAGTTAAAAGAGTATAATATCACAATAAATAATAGTACAAGAAATAATATTAAGGAATTTAAGGACGATAATAACATCTAGAAATGAGGTGATCGCTACCAAGCTATTTCTAATTTGTTTCGTGTAGTTAATTGAGTAACATAATATATGACTGTAAGCTCACTTTAAAAAAAAATGTCCCACTGGGTTTCTTATTGGTTCTCCCTAGGAAAGAGGTACTTTCCGAACCAGTGATAAATTAAACAGAGGAATGACTTTCAATATGTATTATTCATAAGCTATATTGAATAAGAAAGTATATTTTATTCTAAATGTAATCTGCGTATAGATATGTTGTGAATGTCCAAGATCGGTGTTGGGCTAGTAATCACAAAAGTGTTACTCAGTTTCGCACAACATTAATAACCAACCAATTCATTGAAGAATGTGTTCACGGTGAAAACCATTTGCTTATGGAACGAATTTTCTCCACAAATCGTCGCGCGTAAATATCGGATAAAGACTGACGTCAAAAATCATTACCTACAGGTAAAATAACAAGAAATCACTCATCGTGATCGTAATAATCATTAGCGACATTTAGATTTTTGTTTGCCTTTTGTATTTATACATATTATACAGTTTTCATGTACATGCATGTTTAGCCTTATGTGTATCTATCAAATTTAGTCATTTGTTATATATTAATTTATTATTTAGGTATAAGCATTTTAGTTTATTATAATGCACACCACCTCTCACTGTCAAATAGTTACATTTTTCCTTAACCTAAAGGTTGTCTGGAAGAGATTACTCTTTAGCGAAAGTCCGCCTTATTGTAACTACCTCCTAAGCTTTTCTCCTGTATTTTTTCGTGTTATATGGTGTACAATAAAGTATATATTATAATACAATATTACATCTTAAACAAGTTTGGAGAGAAAATTGTTAACACTATAATAATTGTGACCTAATTTCGGTTACGGTGGCCAGTCTAAACGGAGACTAGCTGACTGCGCAGGACTGGATTATAGTGGCCGTGTAAGCGCAAGCACAAGTGCACTCTCTATTCCTTCACTCTTATAGTCAGATGGGACGGTAGATAATCCGACACGGCCGGAGAGAGATCAGGCGCAGGACCAACGGCTTTGCGTACTTTCCGAGGCAAGGGTGTGAAACACCGCCAACATCCTGACTTCGGGCTGCTAAAGTTCAGTTCAGAAGATACCTATATATTTTGTTCAGAGTTCAGACTAAGATATTTGTCATTTGGACATCTACTATATATTTCCTTGTGCTTACATCTGAACGACTCCCATAAGTTAAATAGCTGTCTGAAAACTACAGGACAGTTCAACAATCAAAAGGCCGGAGAATAATTACGCGAATTAGCCGAGCTCGAAGTCGCAAACAGTTATCATTTATCCGTTTGAACCGCGCACACCTATCGCGGCCTATCAAGAGGTTAATGAGTGGATGCTGTTGGGGGAAGCGCCTGCAACTTCAGATAACCTCACAAAGGGTTTATCGAACGACCCGTTGCACTTGCAATCATCGGTTCACACAAACAAGAACTCATATGGGAACTACAGACGTTTTTTATTTGTACCGAAATAGATGATCACAGATAATGTAATACTAAGGCGGTTATTGTCATCTCTGAGAACTTTGATGATATGAAATGCTTCGCTAGTGAAAACTCTATTATATGACTGTAATTAATTTTTTATAATAATCAGAGATTTTTATTACAATATCTTAAAAGTACAGAATAAATAATAGTAGAACGAACTAAAAGTAAGTAGGATGTATATATTTAAGTATATTTATATTTAAATACGTCTTGGACTTTATGGAGTTACCTGAATGATATGATGATCATATGAGCAGTTTTACATAAAATTATTGGAGAATTGTATATATAATAATAAGGTTATTAGTGAAAACTTGTGTGTATTTAAACTACTTTAAAAAATTCCCTATGCATTGCATGCACTTCCCATGCGCTTAGGGCATGCACAATTGGATTTACCAATAGTTTTATTATTTTAGAATATTCAATGCAATTAAAACAAGATACTGCAAACGCAAATAATCCAGTGGCAAGAGGCTGAAAATAAACGGGAAAGAGGGCTCGACCCAAATTACTCCTGCCGAGCATCTTCGCAGGAACGTCGCGTCGCTCAGAGAAAGTAACTACGAGGGCGGCACTGAAAATTTCGGGAATCAAAGAAGTGACACAACATTACTATTTAAAAATGTGTTTATTGCTTTTCGAAGTATTCTACGCGAAATTTAACACATTTTTCCATACGATGGAACCAATCATTGAAGCAATCATTCCATTCGGTAGTTGAGGTCTCCAAAATGGACGTTTTGTAGGCTTCCACAGCTTCTTCAGGTGATGAAAATCTCTGTCCACGCAATTTATTCTTTATTTTAGGGAAAGTATAGAAATCATTAGGGCTTAGGTCGGGGCTGTACGGCGGATGGTCTAATAATTCTATGTTTTTTTGCTCTAAAAACTCTTTTGTTCTGTGTGTGGTGTGAGAACTCGCATTGTCGTGATGGAGGATGATGCGGCGGTTGCAGTTCTCTTTACGGAGTTCAGAAACGACCTGTGGCAAACAAATGCTTTTTTTTTTGCGGATGGAAAATCATCAAATGACGCCTTTCGCTCTGGGTGGAGCGGAAGGGAGTGTCAGACTTTTACTGACTAAAAACCATCCGTGTTCCTTCAATGCCCTTACGTTCCGGAGCCGCGGTATCTCTTTCGAACAGCCCGCAGCCCCGGCAGGCGTCGGCCCTTGCGGGCCCCTTCACGCTGCTGACAGCTCTTTGAGGCGCGCGTGGAACAAAACGCGCCGTCGACACGGCCTGTCGTCGTTAGACGGACGGACGGCGAGCTACCCATTGCTCGCCGTCCACAGGCCCGCGCCTACGGTGGCCGGGGGCCACGACGTAGCCCCCGACGCCCGGGGCGTCTCCCGCGGCAGCCGGGAAGGAAAGCTGCTGCTCTCTCCTTCTCCCGCTCCGCCACCTCCTTCGCTAGCATCACTGCTTCGCAGAAGGTGGTGACGGCATCCCATTCCGTCTCGCTCCGGACCATGGCTTCGACCAGGGCCGGACGCGAGAGGTCGCCGCCGCCTATCGCCGCTACGAGGACACGGCGGTGCTCCGCCCAGGCAGGGCACACCTCCACGGTGTGCTCCACCGTGTCCTCCGGTCGATCCTCGCAGTGGGAGCACCCGGGCGTTTCCTCCCGCCCGATTCGGTGCAGGAACCTCCCGAACACACCGTGTCCGGTGAGGACCTGCGTTAGGCGGAAGGTGAGGACGCCGTGGCGTCTCTCAAGCCACTCCTCAAAGAGGGGTCTTATCGCCGCTATAGTGGCGTGCCCAGCACGGGGTTGCGACAGTCGCTCTCTCCATGTCGCCATGAGATCATGCCGGAAGTCTGTCCGCTGCACGACAACTTGCCGCGGCAGCGGGGTTTCGCCCCGGCATAGTGCCTCCGCGCGCCATTCGTGTAGGCGCGCGAGGACTATCGCCTCCAGATCCCATGGCGGCAATCCGGCAAGGAGGCACGCTGCCTCGCGGGAGATCGTGCGGTAGCCGCGAACCATTCTTACGGCAACCACCTTTTGGGGCGCGTTCAGGTGGTGGACGGCAAGCCGCGCCAAACCACGCGCCCACACCGGGGCCCCGTAAAGGGCCATGGACCGCACAGTCCCCGGGTAGAGCCTCCGGCAGGAGGCGTTTGGCCCCCCCAGGTTCGGCAGGAGCCGCCTGAAGGCAGCCCCGGTCCGTTCCAGTTTGGGAGCCAAACGTCGGAAGTGCTCAACGAAGTTCCATCCGCCGTCGAGGACGAGTCCTAGGTACTTCAACGTCGACTCGACGCCGATGGATACCCCTCCTACCATCGCTGAGGATCCCGGTGGTGGCCTGTTCCGAGGACCATGGAAGTGCATGGCCTCGGACTTGTGCAGAGCCATCTCAAGACCCAGCTGCCGGATCCTCTCAACGACTATCGCAACCCCGCGTGTCATATTTTCCGCCGCCGCCTCGTACGACCCCCCCTGTGCCAGTACCAGCGTGTTGTCAGCGTAGCAAACTACGCTGACGCCGGTAAGGAGGTCGGCGCGCAGCACCCAGTCGTAACCGATGTTCCACAGGGGCGGCCCCAGAACCGAACCTTGTGGGACACCGCACGACATCTCTCGCCGGTTCCACTCACCGTTGCGACCGGGGTAGATGACGGCCCTATCCGTCAGATAGTCCCCGACTATACGACGGAGATAGGTCGGCACCCGGTGATACCGGAGTGCCTCCCTAATGCAGCTCCAGGGCATGGAGTTGAAGGCGTTGGCGATGTCGAGAGACACCGCCAAAACAACCCCCCCCCCCCGGCCACTGCATCCCCCGTCGTGAGGGCTCTCACGCGCATGATGGCGTCCACCGTAGAGCGCCTCTTGCGGAATGGCAAACAAATGCTAGCATACCATTCTGCATTAACCGTTCTTTGTCCCTCAAGAGGAATAGTCGTAACATGGCCGGTTTTGGAGACAAACGTGGCCACCATTTTTTTTGCAACACTCCGTGAACGAACAACTTTTGTTAGCTTTAACTCATTTTCGAACACCCAAACTCGTGACTGGTTTTTTGTTTCGGGTTCGTACGCGTATATCCAGGATCCGTCACCTGATATGATGTTGTATACAGTATTTGAGAACCCTGCGTGGAATCTTTCGAGTTCTGACGCACCAAGTAACGCGAGCCGCTTTTTGCTCTTCAAAGACCGAATGCGGTATCCATCGGGAAAACAACTTTTTTACACCTAATTGTTCATGCAAGATTATTTGTATTTGACTCATGCCAATGTCTAAAGTTGCCTGAATTTCGCGGTATGTCACATGTCGATCTTCCTCAATCAGCTTACGCACAGCATCAACGTTTTCTTGGGTGACTGCAGTTTTTGGACAACCTTGACGGGGATCATCACTGAGCTTGACACGTCCACGTTGAAATTCAGCAAACCAGCGATAAATTGTGGTTTTGGATGGGGCTTCATCACCAAATGCAGAAGTCATCCGGTCAACACACTGTTTTTGTGTTAAACCACTTCGAAAGTCATAATAAATCATCGCTCTTGAATTTTCTCGAGTCAATTCCATTTTCTCAACGACTAAACAAGTTTCATAAAACCTTGTGGCAATACCGAGAATCTTTTTTTAAATAAATAAATGGTATTCGATTTTTAAAACCAAGAAGTTTTCAATTAAAAAGATTTTAATATGACAGGAACAGTGGAAATATTCTATTCCAGATACTTTTAGTGCAGCCCTCGTATCAATTTTCAAGCGAGCGCTGACCTTGCTCATTTGAATCTTTGATAACAGACTAAATATTTTTTAATATGTTGGCTTTCTATTTTTCTGTACGAGTATTTAAATAAGGCCCTTTCCTCATTGGTTGGTATGACAGTGATGCAACGATGTTGACGATTTCGATACCGTGAAAATCACTCGAATTATCGAATCATTCGGCGCAACTTTATTTAGCGATTTTTATTTGCAATAACGCGATATGGGAGTGTTTGCAGGGTAATTTGCCGTCGGCAAATTGTTGCTCCGGTTTTCTCGTATAATTATTAGTTTAAAGTAAATTTCGATAAGAAAAAGGGACAAGATTTTTGTTGAAAGGATAAAAAAAGTGGTACAATGTTCATATAAACCTTCAGGTATTATTATTCCACTTAGGCGCCTTAAGAATTTGACATACTGTCGATATAAACCGTCTGCTGGCTTAAATGGTCGTATAATTTTTGAGTAAATTATTTTTTTAAAGATAATTTTCTATTACTTGACATTAGCAAAAGTACAATGATATCGTACGAGTCCATTACGAAAGCAAAAAATAAAAAAATAACGCGATAATGTGTAAAAGGAACTTAAAGTAACAGAGTCTCCGACTGGTACACAATGAAATTAATGCAGACCTGGAACTCTACAATTCGTGTATTATGAATTTGATCTCCTTCATCAGGCCGTAGAAGTATACTGCCGAACATTAACTTCTCTCACTGAAGCTTTGCTGCCGGATTGAATATAACATTTTTAAACGTCTCGCACATAAATGAGATGATTACACGGTTATACGTGTCCTAAACGTGGTTGCCAACTATTATTGGAACAAATAGAAGAAAAACTTTGCAAGTATTCATGTTTTATGCATATCAGTCTTCGTGTGCAAGAAAATCTATTTTGTCAGGCTCAAATTATGGTATTTTTCATATTATATATATTTCTGTAACAGCTTATAGTAAACTTACTGAAAATATCGTATATTATATACTACATAATATAGTATATATATATATATATAAATATATATAGTTTATAATATAGTAAATCATAAGGTTTTTCTGACATTTCCCAAAGTAGTCTATTACAACGTCGACGGGAGAAAGCACAGAGATTGATTCTCTAATAGTCTTTATACTACAACTGAATGGAAATTGTATTTTGCATTCGTTAGGAACCAAACCAAAGAACGGAAGTCTCAAATTACTTTACTTAGGTACTTACGTTGATTACAGCCACGCGGGGGTGAATCATTTTCCACGAGTAATTATTAAATACGGAGCTATGGTATGGTATTAAATGCTTCGTCATGATTGGCCACGTATCATGTCGTAGCGACTAGGTACGTATTTGAATACGATGACAACGTTCTTTAGAAGCTTTAGAAAGCAATCTCGCGGAGCCTCCTATGCCCGGGGCTTCCTCTTAAGAACTGACTAAAGTCGTGTTCAGTGCAGAAACGTATGTGGCATACAGTAAAAGCAACCGTCACTCTTGGACACTACACTCCACCATTATAAACCCTAGACAGTTCGGTGAAGTGTGCGGATATACGGCGCGTGCATTTTTATCAGACTTCAATAAAAGGAGGAGGTTCTATGTTCAACTGTATGTATTTGTATTTGTGTATGTATCCCTACGGGTAGAAAAATGGGGGATGAAGTTTTTCATGGAACTATTTAGAAGACAGTATTTCTTAGTTTATTTGAAGAGTACAAAAAAAATTTGATTAAAAATTATAAATTTTGTACAACCGATTTCAATATAAATTATATAGACTAACTCAAAAATTATTGGTCAGACCTTGATCAAATTTATATGGGACCACACGTGAAGCACCAGCTTTCAAATAAAAAAGAGTCATCGTAAACGGTCCAGCCAGTAAAAAGTTATGAGGTAACACACATAAAAAAAACATACAGTCGAATTGAGTACCGTCTCCTTTTTGAAGTCGGTAGAAAAACCGGCTTCAAAGATCTAAAAAAGTAATAGTTTCCCATTCTAAAGTTGGGACTAATTCTTCTATACAGTATGGTTTAGCACCGACTTCAGAATGTGAAACGTGAAACTTTTTACACGAAATACTTCATCAGAGAGCTGTTAATGCTCTTACATAATTAAAAAAAAATTGATGTAATTTAATATGTAGAAATTGATAGTTAAATATATTACATGATTTTTTTACGTTCGATTTTTAAAAACAAAAGCATTAGGTAATGCGATCGGTCAACATTTACATAACGCATTTCGCTAATGAAAGAGCGTGAGTGGAATGACCAAATATTAATGGATGTGAGGATACTTTGCAAGTAACAATAGTAATTATTCAATTTTTTTTTTAGAAGTAGGTGACAAACGAGCACATAGTTCGCCTAATGGTATGTTGATTTATGGCATAAACAACTGTCATCGATCGGAGAATCAAAATGTAGATGCGTTGTCACCTCTGAGGACTAAGATGGAAATTTTAATATAGACTAAGACGGAAAACCTTCTTAACTAATAAAAAAATCCCGGTCGAGCCGACCCAATATTTCGTGCTGCAGCTAAGTATAGCAAGCATAGCTGCAGCGTGGCTCAAGGCGACAAGTTCTAATAGGCTAATAGGTTGCCTACTCCTCGGAAGAGATATATTTTGCTAAGTGTAAGTGTACAAGACAAATGTGATGTGAATTATAAGACAGTCATTTGTTTTAGATTACTCAGTCATAATCGATATAGTAGACGGCTCCGTGGCGCAGTGGTTTAGTAATGAGTTGCAGCGCTAAGGGCCCTGTGCCCGAACCCCGCATGGAACAAGTATTTGTACTTACTTACTTATCTTCACGCACAATCCCTGACGGGGTAGCCAGAGAGAACAGATCGCCAAGTGTCACGATCCTTACATATCTCTTTCGCTTCTTTCAGATTCATTATCTTCTTCATACATGCACGTCTAGGTATCCGAGTACTCTTGACCCTACCCTCTTCGAGCAATTTGCTCACATGGTCTTCGAAAGTTAGTCTCGGTCTACCTCGACACCTTTTAATATTAACTTTCGCGCTATATATTTTCTTCACCATTCGGTCTTCACTCATTCGCTCAACGTGCCCAAACCACCGAAGCACGCCCTTATCAATTTTTGTGATAAGGTCATCTTTCAAACCTGCCATATTGCGAATCTCTTCGTTTCGCTTTCGGTCGGCCATAGTAACGCCGCACATTTTACGAAGAGATCGCATCTCCACTGCATTCAACTTACTTTTATGCTTCTTCTGGCATACCCAGGTTTCGCTGCCATATAACAAAGTCGGTACCAACACTGCGTTATGTATTGCAAGGCGTGCACTCTTCGCTACGCCTTGCCTTTTGACTAACGCAGTCAGGGCACCATTGACTTTGTTCCCGGCAGCGACACGCCTGTCCACATCTAAATCACATCTTCCATCCCGGCTAAAAGCACTCCCCAAGTATACAATTTCATTTACCTGTTCTAGACATTCCTGATTTACCCATATTTCACACTTCGTTCTCTCTTCGTCCCTTTCAAATACCAGAACCTTAGTTTTATTAGCATTCAAACGGAGACCTTTAATTTCACATTCCTCTTTCATACACGTGACTAATGCCTGCAGTTCTGCCTCTGATGGTGCAATAAGCACTGCATCATCAGCATACAACAGACAATTTACTTTTATGTCACCCAATTTCACACCCAAACAGCTATCTTTCAGCTTTTGTAAACAGCTGTCGAGATACAGTATGAACAGCCAGGAAGACATGACACAACCCTGTTTTACGCCCGTTTGGACGCTAAACATGGGTGACAGGTCATGCCCTACCCGCACACAGGCTTTACAGTCACAGTAAAGAGACTGCACAGCCCTTAGCAATCGGCCATCCACACCATACCCCGGCAACAGTTCCCACATTTTCTTCCTTACAACCTTATCAAATGCTTTCTCAAGATCCACAAAAGCACAGAAAATCTTCTGGTTAACAGCCAGAAGCTTTTCCGTGATCATACGGAGAGAAAACATTTGATCCGTGCATCCTCTTCCAGGTCTAAATCCGCATTGTGCCTCCCATAGAAATCTTTCCGATTTCTCTTGCATCCTACGTGTCAAAACCTTCGAGTAAACTTTACTTGCTAAACTGGTCAAGCTGATCGCCCGATAGCACCCGCAGTCAAAATGTGAACCTTTACCTTTATATAAAGGCACAATGACTGCGGATCGCCAATCATCCGGGACATCCCCCGTCCGCCAGCACAAATTGCACAGCAGATGAAAGCTGTCCCAGACGCGAGGCCCACCATACTTGACCATTTCAGCAGTAACTCTGTCTAGTCCCGCAGCCTTACCACATTTCAAACTTCGAATCGCACGTTCAATCTCTTTCATACTGATGACCTCAGTGTCATCGAGGTCCGGGTCTGGCGTACCAGTCATGGCGTCATCCCCGGATCCCTCACTAAGATCATCACACGCATACATTTCTCTATAAAATTCGCTCCATCGCTGCATGACGTCCGATTTTTCTGATAGGACGTCATTAGTTCTCGAAAGCACTTTGTTCATTCTTAAGGCCGTCGCACCACTTCGGGCCCTTCCAACCTCTTTCCAGAAGAGTTTGGAGTTCTCCTTAAAGTTGTGCGACAACCTTTCATCCGCTTCCATTCTACACCTTTCACGCACTTCCTCAATCAATGCTTTCGTGTGAACTTTCTGCAGCTTATATCTTTCTTTCATCTTCTCTCTCATATCCTTATCATTACTAGAGGCCAAGTAGTCTAACCATGCTTTCTTCTTCTTCTTTACAGCTTCTTTCACTTCATCATTCCACCATGCATCTCTTCTTTTACTACTGCCTCTTTTTATTGTTCCACACACTTCTTCCGCTGCACTTACCATTCCATCCCTAAGGTTCTGCCATGTTCTTTCTACACATTCGTTTCTGCCATCGATGGTGTCAAGCTTTTCGGCTACCTTCGCATGATATTTGTATTTGTACGGCCTACAAATAATCTGAATGTTGGTCCTTGTGAAATTTATGTGTGAAAACTGCCCCCTGACTTGTTGCCTCCACGATACGGTATTAAATCGTAGTGTGGAGGTTTTGTACGTGGTAGAGCCATGCTGCAGCTATATTAGCAGTATAGTAGCACGAATGGGTCGGCTCGACCGGGGAAGGACCACGCTCTCACAGAATACCAACGTAAAATAGCAGCTTAACACTGCTGTGTTTCGTATGGTAAGTGTGGAGAGCCGGCGACACTTTTTACTGGAAAAGAGGCATTCCATCTTAGTCCTCACGGGTGACGCATCTCAACATTTTGATTCTTGATTGAGGATAGATGTGGATGTCTATGGGTCACAGCAGCCACGTACCATCAGGTGAACTGTGTGCTCGTTTGTCACCCTATCCTATTAAAAAAAATGTATTTAAAAAAAAGCTGAAAGATAATAGATTATTCAATAAAATCAGGAGGCAAGCATTACTTGTATATTATATTATGTATTTGTCGTGTCTTAATGACATCCGCCGTCACAGTGTAGTGGCGGTGTAAGAATATCCACTACCCCATATCATTTCGTGGGTGCCGTAAAATGACGGAGGAAAACAAGTCAGGAGATGGGCAAGCGGCGTTTTCCTAATAAGACTTAAAAATAAAGAACTACGGTTGCCAATCCACTTGCCAAGCGTGGCAACTATGGCAAATTTCCTCCTATAAGGCAATATATATGGGGGAGGCCCATGTTCACCTTTAGCAGTGTACTATAATAGGCTGTAACAATAAAGACATCCGCGGGCCGAAATGGGATGATGTATGTGTAAAATTCTCAACCCGGTGGACCGGGAGTAGCTTTAAAGGTGCGAGTTGTCTGGAACCTCGACCGCCAATACGACTGCCTACAGTGATAATAAAACTCATCCTCCCTACAAAGGGAGAGGGCCTAGTTCAGCAGTGACTTATATATGCTGGTGAAGAAAAAGACATGTATTTGCAAAAATGAGTTGACATTTGAGTTACGACAATCAGGTGCCCTTTTTTACCGGTGTTAAAGCATTTTTATAGAATAAGATGTGTTGTTTAGTGAATGCTGTTGTCCATAAATATGTATCCTCGATAAAGAATCAAAATACAAACTGTAACTTATTATATATTTTACCTACGTACCTATCTTGACTACCTCGTTGGTCAAGTGGTCGTGACCGCGATAGCTGATAATGAGGTTCCGGGTTCGAATCCCGGGTCAGGCCAGTTATTGGGTCTTTCTGTCAAGAAATTCTCAGTTGCAGCCAGGAAGTTAATGGTGTTTCCCCGCTGCGCCTTGAAAAGCACGTAAAACGTCCTGCGCCTGATCTTTCTCCAGTCGTGACGGATTACCTTCCGACTATGAGAGTGATAGAATAGAGAATGCTTAATATATAATCCTGTCCTGCGCACACGGCTAGTCTAGGTTGAGACTGGCCGTCGCGTCGTGGCCGAAATTCGGTCTGGAGGACATTATTACTTATGCCTAGTATAATTAACCGTAATTATATTTACTGTGAACATTAATTAATTGTCATTAGGCGGATTCGCACTTTGCCCGTCGATCGCGATAACCCTTCACCCTGCAATTAGCCTCGCTTCCGTCAAAAACATTTTCGAAGACTGAACGTTTTTAACGCTTACATTACAGTGTACTTCGCCCGACATAGATGAAAGGAATCAGAGTTCTTTGTTTACACTACGGCAGTATTTTAACTCGATTTGTGACTTGAAGAGAATAAGAACAGAATTATTTAAAAAAAAAAGAAAGTTACAGCCTGTAAGGGTTCCACGATATCATTTTTGAAAGGGTATTATTACAAACATATTTTTTAACAAAATTGCATGTTCAGAAAAAAAAAAACATTTGTCCTGCGAATAACCAGCAGAATTTATTTCTTTTTAAATAAAAATAGTATTTTTTTATTGAAGAAGGATAACAAACGAGCACACAGTTCACCTATGGTAAGTGGTTACTGTAGCCCATAGATATCTACATTTACTCTTCACTAAAATTCAAATTGCACACTGTCACTTTTGCGCAATAACATATAATATATTATGAAATTACTTTCGTATTATGAGATAATTTAAATAGGTGGTACAAATATGTGAACATTTTCGGTGCGGGATTAGACCCCGCGGTGCGGACCGCAAAACAAACGCCTTAGCCACTGCGCTACCGAGCTGGTATTTAAAAATTTATTGTTATTTTGACATTATGATTACGTGAACTCTACACATAAATAAAATTATGTATACGAATTTTATCGTTATCGTTTTAAAAATAAGTTAAAAATAAGTAAAATTAAATGCCGTAGAGACTAGAAATAGTTCTATTCAATAATGACATTAACATAATTTTAACGAATTCCTATGTCGCAATAATCGCATATTGTAAAACTGTTTTGTTAACTTTCAAAGACCTGATTATTCAAAACATTTTCCTAATGGCTGCTCATGTTACAAAAGATAGAGGCGTCGCATTGCGTTGCTATTCTCATGTCTAACGAGAGTAGGGTTACCAGATGGAAAATCGAAAAGTCCTAACAAATAACCGATATCCATAGAAAAGTCCTGACATTTTGTTGCAAAGGTAATTAACTGTCGTAAAAAATATCAATTATTAGTTCTGTGCACTCTCGCGAATCCACGTCGGAGATTACTCCCTTCCCACGCAAAAAATCGAACAATCCTGACATTTTCAAAATCCTACCACAATGTAGATAAGAATCCAAAAGTCCTGACATATCAGGACAAATCGTGACTTATGTTATTTCTAAACGAGAGGTTACGAATCGGGTATAAGCAACACTGTCGCAGAACTATTTTGACGTGTTATTTTGGAGGAATAATTCATTCCAGCATCAGTGCACCGTGAATTCGAGTATGTCGCAGTTGTATCCATCTCTGTCACTGTCTTCTAAATTCCTATAACTGTCGGAACAGTCACTTTCAGTACCTAATGTCCCATCATTCTCAATCCTTAATCTTATATGATTTTTATGCCTGCGTCTTACTCATCAACTATGATTGCGGAAACGGAACCACTACTAACTAGTCCACACTTTAACGAATTACTATGTTCTTTTAATATTGAAATGAACTACGAAATGCATGCAACATATACAGTGACCCTTTGCACAGATGTAAGTCAGATTGAGAGCAGTGCGAATTACTTTCACTAAGGATTTTCAAGAAAATTATGTGGTTTAAGATATTATATTTCTCAAAAGAATTATAATTCACTTACATTTACATGATTATAATTCATTTATAACTGCGTGGTAAAGCCACGCTGCAGCTATATTATGGTTGTAGCACGAATGGGTCGGCTCGACCGGGGAAGGACGCTCACAATACCAGCGTGAAATAGCAGCTCAATGCTGCTGTGTTTTGTATGATGTGTGTAGAGAACCGGAGACCTTTTTAATGGAAACGAGACATTCCATCTTAGTCCCCAAGGGGTGACAACGCATATGCATTTCGATTCTTAATCGAGGATAAATAATGGCCTATGGGCCACAGCATCCATTTACCGTCGGCTGCGTGCTCGTTTTTCATCCTTATTCTAAATAAATAAAAAAAAAACAATTTGTAGTAAAATTCAAATTTTAAACAACCGACTTCAATATAAATTATTAAGAATAACTTAAAAACTTTTGGTCAGACCTTGATCAAACTTATATGGGACTACATGAGAAGTACCAGCTTTGAATCAAAAAAAAAGAATCATCGAAATCGGTACACCCAGAAAAAAGGTATGATGTAACACACATAAGAAAAACATAACAGTCGAATGGAGTACCTCCGCCTTTTTGAAGTCGGTAGATAAAATGAGAACATCATCAATGTAGTCGAAGTCAATTAAATACGTATACTAAGGATATCTCAAAAACTACTGGACAGATCTTGCTCAAATTTATATGGGACAACATGAGAAGCACCAGTTTTCAAATAAAAAAAAATTATTAATCGGTTCACCTAGATAAAAATTCTGAGGTGACACACAAAAAAGAAGTCGAAAAGAACCTCCTCCCTTCTTCGAAGTTGGTTGAAAACGAATGAAAAATGTTTATAGTCTTAGAATAACTCAAACGGTACCACACAAACAAAGTAATAACAAAATAAAAAAATACACTATTTTCTTTATAATATAAGCGAATTAATCGTAAAAATAAGTACCTAGTAAAATTATGCTAGCAGAATGTGTCAAATATCAAAGGGAAAGGGAGAATCTGGTGCAAAAATTTAATATCAATTTGAGTGAAACGGGTTGGTTTTTGAGTATACTTGCAGAGCCACACTCAGTGGTAGCAAAATCATTCATTTCAATATTCATACCACATTTATTCCCCCTTTGTAAATAGCATTTGTGTAACACGAATAAGTTACGATAAGGCTGACATATCCTTGTAGGATAAAAGCCTTTTTAAATAAAGATAGATAATAAAAAAAAAGTAGAATACAAAGATTAAAGTGAACATTTATGAGGGTAGCTTTACTCTATTCGGTTCGACCGCCGAGTGGAAATATATTCATATACCGCCTATAAGCTTCCCTTAATTCGAATATACTATCGAGACTGGAAGGTGATATGCATCATTAATTTAGCGCAATTACTACCTGGACAATAGCTTAATGATCATTTTTCTTTGCGTAAGTTTTAATAACCATACTTGTATTTATAATTCCTTACTTATTTTTATTGTTTAATTTAAAAAATAATTTATTGGTTTCGTTAATTCTTACTTAGTAAGCTTTACTATTTAATACGATATTTTTATATGTAGGTATATAAAATATCGTATGCAATAGTAAACCGTACCGGTGGCGGTGGTAGTGGCGGTGTAAGAATATCCACTACCCCATATCGTCCCGTGGTTGTCGTAAGAGGCGGCAAAGGGAAATTGAAACAGGAGATGAGTAGCTATCTTCCTGATAACTCAAAATAATAAAAAGACTGCCGTTGGCAACCCGCCTGACATACATGGCAAATATGGCATAATCTCCCCTATGAGGCAATCTATGAGGTAGGCCTGTCTGTGTTCAGCAGTGGACTTTTACAGACACTAATGGATGGACGGATGGTATATAAAAAGAGTGAAGCAGTCCACCTCTGATGGTAAGTGGATGATGTGGCCCACAGACACCTATATCTGTCCTCGATTAAGAATCAAAATGGAGATGCGTTGTCGTCACCTCTCAGGACTAAATACGGAATAACCCGATAAAAAAGGAGACTTCTGGTGTCGCCTGAGTCGTCTGGGTGCCGGTCGACTTCCATATAGACCATAGCAGCATCATGCTGGAATTCAATTGTGATAAAACGTCATTCTTACTGTATAGAAACAAATATAAACTATTAACATTACGCCTCGCTGTGCCATAGAATACCATAGAAGCACAGCGAGCGCTTATCGCCGTAAACTTCACAGTACGCCAGCAACCCAGTTTCGATCCCCACCGACACCAAAACAAAATTGTTACCTGCAATTTTAAGTGCGATTTCCCACGTGTGCTCGGCGGTAAAAGAAAATATCGCAAGGAAACCTGAATTCCTGTGGTACAAAATATTTCGAGGACATGTGGAGTCTGCCAAAACGCAGTGGAGCGGAGCCCATAACTTTCTCAGATGTGCCCAGCAATGGGACCTATAAAGGCAGTTAACTTTGCTGTTATTAGTAACGGGATGCTCTTCATCCTATAAAACGATTTACGAAATTAGGTTGCAGAATAGAATAATTTTTTATTCAATATAGATTACCACTGGTTCAGAAAAACCTGTCCTATGGAGAACCAGCAAGGAACCCAGCGGGACTCTCCTTTAATAAAAAAGAATTATAATTAATATTTTATACAATAAGAATGTTTTATATATTTTACAGGTAGTGTTAGCTACTGTACAGCCATTTTCTTAATTAACACATGCATTTATTATTCATTCATCCAATCCAAAGGTTATTGTTGAACATAGACCTTCCCACATATATTGCCTCATAGATCCCCCCCTACGCTATAGTTACCACGTTGTACAGGATAATCTCCTATTTTAGATTCCCTCTGCTGCCTCTTACTCCCACGGGACTATATGGGGTAGTGGATTCTCTTATAACGCCAGTATGCGGTAAAATTGCGTGCAATAAAGTAGGAATAAACAAATGTTCTTTATAACCGGTTTTCAATATTAAAAACAATAAATATAACGGTCAATTACTTCAACGACTGAGGTGTTTGACGTCTTGATGTCATAATTAACGGAGATTACCTAACGTAGTGATTATATTCTCTTTGATTACCTTCAACTTTTATTAATTAATTTATTGTCCGATCTATGCAGAAATTCTATTCAGAAAGATCAATTACTTCTATAATATTATTTTACGTACAAGTTTGCTTATGCGGTTTTTATAAATAAATTACAAAACGACGCAGAACATCTGCCGGAAAATTGAACGCGACTCGGTCAATGTCAATTCAGACTGATTCAATCGCAGAAGGTCAGCAACGTCGAAATTGGGGGCGGATACATTTATTTCCGAAGTAAGTGCACGTCACATTCAACTTCATTGTTGGTCTAGAGGTTTATATTTTCTATTTTCTTCAACTTATTATAAGCCAGTGCTTGTTCATATCCCATCTGATTTTAAGTGGGAATGAAGCTTTTTATTTTTATTTATTATTAACTGTACCCCGCGACTTCGCCCGCGTGTAATTTGGTTTTAATTTTTTTTGCGCGGAACCCTTAATTTTTTTCTAATATAAAAATAGCCTATGTTACTCCTAATAACATTAGCTATCTGCCAGTGAAAGTACCGTCAATATCGGTCCAGCCGTTTCCGAGATTAGACGGAACAAACAGACAGACAGACAGACAGACAAAAATGCAAAAAATTGAGAGTTTGTTATAAGTACCGCATAAACTTTCATATGCATTTAGTAAAAAGCTGTTATTTTGACATTACAAACAGACACTTGCAATTTTATTTATTTGTATAGATAAGCCAGTGTTTGACCACATCCCACCTGGTGGTAAGTGGTTATGAAACCCTAGATGGTAAATCTCTATAATTATAATCTCGTAGACTAAAACGGTTGTTTTACTATTGTAATTAGGAACATTAACTACGATTACGTCGGTTTGCGCGAAGGTTGTCTGATAGACATGACTTTCAAAACGATAAGAGCACCCGTTCTACTTAGTATTAATGTTGTACTTATAATTTCTTTTGTATTTGCTGTATAGTAAAAAATAAAATAAATTAAATTTAGTAACATTAACACAACCAATAAAAAAGAAAGAAAGAAAACTTTATTGAAAATCACAAAGAAAAAAAATAACACGCATTAACAAAAATTACCAGAGAATTTGTGTGAAATCAACAGCAGCGCTGATTTTCAAATAGATCCCAATATTTACAATAGCCAAATACTCAACCCCTATTCAATTTTAAGATGTTGAGTCTCGTGGTGATAATCACTTTTGACTTAAAGTGATAGAGACTGCACGAAACTATTTCTCGAGTATTTGCGCATAAAAACCTACCCTCAACTTTCACCGTCTAAAAAGATTAGACAGGAATCCTACCTCCCACAGATCTTGCTTTACACATATCAACGTTGGGAATAAATTTATTTGCTTTAGCTTTTAAGCACAAATAGCACATTCTATCATGCGAATCAAACTTAAAAGGCTTTCTATCTCAGCCAAACATTTGACGATAAAAACGAATAAAGAAAAAACAATAAATAAAAAGTTATAGAAGTTGACATCAAGTATCAATTTCACGTAAACTGTGCCGCAGCGAAGGGTTTTCTTTAATGAAAGAGACTTTTCTGAAACCTTGGTTTAAACCGTATACAATTAATAATATGTATAAGAGTTTAAAAAAAACTTAACACGCATTGATCTTGAGCTGTGATGATCCAGACAATTATTTTATTTTATCCTGGTGATCCTGATCAGGACACTAAGATTAAGTTACTAAAGTAATCGGCAAATTTTCAAGCCAGTTGGCCGTCTAAAAGTTGGTGAAAATTACATTAAAATTATTCCGTTACATAGGTAGATAGATAGATTCGAAGCTAATAAAAACGTGTTAGCTAACCACATCTTGTAATAAGGCGGGAAGTGTCTTATTTTTTTTAAATATGGTTGTATAAATGTTTTGCTTTTTACCTACCTTTAATAAAAACATTGGCAAATTTTATAAATTTAGGTAGTATCTATACATCCATCCATTACAGCCTGTTCAAGTCCACTACTGAACATAGGCCCATCCCCCATAGAGTGCCTTATTGGGGGGATTCCAACATGCCAACACGCCTGCCAGAAGGCAAAATAATACTGACTCTAATCATCACCATCATCATAATTAATAAATAATTCCGGACTGTTGGTGTAAACATAATAAATTAGAGTCTACCTTACTTTTTAATGATATCCAGGAACATAAGTAAAGTTACTGACCCGGTGTGACGTATACTGAGTGAATCACAATGAAGATGAATATTCCGAGCGGGAATCCAGCTACACTCACGTGGTAAAGTCTAAGTAAGAGTACGTAAGTAGAATTTTTTTGTGTATAAGCGCAGGAATGATTTTTATTAATAAAAATAAATTTTGGCGGTAGAAGTAAAACACGACACGCGGTTTTCGTTAATATTTTCGTTATTCGTTAATACAATGATTTAATCATGTAATAATTAGTTTTTTCAACAGACTAAAAAAGGAATTTATAAAATCCAATAATTTTTTATACTGTCTTAATACAAAATTTAACCAAATACGATAGTGAGAATTCATCTCAATATATTTCATTTAAATATTTATGTAATAATTCTATTACGATAATACATAACAATGTATACATTCTCAAGAGATTACCCTTGATAAATGTAGAACTTTTTTAAGACCTGTTACAGTGTATTTTGAATTCGATTTACGAAAAATGTCATTCACATTTTCCTCATAAATTATTTTTGTACAAATGTGAATGACCGTAAAACAAGAATATTATATTGACAATCTTACGTAAACAGTTAGATTTTAAAAAGGCATATTTATGTGTTAATTACGTAAAACGGAATGCTAAAACGAGCAACAAGTTACATGTAACTGACCGGTAAAACTTCGTGAATCACGTGTTATAAAAAAAAATCAACTCACCGGTTTGCTTCGATTTTTTTTTATATAACTCAATTACAGATTATCACAGCCACTTGTTAAGAAAAGAAGAAAGTTTATTTTTTTTTAAATTGGTAAGGTACGTAGTGACCGTGCTCCCAGCACGGCGCGGGTTTGGTGACTGAACTGAGAGTGAAAAATATTGGCGGCAGAACGCTACGGTGCGTTCCCGTCCCGTTGTCGTCGTGGCCATGATATGGATACAAAGTTACAAAGTGCGTCTGCCCCGCGTCTAGGGCTATCACAGTATCACATCGGAGCCAGAAAAATAAACAATTAATGTTAAAAACATACGATCGGCTACCGTGCGTTTGAATGGATTGATAACCAAGCGCAAGGAGTTGTTGAGCAGGTAGACGTGATATATGGCTTTTTTTAATAGAATAAGGATGACAAGCGAGCACACAGTCCACCTGATGGTAAGTGCGGTCTCCGGTTCTCTACACTCACCATACGAAACACAGCAGTGTTAAGCTGCTATTTTACGCTGGTATTCTGTGAGAGCGTGGTCCTTTTCCCCGGCCGAGCCGACCCATTCGTGCTACAACTATATAATTAATATAGCTGCAGCATGGCTCTACCATCTTAAGAGCATATCGCACGACTGTGAGACAGTAGCTGGCTCATACTTTACGGTTTCTGGGTTCAACATATTCTTATCCTCTATAAAGCTAAGTTCGGGGCGTGCTTGGAGTACTGATGTCACATGTAGGCTGGTGTTGCAAGATGTCAGCTCTCTACTGAGTCCAATACTGTCAGATGAGCTGATGGCGTGGCATGACAAGATGTTTATTGGTGACCTTGATTTGGTTGAAGGTCATCTTGTCACTTTGACAGCCTTTTAGCGCAAGCACAGTGTGCGCAGAAATTATATTATTTATTTATTCAGCTCGGTCATGCCTTTGTTTTAGACATTTCATACATTCAAACTAAACAGTTTTACTTTGTCTTTCGTAATACGTACAACAAAGGAGTGGAATCATTTGCCAGCGTCTGTCTTTCCGTTCAATGTAAATGACTACTTCAAGGCAAGATTTAATAATTTTTTTGCGCTAATACAGTGTTATAAACCGTCTACGGCTTCATCACCACTTGTGGTCAAACTTTGGCTTATAATAGTTAAAAAATATTCCAGCTGGAGTTGACATTTTCATTAAAACTTTAATTACTGGTTGTAGGGTTTGGATGGGTTGGAATCATGGAATAAGTGAAGGAGTTGTCCTCTCTCGAGGAGGGTCCTCTCTGGTGCGGCTGCAGATGAGTGCGAAAGTGTTCAAGTGGCCCTGCCGATATGCGGTGAAGGTGGAACACCATGGGGTTTTAGTTAATGTGAGTCCTATATAGCTCGTCCTTATCCCAATGGCGGGTAATAGTAAGCATTTCCCCATAAAAAATGGTCCCCGTGTCTGACAATGAACCCAAGTTTACCACCGAAGCTGCGATCTTTCTTCTCCTCCAGTATAGAATATTTAAGATGATCGGGAGCTTCAAGTAAGCATACTTGCGGCATTATGTTGTGAGCCGTGGTAGCTCAGATGGTTAGCGCTCGCTGTAAGCTTCACAGTACTCGAGCAAGCCGGGTTCGATCCCCGCCGGCACCAATGAAATTGTTAATTGCAATTTTAAGTGCTGATTTACCACGTGCTCGGCGGTGAAGGAAAAATCGTGAGGAAACCTGCATGTCTGACAAATAAGTAAAATATATATATATATATATATTTCGAAGACATGTGAAGTTCGCCAATACGCACTGGGGCAGCGCGGCGGACATTTCTTTGCCCTAAAACCCTCTCAGAAATGAGAGGAGGCCTGTACCCACTACCCAGCAAGTAAGACGTAAATAGGCTGCAACTTTACTTTACTTTACTGGGCAGTTATATTAGCTTCCGATAATATTCGGAACTAACAGAATGAGGTTCGCCGGGTAATGACCGTACTCACATAGAATACCAATGTAAACTAGCAGTATAATATCGTTGTGTTTCGTATGGTGAGTGATGGGAACCAGAGGCCCTCACTAGTAACGAGGTATTCCTTTCCACGTATGTGGCTATAAGGGCTGCAAACGCTGCATTTTGATTCTTAATGGAAGACAGATTCGGGAGTCTATGAACTACAGTATTATTCACCCATATACAATGTAGCAATAACCAAGAAATCTACGAATAACAACACCAATGTGATGGATAAGTGAAGATGGTGGTGGAGGATTTCACTCGCTGACACTGCAAACTCATGACTCATGATTTTTAATTAAAAGTAAATCCAGAGTCTAATTAATACCAAAAGCGAAAAAATTTTTTTGTTCTTATGGAAACCATGCTCAACCAATGGTGAACTGTGTGCTCGTTTATCACACTTATTCTCGTTCATTTTTTCAATAGCAAGTGGATGATGTAGCTTATAGACATTTACATTTATCCTCAATTAAGAATCAAAATGGAGATGCGTTGTTAGCCCTAAGAGGTGGAAAGCCTCGTTTCCAGTAAAAATGGTCTCCGGTTCTCTACACTCACCATTCGAAACACAGCAGCATTAAGCTGCTATTGTACGCTGGTATTCACCGATTCATGCTACAACCATAATTTATCTGCAGCATATCGATATCTAGTATGGATATGGCAAACGTTGATTACATTATGTTCAGTATTATTTTTTTTATAGGAATAGGGTGACAAACGAGCACACAGTCCACCTGATGGTAAGTGGTTGCTGTGACCCATAGACATCGACATTTATCCTCGTTTGCGAATCAAAATGCAGATGCGTTGTCACCCGTGAGGACTAAGTTGGAATGCCTCTTTTCCAGTAAAAAGGGTGTCCGGTTCTCTACACTCACCATACGAAACACAGCAGCATTAAGCTGCTATTTTACGCTGGTATTCTGTGAGAGCGTGGTCCTTCCCCGGTCGAGCCGATCCATTCGTGCTACAACTAAACTACTAATATAGCTGCAGCATGGCTCTACCATGTATAAAAATATTATATATGTTACTGGCATACAACATCCGAACTCCTTCGACCTTTAACGTCAAGTAAATTAATTGATAGTATAATAGGCAACCCTGCTCATTGCAGAAGCGCGGACACAGAAATAGCCGGGGGCTCGGACTCGGTGCTAGTGCACTCGGATGAAAGTCGCTCGCGGTTTTTGGGCCGAGAATTGAAAACCGAACATTTCGCCGACAACCTCGCCTTACGGCAGGTCACGGACTGTTGCCACTGACCCGGCGAAAAACGTTTAGTTGGCTATTGTGTTTGAAACTATAAAGCCAACTGATATCTTTTTATATATAATGCTTCTGTCCGTGTGTATGTGACTGAACTCCTCCTAAACGGCTGGACCGATTTTGACGAAATTTTGTGTGTGGTTGATTCGAGGATGGTTTAGATTCACAATTGAACCCTGTGTTGTCGACATCCAGAAATCACCCGTGCAAAGCCGGGACAGATCGCTAGTATATAAATATAATTCTTCTGTGCGTGTATTTATGACTGGACCGATCTTATAGTCTAAGATCCGGCTTACTAAAATACCCCCCTCATTCTTTTCCTTGAAGAAATATTTTTTTTTGTTATATTTAATAATTTAAAAATTTTAAAGCACCTAATTTTTAAACTTGGCATCTAATTAGCACCTAAAAAGTCCCTAATTTTGGGTTTCTCTAAATACAAATTCTTGACTTTGCGTTGCTGGCGAAATTCGCTGATGAAATTCGTGTGTGTGTTTGAGTGGGTGCCTGGATAGTTTAGATTCACAGTTGGACCCGGGAGGTGGCTCTGTTGTTAAATCACCCGTGCGAAAACCGGTGGATCGCTAGTTTAAATATAAAATTTTAAAGCAGGTGTATATTGCTAGTGATTCTCATCAAGAAAATAATTTAGTACGAATACCAACCCTCCTCTCGAAGAGATAGTACGTTAAGATATGTTTGCATTTAATAAATGAAAATTCATTCAAAATTCTTAAGTTAAAAATAAAGTTTCAAAAAATTTCATTTGCCATTGGTTAGTTTTATCTACCTACATGTATCACATGAGTAAATGAACGGAACAGAGACAAGGGTTCTTAAGAACGTGCAAAATTGTTACCTTTTTAAGTAGAGTTGTCACAATAGGTGAAGACAAATTAAACAAAACATTTGTTAAATAGTTTCATTATTCATTATGATAGAATACTTTACAAATTACTTACTCTAATAATTTTCTTTTTATAATTTTTGTTTTTTAATAATTTATTGTTTCTTATAATGGTGTGGTAAATTCTGAATCTAAGATAAAGTTTTATCAAGTAATCTAAAAGGAAACATTCACATGATGAATATATCCACAGTAAAACCAGGGTTACCGATATAGCTCCCTATAGACCTTTTTATTGGAAACGAGGCATTCCATCATAGTTTTCAAGGGAGACAACGCTTTTGCATTTTGATTCTTAATCGAGCCACAGCACCCACTTACGTAGACTGAGTGCTCCATAAAAAAAAGCTCAACGAAACAGTAAACTAAAGCGGCAATAGGCCGGGCATATAGGCATGCCGGCATGAAAAACAGGCTACCGATAAGAAAGAAAGGTTCTCGAGTCCAGCATCGTACTGGTGAGCGGAGTGTAAGGTAGCCCCGCACTAGATTGAGTGATGCCTTGATAAAAGATAAGTTAATAGGCGTTATACTTAGCGAAAATCCATTATATAAAAGGTAGTAAAAATTAATTAGCTAAGATTTTACTTAATATAGAAATAGGGTGACAAACGAGCACACAGTCCACCTGATGATAACTGGTTGCTGTGGCCCATAGACATCTACATCTATCTTCGATTAAGAATCAAAATGCAGATGCGTTGTCACCCGTGAGGACTAAGATAGAGTGCCTCGTTTCCAGTAAAAAGAGTCTCCGGTCTCCTACACTCACCATACGAAACAAAGCAGCGTTAAGCTGCTATTTTACGCTGGTATTCTGTGAAAGCGTGGTCCTTCCCCGGTGACCCATTCGTGCTACAACTATAATATAGTTGCAGCATGGCTCTACCACGTATAATATATGACTTACCACTGTTTTGCTTTTTGTTAATTTTCTGTTATTTTTTCTTGTTAATTATTTTGTAAATTTTTTCTTTTTTGAACTCGACCGGGGAAGGACCGGCTGCTGCAGCGTGGTCCTTCCCCGGTCGAGCCGACCCATTCATGCTACAACAATATTATAAATATAGCTGCAGCTTGGCTCTACCACGTACAAAAAGATTCGCGTAACAAAATAAAATAATGTGTCTTAAATAATTTGAAGAGTACCTCTCCCGCCCTCCCTCAATTGCATGCACTATCCCCGTCACCATAAATCCCAGCACACTCCCAACACCACTACACTAGGGAAGACACACCACCGTCAATAATACGACACGTGTTTCGCCTCTAAACGAGGCGTCCTCAGGTGAAGTAGATTCTGCTATGGCCGACCGCTAAAACCTAGTGAGTGGTGGTGCTGGGATTAGTGATGACGGCGACAGTGCGTAAGCAATTGAGGGAGGGCGGGAGGTGCTCAAACTAGGTAAGACACGTCATTTTATTTTATTACGTGGATCGTTAACTAATTAATTAGATGACAATACAATAATTTCTTGACTCTAACCAAGTATTCTCACAGCTGTTCATTATCAAAGCGTGTTGTTTAGTGTTTTCATACTCTAATATTCTATTACTATGGTTATGGTAGTCACGTACAAAGCAGTCCTACTATTCGCTGAGTGTGAATAACTCGTAGCGAAGTCAACCAATTATCACGTCACATTTATCGCGGAGTACAACCTCTTTACAAGATAACATGAATGTTTCATTATTAAAATTGCAAGTGTACAAAACTAAGACAAATGTATTTATAGGTTTTTTTTGTATAGTCCATTTGAAGTATTAAATTTATCATTTTCATTTTGTTTTTTATTATATACTATTACATTTACGTCAAATTCTCACCACTCCTAGTAGAGAAGGTGTATTACAAAGAGCCCGCCTTTTGTATTCTTTTGTAATAAAGGAATGCAATAAATAATAAATAAACATAATTTTTGCATTTAATAAATCGTAAATGCGATAGCTCTTTTATTATATAACAAGCGTTAAATTAGTGAGTAATGAGTGACTTTATTTTAATTTAAGTAATGTAATTTAATGTATTCATTTATTCATTTTAAACGACAGTACAGTTGCCATTGATGACATATGGAACTGAGACGTGTTCCTTCACAGTTGGTCGTATGAGGAAGCTCAAGGTCGCTCAGCGAGCTATGGAGACGGCTATGCTAGCTATCGGATTTTTTCTGCATGCCATACTTAGAAATGAAGATAATAATAATGACAACAATGTCCCCCAGACCGAATTACGGTCACAGCGGCCTCTGCGCAGGACAGGGTTATAGTGCACAAGTGTATGCACAAGCACCACCGAGTGATGCCACCAGACAAACGGGGCAGTCAAGAGAAGATAGATTTATACGTCTAAGGGCCAAAGCATTCACTTAACTGTTTGGTGGACTATCTTTATCAATCGTCCATACTTTATGGTATCTATTTGATATACATTGCGAATCTAAAAATGTATGAAATTAGAATTAGATATGACATTTTCAGACCACAAAAAAGATAGCCGATACTATGACAGTTGCATTTATATCTTATAATTTACAAGCAAACAGAAAATTTTTTATCGCTTTGTATCAATCAAGTGCGCCGCCACTAATAAATTCTTAAATCTATTGAAATTCAACATTTTTCTTTTATTCATTTTTTTAATATTACTACATTTTTGCTGTAGGTACGTTTGAGGTTATTAGGAAATTAAGGGCAAGATAATGGCAAACAAATAAGTACAGAATTTATCAATAATGAGACGCTTATATTCAAGTTATTTTGGGAGAGTTCAAGTTAAAAATACGTTCTAAATAAACATTCAAGCGGAGAACCTAAGAAAAGGGACTTTAAAATTATTTACGAAGAACTTCCACAACTATTAGATGGAGAAATATTAACGGAAGCTGAATATTTTAGTATAGAGTCTCTTAAATGCAAGCTTGTATGCAAGTATATTAAGAAATTTAAAATCCGCGACTACTGAAGAAGAAAGGCACAAATTAAGACGACGGCGTCGGAAAAGAGCCGATCGGAAGTTATAATAAAATATCTTGACAATAGGATTTATCCTGTATACATAAATTGCACATTGACAAACATCCAAACACGGAACAATTTGTACACGATACAAACACTTCTTCCATGCTGGAGTCGAACCCATACCCAGCAGCATGCAACCAAACGCTTAGCTCGGTTTACTCTCAATCCTTTCAAATTTTAAAGAACCGGGGCCCTTATTACTAGAAACGAAGCATTCTATCTTAGTACTCAGGGATGACAAAGCATCTGCATTTTGATTCTTAATCGAGGATAAATGCAAATGTCTATGGACCTCAGCATCCATTTACCAACTGGTGAACTGTGTACTCGATTATTACCTTTATTATATAAAACATAGCTGCATATACAATTTATACGTGGCTCTACCTCGTATTATATTATATACACGCCGCGGGCACGTGGACACGTGCTTTAAGTCGTCCTATCAATTTAATTGCACTACAAGCGAAGGTCAACTTACCCAGCATTACATAACAAGAGCTAAGCTAAGTGATGCACTTAGTGATACAGCACGTCAATTACACGGATACCAGGTAAAACCTGCAAAATTATACGTGAACGCCAATAATCATGGTTCTTAATATATGGCAATATTTATGTACAGTAGTAATAGGATAATTTTCGCCAAGATTATGCGGTCAATGCAAACTACCGTCTGCTGCTTTGTAATAAGGACTGTCGAGCGGAAGGATGCGGTGACAACGCCATTTGTTGTCCAGTTATAAGACTCCTACACACACGTGAGACAATGGTAGAAACGTGCGATCAAGTTACTTCTGCAGAGCACGCTTGACACGTAGTGTGACCACGCTACGTTGATTTGCTGTTAATAATTAATAAGCAACCTCTAGTTTAATTAGTGAAAGAACACTGAGATTTTTTAAACCATCATTTGCAACTCGACCGCTGACGACGCAAATATGACTTGATCATCGGCGTACAAAAGACATTTGACGGTTAACTCACCCATTCTCAACCTCATTCTTCACCTTTCAAAGTTTCCCAAGAACTTTCCATAAATCGGTTAAAAAGCCGCGAAGAAGCTACACAGCCCTATCTGACACCTTGTGACACCTTTATGGATGACAAACCCGTCCGAGTAGGCCCCGTTGCTCCTGACACAAGCGCTAGAGTGTACACAATAAAATAACTAAGTACCAACGAATAAAATTGGTTTCAGAGCCTGAAGGAACTAATAATCCGTAAATTTATTACTTACTAACTTATAGGTGGTAAAGCCATGCTGCAGATATACTACCCGACCATGCTCTCACATAGTACCAGCAACAGCTTAATGCTGCTGTGTTTTATGCGATGAGTGTAGAGAACCGGAGACTCTCTTTACTGAAAACGAGGCATTTCATCCGAGTCCTCAGAGGTGAAAACGCATCTGCATTTTGATACTTAAACAAAAATAAAAGTAGATGTATATGGGCAACATCATCCACTAACCATCAGGTGGACTGTGTGCTTGTGTCACCCTTATTTTATAAAAAAAAAAAAAAAAACAGTTGCCAGGCGACGTATAATAAGGACAAAGATAAATTACAGAGGCAAATGACATTGACATTGGTCGTTCTAACACTCAATATAGTATAGATACAATGTAAGCGATAAATCGTGTTGTTACTTATCAGTGAGTCATTAATTTCTTGTAATTTCCTTATATAAATCAAGGAAAAATAATAAAATTCGGTGATATTTGATACGATAAAGCATTAATCATCGTTTACTTCGAAAACCGATAGAAAACTATTAAGACACGTAAATTAAAATTTCCACTGAATAAAATGATGTATTTTTTATAGAACAAGGGGGACAAACGAACACATAGTCCACTTAATGGTAAGAAATTTATGCTGTGACTTACAGACATTTATCCTCGATTGAGAATCAAAATGCAGATGCGTTGTCACCCCTGAGGACTAAGATGGAATGCATTTCAATTCAATTATATTTTCCAGATTTTCTCTTACGACACCCACGAGACGTAGAAGTTATTTAATTTTTTATTATTCTAACCCAGTACTTAACTACTATCCCACCTAATGATAAGTCGTGATATAGCCGAAGATGTTGAAACCTACTGACTTAACTTAAAGCCTATTCACTCCCTTTCATGTATGCACGACGATCCAGGTAGGCGCTAATTGAGTGACTCATTCTTGGTATATATACCAAGTTTCAGCCTAATCGGTTTACTGCGCCCCCTTTTCCTTACTACGCCCCCTTTTCCCTAAAGAGGGTCGCTTCCGATTCGGCAGAAAGGCCTCATAAGCCAATGCCAGTCTCACAGGTGGTGTTTAGTGGGTAGGCACTTGGGTTAGGTTAGGTTAGCCGCAGTGAGTCCCACATAACCACGGCAGCCGGCTGTCGTGGCATGCTTAGAGCATTCACCACCTCCCTTCCTCACTTTCCGGGGGGTAGCCCTTTCAATTGCTTCTGGGCGCATAAAAAACCTAATCGGTTCAGTAGCTTTTGAGTTATCAACGAGTAAACAAGTCAATCGGAAAGAAACTAGCCACTATAGAGAAAATTGAATATCGAGCCGTCATTAGGTTTCTCACCAAACAAGGATAGACAAATCAAACCATTTTTCAAGAGATATCAGCTGTTTATGGGGACTCCGCTCTACACTTTGCTTGCCGGCACGAGAACTCCGACCATAGCTCCATCTTTAGCTCGTTGACCGTCACTGAAATTCCTCATACAGTCAACAGTGAAGGGAACACGCATTGGTTGTGCACTTTTGCAGCGTTACAGAGATTACGGCTGGATCCGTCGATTGACCACTCGGTCGAAGTTACAATTTGGACTTTGCATTAGTCAGACAATTTCGTGTAGAACAAAATCATTTGTCTTAATGTTGGCAAATTCATTTTTATCTTTATTTTCAAAAGTGTTCTCTTTTTTTAACCGATTTAAAAATGGGGAGGCTCTCATTTCGAGTATGTTATTTTGTAATGTTACGCGATATCTTCGCAGATTGTGAACAGATTTTAATAATTTTTTTCATTTTAATGAAGGTCCCATTAATTTTTAAAGAAAAAATTCCGGCCCCCAAGGGTTGAAAATAGGGGGAAAAATTTCATATTGGACTATAGTTTAAGAAATTGTCATATGATATCTCCACAGATTGAGAACAGATTTTAATGATTCTTTTTTATTAAATAAGTTATACTTCAAGGGTGGTGCCATATAAATTTAGAGAAAAATTCCACCCAAATAAATAATTTGGTTTTTAACAATTTGAAGTTGGTTTTTACTTTCTGTTAAAAGTTATAATTAGTTTAGCCCAATAGTCGGATCTAGAACGATTACGACAGTTATAATGCCGCAACGACAATGTTGCTGACTACTTTCAGTTGTGAACTCATGACGGGCTTTTGCTTAAAGTCTATGCCATTACAGTCATTGAACCCATCGTTTTGAAATATTATACAGGAAATGATAATAAAACAAACAGTTTATTGGATAGCAGCAAAGAAAAGACCACCGACTAAGCATTATGCTAAGTTCTGTCGGCACCGCTAACAAGACCAAGACGAACAGACATCAGGCGTAATTGTACAATTACAACAACAAATATCAAATGAAAGTATACTATAAAAAAGGATTATCAACAAAGAAGTACCAAAAGCATCAAAATATAAATAAAAACATATTACAACTACAATAAATTATTATTTTACCTTACAACAGCTGAAGTGCTCCATAAATATTTTTATGAGAATATACGATGCATTGTTTAAAGTTAGCTCGATATCAAAATTGAATGACGTTTCGGGCGTATAAATATAGATATATTATGATATATTATGTTTTCTCGTGAGTGTTTTTTCGAGTCGTAGTAGTTTGATATATTTTGTTTGTTGCTAGATATATTATGTTTTCTATTACCTGCGGTAAACCACCGGGTTTTTTATCTACTTTCTATAAAATTTAAGAAGAGTGATCTCTCCCTAAGATTTAGAACTTGCAATTTTCTATTTTTAATTTTCTATGTATATTATATAATTGTTCAAGTGGCTTAAATGCGGTTCAAAATTTAAAAACATTTTACGAAACATCTCATGAAGTCTATACATTTTTATTGATAACGCTGGCAGTGTGCCACAATGTTGCAGATTTAAGACAAATATTTATTTTTTTTCAGTTTAAAATGAAATGTAATGAGGGCTAATAATTTTCTGCTCACCAGATGTCGCTAGTTGACACTAAGGTAAAGTTTTTTGTTACACAATGTCATTGAATTAACAAGTTGTTTTTTAATAAAAGTTTATCAGTTTCTAGAGTATTATATTAATACACAAAACAATGCGTCAGTGGTTTGCTCTTTAAATTTTAGCTCATTTTTAACTTTTTTTTAAACTTTTCTACTTTTATGAATATTTGTGGCTTGGTTTATTTATTTTTAATCTTATTAATATAAAATATAGCTAATAGTACAGAAAGAAACAATAACCTTTACATTTTCCGAACAAATTAACTTCCCCGCTATGAAATATGTCAAAAATATTATACCTCACTTTCTAGTGACGCACTTTTTCATTCTGTGACTAGCTTTAGCATTTACAAGTTTTATATTAGCTTGACCTAAGTATGTTCTATGTACTTGTAGGTATATAATGGAATTTTATAATCCAGTATTCACTCACCTCCAGCCGTCCGGATTTCCTGAAATTTAATAAACGTACTATTATAACCAGTGACAATAGCGTAAACAATCAATTTATAACTATGACCTAGTGGGCCTAGTGTTCTCACTAGGATCAACGCAGCTCATGATCAATGCGTGTCGTTTAATTTTTTAAACTCGATTCAAAAAGGAGACGGTACTCAATACGACTGTGTTTTTTTATGTGTGTTACTTCATTACTTTTTTCTGGGTGAACCGATTTCGATGATTTTTCTTATTTGAAAGCTATTGCTTCCCGTGTGGTCAGTTGATCAAAGTCTGACCAATAGTTTTTGAGTTATTCTTAATAATTTATATTGTATAAAAAAGTTTTAATTTTAAATTATTTTATACGTAGAAGATCCACGCTGCAGCTGTAAGTACTATAGGACTGTAGTTGTAGCACGAAAGAGTCGGTATAGCACGAAAGGGTCGGCTCGATTGAAGGATCACACTCTTACAGAATACGTAAGTTTCGTATGGTGAGTGTAGAGAACCAGAGGCCCTTTTTACTGGATACGAGGCATTCCATCTTATCCTCAGGGGTGACAACGCATCTGCATTTTGATTCTTAATCGAGGATAGATGTAGGTGTCTATGAGCCACAACATTCACTCACCATCAGGTGTGCTGTGTGCTCACTTGTCACCCTAATTCTATAAAAGAAAACGATGCTAGAACGTGGCTAGCGGAAGACGGCGCTCACAGACGCCCGATGGGATAATGACAATGGTCGATCACACGCCGCCGGCCAAAGTCCAACGTCCCGGACGGGAATAGACCCGCCGCTAGCGTGCGTATTACTCCTACGTACATACGACGTAAGGAGACGATCTAAGAACGCATTCCAGGGACAACAAGCTAGTTAAATCTCAATCTAAATACGGCGGAAAAACATTACAAATATTTTCAACCTTCTCCTCCTTCAGTTTCTCTTGGACAAATAAAAATATTTAAAAAAATGCGAAAGCACGAATTGTGTACTTATTTGTTAATTAGTCATGTAAAATACACACGCACACACAGATACAAGCATACACGCGCACACAATATTAAATTCACTTTCAGTGACTCATTATGTTAAATAAATAGTACAAATTTAAAAAATAAAAGCATTAAATGATTAACTTTAAGTGATAATACATTTAGAAACAAGCCTACCAAAAAATTTTAACCGTTGATGATCCTAATATACAGCAGGGTTATTTTGCAATAACTAGGTTCAAAATAAGTATATAAATGGTGAAGAAAAATTAATTAAAAAAAATCTCAAACATTCTATCCTTTTTATCTTTTAAATTCAAAATGCGTGGTAATGCATAATTATAACTGATTTTACTGCGCACGCACACACGTGCAAGCATGTTCTAGTTATTAGTGTTAAAATAATAGGACGTTCAATACTTAGAGTACACATAAACAAGCTATTACGTATACTCTAAGGCCCAATATCAGAAAGGTTGCACTGGCAACGACGCGTGAATAACAAACAAGTGTATTATTTTTTTTTAATATATTATCTACCACGTTTTTCTTATTTTTATATTGTCATCCGATTTTCAAAATTTCAAGTCCGATGGGGGTAATCCGACACGAACAGAGGGAGATCAGGCGCACCCGGTTCCGACTCGGCCCGACCCGGGATTCGAAGCCGGGACCTCATCATCAGCAGTCGCGGTTATGAACAACGAGGCAGTGCTGTGTATTATTGTAACTACGATTAAAATTTATTTCTTTTTTTAATGAACAACAAATTTAATGGTGCTAATACCATGGCTGGAGTGCAAGTTATTAGAACACTGTGAATATTATGATATTTAAACAAAGCCGCTCGGGGCTGATCCGGCGCCGCCCTTATTTATTTATTTATTTAAACCGATTCCACATTGAGACACTGTTCGAATCTAAGTACGAAGCTAAGCCTTAAGTAAATCGCCTGTAATGTAATTAGAAACAAGTAACTACCTTACCTGACCTATTTTTTACGTTTATTAAATAACAATATTTAATGTGGTAGAATTACGCTGCAGCTTTATGATTGAAGCACGAATGGGTCGGCTCGACAGGTGAAGGACGCTCTGATGAGTGTAGAAAGAAAACCTAGGAGTCACTTTTATCTTAGTCGTCAAAGCTGTCAACGCATATTTTAATTCTTAAATGAATACAGATGATAGTTTATGAGCCACAGCACAGCATCATTACCATCAGTGTGCATGTGTGCTCGTTAGGACGTCCTTATTCTATGAAATAAAAAATATAAAATGTTCTCTCAACGTTAAATAGTGCAGAATTTGTGACATGTGATAGCCGCGTTAGAGAATTTACCACCCCATGCAACACGAGCGTCGTCAAGATTATAGGCTTCTGGTACTGCCATTGACAATTTGCCTGGCAAACGTGTCGATAAGATTGTTGTAATATATTCGATATTCGATGTTTGGTGTGTGGTGTGTGGTGTGTGGTGTGTGGTGTGTGGTGTGTGGTGTGTGGTGTGAGGTGTGTGGTGTGAGGTGTGTGGTGTGTGGTGTGTGGTGTGTGGTGTGTGGTGTGTGGTGTGTGGTGTGTGGTGTGTGGTGTGTGGTGTGTGGTGTGTGGTGTGTGGTGTGTGGTGTGTGGTGTGTGGTGTGTGGTGTGTGGTGTGTGGTGTGTGGTGTGTGGTGTGTGGTGTGTGGTGTGTGGTGTGTGGTGTGTGGTGTGTGGTGTGTGTGGTGTGTGGTGTGTGGTGTGTGGTGTGTGGTGTGTGGTGTGTGGTGTGTGGTGTGTGGTGTGTGGTGTGTGGTGTGTGGTGTGTGGTGTGTGGTGTGTGGTGTGTGGTGTGTGGTGTGTGGTGTGTGGTGTGTGGTGTGTGGTGTGTGGTGTGTGGTGTGTGGTGTGTGGTGTGTGGTGTGTGTGTGGTGTGTGTGGTGTGTGTGGTGTGTGTGGTGTGTGTGGTGTGTGTGGTGTGTGTGGTGTGTGTGGTGTGTGTGGTGTGTGTGGTGTGTGTGGTGTGTGTGGTGTGTGTGGTGTGTGTGGTGTGTGTGGTGTGTGTGGTGTGTGTGGTGTGTGTGGTGTGTGTGGTGTGTGTGGTGTGTGTGGTGTGTGTGGTGTGTGTGGTGTGTGTGGTGTGTGTGGTGTGTGTGGTGTGTGTGGTGTGTGTGGTGTGTGGTGTGTGTGTGTGTGTGTGTGTGTGTGTGTGTGTGTGTTTGTGTGTGGTGTGTGTGTGTTTGTGTGTGGTGTGTGTGTGTGTGTGTGTGTGTGTGTGTGTGTGTGTGTGTGTGTGTGTCGTGTATAACCTAATTACTTAATGTACAAAAATCATAATGACCAAATATTTAATTACACAAACATAGGATTAGAGATTTAAAATAAATGTATCCTTATTTAAAGGTAAACGCAACATGTACCAAGATAACATCTTTGTTTGTAAACCATATCTTAGAATTTGAATCTCGATGTTACCCGGACCGAAAAGATAATTATACTTTTCTTTATAGAATAAGGATGACAAACGAGCACACAGTCCACCTGATGGTAAATGGTGGCTGTGGCCCATAGACATCTACATCAATTTTATTAGATTACTAATCAAAATGCAAATGCTTTGTCACCCGTGAGGACTAAGATGAAATGCTTCCTTTCCAGTAAAAAGGGTCTCCGGTTATCTACACTCACCATACGAAACACAGCAGTGTTAAGCTGCTATTTTACGCTGGATTTCTGTGTGTCCTTCCCCGGTTGAGTCGACCCATTCGTGCTACAACTATACTACATATTGATATAGCTGCAGCATGGCTCTACTACCTAACAACTTATCAATTTAATAAAAGAATATTTAAATTAATGGCAAATCCGGGATGAAAAATGATGAGAAAAATGGTAATCTACGTCCTAATCGGAACGGATAACTAAAACGGATTAGTAAGCTGAAGTGGCAGTGGGCCGGCCATATAGCTCGAAGAACCGACAACCGATGGGGAAGAAAGGTTCTTGAGTGGCAGCCTCGTACCGGTAGGCGAAGTGTAGGGCGACCCCTCACGAGATGGAGTGACGACCTGGTAAGACATGCAGGAAGTCGATGAATGCAGGTGGCTCAGGACCGTGCTTTGTGGCATTTCTTGGGGGAGGCCTATATTCAGCAGTGGACTTATGAAAGGCTGTAATGATGATGATGATGATGAAACTACAAAAAGAACCTCGTGGGAAAAGGTTTTTAAGTGATGAAGAAGTGAAGGAAGCAGTTTCGGCGTATTTTTTAGACAAAGACAAATCATTTTTTTTTTGAGGGTATACATAAGTTAATTTTGAGTGACTTTCAATAAGTATTATTTATAATCTATATTGAATAAAAAAACTTTCTGTTTCTGTTTCTATTGATAAATCCAAAAAATGTATTAGGGTAGCAGGTGAATATATTGAAAAGGAAAAATAAATTTGAATTTTTATTTCCACTCCATAGCCCCCATTCCGCGAACTTAAAAACGCACCCTCCTAGGTACCTTTTATGCTTAGGAATCTCTCCGGGCAAATACCTCCAAATGATCTGTTCTTAACTCCTCGTATCGCATCTGATGTGTACTATAATGGGAGATAAATAATAACCAGTATAGTTATACTGGTTATTATTTATCCCTCATTCCACGACGTTGCATTTAAGTCCTCGGGTGTAATAATCAACCTGGCGTCAGGTAAACTGCATCCAAGGAATAGGGCAACACTAATCCAGTGTAACCGTCATCGCACTTTACCTATAACACTAGCAAAGTTAAAAACGTTTATTGCGCTTGATGTAGACTCATGTGAGGGTAGTGTGTGTGTGCAGATTACCTCTATTTTCAGAGCTATCAATGCTATCTATAGCTATTAAAATTCAAGGGGTTATTTGCATGCTATTAAGACATGAACAATCATTTTTAAATTTCTTGTCTGTCGGGCTGGTTCTGCCATTCCAATCTTTGAAATGGCTGAGAACCGATTTTTTTTTATAGGATAAGGGTGACAAACGAGCACACAGTCCACCTGATGGTAAGTGGTTGCTGTGGCCCATAGACATCTACATCTATCTTCGATTACGAATCAAAATGCAGATGCGTCGTCACCCGTGAGGACTAAGATGGAATGCCTCGTTTCCAGTGAAAGCTTCCAGTTCTTTACACTCACCTTACGAAACACAGCAGCGGTAAGCTGCTATTTTACGCTGGTATTTTGTGAGAGCGTGGTCCTTCTCCGGTCGAGCCGACCCATCGTAACATAGCTGCAGCATGGCTCTACCACGTAATATGAAACTTTACAAACAAATAGAGAGAGCAACACGAGGTGGGATCAAGACTATATTTTATAGTCGTAGTAGTAGAGGGCGAGGCGGATCTCTAGTTTATAATAATTCTTATTTTTGTATGTGTGCTGTGTGATGTTACATTTATGTTTACTCCACTGAGAGATTGAGATTACAAATATGTTTTCTCTCTTTCTTTCTGTTATCACGTTTTTCACCACCCTCAAAAATGTTCTGTCATCGTTGTCGGTCGCCAATGAACTTCAGACTCAGTTATCGAGTCAGACACGAATGAAGGTCAACGATATCTTATCGAGGGTTCTGAAACGAACTGTCAACTCAGGCAGTGCGCTCCACTGCGATAAGTCGATTGCACCCAACTGTGTCAAGCCGAGGGTTTATCAATGTTGGTGTAGTTACAACGGAAAGTTACGCGGTACAAAAAAAGTACATCCGTGATACTGTTGTGTAAAGCGACGGACTTCTAATGATGATTTTTTTCAAGTAAGGATAAACTCAAACACAAAGTCGACCTGATGGTAGGTGAATGCTGTTGCACATAGGCCAGCCCTACGAGACTAGACTCCCAAAGAATACTAACATTAAACAGTGTTGCGTATCATGACAGTACAAAACCGGAGACACTTTTTATTGGTAACTAGACATTTCATCGGATTTCTCAAAGGTGACAACACATCTACATTCTGATCCTTAACCGAGGACAAATTTACATGTCTATGGCCACGATTCCATTTACCGCCATGTGGACTGTATGCTCACATCCTTATTCCTAAAAAAAAAAGAATACTTAATAAAATATTCTAATTTACTTTAAATCTCCTAATAATATAAACAACAATGATGATAATAACACTTAGGCATGTCATCTCCGGTTGTTCGGCGCTTGCTAACTATGAATATTTGCACAGACACAACCTAGTGGCCAGGAGTCTACACCAAGAGCTCGCTCTGAAATACGGTCTCGTGGATCGGAAACTGCCATATTATAAGTACTTGCCGGAAGCCGTGCTCGAAAATGACCATCATCACAGACAGGACTATTCTTGCGAATAAGCCCGATATTGTGCTGATGGACCGGGCATAGTCAAGGATATTTTTGGTCGACATTACCATTCCTTATCACGAGAACCTCGTGAAAGCCGAAACAGATAAGCGAACAAAATTATCTGGACCTGGCTCACTAGGTGACCGACGTGTGGGGTGGACTGCCGACAGAAATTATTCCTGTGGTCGTTTCTGCGAACGGGCTAATCCCAGTTAGCCTCTCAGGTCATCTGAGGCTACTGGGGCTCCGTGAAGGACCGCTCCGGGCTCAAATGCAGAAGGTTAAGACTTTTTTAAAAGACCGGCAACACATCTGCAATTCCCCTGGTGTTGCAGTTGATCACGGGTGGCGGTAGTCTATTACCATCAGGTAACCGCAAAGCAACTATAGCAAATATCCCCCCCCCCACATAGGGCAATCTATGGGGAGTATGTTCAGCATAGGACTTTGAAGTGACCCTTAAGCTTCGGTCACACTCGTGCACAACAGTGCCTTGCCTTGATACAGCGGATCCCCAAAAAGATCAATATACAGATAATTAATTATCGTTCGACCCTTGATCAGTGTCATATTATATAAAACACTCGCGATGTATTTTAATTATTTGTTCAATAGTTTAAATGGATTGATAAATCGTTTCATTCACTCGTAAACATATTACCGATAAATTTTATCGGCAAACAACCTAATTTTCTGCTCACTAGCAGACCAAACAGGACGTTAGGGTTGTTACTTATCGATATTTAAAAAAAAACTTATCTAATCCCAAAAAAAACTACTCGACATGATACCATTGTCATTACTCCAGCAATAACTATGGTTATCTGACAACCCTTGTCATAAACAAATATAGTATGACGTAAGCAAATAATAATGCGGGACAAAAATATTTAGATTTAAAATATATAACAGAGAAGACATGTAGACGGACTAGTATTGCATCTGAGTCATAAATCCTCTGTTAAGGGGCTACTCCATGCGAACGACCTTGAGCATTTTGCCGGCGGCACGCCGCTCGCCTCAATATATTGCTTATTTGAAATATGTACGACGCCACCACCTATTGTAGGTACGAACGTAGTATTATTTTTTCAACATCAATGAACTAATTTATGGAAATACACACAGCCAAAGATGTTTTATAGGTCATAAAATATCTTTGCACACAGCGTACAACGATAAATGTATTTTAATTTTTTTATTCGGTATATTAGTTGCATTATATTAGAATTATGTATTTTCATATATTATCTAATTATGAAATTTTATAATTAATTATATATTAAAAATGAAGCATTGAAAATTATGAGTTTAAAAGATACCTATTCACTATAGGTAAATAAATAGATAGCTCGCCTTTTGTACAAATATTTGGTGCAATAAATAATAAATAAATAAATAGGATGTTTCGTAGATGTGTTTTTGATTATTGTTAATTTTTACGTGTCACGTATTGAAAAGTAATATACCTAACTACTAATACAAAAATCAACAAGAAGTATAAGGGTTCAATCTTTCAATTTCAATTGTAAAAAAACGTTACCCCCACACTAGGATTTTCTCCTGTGTCGTGGAGGCAGTTTACAAACATAAATTGCACAAGGACAAACATCCAGACCCGGAACAATTATTTGTAAGCCATACAAATACTTGTTCCGTGCGGGATTCGAACCCGCGGCCCCCAGCGCAACAACTAATTGCTAAGCTACTGCCCCACGGAGCCGTCGCCGGGTTATAGCTAAAGTGACCACACGTCCCGTTTTGAACGGGACTGTCCCTTTTCTCGGTCACCTGTCCCATTGTCCCCAAACGAAGCTCCGGGACACAAAATTGTCCCGTAACTCGTTGGATGGAAGTATTCAAAGTCAACAATCTTCAACATAATTTTTTTTAATCGAATATATTTTATGTCTACCTTGTACGAATGCTCCGGTAGAAAGAGTATTTTTTTTTTATTTTGAATAAATTGTGGACGTCTGAAAGAAACACTTACGGTTCCAGAGTTCTAAAGGCGATGTTGTTAACAAAGATAACAATAAAAAAACTTGAGCAGAATTTTATTTTTATTTAAAATCATCACTAACTTTATTAAAGAAAATTTAATCCACTGACAAATGTAATTAATAATTAAGAAAAATATGTTGCATTTAATAATTCGGGTTAAAGACATTTATTTCTCTTAAAGAACACATTGTTCACTTTTACAGAGATTAAGTATACATACAAAATAATATTACCAGTATTTACACGGTAGCATGCATTATATAATTCTATTATGTTTTATTCTTGTATGTATATCCTTAATTAATTTGTTATTCTTTTTCTTACTTAATGCAAACATATGTATGTATTATATCGTAATGTTTTAAAAAATATGAATATTGTATTAATGCAATTACAGATATGATCAAAATTGAAGATATGCAGTTATGAAATTTTATCTACAATATATGATTTTAGTTTATTCTTAAAATGCTTAATATTATTACAATCTTTTATAGTATCCGGTAGATTATTATACAAAAGTACACCCTCACACATAATATTTTTATTGCCATAAGATCTCGTCCGAGGCTGCCAGATTACCGTCTATACCGAATATAATTTTACAGTGAACACTAATTGTATAAAGTTATAGTTTTTAGAGTATAAATAAACCCATGTCCTGTTTTGAGTTAAAAAATAAATGGTCAGTTTAGTCTTTTTAGTTAAATTTAGTTTTAAAAATTTTTAGTAGTAAAAAGTAGGTATATTAGTACCTACTTAGATACTTTTTACCGAAGTATAAGTATAGAACACCTTATGTACTCAATTATTTTTTGAAAAAGAAGAAAAAACAAGCAATAAATAATATACTATATTTTAGCAAAAAACTATAACTTAGTAATACTAATTATAACTTAGAACATAAATGAAAAACTCATAACTGACAGGGCCCGACCCAGGATTCGATCCCGGGACCTAATGATCAGCAGTCGCACTACTACAACCACTAGACCAACGAGGTAGTACTGTACATAATAAGATATTGTGGTTGGGTGATAATATTGAATTAGCCTTTTATAGTGTAAATTATAATATTTATCGAAATTTTAATTATTAACCTTACATGCCAATGGTGCTTCATTTTTTTATTTGCATTTACTTCAAAGAAAATACACGCAAAAAGCTTCATCGCGCAGTAAAAAACACAACAAATATATGTATAACTAATACGAAAAATTATACCCAAAACAAACAAATAATACTACCTATAAATAACCTAATAAGTAATATTATTTATCGACTGATATTACGTGAGTGTATGCGGCGCTGGTCGACGCTCTAACGACACGGGCTTCGCGTCGAAGAGCTCAGGGCTCAATGACTCCAGCAAGCCCGTGAGCAGTGAATATGCCCAGATTTTAAAATAATTTCTTAATAAAATCAAATTTTGGTCTTTTGAAAAAAAATTTACTATAGAAATGTTTATTAATAAATTGTCTATCCATTGGTGTAAATCGCAAAATAAAATAATACTTACTTTACGAGGAGATCCATGTTATCAATAATAATTTCACATTTATGTGGTTTCGTTGTAAGGAGATTATATTAATATTTATTAGTTTAAAAAAAAATTGGATATAGCTTTTATGGAATCAAGATTATGTAGAAATATAATGTGTTTTTTATTTGTTGATATATCTTTTAAATAAAAAGTAGATAGCTTCTGAAAACCGCACAAATAACGACTAGCGCGACATTTTGCTCAACCTGCGCCTTAATATGCAAGATCGTTTGATCTGACTAATAAGATGATAAAGCAGGAGCATCTACCTGGTAAAATTCTTCCAATAGAGCAACCTTTGGGAGAAGCCTATGTTCAGCAGTGGACTATTAAACGCTGTAATGAATGAAAAAAAAATATAAAGCGGCTACTTAAAGTTCTGAAAAACTAGTTCCTTTTTATAGATATAACCTTAAATTAAGTAATGTATTTCTCGTTTAGGGTTTCTGAATCAACAGAACAATGTATAGTCTAGAGTAGAATATAAATTTCTTAAAAATCTGAAGCGTTTACATCATTTGTCGATCTCTTTTCTGCCGACTTCCAAAAAGGAGACGGTACTCAATTCGACTGTATGTTTTTTTTATGTGTGTTACCTCATAACTTTTTACTGGGTGAACCGATTTCGATGATTCTTTTTTTATTTGAAAGCTGGTACTTCTTCTTTTGATCAAGGTCAGACCAATAGCTTTTGAGTTGTTATTAATAACTTATATTGAATTCGGCTGTACAAAAATTTTTAAATTATAATTATTAGCGATTCAAACACACACACTAGCGCTCGGCAATTGATATTTTCTAATATATATAAAAATTAATGTTTGTTTGTTCGTATTTTATGCGCTGCCATACCGTTGTCAGATTGCAGTAAAACTTTATCAAGTCATTGCTTGCACTTGCGCGAAGGTTATAGCCATAGTAAGTACCTACAATAATTAAGAAACAATAGGTGGCGCGCGAGTCGTATTGACAAATTTATTTTAAGTTAGGTATATGTCATCATAATTACCATTCTTAATTAAACAATATAATGTGCAATAATGTGTACCAGCTAGTGTGTAATAATTATTGTCAGCCCTGTTCAAGTGGGTCAATTTAACACAATCCGACTTACATGCATGATGCCTGGACTTTGCACCTTCTGAACCCACTACGTGATTTAATGCCACTGTCGCGTGTTATGAAACTAATTAATATAATATTATCTTAGTACTTCTACATGATGTTAATGATTACGTGTCTCTCTGCAGAGTTGAGGAAAACGTAATAATAACCAACACGACATCTCTATGATAGGAAAAGAATTTTTATGTATGTAAGTAGAACCTTTATTCGTCCCACTTCTAGAAATGAGGTAACGTGTAGGCGCTTTCAAGTTGTTTCTTAAATAAGTTTTGTAAAGCCTGTTTTGGTTGTTTCCTGGTTTTTTCGAAAAAAAAATCCCGTAGCGTTTATTGATTAGAAATCTCACTAGAGACAGACTTCCCGGTTTGTTTTTTAACTACTTCTATACAAATAAATAAAATTGAAGTATCTGTTTGTAATATCAAAATAACAGTTTTTTACTAAATGCATATGAAAGTAATTCCGGCTAAATCTCCGAAACTTCTGGACCGATTTTGATGAAATTTTCACTGGCAGATAGCTGATGTTATATGGGCTACTTTATTTTAGAAAAAGAATTAGGGTACCGCGCAAAAAATTAAAACCCATGAAATCCAATCGTAGTAAATTCCACGCGGCGTAAGTCGCGGGGAGCAGCTAATATTGAATAAACCCTATTCAATTCGCGTGATAGTGGCAAACGAGCACCCAGTCCACGTAATGAAAAGTGGATACAGTAGTCCATAGACACTGGCATCTGCTCTCAATTAAGATTTATAATTTAAAATTTTGTACAAACGATTTCAATATAAATTATTAACTATAACTCAAAAATTATTGGTCAGACTTTGATCAATTTTATATGGGACCACATGTGAAGCACCAGCTTTCAAATAAAAAAAGAATCATCGAAATCAGTTCAACCAGTATAAAGTTATGAAGTAACACACATAAAAAAAACCTATAGTCGAATTTAGTACCGCCTCCTTTATGAAGTCGGTAGAAAATAGAGGTATGTTGTCACCAGTGAAGACTGACACGGAATGCCTCATTCTCTTTACCAGAAAATATGTATCCTGTGATAGCGTTGGTTTTTGACCAGCTTAAGTCGACCCATTCGCAAGCCACAGCAGCATTGAGCTGCTATTTCACGCTGGTATTCTGTGAGAGCGTGGGCCTTCCCAGGTCCATCAGACCAATTCGTGCTACAACCATATTATAGCTGCAGTGTGGCTCTACCACGTACAAAATTTTATGAGGTACTTGTCCATATTTCCAAGTTGCTCTGCCGTTTACTCTAGTTACACAACTCTTATTTTCATCACATATTATTCGAGATATAATTTATTAAAGGTAAATATCAATTATAACAATTTATTATGGTCTTTTTTCTATCTAATATGTCACCCCACACAAGAAATATTCTGCTGTATTGTGAAGGCAGTTGACACCACATAAACTGTATAAGAACAACTATCTAAATCCGGAAAAGTTATTTGTAGGCCATAAAAATACTTGTTCTGTGCGAGGTTCGAACCCGAGGCCTTGAGCGCCGCTACTCAATGATAGATTTATTTTATTAATCATGTTTTTGAAAAGCACTAGTTGAAATATATTATAAATTGTTAAGAAAATTGTTCATATGGTATTGCATTACGCAAAGCCATGTCAACTAACACTCCCCATCCGGATCCTTAGTTCGCTAAGTCCGAGGGATCTGAACGGGGAGTGTAATTGGGCTGGCTAGGCGGGAAGTGCAAAGTGCACGACCTTGCAGTACGCGACTCCATGCCGTCCTCCGGTTTACGCGATGGACAAGTTAAACATTTAAAACGTTACATGCGTCTATTTGCGTCACATCCTGAAATAGATTTTACTAGTTGTCGCCTAGTGGTCAGAATTCGACCGTAATACGTTAATTTTTCAGGTTTGTATATAAAAAAAAGTTGTATATCACTTTCAACAAAACACAGATACAAAATATAAAACAAACGCTTTTTTGACTTGACACACTTGAAAAAGGTACATTTGAAATCACACACGCACATTAACTGCTCATACAGTCAATCTGTCAGTTATTTGTTGGCAATATTTTAAATTTTTTTGGCGAAAATCTCTTACTCTGTGCGCAAACAGTGGCACCTACAAACTATTAATTTTTTTTTTATAGGAGAGGGAGCAAACGGGCATGCGACTCACCTGATGGTAAGTGACTACCGCCGCCCATGAACAACCGCAATACCAGGGGAATTGCAGATGCGTTGCCGGCCTTGTAACTTGTAATTGTTTGACATTGGCCTTAAAGTACTAACATGCTTGTTTCTTACTCTCAAGGCATTGCCAATATGAACGTCAACAAATAATTTGTCCAAGCGACAAATTATTTAATTTAATAATTGTTATTAATTGTGTATTTTATTTAGTGCGTTTGTAACGTATGTTACATATAAATTTTAGCTTTCTGCACTATGCAAAATGTAACACTCATCCATGCGCGTAGTATGCATAAAAAGCGATACTCTCCTCACGCTTCACGTATTAGGTAATTAATATGTAGATAAATGGAAGATCTATTGAGACGTGAGTGCATTACCCTGCAATTTTGTCTAAAAATTGTACTTTACGAATTGTAGTATTGTTTAATTAAAAATATATAAGCGTGAGAATGCTTGCAATTTGTATAACGAATGGGTTGTTTGGAATCTGATCGGAATCTGATGCACTGTCCCTATACCAGAGAATGAATAATAGTACTACGTAGCTATACTCACTTCTCTGAATTGCATATTACCCCCGAAATTATCATGGGTTTTATATGAACCCCCGACACAAAAAGAGAGGTGTTATAAGTTTGACCTATAAGTATGTTCTGTCTTTGGCATCGTAGATCTTAAACGGGTGAACCGATTTGGATGCGGTTTTTTATTTAAAAGCAGGTTTTCTAGCAGTGGTTCGTACTCTCTTTCAAGGTTATTTCTTTTGTTAGCTGCAGTAGGGTTCTTTTAGGGGGTTTTTAAAATTTTCAATTTAAGTTATTGTTATTTAATTTTCAATATTAGTTGCAGTTTTAATATAAGCTAATGCTTGACTACATTCCCACCAGGTGGTAGGTGGTGATGAAGGTTTTGATAGTAAATCGCACAGTGTTAGCGCAAAAAGCCTATTTACTGTTGTTTTAAACACACCAACATACATTGTAATCGGTTGGAAAAAACTGATATTGCGTGAAATAATTTACCGGCGGCAAAGCTGCAAATTATTCCACTCAGTCGCTGTACCTACGCATTTCAAATACACGGACGAAACGAATCGTTTAGTTCGAAATTCGAATGCGTGGAATATAGACAACAAAGGGGTGGCGGACCCGCCGAGTGTCTGGTTGTCCGATGGTAGAAAGGCAAGGGAGGAATTAAATCAAGTAATCCCTGCGCACACTATGTAATGATTAAATGCGAGTAAGACATTTCAGAGCTGTCGGTATTTTACCACGTTTTTATTAACTCGTTTTCTTATACATATATATTTGTTCGGGTCGAATTTAATAATTGATTTTTAAATTACTGACAGAGACCTTTTTGAATATAATTTTGAATCGGATGACAATATAAGAACATGTATAAAAAATGTTGTATATAATTTCTTTTTACCTTAATTATTACAATGGGAACAATAAATGGCTACGTTATTTTCTCGTAACTTTATAATTTATGCGAAAGAAATGCTGGAGATTAGGATGAAAGTATGTTTCAGAATTACGCACTTTAAACTGTTTTAGTTACTCAATAGTATTAACAACTTTTCTGTTAAATGCTGTAAGACAGTCAGAACCCTCACACAAAAAAGGAAAAAATAATATTTCATCGACATTAGGAGGAAATTCATTAAGTAATCCATTATGTCGTTGCGTACCTAAATGTACACACAGTAGCGGTGTTGCTACCCCATATCATTCCCATGAGTATCGTGAGAGGCAGCAGATTTTCTAATAATAAATAAAAAAAAACTGCGTTTGCCAAGAGTGGCAACTATGGCAAATTACATCCACCTCTATAAGGCAATCTATGGGGATGGCCTATCTTTTCAGTTCAGCTGAAGACTTTGGAAAGGCTGTAACGGTAACGATAACCTACATAATAATGCGTAAATAAATAATTCAAAATTCAAAATTTTGTACAACCGACTTCAATATAAATTATTAAGAATAACTCAAAAAGTATTTGGTCAGACCTTTTTCAAATTTTTATGACACCATATGAGAAGCGCCAGCTTTCAAATAAATTTCAAATAAAAAAATAATCATCGAAATCGGTATAACCAGAAAATAGTTATGAGGTAACACACATAAACAAAACATACAGTCGAATTAACTACCGTCTCCTTTTTGAAGTCGGTAGAATAAAATGTTGATGCGTCCCAATGCGTCGCAATGTTTTTGGGAGATTTATCAGCAGCTAATCCAGCAAAGCACATGATGATAGTATCTCGACGACTAAGCGAACAAAATAACTTGGGATTTAATACCAACATTGGAGCTCTTTTGAGAGCAACAACCGACTTCAATACAAATAAAATGAGAACATCATCAATGTAGTCGAAGTCAATTAAATACGCATTATTAAGTATAATTCAAAAACTGCCGGTCAGACTACATGAGAATTGAAAACCTCCTCCTTCTTTTGAAGTCTGTTGATTAATTTCAAGTATACAAATCCACTTTCTCAATTATTTAAACGAACAGCAATCCGGCGGTGCTCAAGTTCCTGCCAAAATCCGCATTTGGTTAGAACCGTTTAACAATTGACTTATACAAGTAGGTATATAAAATATAAATCGCATATATATGTATGTTTTGGATCTGCATCTTTTTGGCAACCACAGGTTATAACGATAAGAACTATCAGAAAGATGCTGCCCATCTCCTATTTCAGTCTCCATCTGTCTCCTCTTATGTTACTCATGAGATGATATGGTTGGGGATTCTCTTACGCCGTTACTATACAGCAATAACATACGCTATATATTGGAAATTGAATCGAAGTACCGTACAATGGGGTGAATATACACAAGTCTGGTTATTTGGTAAAGTTATCTCTAGGTTTGTCTACAGCTCGGGAACGTCTGTTTATTACTACTGTTTATTATTTGCCAATATTTTCCCTTTATTTTGGTAACCTTTAAATTAATGTCAATTTTAATGACAGTAAAGAAAAGGGCGGTTATTATAAACGAGTGAGTACAAGTGGTTCTATGCTGTGTAAAACTTTTAGTTAAACATTAAGTTCTTCAGTGTTTCCTTGTTGCAAATTTGTTTGTAGGTAGTTGAGTTTGTCATCTATTATTAATACAAATATGAATATCGATATTGAACGATTTTATTCTTTTAAATAGTAAAATCAGGATACTGGTATTTTTTTTTCGAATTCAAGGTGAATAGATACGACTGAGGGGTGAATAAAAACGCCTTTGGGGTTAATAGAAAGATGATTTTTAGGGTTGTCAAAAACTATTTGCACCATTACTTACTACACAAATTAATTTAAGTAGCTAATTGAAATTAAAATAAAAAAGAAAACGTTTTCCATATCAAAGGTATTTAAAGATATTCTATTATAAATGTTAGATTTTGATATTTGTTATACATTAAAATTCCAAATACTGGAGGTTTTACCATTACACCAGATAGAAGTTCGTGCAGTAAATATACTTAGTGTACTAATATGATTTAGTTCTATCTATTAGGTAATTATATCATTAATTATATTTGTATTTTATTGTTTAAAGGCGGCTCTTCACGTTGGCCAATATACTTGCGAACGTGTTGGCCAATAACGATGGCCATCGTGTAGAGCGGGTGTTTATGCTTACGTTGGTATGTATTGGAACGATGGCCCACAAGTTGGCGCGAGATCCGTGTGATGTCGGCTTTTTACAAAAGATCAAGGGGTTGTGGCAGAGTATTGGCCGCCGCGTCCACACGTTGGTCGCACGTTCAGTTTGCTACGAGCTCCCAGAGTGATCGCACGCATCTGATTTAAATTTTATATGCACGCATCGTAACTAGTGTCTCATAATGGCAGAAATAATGACCAATGAAAAAACTTTTCGCTTTATAGAGCCCTACCAAGCCAAAAATTGTTTGTGAAACACAAGTCTTTCAAGTCTGTTTTTAAAAAAAACGTTACCCCCACACTAGGATTTTCTTTTGTATCGTGGAGGCAGTTTACAAACATAAATTATTATTAATAGTACTATTATTATTAATACTAATTAATTATCATTACTATTTTGTTTTTTATTCTATATTGCTACACCTACTTCAAATTCTCACCACTCCATGGGTTGACTAGTAGAGAATGCCACAAGGCATTAAGTCCGCCCTTTTTATTCTTTTAGATTAAGGAATGCAATAAAGAATACATAAATAAAATAAATTGCATAAGGATAAAAATCTAGACCCGGAGCAATTATTTGCAGGCCATAGAAATACTTGTTCCGTGCGGGATTCGAACCCGGGGCGCCCAGCGCAGCAACTCATTGCTAAGCCACTACGCCACGGAGCCGTCAAAAAATTAAATTTCTTTTTTTTTCCATTTCTTTTTGATCATCCTTTTCTTATACACATTCACGTTGTAGTGGTATGCTGTGAATAAATAAACTGCAGCAGTCGTTAGCGCATCAATAATCATTTTAATAAATTCGACCGTACATTGGCCCGAACCGAAGCAAACTGAAAGACCTTCCAACGTGTGGACGCGATCACAAATTCTTGGCCAATATCTCTGCCAACACATCCGCCACTATGTTGGCCAACGTGAAGAGCCGCCATAACAGAGACCCTCGGTATACGAGTTAAAAAAGTATCTAAGCGGTGCGGAATAGGTGTGATGCGAGTTATTATAAAGGCCCGATATTATGTCAATTTACATTGATGTTAAGTGCTTACATAATTTTATAAATAAGTAATAGTGATTTATAATCTCGTCTTGTTACCTACAACTTAAAATAACCAAAGGTTATTAATCAAAACACTTAGTATTAAAATTAGTGTTATATAGTTTAACAAACTTTGAAACATTTATTTTTATTTTCATTACTTAAAAAATATGTTCAAAACTATGTAAGCAGTGGCTTATTTGTCTAATGGCTTTATGTTGGAAATGCTTACGCTGCAAGGCATTAAATTACATTACTCTAATATTTTTAATTTATATGATATGGAATTGTATAAATATAAGATTTATTAACAAATTATTTTTTATAATGACAATTTTGATATATCTAGTTATGTTTTCTTTCATTTGACTCATAAGCTCACAACCTACATACTACAACAAAAGCAAATTTGACAACCCTAGCATTTGTTTCTCTATTCACCCCGGATTTCCGGTATATAGAAATTGACTACTTTTTACTTTTGAAATTGATTACTTTTTCTAAAATACAACAAATTTGCATGTTTTTACTCGTTTGAAGCATTAGTATTCGATAAACTACAACAAGACTCACAACATTAAAGTGTTTTATTATCAGCTTATATACAATATATTATGTAAGAAAAACAGTGTAGAAGTTGAAAGTTGTGTCTATTAACCCCATTTTACGGTATATAGGGATAATAGGTTTCTCAGAAATCTTCGGGACATGCCTTGACATCACACTGACCTTTGCATAACAAAAAAAGAACATTTTTAGCAGAGCATTTTAGGAAACCTAATGAGATTGTGCTTTCGGTCGTTTACCTTTTGTAACAAATCCTATGACATGATGAGATGGCAAAGCCTCCGTAGTATTATTTATTTAAAGTTGATTGAAGGTTGAACACGTGCAGTATAGCCACTTAAGATCTGGAGGACTCTTAGCTCAAAGGTCACACACATTTGTTTTTAAATCTGTATATTTTTACACAGCAAAAAATAACCAGTTTTAATGATGATGTAGTCGATTATAAATATAATATTATGAAACTGTGTCGAGTAATATAATAAAAAAAAGCTATCTATAATAAGACCGGAGCAGCATTTATTATAAATAATGTGTCATATTATTTATAATAAACTTCTTACTTCAACTTTACGTGCGATATGCATTTATTGTATTGAGAGAATTATTTAAAGAATTTAAGATCTATAAGCGAATTGAAACTGCTTTTTATAAAAGAGGGGGCAAACGAGCATACTGCTTATCTAAAGGTAATTGTCAACCGCCGCCCATACACAACTGCAACACCAGGGGAATTGCAGGTGCGTTGCCGGCCTTTTAAAAAAAGAGTAGGCTCTTTTCTTGAAGGTCCCTAAGTTGTATCGGTCCGGAAAAATTGCTGGTGACGTTAGCATTACGTTAACCTTGTTAATTTGGTTAAATTCAAATCGATCATAACTGAAAAATCACTTTTATAAGAAAAAGGTAATGCTCGAAGGAACAGCGTAACTTATCCGATGTATTCGGATATGCTATAAGATCGAAGGTACAAACGTTACTCCTCCTCAATTCTTTAGTAGGTTGAAAGACACTTTCTGTGTGATAGTCGGTAGGTACCAGCCTCTAACCTATTTATGCCGCCAGATAGCAGTGCCTGCACTGCTGTGCTCCAGTCTGCAGGGTAAAGAGAGCCAATATAATTACAGACTATACAGCATTCCATCTTAGTACTCAAAGGTGACAACGCATCTGTATCCTTCATTCGTGGCGTACACGTACGTTTTCTTAATATAATAACGGCAAATGTGCACCCGATGGTTGTATGCAGACTACCCGATGGTAAGTACATCTATCCTCGATTAGATGGAAGGCCTCAGCACACTGTCTACCAGATTGTAAGTACATCTACATGTATTTTTTTTATAGGATAGGGTTGACAAACAAGCACACAGTCCACCTGATGGTAAGTGGTTGCTGTGGACCATAGACATCTACATTTTTCCTCGTTTGCGGATCAAAATGCAGATGCGTTGTCACCCGTGAGGACTAAGGTGGAATGCCCCTTTTCCAGTAAAAAGGGTCTCCGGTTCTTTACACTTACCATACGAAACACAGCAGTGTTAAGCTGCTATTTTACGCTGGTACTCTGTGAGAGCGTGGTCCTTCCCCGGTCGAGCCGACCCATTCGTGCTACAACTATACAATTAATATAGCTGCAGCATGGCTCTAACACGTTTAAAAACCCTCGATTAGGAATCAAAATGCAGATGCGTCGTCACTTTTGTGGACTAAGATGCAACGTCTCGTTTCCAGTAAAAAGGGTCTCCAGTTCTCTACACTCACCATACGAAACATAACAGCATTAAGCTGCTATTTGACGCTGGTTAGAGCGCGGTTCTACCACAGTCGAGTCCGACCCATTCGTACTACAACCACAATATAGCTGCAACGTGGTTCCTTCACTTAAAAAGTAGCGTAAAACCGCTTTCCGTCAGCTAAGCACTAAACACTTGGTCACGGTAGACGGTCAAGGCGTACGATCATTCGTTCAAGCACTTAGTGTAATTAACTCTTTGGCAAGCGTGCAGCTGGGTGGGACGTTCAAACTGTATGATAACCATACGCTACTGTTATCCATCTTGAGTGGAGGCCGGTAAACGCATTGCGCGCGTTTCTTCACGGCCCTCCCAATGCTTTCAACTTAGACCTTAGGCTTAAATATGAATTGAAAAGCCTAAAAAATATCAATGAATTAACATTTCATAGGCCAAGGTTTCAAGTTGTTGAGATAACTGACATACAATACATTGAACATACCTAATATGTCGAGTTTTATTTGTAATAACATAGCCGTATAATTTATACGTTCGATTCAGTATCACGATTTCCTTCTACTACCTAGTAAGGTGTAGAATAATCTAGACATTTTCCATTGTACATTTTGAAAAAATTAAAATACTAAGGAGGCATTGCTTATTATCAATAATCAATAATAACAAATAAATAAAATTGAAGTGTCTGTTTGTAATTTCGAAATAACAGCTTTTTACTATATGCATATGAAAGTATATACGGTACCTACTTATAACAAAAACACGATTTTTTTAATTCTGTCTGTCTGTCTTTCTGTCTGTCTGTCTGTCTGTATGTTCCGGCTAATCTCCGAAACGGCTGGACCTATTTTGACCGGACTTTCACTGGCAGATAGCTGATTTTATAAAAAGTACTTAAGCTACTTTTATTTTAGAAAAAGAATTAGGGTTCCGCATAAAAAATGAAAACCCATGAAATCCAATCGTAATAGAACGCGCGGGCGAAGTCGCGAGGAACAGCTAGTCAATAATAATTAAATAATTATGACCATATTATTCAATGCATCACAATGGTAAATAGTTTAATTTAGTTTTCCCTAATTTTAACCGACTTCAAAAAAGGGGAGGAGGTTTACAATTTAACTGTTTTTAGGGTTCCGTACCCAAAGGATAACCAACGGGACCCTATTACTAAGCCTCCGCTGTCCGTCCATCTGTCTGTCAGCGTCAGCGGGCTGCATCTCATGATCCGTAATAGCTAGAGTTGAATTTTTTACAGAATGTGTATTTCTGTTGCCGCTATAACAACAAATAATAAAAATAAATTAAAAAATTAAGAGGGGCTCCCCTGTTAGCAACGTGTTTTACGATGGTACGTAACCCTTTCTGCGCGAGTTCTATTCGCACTTGGCCGACTTTTTTTTAATGTATGTTATGCGATATCTTTGTCGATTGTGAACCGGTTTAGATGATTTTTTTTTTTATTAAATAGGTTATACTTCAGGTGTGGTCATAATTTAAGAGAGGCAAAGATGGGGTGACATTTGTAATGTATGTAATTAGGCTACATTGAAATTGTCCTACTCCTAAGTCCACTCTAAACTACTCGGGTTCCTTTTTTATTCTAGTAGCCGCCCGATTTTATGCAGTTTGCACACTGTTGTGTTAGGGTTGATACGTGTGTAAGAGCTGCGAGGAATTCCATCTTAATTTTCATGATTGCCTGTAGTAAATTTTATTTGGAGTTATCGGCAGGTTTCTATTGGTTCTGATACTGAAGATAAACCCCACCTTGTTTGGCATTATAAGTTATAAATTATTAAAACCGACATAGACGTAGAAGTAGTAGCGTGCCTATCGTGCCTATCGGACACACCGACTCGAAGGAGAAATCTCGGCACTGCGTTGTCAGACGGCCGACCCATTTTCGTAACGAACTTATCAACCACGAGTTCCGCGACATTATTCTTAATCCACTTTAGACAAACATACATTTGTTTCAGGTGCACCACACAATTCATGCTTAAACTTAATGTACTTACTAAAAATATATCTATATGAACAAATAAAATTGAAGTGCCTGTTTAAAATGTCAAAATAACAGCTTTTTACTAAATGCATATGAAAGTATTTACGATACTTATAACAATAAAACAATTTTTTCAATTATTGTCTTGCTAAAACGGCTGGAACGATTTTTACGGGATTTTCACTGACAGATAGCTGATAATATAGGAGTAATCCAATCGTAAAAAATTCCAATTCCAATCGGCACAGCTAGGACTTAAATGATGCCATGTAATTTTTCTGTCACTTCTCGTGATAAATTTTTAAAGCCAAAAATCTCTAAGCTGCCGCCTAAGTGAAATAAAATAAGATAAAATCTCATCAATTTTATGATGTAGGAAATAAAAGGTTTCATTACAAGCAGCATGTTTTTTCTAACTTATCTTTTTATGTATTATATTGCGAGTATAATTCTTAATTATATTATATTATATTACTCATATTGTTATATACGTGTGTTTGTCACTGTACTTCTTGAATATTATAGAATACTATAGATTAATAATATAATAATATTAGATACCCTGGATACAATAGATTTACAATTGGACCCGGTAGGTGGCGCTGTTGTCGAAACCCAGACATCACCCGTGCAAGGCGGGCCGGATCGATAGTATTTTATATATATAATATCATCACTATTATCGTTATCTTATCGTTAAAGTCCGTAATTGTACATTGACCTCTCCGATTGTAGCAACGATTTGCCCATACTTGGCAGTCGGATTGACGATCACACTACCAAACGCCTCGCTGTGTTTTTTTATAGAATGACAGTCAATTAGGGTAATAAGGGTCCACCTGATGGTAAATGGTTGCTGTGGCCCATAGACATCTACATTTATCCTCGTTTGCGAATCAAAATGCAGATGCGTTGTCAGCCGTGAGGACTAAGAAGATGGAATGCCTCATTCCAGTAAAAAGGGTCTCCGGTTCTCTACACTTATCACACAAACACAGCAACATTAAGCTGCTATTTTACGCTGGTATTCTATGATGAGCCGTGGTAACTTAAAGGCTAAGCGCTCGCTGTGAATTTTACAGTTAGCGAGCAGCCCGGGTTCGATCCCCGCCGGCACCAATGAAATCGTTAATTGCTTTAAGTGCTGATTTATCACGTACTCGGCGGTGAAGGAAAACATTGTGAAGAAACCTGCATGTTAGAGAAATAAGAAAATAAATATTTCGAAGACATGTGAAGTTCACCAAAACGCATTGGGGTAGCGCGGCGGACATTTCCATGCCCTAAAACCCTCTCAGAAATGAGAGGAGACCTGTGCCCAGCAGTGGGACATATGTATATAGGCTGTTACTTTAACTTTCTATGAGAGTTTGGTCTTTCCCCAATCGAACCAACCCATTCATGCTACAATAATAATATAGCTGCAGCATAGCTCTATCACATATAATTGGTTATTTTACGTTTGGCGTAAACGAGATGGTACATCGCCATCTATCGGAAGCCTTTATAATAATAATAATAATATAGCCATTATATACCGAAACAAATAATCCTATCTTATTCAGTTTTATTATAATGTCTCTGAGTTCGGTGTGCCTCTTAGCAAAAGCCTCCTCTGACGATTTCCATTGTTGCCTATCTTTTGCAACTCTTCTCCAGTTATAAACCAACGTTAATTTTAATTCTCCCTCCCATCTTTTGCATTGCCGACCTCTATTTCGTTTCCGGGTTCTGTGGTACCATTCGGTCACTATTTTGCTCCATTTATCTTGAGGGCTCCGTAGCATTGGAAGCCTTTGGCCTTTGCCTATTGGCATTACACAGGACTCCTTGGCTAGAAGTCCATCTGGATAGGTACCACACTTTTACCTATTTCTACTGAGGATTAGCAGTGTTTGCATTGTATCCTGTCTGAAGTTATAGGGAGGCAGTATTTTTTTATAGGATAAGGGTGACAAATGAGCACACAGTCCACCTGATGGTAAGTGGTTGCTGTGGCCCCAAAGACATCTACATCTATCCTCGATTATGAATCAAAATACAGATGCATTGTCATCTATGAGGACTAAGATGGAATGCCTCGTTTCCAGTAAAAAGGGTCTCCGATTCTCTACACTCACCATAAGAAACACGGCAGCATTAAGCAGCAGTGTTAAGCTGCTATTTCACACTGGTATTCTGTGAGAGTGTGGTCCTTCTCCGGTCGAGCCAACCCTTTCGGTCTACAACCATAATATAGCTGTAGCATGGCTCTACCACATATAAAAAATAGTTAAGTAACAGTATGATTACAGGCCGTGAAGCATTTCATTTTAGTCCTCAGAGTTGACAACCAATCTGTAGCCTTCTTTATTTGAAGGTAGCTGCAGGTGTCTATGAACGGCAGTCGCCACTTACCATTAGCAGCTGTGAGTTTGTATGTCACTTCAGTTTTATAATTAAAATAAATCTTATAATTTCCCATGGTCTCTATATACACACATGGGTCTTAAAATGGGAATATATACACATTTACCTACTTAAAATAATGTTAAATATTTTTTGGGGTTGTTATAAACTAATTTGCTTAATTCCGAGTAAAGAAAGAAAATGATGTGTCATGCCCAGTTTTAAGGGGACCTCCCACCCTCCCTCAATCGCGCGCACTATACCCGTCGCCGTTAATCCCAACACTACCACCCCCAGCACCAGCATACTAGGCACGACACACCACTCTCGAAAATACGACACGTGTGACGTGCTACTTAGCGGCCAGCCTCCACAGTCTTCTTCACCTGAGGATGCCTTGTGTGAGAACGTGGTCCTTCGGATCTAGCCGACATTTGTGCTACAACCATACTATGCAGCGTGACACTACTATTTAAGAAAAAAATGTTTTATTATAGTAGTAAAACTATTATTACCTTATTATACCTTAAAAATAAATAAAAATTCATTTCATGGAAATTATCCAAAAATAATGTTTGTCTCGTCTATGTCCCATAAATAGTTGAATGTTGTTATATTTAGAACAAACCTTCGACTTCTATGCAATATCGCATTGCAAAGATACTTTTGGTTTTTACTTTGCTATATAACTCTAAATAACTCACAAAAAAATTTTGGAATGTTGGGTCTAGTTATAGGACTTCAATGTCATATTATTATTTGTTTAGGCTAAATTACTTGCATCTGTAATATCTTCTTGGGTTCACAATATAGCCATGGCCTATAAATTAAAAATCATATACGCATGACCAAATAGTCAGATCATGTTATTTGAGTACACTACCTCCTGCGTTTTGAAACAAAACCATATTTTTCCCCATGTCTGGAATAATGCATCTAAGCCCTCTCTCTCCCTCCCTTCAGCACACACATTATTTCCACATGGCGGCAGGTTCTGTCTTTCTAATTTTTTGCTCCCACTTTTCATTGTCCAATGAACTTGTATGGCATGAAAACCAGAAGAAAGGTCATCCACCTTAATAAATACTTGGATTTATAATTATTTATAACCTATATTACAAATCCAGGTGGAGGACTTTTTTTCTTCATGAGTTATCAATTCAAAGTCAGTTATCTTTGGTCTACTGTGGATCTCCTCATTTTAGATTTCATTTTGCAAAGAAACTACAAGCATAACACTATAGATTTTAGTGACTGAGTATTTTTAGCATAATATAAAATTATTTCTTGAATCAGTTTAATGAAATATATCTTATTTTTAGTGATATTTCATATAAATAATAAGTCTTTCTAATATCCAACTTGAATTTAAAAACACAAAAAATGTTTAGACTAAGTGAGGGTATTTTTAGTTACATGTGCTTTCTGTTTCTTGTGTAACATATAAATAATACTTTTAAATATTAAATTTGATTCAGAGTATATCTGATTTTAGGTACGTCTTAAATTATATTTTTGTGACAGATCCGAAGAGCATTTTTCAATCAAAACATTTAAAAAGATGAAAGTGAAGTCGGAATAAAAATTGTTAGTTATGCTTTACGTTGATTTTTTTTAAATTTTTAAATATAAAACAAAGAATAAATTTAATACACAATTTTTTTCCACCTAAATAGGTTATGAGCGGTAATGGTAACGATTAAAACACATGTAAATAGCGATAAAACTAGAAGAAAAATTACGTACCTTAAATATTTTTTCTTAGTGTTGATTAGATATATTACACTTATAAATTAGCACAAATTTTTCATATAAACGGAAAATAAACACTTGCAGGAGGTAAACGTCTGCAATCTGCAAATTCGAACTATTGTTGATAGTGTTGTAACTGATTTGAATAAGTGTCAAATGAACCTTAAATCGATTTTTATTTTTAAAATCAATTTCAAAGCTACTATAATATTTATTTTGCTCATAATTTAATTTAAAAGTATCTTTATTTCCAAATACATATATTATTATATATACACATTCCCTATTTTTTATTTTGATTTAGTTTTCAAATGCAACTCGATATCAAATCGATGAAAAAATTTGTTGATTTGGTACGACCCTAGACGTGTTGTGTATTTCGCACTTTCGCTTTGGGGTGGGGACGTATAGTTTCCACCAATCACAACACGGCAAGCGCTCTGAAAATGTGGCGTGATCACTACGTCATGTTTACAACATATAACTAGACACAAAATACATACGAACGTGATCAATACTTGAGAAATAATTTCAAACTGGTTCAATTTTCATAATATTTAAAATGATTAAATAAACCGCTAAAGTTAAATAACATAATGTTCAGAGAAAAAAGTTAATTTACGAAATTTGATATTAAATCGTATGAAGAAGCGACACCTATGGGGCTACATATTGAACTAAAGATCTTAAAAACAAGATATTCTAAAAATTTAGGTAAATGTTTTGCTATTAATGATAATAAAATAACCTTAATTTTACTTTATGAATTGAAATTTAATTTCTTACAAAATAAAAAACTTTAAGCCGTACTCATAATAGGTATGTCTACGACCGCAGTCTGCAATAATTTACAGAATATGCACAAGTAATATTTTAGAAGTAATAATCAAAAGCTAATAGATGGCGTCTTTTTAAATATATGGACTTAATTTATTTCCATAAAATGAACTGTGATGAAACCCCATTGATTTAACGGAATCAAAATAGATAGATAGATAAACAGAATGTTAATTATTGTATTTAAACCATAAAAATAACTAGATATAGTAACGGAAACTATTGAACTACAAACGGTGTTCATAGACGGTTTCTACCTGACCACAGTACATTTATTTAAATTTTAAACTGTACCTGACAAACCGGAATATTACAGTAAAACTTGGTTAAGTGGGACCTGGATAGGTGAGAAACCTCCATAGCTGGAACTCATGCTTAGGTCCCGACACTTTAGCACTGAATTACCTCTGTTAGTGGGACAAAACAAACCTCTATATCTGGGATTAGTTATTTCGATTTTGTCGTCATAATTACCCCTATAATTGAGAGTGTATTTTACCTCTCTTACTGAGACTATATTTTGTGTACCGTTTTGTTTACTAATTATTATTCTAGCCGCAAATTCCATAGACTACAAAAAAATCCCCAACATTCCAAACTCATTTGACTCATTGTGTAAAAGTGACCTCCAGATTTAGTTTGATTTTGCTATCGTCCGGATATTTATGTATTATGTTTACAAAATACGTTATTTTATTTAATAATCGCACATCTATAACTGAAATAACCTCTATTCTCACCTTTATTAATATAACCCTCTGTAAATGAGACAGATATTTATTTATACCTGGATATCTGAGACACTGGGTAAGTGGAATACCTCTTTAAGTGAGACAAATTTGCAGGTCCCTTAAGGTCCCAGTTATCCTAGTTTCACTGTATATGGAAAATGCAAACAATAAGTACTCTTTGTAACAGTGTAGTGGCGGTATATGCACAGAATAAATAATAGTAACAGTTACAGATATCCACTACCCCATATATCGTCCCGTGTGTGTCGTAAGAGGCGTCAATGGGAAACAAACCAAGAGATAATATAATAAATAAATAATTCTAATGCGTATAGCAAATGAGTCGAATAATTTACCAGCATTTGTCTTTACATCCTATTATAAAGTGAGTGTTTAAGGCAATAGTGCGCTTCACCATCTAAAAAAAAGACAGCTACCATCTTAAAATTGGCAAAAAATTACTTCGCGTACATCCGCTCGATAAAATAAAATGATGTGTCTTACCTAGTTTGAAGAGCACCTCCCGCCCTCCCTCAATTGTGTGCACTATTACCGCCACCACTAATCCCAGCACCACTACTCCCAACATCACTACACTAGGAAAGACACACCACTGACGACAATACGACACGTTTAGCCTCTACACGAGGCATCTTCAGGTAATCTAGACTCTGCGGTGGCTGACCGCTAAGATGGCTAGAATATGTTATTAGTGGTGGCGGTGATAGTGCACGCAATTGAGGGAGGGCGGGAGGTGCCCTTCAAACTAGGTAAGACACATCATTTTATTTTATTGAGCGGATGTACGCGAAGTAATTTTTTGCCAACTTTAATATAATAGACTTCCGCAAAGTAACGCCTGATTCTATTAATTAGCTATCATCTTTCTAATGCAAGATTAATAAAAAAAAAACTACTGTTGCCAACCCGCTTGTCAAGCGTCGCAACTATGACAATATATCCCCCATAAAAAATTACAAAGAAACGGCTCCTCCTGTGCCCGGCAGCACCGCTATTCCTAGCTACGGTGAAGACTATAGTAATGACGGGGCAGGGGTGCTAAGATATTCCGGTTCGGTTGCCACCTTAGACGACTCAACCTGGCAACAGTGAGCACACGCACCCCGAGGACTGACGAGAAGAACCTGGAGCTGGAAAAAGAGGAGACAAATTGCGCTGGCATATCTGAGGTCCGAAGAAAGGCACGGTAATCCTCAAACGCGGCAACTTGTTCTATCAGTGAAGGGCGACAATTTGTCCAAAGGAGATGTTGGATTTATCGTCCACGTCTCTCACTAACAACGTTGTAACGATTAGGAGTATCCCGACGGGGGTTGCGTTTTTGTTCAAGGTCATATAGGTTTACGCACTAACCTCGGTAAATCCCAATGAGGAGGTGGAGTAAATTTATGAGGATAACTTAACAGCCTCATGCATTCCTCCGAAGCCCACTTACCGGGTAAATTTGGAATAGGGCAATGGAATCCATAGGGCCAACAGCTGTCCAAAGAGTTCTTTTTTTATAGGATAAGGTTGACAAACGAGCATAAATTCCACCTGATGGTAAGTGGTTGCTGTGTAATAATTAAGAACCAAAATACAGATGCGCTGTCACGCGAGAGTACTGAGATGGAATGCCTCGTTTCCATTAAAAAGGGTCTCCGGTTCTCTAAACTCACCATACGAAACACAGCAGCGTTAAGCTGCTATTTTACGCTGGTATTCTGTGAGAGCGCGGTTCTTCCCGAGCCGACCGATTCGTGCTACTACTATGCCAGTAATATAGTTACAGCATGGCCCTGCCACGTACAAATAAATTCATAGAGAAAGAGGGACTCTTCATGATGGCTTCTTTTTGCCAGAAACGGCTCCACGGAATGTAAATCTGGTCAAGCCCTGACGGTTTTAGAAAAAAATGTGATTGACTTCATTATGACGACCAGACGGCAATTGTTACCTTAATATTAAATTGGAGAGGTGTCGTCTAGTGAAGTCAACGCTTCGTCCCCCTAATAATCCAACCCCCGAATACATTCAGCTCGAATTACAAAACCGTTTTTAGTGCTTAAAAAGTTTCAACACAGTGGACGAATATGAATGACAATCTCGTGGAAACTGCCTATGCGGTCGGAGCTAAGTTCTACAAGAACCATCGCAGAAGAACCCAAAAACTCTGATCACACTCTTACTCTCATAGCTGTCAGATGGAAAATGAAGCTGCAGTCTTGAGCAGATAAGGAAACTACTGGCAACTGAACAGACAGATCTCCAAATGCATGCAACTTCAATACAGCTCGTATTGAAGAAGCGATCGGGCGAACCAAGGCTCCAGTTTTTGCAGAGATCAATCTGCCGGAAAGAGCAAACTTTCGAAATTGATATGTCATGTATTGAATGTGATAGCATTGTTCCCGAGACCCCTGAGATTTTGAGTGAGATTGAGAGGTTCTACGGACAGCTGTACACGTCATCGTTAGAGCCACGCGAAAGTGTGAGTAACGATCCAAGGACATGTCTCATCCGACACTATTCGGATGATATCCCGGATGAGTCGGAACGATATAAGAATGGCCCTCCAGCACCTTAAAAACGGCAAAGCCCAGGGCGAGGATGGAATGACAGCGAAGCTTCTGAAAGCGAGTGAAAAACTAGTACTTTGAAGTACTTCAGCTCTTTAATTCCGTCCTCTATGGTGGCACTACTCCGGAGGCGTGGAGCAGAAGAGCCGTGGTCTTATTCTTTGAGAAAGGTGACAAAGTTATCTTGAAGTACTATAAACCGATTTCCTTTCTCAGCCGCGTAAACTTGTTGTTTCTAGTCATTATGAATAGTCTCACACGCAGATATGATGACTTCTAGGGTTCTAGCCTACCGAGCAAGCCCATTTCCGAAAAGGCTTTACTACCATTGACCGCATATCCTTAGGCAAATTAAGAAGACCGAAGAGTACAATCTGCCACTTTGTCTTGCGTATGTGGACTATGAGAAAGCCTCTGATTCTGTTAAAGTGTGGGCGGTGCTATTATACAATGTTCCGTCCTTTCAGCGGTTTTGACTGTTGGTATAACGAAGTGCTGTACAGTAGGGCAAGGATGACTATCAGAGTACGAAACCTGTCCAAACAGCAGTCCGCGGTTATGCGACACTACCCGAAGAAACGGCTTTACGTGCTTTTCGATGCACGCGGGTAAAACACCGCCAGCTTCCTGACTCCAAACTGTTACTGAGAATTTCTCGACAGAAAAACCCTAAAAAGTGATTTTCGCCCGACCCAATGACCCCAAAAAATGGTATGTAGTACTTGTAGTAGTAATGTTTCATCATATCTTGATCACAAATTGTTCTCGTCATGATTACTGTTTCTTGTTTTTATAAATATTTACAAATACACAAAACTAAAATACGAGATTATTTGATACTCTTTTATTTCTCCATCGTTAAAAAGATCATACATCAGTTGTTGGCGGAAACAAAACAAATGCTGCGTAATTAAGTTACACTAAAATTATTTACAGAACTTAACAATTAGGGACAGTTGATCTTTGACATGAATATACCGTCATATTATTTTATCTTATAAGCTATTATTAAAATATATTTAATTACAAAAATAATGAGAATCAATGACAAAGATTGATCATGTTGTGAATAAATAAACGTAGGTACGATGATTCTGTAGTATTATAACATTAATCCTGTACAATTGGAAACAATTTTAAATTTGATATAAAAAAAAGAAACACCTATCATCCAGCTTGTCATACATCCCTTAATTTAAATCCAAATAAATCCACACTTATCCTCATTAGGGGCCTTCCATATCTGATTTGTCGTAATGGACGCAGTTCAATTTCACACAATATTAATTTCTAAGATAATTTTACTATTCAAGAAATACCTAGTGATTTTTCATGGCAATATTTTTCGCACATTATCTTTCATAAAGTTCACAAAGTTCCGCAGTTCATAAAGTGCCCTAAAACTATCATAATCGAGTCGATGTTACTATTCTTATTGAAAATAAATATATATTTGAAAAAAAAATAGCATTGTTTAAATTGTGAAGAATTTTATATTGATGTTAAAGGTTGCTAAGAAAAGTGTAGTCATTAAAACACAAACCCATAATACAATTCAAGTCCATACAACCACCAGTTTAAGGTGGGAAATAACAATAAACATAAAATTACATTGTTTCATCATGAGCAGAAGACTGTTTAAAGCGAATTTATAAATAATGGAAGAGTAATGAAAAGACAACAAAATTTGTTTTCATAATCACATGAAAAAAAAAATCACACTGAACTACTATAATATGTAAACATTTTGCTACCGAGGGAATGAGTTTTGATGAAAATATTTACACCTTATCTAACTATAATCCTAGAGTTATCAAAGTTTATGGTATTATAGTGACTGGTAATTTTTTTTAATGAAGTCATTTCGAAGTTTGAAATTATTATGAATTGTTCCACTATTTTGGACTATTTTTAGATTTAGTCAATATATTATTTTCCCTGTGTAAAATCCGATGATTTAAATAAAATCATTTAATTTTGACAAAAAGTATATAATTATTTTTTTACACAACTTTATATATCGGTCATAAATCTCTACACATTTCTATGGAATCATTCGTAGTTCCAACATTTGTTGTGTACCAACATACTGGACTAATCATTTCTTTAATTTGATGCACATAGATAACTAACTTAACTTAGGTTCAGTTTGTGTTCCAACGTGTAAACTTACATGTCCCAACATATGAAATATAATACCTTCGTAATGATTTATTAGTAATAATTTAATGGAATATATTAAAAATATTTAATTAACAGTATAGTGGCTGAATAAAAATATTCACTACCCCATATCGTCGGGTGGGTGTTGTAAGAGATAGGGGAAACTGAAACAGGAAATGGGATGGGAACTCTCTTACGTCGTCACGCCACGGCAGTCTTTAGTCTACACTTTCTTACTGCTATTAACATATACCCATACTTATAAACAAATAATTTTGGTTAACTATTTATGCTGCATGAGAATATTTTTACTGATATCCTCGGATAGTGTGACATAAAGTCTATTGTTCAATATAAACTCGACACAGGCTCTGAGCAACCACGAAGTATCCTAAAAGATGAATTAATTCTAATTCCATTTTTGATATAGTACAATATCGATTTGAATGTATTAAATATTTAGCTAAAGTGCGGTACACTTTATCTGCAAACACATTTTATTAGCACTTTCTGGAAACTTTCGCCGTATATTGTAAATAAGTAAAGTAAACTTACAAGGGGGCATGACCTACTCGTTATCACCTATTTCTCTCAAATTTATAGGATATGCAGGGCTTGACTAGAAATGAAATATCCGAAGAGGAATCTCCCAGATGGCCAAGGGTATAGAAAATAAAAATGTTTCGCACCGTATGGCGTAGCAGTAAGAGCTCGGACTAGAAATTCGATGGTCGTGGGTTCGACTCCCCGTGTGTAGATTTTTTCTTTTTTTCTCAATTTTCCAACTAAGCAAAGAGGTGAATAATTTATTTTAAAAAATTATGTCCCATATGCCTTTTGCATATGAATAAATAAAATAAATTATTCACTTCTTTGCTTAATTGGAAAACGAATACTATAAAAATTAAGAAAAAGAGAAAAACATATCTACGCACGGGGAGTCGAAACCACGAATTTCTAGTCCAAACTCTTTGATTCAGGAGTTTCCACTTCGGGAACTTTAATTTCTAGCCAAGCCCTGCATATACCATGAATTTGAGTAAAATCGGTGATAACGAGTAGGGAATGCCCCATGTTAGCTAGCATAACTGATTAACTTCGGTGTCACGGGAATTTGAGATTGAGTTCCTTGAATTCAGAATAAATATCTATGTCGAAGACTTTGCCCTTAAACTATTATATATCAGTTCTATTGTCATCGTCATCCTGCGACAGTTCACTAAGACATAAGCCCCTCCCAAGGCCTGATTTGATGTGCAGCGCCTAAAGTTCAGGCAGAATGGCAGATGCTTCACGAGGAATAAAAAGATCTGAGAAGCATTTAATCGCAATGGATGATACAATTGCATGATCACTAGATTACAGTGTTAGAGAGTAAATGCTAAACAAATAATGTTACATAGTAAATTTGAATTATAGTCTGTCAGTGTGAGCGAGATTAGAGTGGCTCTCCAGCACCTTAAAAATGACAAGTCCCGGGCGAGGATGGAATTACAGCGAAGCTTCTGAAAGTGGGTGGAAAACCGGTACTTAAAGTTCCTCAGACGCTCTTCAATTTCGTCCTCCATGGTGGCACTACTCCGGAGGCATGGAGCAGAAGTGTGGTGGTATTGTTCTTCAAGAAAGGGGACAACGATATCTTGAAGTATTACAGACCGATTTCCCTTCTGAGCTGTGTCTATGCGCTGTTTTCGAGAGTAATTAAGAATCGTATCGCACGCAGACTCGACGACTTCCAGCCTCCCGAACAAGCCGCTTTCCGAAAAGCCTTTAGCACTATAAACCACATACATATTCCTCGGCGAATTGTACAGAAGACCGAAGAGTACACTCTGCCACTTTGTCTTGTGTATTTGGACTATGAGAATGCCTTTGATTGCGTCGAAATTTGGGCGGTGCTGCAGCCCCTTTAGTGGTGCCAAGTTGACTGTCGGTATATCGAAGTGCTGAAGTGTTTGTACAGTAGGGCTACGATGGCTATCTGAGTACAGAACCAGAATACAAAACCTATCCAACTGCAGAGAGATGTAAGACAGGGTAAAGTCATACCCCCAAAACTCTTCACCGCTGCATTGGAAGGCGTTTTCAAATTACTGGACTGGAAAGGATATGGTATTAACGTCAATGGCGAGTACATCACTCACCTTCGATTTGCTGACGATATAGTCCTTATGGAAGAATCGCTGGAGGACCTAAGCACTATGCTCAATGACATCAATAGTGTCTCCCAACGGATAGATCTTAAAATGAACATGGACAAAACAAAAATAATGATGATGATGACCTATGGATGTGAGACGTAGTCCTTCACTGGAGGCCGTATGAGGAAGCTCAAAGTCGCTCAGCGAGCTATGGACACGGCTATGCTCGGTGTTTCTCTTAACTTAAAAACGAGGATATTTGCAGTAGAAAAAGAGTAACCGACATAGCCCACGGATTAGTTAGTTGAAGTGGCAATGGGCCGGCCATATAGCTCGAAGAACCGACAACCGATGGGGAAGAAAGATTCTCAAGTGGCAGCCTCGTACCGTCAGGCTAAGTGTAGGGCGTCCCCCTACTACTAGTTGGAGTGACGACCTGGTAAGACATGCAGGAAGTCAATGAATGCAGGTGGCTCGGGACCGTGCTTTGTGACAGTCTTTGGGGGAGGCCTATGTTCAGCAGTGGACTTGTGAAGGGCAGTAATGATGATGATATCTAATATTTCAACATTAATTTTTTACACTTTTCTACCAATTTAAATTCCCCTAAATGAAATCTGTCAAATATTTAATCCATAGTGGCACCGCCCTGGTGGCAAAGAAAGTTGTGAAAACCCTCATTGCTTAGTTAGGTAACGTTTTCATACTACAAGACGGCCTTAAGATATATGACAAAAGATTTTAAAATTGCGTTTAAAGCAAATTTAAAATCGAATGCTGGCACCACATAATCCCCTAATCCTACAAAAAACCCTCACAATAAATATTTAGAGTTTGGTTCGACTAAGTACGCTCGCGGTATAACGACACCGCGTCCAAAATTTGAATAAAGTCGTGAATTTGCACAAGGCAGCTTTCTATCATTTTTCCACGTTTTTATTAACTAGCTTTCGTGCATGTCTGTTCGGGTCCAATTTAGTAATTGATTAAAAATGAGCTAGACTTATTTTAGACATAGCTCAGAATCGGGTGACAATAAATGAACATGAATAAAATAAATAACTAAAAGAATTTTATACTTTTTTGTCCGTATTGAAACGTGGTATATTTAAAAAAATCATACATAAACTTGTTACTTCAATGTATAGTTAAGATTTTGTTTGCACAAAGATTTCTAAGTTATGCAGTCTTACTGGGTTTGTTTTATCGCTCAACAAGCTCATTCAGGTTAAGGCATACGTTTACGTGGATTGTGGAGCGATGTAATGCCAGCATAAAAACTTAGGATGCTATTATTCTGTCTTTTATAGTGCCACGCACCGCACAAGGCGTACACCCATTATATAGAATATGTTCACCATATTCTATAATTATTAAACGACAGTAGCCTAATTATAAAGGTTAATAGCGTTACTAGTATTCTTTGAAAAAAATGTGTTGATGTCTGACATTACAAAAATTTTAGCAGATTTCAACGTCAGTTTAACTTAGCGAAATTAGTATGTGACCTTATAAACCACGCAGAACTTTTACTTTTAATTTATGGCTTCTCTTGATAAAAATTTTTCAATGACAAGTCAGTCATGGGAGTGACAAGCAAATGATAATTATATTGTGTTCTCAATTTGCGAGAGGATTCACAATCTACAACAAACGACAGATTAACCAAATTCAGCTGTAAACTATTATAATTCTAATACAGGGACAATAATTTGTTTATGGTGTACTCTAAAACTGCTGCTTCTGTTATGAAATCTACATAGTGTTATTATAGATATTTTATATCTGAACTCGGGCGAGCTTCACTTGTGGTTGTGATGTGTAAAGACACGCGAACTTACGCACACTAAAATAATGTGCATGTGCACCTACACCTACAAGTAAGACCAAGCCTACAACATCGTCAGAGAGAAATATAAAATCTTTGCATACCCTGTATGGACTTGCAAGACATCTATATCAAGTAATTAACTGTAAAACAATAATTTTGCTTCCGAAAATTAAACAGGCTTGTTTTTTTTAAGTAAATACTCTTGTGAAGGAGTAGGTTCACCCTTAATTTCTTTCCACCTAAGCAGGGGTATGTGGAGCCAGCAGAATTTAATATGGTTTAGGTGTACTCTTTTTTTTCTGTCTAGAGGTCAATCTGGGCAGGTTTTAACTATTTCTGCCATGTAATTACTGCTCTGTAACGGTATGACGGGTAAAGAGAGCCAGTATAATCACAGGCTGTGAAGCATTCCATCTTAATCCTCAGAGGTATGACAACGCATCTGTAACCTTTTTTGTTCAAAGTTGGTGGCAGTAGACGGCTGTAGCCAACTTATCATCAGATTGTTTGTCACTTCAAACAAATTCAAATTCATTAAAAAAAAGTCCTCAACACTGTATCTGTGGCATTTTTTTAAAGTCTACAAATCCGTGGACTATTAGTTTCTATATCACTGTAATGTTATAAAAAAATTAGATAATCAGTACAATAAGTCTCCTACTTTAGTATTTCACTTGAATATACAAATAACATTAACCACATTCCATTATCATCACCAAGAACTGAGAGAACTTCAATTATCCTCTCATAAATTAATATTCACAACATTGCTCACGAATGGTATTGTTCATAATGTAATGTTTTTATAGCAGTAACTTCCCTTGCAGAATTTCAAGAGCTGCTTTTCTTCGTAGGTAAGGCATGTGTGTCTGTGAGAAAGTGTACGGTGCATTCCTGCACGAGAACTCCGCGAATGTGCAGGCAAACATGCCACAGTCACTGCCGTTCATCTGTTGAGGGATATCCTGAAACAAAATCATATAAACAAGTTTAAGCCCAGAATCGATATAAGACCAAATAGCCCAGAATCGATGCAAAATAAGCAGTTGTTTTCATTAATTTAAGTACTAAGTTGAAATTACTACATTCTGTGCAAGGTACGTACAGCATAGGAAATATTTAGGACACCTTAAAAAACTGTAGTGATTTGACGCAAAAAGCCACAATGCAGATATGTCATGGTTGTAGCACGAATAGGTCGGCTCGACCGGGGAAAGCCCACGCCCTCACAGAACACCAGCGTTAAATAGCAGCTTAATGCTGTGTTTCGTATTTAGGTGAGTGTAGAGAATCTGAGACCCTTTTTACTGGAAACGAGGCATTCCATCGTAGTTCTCATGGGTGACAATGCATCTGTATTTTGATACTTAATCGAAGATAAATGTAGATGTCTATGATCCACAGTATCCACCTACCATCAGGTGGACTGTGTTCTCGTTTGTCATCTCCATACTATAAAAAAATTCTAAATGTTTTCATATTTATTTGTACAACATATTATTTTGTAAATTAATATATAAAAATGGTTAATGGTTGGTTGTTTGTTGGTTCTTCCCAGGATAATTTTTTTCTGAACCATAACCAAATTATTTTCAGTATGTATTCTTCTAATCCATATTAATTAAAACAATGTTCTATTCTATCCCTTTCGAAACCTTTTAAATATGTAGGACTGACACGAAGGGCAGAACCAAACAGAATCATAATGGAGCATTGCAAATAAATAGACACATTTCAACTCAAAATTGAAGTGAGTTTCACCTCCCAAATCAAAGGAGAAAAAATAACAAGGCGTTTTATTCATTCTCAGCCTAAATTACGTCATTACCTTAGTTCACCGAAATCACTTACCAAAGTAATTGGTATTATAATAACTTACTAGGATTCCTAGAGGAGCTCAGATGGATCAAATAATACGGAGGCCTACGACCAGCAGTGGGATTTATAGGCTGTAACGGATGGGTGGATGATATTAAAACCATTGTGTCAAGTTTGAACCACAATAGTACTGCAAGAATAATTCTGTGAAGAGCATCAACACAAATGTATACCTTTAAATTCACTGTTGTCCAGTCCTTATCATCGAAGGGCTGTCCCTTTTTGTCCTTGTGTTCATCCCGCAAATATTGGAGGAGTGCATCGAGGCAAGGCTGGTTGCGTGATCCCATACTGTCCAGGTAAGAAATACGTCGCGTTCGGAAGTCTACCAGGCTGAGGCACCAATGCACTCCTAAGTGGACCGGAACAACCATAAGGTCATGTGCAAAGATGTCCACCTGAAACATCATCAATAAAACTATAGTACATATTACTCAAGGGACCAATCTATAAAAATAAATAAAATTGTAGTGTCTGTTTGTAATGTCAAAATTACAGCTTATTACTAACTGCATATGAAAGTATATACATTACTTAAAAAAAATTACAATTTTTAAAAATGTCTGTCTGTCTGTTTGTTCCGGCTAATCTCCGAAACGGCGGGTCCGATTTTGACAAGACTTTCACTGGCAGATAGCTGATGTCATAAGGAGTAACTTAGGCTACTTTTGTTTTAGAAAAAGACTTAGGGTTCCGCGCAATAAAATTAAAACCCTAAATAACACGCGGGCGAAGTCGCGGGGAACAGCTAGTATATAAATAAATTTGAGTGCCTTGTTGGTATAGTGGTCGTAAACGTAGTTGCTGATTATGAGGTCCCAATTGCCGACGATATATTCCTTATAGCAGAATCGCTGGAGGATGCCCTCAACAGTGCCTCCAACAGTGTCCCTCAACGTGGACAAAACAAAAGTCATGTATTACGTCCATGTCACACCTATGCCGGTAGCTGTTGGGAGCACTAAGCTCGAAGTTGTTGACGAGTATGTTTACCTGGGAGAAATGGTCCGATTAGGTAAGTCCAACTTCGACCGAGAGGTAAATCGACGGATTCAACGCGGCTGGGCAGTGGTCGGGAAATTACGACACATTTTCTCGTCAGGTATACCTCAAAACTTGAAAACGAGAGTGTACAAACAGTGCGTGTTACCAGTGATGACTTATGGATCTGAGACGTGGTGCTTCACTGCTCGCCATACGAGGAAGCTCAAGGTCGCTCATCCAGCTATGGAGAGGGCTATGTTCGGGATTTCTCTGCATGATAAACTTATAAATGACGATGGCCGCAATAGAACCAAAGTGACCTACATAGCCCAACGGATTAGTAAGTTGAAGTGGCAATGGGCCGGCCATATAGCTCGAAGAATTGACAAACAATGGGGAAAAAAGGTTCGCGAGTGGCAGTCTCGTACCGGTAGGCGAAGTGGTGGCCGACCCCCCAGTAGATGGAGTGACGACCTGGTGAAACATGCAGGAAGTCGATGGATGCAGGAGGCTCAGGACTGTGCTTTGTGGCATTCCTTGAGAGAGGTCTAAGTTCAGCAGTGGACTTGTGAAGGGCTGTAATGATAATTGTGATGAATCGCCTTTCTAGGCAGGTAGATTGGCAAAAGTTATACCTATTAATTTATTTCCCCCCCATCATCGAATGATCATCTCATGGAATGTTTCTGTCACTTTCTATAGTCGATTGTCACAACAGTAATTGTAGACTGTGGGAAAATGTTGTGGAATGGTTAAACTAACGTCGTAACCAAATGTGGTAGAGCGACACTGCAACTATATTATGGTGGTAGCACAAATGAGTCCCCTCAACAGGGGAAGGACCACACTTTCACAGAATACTAGCATAAAATAGCAGCTTAACACTGTTGTTTTTATGGTGAGTGTAGATAACCGGATGTGGGGGCACGGCAGTGCTCCCGCCAAGTCGAGCAAAAAAGCGGCACGGCCGTACCATCGTTTTCTCGAAGCAGTTCAGGCCATTTTCGAAACCCTATAACTTCGTTGTGGATAAAACTAGAAGCCTGAATTTTCAGTAACCAAGTAGGTATTATATAGACTCGGTATTTTTCAAATTTCATTAAATTTGAACCAGTAGTTTAAGAATTATGACTAGTAAAAGTTTCTTAATTTTGTCAGTCACTGACTGACCGATCATCAAAACTCTAAGCCACTTCTAACAGACCTAGAAGCTTCAAATTTAGAATACAATTAGTGTTTAGTATATAAATCAAGTAAAAATTAAAATATTTTGCAATTTCGGTCCAGTTTTCGAGATACACCAACTGCATAAATAACTTATAATAACCCATATAAATATAAAGGATTACAAAGTTACATTTGCAGTGAATGAATCAGTGTACCTATATAATATGTAATGGAATAATAGGTGTAGATAGCTACCTAGATGTAACTATCTAAAAAAGAAATGTGATGCCATCAAAAACATAACTTGTAAAAAACCAATTCTCGCAACTCAGTTCTTCTACCGTAAAAAGTTGTGAGATTCATGTAATACCAAGTCGGTTAATTTATTCAGTCCCTACTTAAGGGTACTTTTGTCTTAAGTTATTACATAATTAGCTAGCCTAACAACATCTTATAGTGACCATATCAATATTAAAAATCTTTTATCTTTTGAATAGATTGACTTGGCCATCGCATGAAAACACAATGTATTTCTCAAGTAATATATATTACATTAAAATAGATTGTTTAGTGCGATTGCCAAGTCAATTTATTTAAAACATAAAAGATTATTAATATTGATATGGAGATGTTGTTAAGTTTGCTAATTACGTAATAACTTAAGACAGAAGGACCCTTAAGTAGGGACTGAATAAATTAACCGACTTGGTATTACATGGATCTCACAACTTTTTACGGTAGAAGAACTGAGTTGCGAGACTTGGTTTTTCTACAAGTTATGTTTTTGATGGCATACTCTTTTTAGTGGAAACAAAGCATTTGTTATATTAATCCTCAGAGGTGACAACGCATCAGCATTTTGATTCTTAATCAAGGAAACATGTAGATGTTTATGTGATTGTTTGTCACCCTTATTCTAAAAAAACACACTATTCACACAAATGAAGTTCATCTTGCTAATTGATGGACAAGGCTTATTTAGAGGAATATTTCATTTCATTGACATGTTTGAAATTGTAGAAACAAATGATGAAATGATAGAAATGTGACAGAACACATATTTATTTGGGGCAATTTTCATGTTTGATAATAGCAATTTTTTACCTTTCTTGTCCATCGTCGTAACCCTGCTTGTCCACTCTGCATAAGCTTGGGGTAGAAGAATGTGTTGGTTGCATATACTTTGGGTAAATCAGGACGCTCCTCACTACGTTGCATAAGCAGGTTCATATAGAAATTTATAACTTCATCATTCAGCCAATTCAGTCCAGACAGTGTTTGTAAATCTCGTCTAAATCCATGAAATACATAATAATAAAAATAAATGAAATACAAATTTTTATATAATGTTTTATTCATGCAAATTTCACTTCCACTAGAAGCTAACCCTACATCATTATGTTTTAGCTTATGTTGAAATTGAAGCCAAATATTCGTAATTCAGATAACGTGATATACATAATAAAATTGCACAATTAGTTTTCTGCATTATCAGCTGTTAAATTAAAAAGTTTTCCAAATAGAATGGCAAGTACTTATATAGGCAAGCACAATATCGCTAGCAAGAATGATGAAACACGTGAATGATTAAATCTTCCAAAAAGTTCTTGAGGACTATATTAAAAAAAAAACATCGGATTGTGGTGTAAGAGGATACCCCATCATATTTTGGAATGTGAGTTTTGTAAAATGCAACTGTGGTGTATGGCAAAAAGATCTAATCTAGTTTACACCTGGCATAAAATACAAGGATCGAAAACTGAAAGGTGTAAAATGTCTGGGATTTGTTCTAATATCCTGCGGCACTAGAAGTGGTTGATGAGTTAGATATTAAAAGTCAGCTTTCAGAGTTATACTTTAAAAGCGAAGTTACGACACCTTGGTAAGGGGTTTAGAGAGGGGCAGGAGCAGGAACGGGTGTCATCTCCCACATGAGACCTAGCGTCAGTATTGTCATATTCAAAGATTTATTTTTATTTTATTTGGGGATACTTGTTTACTTTAGACCTCTACCGTTCTAGACTCTAGGACGTTTAAAAAGTTGTTTCGAGGCTAACGGCGTGATATTTTTTTTAATAGGAGAGGGGTAAATGAGCATGCAGCTCACCTGATGTTATGTGACTACCGCCGCCCATGAACAACTGCAACACCAGGGGAATCGCAGATGCATTGCCGGCCTTTTAAAAAGGAATAGGCTCTTTTCTTGAAGGTCCCTAAGTCGTATCGGTCCGGAAAAATCGCTGGTGGTAATCGATTCCACAAAGAAGTTGTGCGAGGAAGAAAACATCTTCTAAATCGCACAGTGGTGGATCGACAATCATCCAGATGGTATGGATGGTATCGCAAGTTTTGTAGCGATGTGCGATGGTGAAATTGAGCGGCTGGAATTGGTCCGAACAATTCCTCAGAGCACTCCCCGTGGTAGATGCGATAAAATACGCAAAGAGATGCAACATCTCTACGCAGTGCCAGTGAGTCAAGGCGATCGGAAAGAACTAGGTCGTCGACGATTCGAACCGCTCTGCGCTGGATGCGGTCAAGTGGAAGGAGTCAAGGGAAGATACAATGTGAGGCCGAACCTGCGCCTTGTAAAGTTGCAGGCGGTGTGCCGGCATGAAATACTATCACGCTCTGCTGAGCACGCCAAGCTTTTTAGAGGCCAGTTTGACCTTCTCTTCCAAGTGACCACGAAACTGTAAGTCACTCGATATGTCGACGCCGAGGATTCTAATACTGGCTGAGGCAACAAGGGGAGTGCCTTGAAACTGAGGAGATACTACAAAGGGGTTCCTTTTAGCGGTAAACGCAATATTAGATTCTGCTAAGAGCAATTTTTTTCACAGTGTGTGGTTCACGAGTTTACAAGACATTACTTGCATTAATTACTCCAAAAAAAGCGGTTGATGTGACATTCAGCGAAATAGAAATAATTTTAACAAATCATTAAGGTACGTTGGGGTAATACCGGACGGATTTTCGAATAGTTAGAAGAGTCTGCCAAAAACTTTAATTTCTCGACATTCGTATACGTGAGATTTATGGAACATGGAGCAAACCGTTAATCGTTAAACGTAGTTTAGTTCTGAGAATCTTTTGCTTGTGTAAACTCAACGGTTTCTGCTTTAAAGGTGTGCGAAAACTAGACATACTTTTTTATATGCATAATGAAAAATTGGCCATTAAGGGGTAAGACCGGACTTAAATTTAAAACCACTTCTACTGCTTAGAGAAAAAAGTTTATAAAAGAGATTTGTCCTATCTTTAACGCTAAAAAACATATTTCAATATGATCTATAAATTACTAGAAACATAAATGTTCCAAACGATTTTCTCTTTTTTTGTTTCTTGCCATCCGATCTTATCCCTGATATAAAGAAATTGTAATTTTATGTTTCTCAAACTTTGTTATGACATAAGATGGAATTACTCAATATAAGAGAAAGATCGGATGCATTTGATTTTATATGGGAAAAAAAATAACAGTAAGGACTGGCGAAATGCCCTGGGATAATGCAGGAGTTAAGGAAGATATAAATATTTTAACAAAGCGGCATTTATTATTATAAATTATTTTTTAAATAATTATTATAAATTACATTTTGATTTGTAATAGAGGATAGATATAGATGTCTATGGGCCGCAGCAATCACTTAACATCAGGTGGACTGTGTGCTCCTTTGTCACCCTTATCCTATAAAAAAAATGTATTTTAATGTGTACTTAAAAGTAATAAAACCATCGTATTGTTTTATTACTTTTAAATATACAGACTTGCTAACGAGACTGAGTCCCATAGTCACTTGAGTAATCAACGAAAAAATATACACGACCAATGAAAGTTTAACAACCACTGCCATATTTGTAACAGGCAAAGATCGGATAATATTCATCCGATCTTCACTCACGAGGGGAAACATCGGATCTCGGCCTACAGCGATCTTACCCTTGCATGGACCAGCTTTATTTAGCTATAACTTCATAAAAATTAGTATCCACACAAAATAATAACAAAAGAAGCCATATTCTCGCTAAAAATCGTAAATAAAAGTGATAGGGAAAGATCGGATGGACAAAAATAATACAAAAATTACATTGTTTTATAAAATGCCACGCAGCACAGGTCCCACTTGCCGGAGTGACTGGCGCGAACTGAGGGTCGGGGCAGGATGAAATGGCGTCGTGTAGCATATTGTTAGCTTTTCAAAATATAGCATAATTCGCCGGGAATTTGAATCCTACGGTCTTGCCCCATCACCGATCTTACCCCAACGTACCTTACAGCCCAAAACCTAACGAAATTTCTGTGTCTTATAAATTTTTGATAGATGATATGCAAAAAATATATTGCTCATATACGAAAACTAAGTACGGGGTGTAACTTTACTGACTTAGAAATAATGTTACGCGATAGACTGGTATGCGGTATGTGTGATGCAATGTGAGTTATTGAAACTGGACAATTTGCTTTATCAATATGTAGTTCATGCGATGTTATCAGCCGAAAGTGGAGGGCGAGATGTTCGTATGATTCAAGGCAACACAACGGGAGCTATGACTCAGTCAGAAATAGCATTACCATACAGTTCAGCGAGTGATACAAGTGAACCAATGCTGTACAATCAAGAGCAAATGTCCGCTTTTGTTACAGTTGCGGTGACCGCCATTCAGGAGAATGTCGTTTTGTAAATACAGTGTGTCGGTATTGCAAGAAAAAAGGACATTTGGAGAAAATTTGCATAAGTAAAAAGAATAATTCTTCTCAGCAAATAAAGTTTATAGCAAAATCTGATGACCATTTAAATGGAGTTTATTGTTTTCACATTAATAGCTGTGTTCCACCATAAGAAATGGAGTTGTCACTTGCAGGCGTACCAATCCATATGCAAATCGATACAGGAGCGATGTCGATGTCAATTATGAAATGGATAGTGTATTATTGAAACATAAAAGAGATATTCAAAAGGCACTCGGTACCTACCGTGGACATCCAGTAACAACACACATTAAACCAGGAGTTATACCAAAATTTGCAAAAGCACTTCCTGTACCATTTGCTATAAAGCAAAGAGTAGAGACTAGAGATAGAAATAGATCGTCTGGAATGGGAAGGAGTTTTACGTCCAACGACTTTTTCGGAGTGGGCTACACCAGTTGTGCCAATAATAAAAAAATCTGGTGAGATTCGTTTATGTGGAGATTACCGCAGTACAGTTAATGAAGCAACAGAGTCAGATATTTATCCCATGCCCACGGTAAATGAAGTCTGCGCTACCATAGCTGGAGGAAGATTTTTCACAAGATCTAGATAGAGCCTACACACAAGTAGTTGTGGATGATAGTACTTCAAAGCTTCCAACATTAAACATGTGCAAGGGTTTATATACAGTGCATAAGTTGGCTTTTGAAGTAAAAGTATTTCAAGGAATTTTCCAATGCTTAATAACTTCTTTACAGGCTGGCATTCCAGGAGTGGCAATTTTGATAGATGACATAATGATATACTATGTTAGAAATGCAAAAAGATTAGATGTAGTACTAGGTTGAAATGAACAGGCGGGACTACGCTTAAATAAAATGAAATGTCAATTTGCTAAGGAAAAAGTCGAAATTTAAGGCTCTTCGCACACGAGTCGCAAACGTATCGTTACGACGCAACGCGTACGAGACCTGCAGTGTACTACAATCGAATCGTCGCGTAGACGTATCGTTTTGTAAGATCTCAGTTGAAATCATGGTGTCCACGGTACCAGATATGTTGGGTACTTACTTACTTATCTTCACGCACAATCCCTGACGGGGTAGCCAGAGAGAACAGATCGCCAAGTGTCACGATCCTTACATACCTCTTTCGCTTCTTTCAGATTCATTATCTTCTTCATACATGCACGTCTAGGTATCCGAGTACTCTTGACCCTACCCTCTTCGAGCAATTTGCTCACATGGTCTTTGAAAGTAAGTCTCGGTCTACCTCGACACCTTTTAATATTAACTTTCGCGCTATATATTTTCTTCACCATTCGGTCTTCACTCATTCGCTCAACGTGCCCAAACCACCGAAGCACGCCCTTATCAATTTTTGTGATAAGGTCATCTTTCAAACCTGCCATATTGCGAATCTCTTCGTTTCGCTTTCGGTCGGCCATGGTAACGCCGCACATTTTACGAAGAGATCGCATCTCCACTGCATTCAACTTGCTTTTATGCTTCTTCTGGCATACCCAGGTTTCGCTGCCATATAACAAAGTCGGTACCAACACTGCGTTATGTATTGCAAGGCGTGCACTCTTCACTACGCCTTGCCTTTTGACTAACGCAGTCAGGGCACCATTGACTTTGTTCCCGGCAGCGACACGCCTGGACATCTAAATCACATCTTCCATCCCGGCTAAAAGCACTACCCAAGTATACAATTTCATTTACTTTTATGTGTTGGGTGAATTTATAAATTATCTTACTTTCTCTTTAGATGAAGATAATTTTTTATTGTTTGATTATGTAAGATGGTAGAATGCGATATTTATGACGATATTTCTGCCCAAGCTTTATTCATTTCATCTTTCCTTGAATATTCACTTAATGAATGATTATATAGAAAACCTCAAATTCACCCAGTTTCACGAATTTAATCACTTTTTCAGTCCTATTCATACCTATTGAAATTAAAAGTAGGAAGAAGTTAAAAAAAAAATTAAATTCAGTTAAATTTTTAAAGAAATTAATGAACAGTAAATTTTTTACGTTTGCTTTTTTACGCCAGTGCACTACGACTATCGTAATGACAGCAGACACCTCCTACGATTCGCTGCAGCACCGCTTCGTGTGCCGACTTGTTTGAACATGTACGCGCTCGTATTGCTCTCGTCCTACGCGCGTATTACGATACGCTTACGATACGACGCCATGTGCGAAGGGCCTAGACTATGTTATCGATTTTGAGGGAAAATACATCCTGCACCAATCAAATTCGAATCTATAGTAAATACTCCAGCGCCAAAAAATAAACGAGAACTGCAAGCATTTCTTGGGTTGTATAACTTTTATGAAAGGTTCATTACCTCATAAAGCGACAATACTTGAACCATTACATCAATTGTTAGGTTCTACACAGACATGGACGTGGTCTGAATGTGAACAAAGTTCATTTGATATGGTTATAAGCTTACTCGCATTTGATTTAACTCTATTTCATTAGGATATAAATAAGCCAGTAGTTCTTACCTGTGGCAGTTCAGAATATGGGGTACCTAAGAGCAGTATTGGCACATGAAATGGAGAACGGTTAAGACCGGCCAATAGCAATGGAAACAGATACTTTTTATTTAATATAGATTATAAATAATACTTATTGAAAGTCACTCTTTTGTTTAATTACCACTGGTTCGAAAAAAAAAAGGGAAGAACCAGCAAGAAACCAAGCGGGACTTTTTTTTTAAATAACAGCTTACAATCATGTATGTTACACAAATTAACAACACAACAAATTAGAAACAGCTTGGTAGCGATCACCTCATTTCCAGGGGTTATTACCATCCATAAATTCTTTAATATTATAATAACCCTTTTTATACAAACTTAGTTTAATAAAGTTTTTGAAGTTTGAGCAGGTCAAATTTTGTATATTTTCTGGAATTTTGTTGTAAAAGCGTATATATCGCCCTAATCGCATCGAGAACCCTTCATACACATGAACAATGTTATTCTCAGTTAGATAAAGAAGCCACATCATTTTGGAATAATTACACACTTAATGGGTGATGGAAAAAAGAAGAATGAGCAAAGGGCCGCTGCCTGGAGGACGCCAGGGCGCGTCTGAAGCTGACGCTGGACGCGACAGCATGCGTGTCGCCAGCAGAGCGCAGGGGGCTGCAAGACCACCTAGCAGTCGCCCGCATCCATCATCCTCACCAGAGCGCTTGGTGTCGGCAGAGTCTTCTCGGAATCAGCAAGCGGCACCAGCCGCTGGTGGGCAACGTCGCATGCGTTGGACGGAAATGATGAACGCAAACGCATTGCGTGCGTACTTTAGGGCAAAAGCGGAAGAAACTGGAATGTTGGCGTATCAGGCTCGGATGCATCGCTTTTTTGCAGAGCTGGATTCATCTGTTTATTTATGTAAAGGAGCAAAACCTGGCAGATCGAGTTCGGTATATCCTGCGCTCCAACATATTTGGTAAGACCGAACTCGAACGACTACGAAGTGAGACTGTTCCCTCATCGGATGAAAATGCTACAGCTGGTAATGCGACGCCACTAATTGCAGAGCAACCTGCACACGTGAATGCCGCCGTGTATATTCCAGTTGTGATTGATTCAGACGATAATGAAATAGTCTCCCACAAAGTAAAGCAAACGAGGAGCATATTGGAAGAGGCTATTTTGGAAACGCGCAGTACGCCTCTCGAAAATGGGCCGCGATATCGCCGCATACCCCTAAGCAAGCGGAATCGGGCTGTCGTGGGGGCTCTCAACCCAATGCTGATGATCTATGTGGAAGACAGCCGGGACCTTTGCGAGACGGACTCAATTATTTTTGGCGCCGCACTGGCAGTTTGCCGTATTATTGGCGCCAAACTTGCCTGGAAAAAAGAATTGAGGACCGTATCGTAAAGGCAAGAGCCCTAATAGGCAGACTGACAAGCTTCAGGTCGGGTAATAATAGACCGAGAATTATACGCACCGTGAGGATAGCGTTTGCTGGGACAAATATAAGTTTATCCCAGCCGGATATTACTCAAAAACTGACGGAGCGCATAGACGACTGAAGCAGAGAATCGCTGCTTGGGGTAAGCGGATTCGGCGATATACCGAGAGGTCGACACGGTTTAACCAGAATCGTCTCTTCCACAGTGATCAGAAGAGGCTCTATAAATCATTGGAGCGACCAATGGTACGTGGAACGGGCCAAGCACCGAATCAGGCCGACACTGTCGTATTCTGGCGCGGCCTGTGGTCAGAGCCCGTAAAGCACAGCGAGGGCCCATGGACGGAAGTTGTGGTGAGTCAGTGTGCGAATGTTATACCCATGGACCCCGTCATCATAACGCCGAACAATGTTGTAGCTGAGGAGGTCCGAAGGGCCTCGAACTGGAAAAATTCGAGGCTCGACGGGCTGCATCACTACTGGCTGAAGTGGTTCGTGGTGTGTCACTCTGTGCTCGGCCGACAGTTTCAAGAGGCTCTCGAACAAAAGTCGCTCCCGAGCATCTTCACTACTGGGATCACTCATTTGGTTCCTAAAGCCCGGGATACCATAGACTCGAGCAAATACCGCCCCATCACTTGTCTACCCACGATATACACTACTGCACTAACATCCATTTTGAGCGCGAGAATCACTCGTCACCTGAACTCAAATCAGGTGATGTCGCGGGTTCAAAATGTATGTCGGGGAGGTGGTTAAACATAACCGTCGGAACCTCTCCGCCACCTGGATAGACTACAAAAAGGCATTCGACTCGGTGCCTCATACATGGCTGAAGAGGGTCCTCGAGCTGTACAAGGTTGACTGTACAGTTCAAGACTTCCTCGGGCAGTGTATGGGGCACTGGAGTACGATCCTTTGTCATCTAGGTGAGCGGATGACGGCTGCGGAAAACCACATAAGGATAAGAAGGGCTATCTTTCAGGGCGATTGTCTGAGTCCAATCTGGTTCTGCCTCTCTCTAAACCCTCTCAATACCTCACTGGAGGGTTCCGGGAGAGGATTTCAGCTTCGGAAAGGAGGTACAAAAGTGACCCACCTTTTCTATATGGATGATCTCAAGTTATTCGCCTCCAGTCGCTCACATCTTGTGCAATTGCTAAACATCACTTGTGATTTTAGCAATGCTATTAGAATGGAGCTGGGGACGGATAAGTGTGCGGTCCTCCATGTTGAAAGGGCACTCTGAGGGCATAGACTTATCTATGCCCATCAACATAAAGACCCTGTCCGAGGCTGAAATATACCGATACCTGGGTATGTCACAGAACATAGGTATTGATGAGGCGGACATGAAACAGTCAGTTTGCAATGTGTTTTATGCACGCTTGACAAAAGTGCTCAACAATCTTTTGTCGAGCGTGAATAAGACACGCATGTAACGGTTGGGTCATGCCTGTCCTCATATGTACCTTCGGCATACTCAGGTGGACTCAGACCAAACTAAATTCTCTAAAAAATCTATTAACGCGGGTACTCGATGCGAACGGACGTGTGTGTTGATTATCGCTTTAATTATTTTTTGCGTAATAACTAGATTTCTAGTCACACTCATTTAAATGGGTAAAAAATGTGACGGATGTAATTCCTGGATACATGATAAGTTTTATATACAGTGTTCACAGCAAAAATGTAAGAAGTTGTATCATCTAAATTGCCTGGCTATAGGGGCGGAAGATTTTGAAGAACTCTCAGAAGAATACAAAAGTACGTGGACATGCCCGGAGTGTAAGAGTTCTATTCCAAAACGAGATAACACTAATACGCCGATCCGAGGTAATCTTATAGCAGACAAAACTTATACACCAAGCAGCTATGTGAATACTGAGCGTGGCAGTCGTCACAATCCGATGGAAGTTTTATCAATTGAGACTGAGAGCAGAATCCTAGAGGAACTCCATGAATTTCGATTGGAAATGAAATCTCGGATAGATAATCAAATAAAGGAGTACGCGATTCTTCAAAATCGGTTTAAAACTACTGAAACAGAGCTACGAGAATTGCGTAAAACTATGAAGGTAGTTCAAGAAAAAGCAAAAAAAGTAGATGAATTAGAATCTAAAATTAATATTTTAATTGAACGAAATGAGCAACTGGAAACATGTTTAAAATTAAAAAACTCCAAAAAAAATGATGATATTGAAACAACAGCAATCCCTGAGGGGCCCTTATTGTCTTTTGCAAAAGCAGTAAAACAAAAGAAGGCCGTGAATAATGTTAACGTAAAAGAAAGTGTGGCCACGAAATCGGCCAACTTTACTGAAATAGACAATAATACACAAATGATGAGAAAGGAAAGTGAGATGAATAATTATTCTAAAAGTAGTGAGGAAGAGGAGGCCAAGGAATTGGAAAAGAAATATAATTGGACAATTGTAAATAGAAAAAAAAGCAGGTATCCTAAAAATGAAGTAAAAAAAGGAGGAAAAACGAGTACAGTTGAAATTCAAGGAACTGAGAGGAAGAGATATTTACATATTTGGCGACTAAAACCTGATACCACGGAGGAAAACCTAGAAAAGTATGTCAAAAATATCTTAGGTGCAGAAGTACCTATTAAAATTGACAAAATTAAGCACAAGACAAAGAGAGATTATGCTTCTTTTACTATAGGTGTTCCAGAAAGTAAATATGATGAATTAAGTCAATCGGAAAATTGGGCAATAAATGTTGAGTTTTGCGAATGGATATGGTTTCGCAGACAAACCGAAAAAACCAAAAATTGAGAATAAGCCTATAGAAATAGTATACCAGAACGTAAGAGGACTTCGGACAAAAGTGGACCAGTTTTATAGGAGTATTTTAGCCTCAGATGAAGACTTATTTGCAATAACAGAAACTGGTTGCATTCAGTCAATTCGTGATGCAGAACTCATACCAACTGGATACACAATATTACGTTGCGACAGAACGGATGGTCGGAAACAGGGCGGAGCTTGTTTAGTGGCCACACCGCGTGTCGAAGTACGGCGAGTATCAATACCGAATGATATAAACATTGATAATCATACATTTGAGTTAGTTTGTGCTGCAGTCTACCTTCAAAAAAGATTTTTGTTTTTGTTATGTGTATTATATATTCCACCAAACAGCAGCGAAAATGAATATATGTTATTATTTAATATACTTGAACAATATTCTAGTAACTATAATAAGATGTTAGTTATAGGTGACTTTAATTTATATTCGTGTTCGTCAAATGTAAGTAACTATTATGAATATTTTCAGTCTTTTTGTGAATTCACTCAGAGTAATGAAATAAGGAACTGCAATAATCGTTGTTTAGATTTAGTACTAAGTAGATTCAAGAGGGGAGAAAGTGTGAGCGTAAGTGAAGCGGAGGAATTGCTGGTGCCGGTGGATGCCCATCATCCGCCGATCAAGGTGACGGTTTGCATTAATACCCGACTAGATAATAATGGCGAGGAGTTACACTGCTCTTTGGACGACACCTTATCACGTTGGAATTTTAATAAAGCTGATTTTCCTCTATTGTATGCTTCAATAGCCGCAATAGACTGGACACCAATTTTTGAGTTGAGCTTGGACGATAGTTTATCTTTTTTCTATGATACTTTAAACTCCATTATAGATTGTTACGTGCCTAGAAAGAGCGGACGTTCATTATACTCTAAGTATGCCTACCCTGAGTGGTACAATAAAGAAATAATTCGAGCCATTAAACAAAAAGCTACTTTACATAAACGGTATAAGACAAGTAAATCAATAATCGATTACAATGCGTTTTCCAGGTGTAGGGCAAAAGTTAAAAAAATGATAGAATTGGCCGAAAAACAATACCATGATATAGTTCAAAATAACCTTTTAAAGGAACCAAAATCATTTTGGAATTACATTAAGAACAAAAGAGATCATAGAAATCCACAAAAATTTGTAAAAAACGGAAATATATTATCTGAGGAGCAAGGTGTTAAAGAGTTAGCAAAATATTTCCACTCTGTATATAGTACTCGACGAGCGGATCTGAATGTAGATGCAGCGGTAGCAGAAGCAGGAGGTGAGAATGGTGCGGCGCGAGTCCACCTAGAGAGGCTACACTTAGATGAAGTGAGACAAGCTCTTCAAAAACTCAAACCGAAAAGGTCCGCTCCGCGGGTCCAGACGGTATCCCCCCTTATATCTTTAGGGATTGTCGTTTGGTTCTAGACGGACCTCTGCTTTACATTTTTAACAAATGCCTAGAGGCTGCTGTATTTCCAGAGATGTGGAAACTTACTCGGGTGGTCCCGGTACCTAAAGCAGGTAATGGAAATAACTTAGAAAATTATAGACCAGTAGCAGTACTGTCAGCTCCAGCGAAAATACTAGAGTCCGCTATCCATTACAATTTATTCTTACAGGTTAGCACGCAATTATCAGACGCTCAACATGGGTTCAGACCAGAAAGAAGTACTGACAGTAATCTATTTAGCCATATGGCTCAAATTGTGCCAACAGTAGATAGGGGTGAACAGGTGGACGCGGCTTATTTTGACTTCAAAAAGGCGTTTGATTCCGTAAATAACGATGTATTGTTGAAAAAATTGGCTAGCGTCGGTTTCACTCCACATCTTCTAAAGTTTTTTGCTAGCTATATGAGAGATAGGCAGCAGTATGTACAATGCGGGAAACATCTGTCAGAAAGATATTTTACTTGGTCGGGAGTGAGCCAGGGCAGTAATCTAGGGCCGCTCCAGTTCATATTGATGATTAACGATCTTCCGAGTATTGTGAAAGATGCGAAGTGTCTGTTATTCGCCGACGATCTCAAACTTTCACTCCCTATAAGGAGCGCTGAGGATTGTCAAAGACTTCAGAGCGACATAAATAGAGTAGTGGCTTGGAGTAAGGAGAACAAGTTGCAATTTAACATCTCAAAGTGCTTGACAATATCATTCACCCGCTCAAAAACACCTATATTGCAAAACTATGAGGTTGACAATAAGCTTATGAAAAGAGTTACAGAAGTGCGGGATCTGGGTGTTCAAATGGATTCCGGACTAAATTTTCATGCTCATGTTATTAATATCTGCAAAAAGGCGTATAGGAATCTAGGGTTTGTTCTTCGCCGAGTAAATAATTTTACAAATGTCAAAGCAATCATTGTATTATACAATGCCTTGGTCAGAAGTCATTTGGCACACAATGCAATCGTTTGGTTTCCGCATGAAGCTAAGTATAACCTAATGTTGGAGAGGGTACAGAATAAATTTGTGAGATATCTGTATATGAAACTTTACGGCGTGTACCCATTCTATCCCTTAATGTATCCAACCTTATTCATTTTAGGAATGGTCGGATACAATGAACTTAGGGTTAGGAGAGAACTTGCTCTAGTTTTATATATTTATAAGGTACTCATAGGGAAAATATTTAATCCTGAAATACTAAAACAATTAAACATGTATGTACCCGACGGATACATAGGGAGACGGCGACGGCCACAATTGTTTGCCGTGCCGAAAGGAAGGACAAACCTAATGCGTCAGGCGCCCCTCACACTTGCTCTCTGCACACTTAATTTCTTAGCGAGAGAAATAGACTTGTTTTGCTGTCCAATGAGTGAGTTCACAAAGATAGCATTATACATTATTTGTTATGTACCTAATTTAAAAAGATAATTGCATATAATAATAATAGCACATAAAATAGTTATAATAATAGCATATAGAATAGTTACACTATCGTATTAGGATTACCTGTAAAGATAGTTGTAAGTGTTGAAATAAATAAATAAATAAATAAATGCTCTGGTTAGAAAAGTCCGCACTGTTATAACGTCCCACAGGATGCATCACCCGCGATCGTCAGTAATGAGGCTGTACTTTTTGAGCGCTCTCACCATGCATAATCGCTAAGTGTATAGCCTCCGTAATTACTTTCTGGCGAGATCGGATGATCCTACAGGGACGTCATTTCGTGTGATAAAGGGTTTACACCTCTATCCTTGCCAACGAGCAATGGCAAGACACAGCATTACAGTGCATTTCCGACCGGGAGACCGTATGGAAGGATATTTTGGTCGACATTACCATTCCTTATGACGTAAACCTCGTGAAAGCCGAAACAGATAAGCTGACAAAATATCTGCACCTAGCTCAAGAGGTGACCGACATGTGGGGTGGTCTGCCGACTAAATTTATTCCTGTGGTCGTTTCTGCAAACGGGCTAATCCCGGTCGGCCTCTCAGGTCATCTGAGGCGACTGGGACTCCGTGACGGACCGCTCCAGGCTCAAATGCAGAAGACGGCGCTCCTCGATACCGCCCGCATCGTCCGACGGTTCCTTTCTCTTTCCCCTAACCCTCGGCTGTTTGGTCTCCCCTACCGAGGGCTTCCATCTGGTTGTTTTTATTTATTTATTTTATTGATTTTTATGTATATTTATATCTTTCGTTTACATTTATATATTTATACAGCCCAACCAGATGAGAAAACTATATAGATAACCCATAATAATAATAAACAAAAGCACTTGCACAAAGCTATGTGTGGTGGCCAAAATTAATGAGGATATAGAAATGCTGGTGAGAGGCTGTCCGAAATATTTGGAGAATTGCCATATGCCTTAAAAATCTAGTTATGAATGGATTACACCAACAAAACCATGGTCAAGGGTTCATATTGATTTTGCTGGACCATATCATAAATTTTTTTTTTAATAATAGTGAATGCATACTCACGCTTGGCTAAAATATTTATGGTAAATAACACTACCTCATCGACAGTTATAAGACTTTTAAGAACAACATTTGCAACACATAGCTTATAGTGGTGGAAATTAATGAATTTCTAAAAGCTAATAACATATGTCATGTAACAACAGCACCATACCTCCAATCTACAAATGGGTTGGCAGAGAGAATGGTTCAGACCGTTAAGGACAAACTGTGTAAAATGGAAGATCTAGCACGGGACACTTAAAATACCAAATTTGTTGCTTGGTCTTAGAGTTACACCATGCACCGCAATCAATAAGAGCCCATCTGAACTAGTCATGAAGAGATTTTTTAACATAAACTTTTGGATACTATACATCCAGATTCAGCAAAAATTGAAAAAACTGAAACACTGATTAGCAATAACAGTCAAGAGATGATGATGAATATGAGATTGCTTCCAGGAAAACTAATTAGTCTTTTGTCATGCTACCAAGCTTAATACATAACAATATTCAACTTCTGTGTTTTATTCTATATTCTGAACATACTAAGAAATGCCTCACAATTCTTCTTCTGGTGCTATGCTGGTGTGGTATGCTCACATGATATGGTCACCAGTAACCTAAATCTCTTTACCGCTACTAGTTACTTCTAAGGTTTACAGTTACAAAGGTTGAACTTAATGCCTTTGGGCATTATCTACTAATCTTTAGTTTGTCAAATATATGCACACATGAATCACTCCGAAAGAGGAATCCCTCAAAGATTACACCATAGAGGTTTTATGGTTAGCAATGAAACCTAAAATGACCAGCAATATTGTGCTGCAGGATATTAATAACTCAACATTAACCTAAAAACTAAAAATTTCTTAAAAACTACTTACTTCTGCACAAAAAGTTGATAGTGGGTGCATCAGTTCATTATTGTGCATTGACTGAGACCATTAACAAAAACATTAACGAAATCATACCAACTCATCTGGCACAGCAATTTCAATCCAGTGCCAAGTGCGACGATGATGACAAATCCTCCCTACAATGGGAGAGGCCCATATCCAGCAGTAGACTTTTGATGACTTTTGCAGACTAATGATGATGATAACTTTAATTAACTCACCTGTGTATCCTTAAATTAAACTTTTCCACCAGCAGCTGACCAGCGGGTCCTGGCCCTAAGGCTCTATTAACTAATTTTTCTTGTTCTAATGTTAACTTGGGTAATTCTACACTGGGTTCAACTTCCTCAATCAGACTTTCAGGTATACTCAACTCATGTTTAAGTTTATGCTCTAAATGGGCTAATTTTTGTTCATAATTAACCTTGGATATAATATCAGACTCTCGACGGGCATCTTTTAATTTTTCATTAGTATCTTGTTTTTTCTTTTTGTATTTGGAATTCAACTTTGCTAACCAGTCGTCTGACGTAATGGGTCTATCCTTGAAAGAGTCTTTTAAAGTATTAATGGGATCAATCTTAACCGAGGATGAGGTAGAACTCTCAGAAGGAACAATTTCAACTTCCGAATCTGATGAATTTATTGATGCTACAGTAATAGGATCATATTCCCTCAATTCCTCATTTTCTTTTTCATCACACAGACCCCTTTCAGTTAACTTAATTTCATTCAGTGCTTTTTTCTGTGCCCTTTGTGTCATTCGAAATGATGCTGCATCTTCTGCTAAATCAATGATGTTGAGTGGCTTTCCAAATGACAATGGTTTAGTACTACTAGCAACCCTTCTGATTAATTCCTGATAATTCCTCTTTTCATCTAAGTTAAATACTTCGGAAAGAGTTGTTCTAGCATTTCCATTAACATTTAAAAATCTATTTTTACTTTGAGAGAGATTAGTGTTTTGTCCCTGCAACCATTTCGGCACAGATGGAGGAACTCTTTTATAAGTTTTTGTAATGCCTACAGGGGCCTTAAATTTGCTATAGGTTCTTGGTGACACATTACGCTCCCTGTCTTTAATCTTTTTTAGCCTGTAATACTGAACATCATCCACTTCGTCTCTAGACTCTGTTTCATTGGTATAGAAATATTTGTATGGTTTAACTGGTGGAGGTGTTGATACTTTTTTGACAAATATAACATCGTCATTTTGTTCATTATCATTTTCATCATCATCATCCAAATTGATATATACCTTTTTAGGTTTTTCAGGCCTAGTTTCAATCCAAGTAACCTATAATAGAAAAGAAATGATCAAAATTATTTAATACAAATTTCACAAATGTTAATGATTGAAAGTTTAAATGATAACATAACTTTAGTCAGTCTATTTTAGATTTAAGTTAGGAGCAATGCAAATTTATACCATTTCATTATATCTCAAATGATTCCAAATTAAGATAAGAACAACAGGTTTAACAATAATCAGAGGTTATAGAATAACTGTATATTATATAAGTTATCAATACAGAATAATGTAATACCTGGTCATCATCATCATTATCTAACACTGCTTGTATCACTGGCCTCACAGAGGTATTTCCTCTAGTATTTCTAGGAGTAGTCGAACCATTTTCAGTGACACCAACAAGTTTAATTGGCACTGTTCTAATTCTGCTTGCTATTCTTGTTGGAACTTCGTTAGGTGTTGATGTACTGGGGTGATCAGATTCTATTTGTATAGGAACATAACGAACATTCTTATGTTGCTTTTTATCCTTCTCCCAGACATCTGAAATAAATTTGTCTTGTAGGTTATTTAAAGAAATGTAAATATATTAATGGGAGATATATTACCGTTTGATGCCATACTTTCGGGAAAATTGGTTTTATTTAATTGCTTTAATCTTTTCAACGCCGGTATTTCATCGTCGGACGAAAAATCGTCATCAGTCCTGCAAAAAAATCAAAATGTATAGTTCTGAAGGAGATGACCAACATAAACATATTACAGGTTTACTGACTTCCAAAATTTTGAAGCAACATTTAACGGTACTTTGTACATGCTTGAATACTTTCAAATAGATATTTAGAGAAATATCAAAAGCTTTACCGCCATATCGAAAATGCAATGTTGTAAACATGAAATGTCAAACCCGTACCTGTCTCGCTTGAAGCTTGTTCTATTGGTTTCGTCTTCGCACCAACCAAGAAGATTGCGAACATAAGCCACAATGGACTTCATTTTAAACAACTTATTATGCCATCACAATTAAATCTTTTTAATTAAGTCCGTTTTAACAGAAAAACTCGAAAACAGAAATTAAGCCGAAATAGACAGCGGCGGCAGACGGAGTCCAATACCATAGACTAACTAGTAGATTCAAGTGATGGGTCAACTCACAGAACACTAATACCCTTAGGTCAACTCGAGTTGGATCTACCTAACTCGAGTTTGAGCTGCTGGACATGAACGGATCAAGCAAGCCAGCAAAGAGTAAGAGCGCGATTCGTTCGTTGTGTGCGCGCTTTGTGTTTTAAAGAGTATTTAGCTATAACTAAAACAATTTGTTATTTAGAATTTTACAATAGCTAAGTTATGTAATTTAATTTCTTTTATAATTTTGAAGGATTTATGATCAATATAGTTATGTAAGTCACAGATCTATTGCAACACTTAACTTACAATAAATATTTTAATCTTTAAAAAAATATTTATGAATAATTTGACAGTGACAGACAGTTTTTGTACCTTTATCTTAAAACTAGACTAATATTGTTTCGTGAAGACTGCTACATAGCTAGTTTTTTTGTTAAATACAAGTACTTACTATGACTAAGATTAAAATCAAATATATGTTTGTGATACATACTAAATATACTTCTTTTATTTCAATCCTACATAATAAGTTTGGTAATTTTGGTAATCCCAACCCGCCAAAGAGCTAGATAGAAAACAAATTTAGAAATAATTGAAAATTAAAAAATTTGTGCTATCGACTTCGATATAAATTATTAAGAATAACTCAAAAGCAATTGGTCAGACTTTGATCAAATTTATATGGGACCACATGAGAAGCACAAGCTTTCACCAAAAGTTATGAGGTATCACACAAAAAAATTGAGTACCGTCTCCTTTTTGAAGTCGGTAGAAAAATAATTTGTAACAAATCATTTACTCTGTTTCGTACTGCTAACTCGAGTTGCTTAACTCGAGTTTAAACTCAAGTTGCGTAACTCGAATTTACACTCGAATTGCGTGAATTTCAACTCGAGTTTACTCGAGTTGTAATTTTTCCGTCTTCTTCTTTACGGCTTTACGGCTCTGGGATCTAGCCCTTCTGAGCCTGAAGTTACAATATATTATAATAATTATCCTTCATAGTATACTGCTTCACAATATGTTGATGCGTCACATTGTGCAGCCTTTGGGAGATTTTGACGGCAACCTGAGCCAGCAGACAGCTGACGGTTGACGATGGTATCTCAAGGCGCCTAAGCAGACAGACACCTTATTTTGAGAATCACATCACCATCAGAGCACTTGTTTAACAGTTTCCACTAATAGTTCACATGCGCAGACACTTAATACACAAAATCGCACCACTTTTACATATCAAAATCCACCACAAACCATTATTTAAACAACAATAACAGGAGCAGCAAGCCTACGCCGGGCAAGTTCCCGCCAAAACTGTAATTTTTCTGTGTTGGCACATCTATATAGATTCTACCTGAATACCATCATATTAGTCTGTGCTGAATACCAAGACCATCGATATCAGAGTATCAGAGACAAAGAGTATAGTATCTCTATGTTATTACTATGGAGTGTAGAGTATAAGGAGAACCATCTTATAAGGGGCGAAAGTTGAGAAAGTGTCCTACTATTTACTGAAAATAGATTTTCCAAAACCTACCACAATAGCGCTGGCGTCTGAAAAACTACGATATGAAGATAGCTGTTGTGAACGGAGTGAAGTCAGCTGAATTCAAATATTTAAAAAAAATTATGATTAGAGTAGTTAGTAAAATGCCAGTATACAAAATCTCAACTATTTACGTATTACAAAACCAAGCGGATTTGTCGGTCCTTGTTTATTTCTCTATCTTATTCTAATTGCTTTTGGCGCTTTTTTAAATTTATCCTATGCTACTGCAGCGCCACCCTTATTGGATACGTTTTTAGAGACACTTTTCATTGTATAGAGATGGTCCTCCTTCTCTCTACACTCCATAGTTATTACTTATTAGTTGTTGTTGTTTTTATTATTCGCTCGAGAGAGCAAGCAAAGGAACTATGCCATACAGCCTTGTCTTTTTTATTTTGAATATATAGAATTTCACTGCTTTACAATATGTTGATGCGTCACATTGTGCAGCCCTTGAGAGATTTTGACGGCAACTTGAGCCAGCAGACAGCTGACAGTTGGCGATGGTATCTAAAGGCGCCCATGCAAACAAACAGCTTATCTTGAGAATCCATCACCATCAGAGCACCCATTTCACCGTTTCCACTAATAGTTCACATGCGTAGACAGTTAATACATAAAATCGCATCACTTTTACATATCAAACTATTATTTAAACTATAATACGGGAGCAACAAACCGCCGCCGGTCAAGTTCCCGCCAAAACTCCTATTAATTGTTAGTAACTGACAGAGAACGAGAAGTTTTTAAGATTTGTGGCTTGGATGCTTGTCTTTTAAACCACGTTGTTATTTATCTCGGGATCAAGCATAGACTTAAGCCGGCGCCAGATACAGCTTCAAACGTTTGAACACTTGTTTGAAATTATGTGTAGCACGGGACTTAGAATCAACGTTCAAATAAGTGCATAAAGAAATGTACTTTGCCAAGCGCTTTCGGTTTTTAAGGTCACATCAAAGCGTTCAAAGTCTACAGTGTTCAAATGTTTGCGTAGCCTGCCACACTTGTGCAAAGTACAGTCGCGCGACCGTTGTTGAGCGGGACGGTCGCGCGCAGTACGTTTTAAAAATAGTTCCAATTATAAAATCAGTAAAAAGCAATCGAATTAATGTGATTTGTATAGTCAGGATTTATCTGAAAAGTTAAAAAAATTGGATGAAGATAACAGACCAGTACTTATGAATGAAATAGATAATCTTGTATTTAAATATTTTATTGTATTATTTTTTGCACATGTAATAAATATTGACATGCACTTAAATAATACGGGCACACTGCATACACAAAATCGTCGACCATCTTGTTTGTCGATTTACAACGTACTGTAGAGAGATGTGTTTGCAAAGCGCATCTGGCAGTTTGCACCAATAAGTGTTCAAACAAGTGTGCAAAATCCTTCAAATAAGTGTTCAAATGTTGTTGCTATATCTGGCGCCGGCTTTAGAATATACTGGCGTATATACGACCTGATAGCCCATAGACTTCCTCTATCTACGCGACAGCCCGAAAACGCGTGACAAATTTTGATTTGTCATTGGGTGCGTTAGCTAGTGATGTACATTCAACAAGCATTCAACTTACAAGTACTATCGAAAAATAATTCCCTCAATAGTTCTTTATTTTTTTTTTGATATTTTTATCTTTTCATGGTGTACGATAAAGAGTATTATATTGTATGCATTATATTTGTTCATTACCGTCTCTTCTTGGTAATTCACGTCTCCATCGTTTTCATTTCCGTATAAGCTTAGTTCATTACCAGTAATATGAGAATATTAAAAAAAGTTGATTAGCTAAAAGAAATCTGAATAAATATAGTTAATAATCCAAAACTATATTATTGAGCGTAGGACCATTCTTTTTTTTAAATTTTGCTTCCTTGTTATACCTTAAATTAATTAAGATGGCACCGATAATAAAGCATATTTTGAAGAACTACCTACATAACTGTCATCTAGTAGTAGGTAGTGGTTATGTCACATATTTTTTATTGATTATTTAACAAATTTTACGAGTAGTAAATTATAAATCGAGTTAACTATAAAAAACTTACAAAATAGAGATCATATATTATATATTGAAACTGCACGCGCCACCCTTTTATTTTGATTGTTTTTGCCACATTTACCGTATCAAGTTTAATTAAATCTAAATTTGCATACTCTTTTTTTGTGATTTAAAAGATTTTGGCAATTTTTTTATATTTAAAGGAATAAAGTTTTAAATTAGATGATCTCTAAGTAATTTTTAACATCTATAAGGTAAAAAAAAATAAATACAAATATAAGTAATTCAGTTGCTAAAATGTTATAAAACCAATTTTGTATGGCACTTTTTTAATATTATCTAAAAACTTTAGCATAATTTTGGCATTTTCTGAACGTAGATTTGCTATTAAATATTTTTTAGAGTTGGCATCACTGTCACTGGTAATAATATAGGTCACAGACTAAAATGATGATATATTTTTTCCCTTGCACATCCCATATAATTATTATCCTTCATAGTACACTGCTTCACAATATGTTGATGCGTCACATTGTGCCCTTGGGAGATTTTGACGGCAACTTAAACCAGCAGACAGCTGACAGTTGGCGATGGTATCTAAGCAGACAGACACCTTATCTTGAGAATCACATCACCATCAGAACACTTGTTTCACCGTTTCAACTAATAATGGTTCACACGCGCAGACACTTAATACACAAAATCGCACCACTTTTACGTATCGAAATCCACTTCAAACCATTATTTAAACAATAATACAGGAACAGCAATCCGCCGCCGGTCAAGTTCCCACCAAAACTCCAGTTCCGTTCTTGGTTCTTGCTTCTTGTTCATTAAAGAGTATAGTTACTGTACTATACAGGAATGAGGACATCTAAGACTTTTCAATCACCAGGGCAGCGCCACTAAAAAGTGAGGCATAATATTTGAGAGATTTCATAGCGGGGAAGTTAATTTGTTCGGAATGGTTATTGTTTCTTTCTGTACTATTAGCTATATTTTATATTAATAAGATTAAAAATAAAAAAACCAAACCACAGATATTCATAAAAGTAGAAAAATTAAAAAACTATACTATACAGGAATGATCTACGACTTTTTCTGCCACCAGGGCGGTGCCACTAAAAAGTGAGGCATAATATTTGAGATATTTCATAGCGGGGAAGTTAAGACTGCGTTCTCTTTTCAATCTGCGTCCCATTTTCAATCAGCGCCCTGTTTTCTCTAAAGCAGGCGCGGTCCGAAGGAGGTCACAGGAGACATGAGCCCCCCCCCAAAATCGTATTCGTCAAATTGAAAAATCTTCTAAAATTACTGAGAATCTTCGCGATCAAATATCACATGAATACTTTTGTACTTCCTTTTGTTGATACATGTTTTGTTATTAATACAATATTGTAAAATAAATCGAAATTGATACGAATTTAATAAACAAAATAAATATCGATATATCGCTATTCTAAATATCGACGATATATATCGATATTTTTATTATAATTTTTCGATATTTCGATATATCGATATTTTTTGCCCAAGCCTACTTCTGATAACTGAATACCACTGAAAACATATCTGAAACTGAAATTGAATTTGTAAACCTGTTTGCAGTGTGTGTTGTTAAATAATTATTTAATTAGTTAAAGATAATAATGTTGCATCCTGTAATGCATATATTAAAACAGAAAAATATTGTCTTAGCAAGTGGTTCTCCAAGACGAAAAGAACTCGTCGAAAACATAGTGAGTTTTTATAACTTATAAATAGGAATTTTTACTTATAGTATTTTTGTTTTTTTACGTGATAATTTTGCGTATAATAATCTCCACTCAATATATTAAAGGGTCTGAAAGTAAGCCTGTGTCCGTCACTATTTGAGGAAAACTTGGATCCTAAAAGTTATAATAGTTTCTCAGAATTTGTTGAAGAAACAGCCTTGCAGAAAGTTCTTGAAGTTGACGATAGGTTAAAGAAACAGGGCCACAAACCAGATGTTGTTATTGGTGCTGATACAATGGTGACTTTGGATGGTGAATTATTTGGTAAACCTACTTCTGAGAAGGAAGCATTTGAAATGTTGACAAGGTGAAGTATTTGATTTGGTATTCATATTTATTTGGCTATCTGTATATAACCAGTGGTTTTGATTCAATAATTATATCACATTTTTTTTATCTTCCTCTTAGAGACAAATTGACTTTGTAATTACTAACTTGAGACATCTGTTTTATATTTTACAGGCTATCAGGCAGATCTCATACTGTATATACAGGTGTAGTGGTAAAGTCATTTGAAAAAGTTGTTAAGTTTACTGAAAAGACTAATGTTGTGTTTGGTAAAATGGATAAAGAGCAGATCCTAGGTTACATATCTACCGGAGAACCCATGTAAGTAATTAATTTGGCTCAATTTGCTGTAACAAAAGCATAAGAAAAGAAAATAAACCATACCTTAAGTCATACTAATTTTACAGAGTGAGTCTTTTCTAATGGTGTGGTAGCTTAAGGGTTTTTTATGGAGGAGGAGGCAAACAAGTATACAGCTCACCTGACGGTAAGTGATCACCGTTACGTTAGGCAAAGTGGCAGATTGTACTCTTCCGTCTTCTGTACAATTTGCCGAAGGGTATGTATGTGGTCTAGGTACTAAAGCCTTTTCGGATACAAGCATGTTCGGGAAGCTGGAAGTCGTCGAGTTTGCGTGCGAGACGATTCGTAATTACTCTTGAAAACAGCACATAGGCGCGGCTAGAAGGGAAATCGGTCTGTAGTTCTTCAAAAGAGCGTTGTCGCCTTGAAGAACAAGACCACACTTCTGCTCCAGGCCTTCGGAGTAGTGCCACTATGGAGGACGAAATTAAAGAGCTTCTGAAGAACTTTAAGTACCGGTTTTCCACCCGCGTTCAGATGCTCCGCTGTAATTCCAACCTCGTCTGGGGCCTTGCCATTTTTAAGGTGCTGCAGAGCCATTCTAATCTTCCTCAGACTGATGTCCGGCATATCATCGGAATAGTATTGAATAAGACTTGCTCTTGGATTGTTACTTACACTTGTGTTACGGACAGCGAGAGACCCGCCGCCCCGTCGCCCCGTCGCCCCTTCGTTCCCCGTTACGTCCCGCGCACCCCGCACGCCGGCGCTGATCACGCGATATCGGGCAACCAATCAGCGCGCGTGCGGCGAAAATTGCCATCGGGCGGCTAACCCCACGAAATGAAGCGCTCTCATCGGAAATATAAGAAGGGCGCCTCGGACGGTCGTTGTTCATTCGGGTTCATTCGGATTATTCAGAAGCATTCATTCGGAAGCGGCAAGGAAGAATCAAGACAGAAGACTCCATACTGAAGACCTCCCTTTTGTATAGTGATTTAGTTAATAGTGCCGAACCCCTTGTAAATAGTGAATATAGTATAATTAAAAGTACCATCTTTTCTTCGAGCAGTCCCCTAGTATAGCTAACCTCACACCGCCAGTTAAAGTATAAATACAGTCCACTGCTCTCCATCCACTTTATCTTGGTCCATCGTCGCCGGATAGCAGCCAGAAGAAGGAAGAAGGAAGAAAGAAGTAAGAAGAAACAAGAAAGAAGGCAGTTATAGAAGAAAGAACATAATTACAGAAGAGAGAAGATTATTATAGAAGATCTTCAAGGAAGAAAGAAGTTCGTCGACGAAGAGAGAAGATCGTCGGTACTAATTTCTTCCCTGTTTCTTGTTACGCCTACGTCATACGCGTCTATTGTCTGTTTCCAGACAATTTCTTGTTTCTTAACCGCGTTTACGCGGCCAGTGGTCACTCCCTAACGGTGCCAAACTGTGACCATCTGGTAACGCCCTTGTGGCGGGAACGACATCCATACGTGTGTCTTTTTAAAGACTGTACGTACGTCTTTTTGAAGACGACCGGAGGTCGCAACGTGGGACCATGAGGAAGACACGAAGCCAGAAGACACGGAACGATGATGACACGCCGGTAGGAATGCGCATATTCGAAGAAGCACCCGCGTCCCCGTCCGATTATCTCGCGATGGCACAAGCGCCCTCCGCCGCGCCCGCGCTCCAGGCCCCGCCCGCGCCCGCATCTACGCCCGCGCCCGCGCCCCCGCCGCCGCGCCCCGCTATGTCCGTGTCCACGACCGATCGTTTGGGAGAGGTTAGCATTTCCGCGCCGCGTACAGAGACACTCGCCGCGATTATAGAAGATCTTCCGTCTACAGAGATTAGTTCGATAGTACGTACCGTCGCGCCTATAACAGACGTACATAGGCCCGCGCCCCGCGCCCCGTCGGTTCGCTCCGTTCGTTCAGCCCGGTCGACGGCTAGTGCGATAGCTAAATTAAAGCAAATTGAATATAACGCCGCGGAGGAACTAGCTGCAATTAGGAGGAAGCAATTGCAGTTGGAAGAAGATCTTATTAGGAAGAAGTACGCTAGGGACGTCGCGCAACTGCAAGAAGAAACAGATAGGGAAAGTGTCAACGAAGACGAGTTAGTTGAAAATAGGGTACGCGTTGATAGGTGGTTAGAGAACGTAGAGACTGTGCGGGGGGAGTCGCCTTCCCGCCCCTCTCAGCCCGCGCCCCGCATCGAGTTAGAGCAGACCCTACCGAACAGGGTAACCGGTTACGACCACAGTGAAGATGCCCAGGGGAGGACGGAAGCGAATAACGTTCAACCGCGCCGCATAGATTCGGTACAAAGGGAAGATGGAGTCGCCGCAGGAATGAACCAGGTGGATCGTCGTGTACGGGTTACGTCGCCGTCGCGCGTCCAACGCCGCACTCTATCGCCTACACATAGATCGCCACATCGCCACGCGGATCGTAGATCACCGTCGCCGCATAGGGATGTAGGCGTACGTAGATCGCCATCGCCACATCGCCGCACGGATCGCAGATTATCGTCGCCGTATAGGGATGTAGGTGCGCATAGAACGCCAGCGCCACAGCGTAGGCTAGAGAGAGATAGGGATAGAGATAGGTCGCTTACTCCGCGAGGAAAGGATAGGGGTATAGAGCGACTAGCGGAAGCTCTGGAGAATATGGTCAGAGTTAGGCCCGCTGCCGCGAAGCAGACGCAGGACTTGCCTATTTTCAACGGTTCGGCCGCGGAATGGCTAGCGTTCAAAGCCGCGATGAAAGAATCCACGCGTCTATATGGATTCACAGATACGGAAAATATGGCAAGGTTAAGAAATTGCTTACGCGGTGAAGCTAGGGAAGTAGTATCGGCACTGCTGTTTACCGCGAAGGATCCAGCAGATATTATGCGAACATTAGAGCAGTGTTTCGGCCGCCCAGAAGTAATTATCGATCGCGCGTTAGAAGAATTGAAACGCCTTCCGCGCCCGGGTCAAACCGCACAGGAACTAAATGCGTTCGCAATAAAGTTGCAAAATATCGTGTGCATTTTGCAAAACGTCGACGGCAAGGGATATCTGCAAAATCCAATGCTTACTAGGGAGGTAACGAGTAAGTTAAGCCCTCACTTACGGTCGCGTTGGTGTGATTATGCGGAGCACTACGGGAGTGCAGACGAGCCGGACATCGTTACACTGTCCAGGTTCATGATGAGAGAGGCTGATCGTGCGTTGAGTCATGCCTATACGTCCGTAGAGCCGACTAAGGAATCGCCCGTAAGACGAGAGGCGCCGCCGTCGAAGAGGATAGTGACACGCCGCGTAGAGAATAGGAATAACGCGTAAAAACGTTCACCGCACAGGAGGACACCGGTAGTGCCTCTTGTATGTGCTGCGGAGGTGAACACGCGATCGCAAAGTGTAGAAAGTTAGCGCAAATGGGTGTGGACGACCGGTGGAATTGGGTAAAAGAAGACGGGGTATGTTTTCTATGTTTAAACAGTAAACACCGACGGTTTAAATGTAAAGCAAAGAAATGCGGCATCGACGGCTGCAACGCCCCCCACCACGCCCTCCTTCACACCCGCAAGACCCGCGCACCTGAGACATCGGCCAAACCGGATGAGACCGTACTCGTCGCGTCTAACGTCGGTAGGAATGCATCCGTATTGTTGAAAGTGTGTCCCATTACGTTACGTGGACCACACGGTAAGGAAATAGACACGTACGCGTTGCTCGACGAAGGTTCGACTATTTCGTTGATCGATGACGACTTAGCGCGTGAGTTAGGAGCAGAAGGACCGGTAAAGCCGCTGAATATTAGGGGAATAAGCAATGGTCAGCGCGAGGCCGATAGCAGGCTAGTCAACATAGGCATACGTGGAAAATCGCGCAGCGAGATGTATAGAATAAATGCGCGTACAGTAACGAATTTACAGATAGGTTCGCAGTCGGTAAATAAAGAGTGTTTACGTCTAAAGCATTTACGCGACCTACCGAGCTCGGTTTGCTATGAGGACGCCAAACCGAGATTATTATTAGGAGCCGACAATTGGCATTTAATAATCACCCGTAACTTGAGGATAGGGCGTCGAAGGCAGCCTATAGCTGCACGTACGTTATTAGGATGGGTGATACAAGGAACCGTGCCGCGAGTCACGTGTAGGGAGGACGGTGAAACCGTGTTACACGTCGTAAGCAGTAGCGGACGGATAGATAGGGACATCCGAACGTTCGCGAGTCAAGACGAGGAGATAACGGAACTCCTCAAACGGCAGTACGAGATCGATTCCATCGGTATCTCGCTAAAGAATAGGCCGCGACGGGAAGAGGAACGCGCTGTCGAGATATTCCAGCGCACCGTCAAGAAGGTCGGCGATCAATACCAGGTGGGACTGCCATGGAAGGACGACGACGTGCGGATGCCTCCTAGCTACGAGATGGCTGCTAGAAGACTGCGGACGATCGAGAGGAAAATGGACAAATCGCCGGAATTTCGAGACGCCTATACCGCACAAATAGATAACCTCCTGGCGAAAGGATACGCAAGGGAAGCCGAGGGGACGGAGAGAGAGGACCCTAGGAGCTGGTACCTGCCCCACTTCGCAGTACGAAACCCGAACAAGCCTGGGAAGACGAGAGTGGTTTTCGACGCGGCAGCGCGTGCGTCCGGTAAATGTTTGAACGATTATTTGCTTGACGGCCCCGACTTGTTACGGAACCTACCGGGCATACTGTTCAGATTTAGGGAGAACGAAATAGCCGTGTCAGCGGATATTAGGGAAATGTTTTTACGCGTCAAGATTGACCGTCGCGACCAGCCCGCGCAATTATTTCTGTGGCGAGGTAACGAGCGATCCAGCCCACCGCGGGAATACGTTATGACTTCAATGATTTTCGGTGCGAGGAGCTCGCCGTTTCTCGCACATAGCGTTAGGGATCATAACGCGCGCGCACACGCTGAGACACATCCGTTGGCACTTAACGCTATCGTACGTAGTCACTACATGGATGACTACCTAGACAGTTATGCTACGGTAGAGGAAGCGGTAAACACTGCGAGGCAGGTTACGGAAGTCCACCAGCAGGCCGGCTTCACCTTAGCGGGCTGGAATTCGAACCACGCAGCCCTACTGGAAGACAAGCCGGAGGAATTATTAGCGAGCAAGCCTAAGGAGGTAGGCTTGATACAAGACAGCCCAGGCAGAACCCTAGGGCTATTATGGATGGCCAATGAAGACGCCTTAACGTTTAACACATCCATGAACCGGGTACCGAACGAGGTGAAGACGCTGCAGAGGCCACCGACCAAGAGAGAGGCGTTGAGTGCAGTCATGTCGGTCTTCGACCCGCTTGGACTGCTGAGTTACCTCACCATCACCGCCAAGATCCTGCTGCAAGACCTGTGGCGGATGAAGAAGGTCGGATGGGACGACGAACTACCCGAGGAGGCAGCTGAGGAATTCCAGAGGTGGCTGCGGGTCGTCGAGGAAGTATCACGACTGCGGCTGCCTAGGTGCTATGCTCCTACGGGGGGAGTGGTAGGGCGTCAGCTCCACGTGTTCAGCGACGCAAGCGAACGTGCGTACGCATCCGCGGCGTATTGGCGATTACGATACCGCGACGGAACAGTTAAGGTACGATTAGTGGCGGCCAAGGCGAAAGTCGCCCCGATAAAGGCGCAAAGCATACCACGGTTAGAATTGCAGGCGAATCTGATAGGCGCGCGACTCGCGGAATTCGTGCAAGGCGAGCACAGAGTGGTAGCCGATAGGGTAGTTTATTGGACAGACTCCACCACGGCGCTCCATTGGATTCAAAACGATACGGCGCGTTACACCCCATACGTAGCACATAGATTAGGGGAGATATCGGAGAAGACGTCACCCGAGCAATGGAGGTGGATACCGACCGCAGACAACATCGCGGATCAGGCAACGCGCATTAATTACACGTACAAGGAAGAGAGCGACAAATGGTTTACGGGACCGCCATTCCTGTACGAAGAGGAAGATCGATGGCCTCGACGACGGGAAGAGAAGGCAGGGGATGAAGATGACGAGCTGGAGGAAGTCGTGGCGCACCAGAGCGACACCAGGGGCGCTCCACACCTGCCAGACATCGAGAGGTTCTCTTCTTACGAGAGATTGGTCAGGGCCACCGCTCGGATATTACAGTTCGTCGATGCCATGAGAGGAAAGGCGCACGGACTAACATTGGACCACATCCATAAAGCAGAGCGGATGTGGATAGAGCGAAGTCAACAAGAGAGTTTTGCTGAAGACATCAGTCGACTGCAGAAAGGAAGGAACTTGGCAACCGGCAGCGCGTTAAGGAAGCTCGACCCCATATTCGAAGATGGCGTACTGCGAGCTAGAGGACGGATTGACGCAGCCAATGTGGACAGCCAAATGAAGAGGCCCATCATCCTGAACGGACGCCACCAGTTTGTAAAGCTGCTTGTGGAGAAGGCGCATAAGGGAGCAAGCCACGCCAACAGGGAACGGGTAGTGAACGACTTACGCACGAGCTATCACATACTTCGACTACGACCGACCGTACGAGAAGTGGAGCGGAGATGTCTGCGGTGCAGGGTACGCAAGGCGACACCACGGCCAGCGGTTATCGGAGATCTACCACCTGAACGGTTAGGGGCATTCGCGCGACCATTCACCTACACCGGAATCGACTATTTCGGGCCTATAACGGTAACAATAGGACGTAGGCATGAAAAACGGTGGATAGCGTTATTCACTTGTTTGACGACGCGCGCGGTACATTTAGAGATAGTTTATTCCCTAACGACGGACTCGGCGATATCGGCATTGCGGCGCATGGCGGCTAGGCGTGGGTGGCCACGGGTCATCTACTCGGATAACGGGACAAACTTTCATGGGGCGGACACCGAATTACGACGGGCGATGGAAGAGTGGGCACCCCTGCTGAAGGACTACGCGTTGACTCGGCGGACGGATTGGAAGTTCATCGCGCCGGGTGCGCCGAACCAGGGAGGCGCATGGGAGCGTCTCGTGCGCTCGGTGAAGACCGCGCTCGAAGCCACACTCAATCAGAAGAGCCCACGGGAGGAGACATTAGCGACGCTCCTCACAGAAGCCGAAAACACCGTTAACTCTCGACCGTTGACGCACGTACCGGTCGACATCGACGAAGAAGAGGCATTGACACCCAACCACTTCTTGCTGCTGGGACCATCGAGCCTTCCAGTGACCGCGCCGTGCACGCCTAATGATCGTCGGGCGTGGAGAGCGGCGCAGGGACTTGCCGACGAGTACTGGAAGCGCTGGGTGAAGGAGTACCTGCCGACGCTGGTTGCGCGCGGAGACTCAAGGGACGTGCAGCAGCGCCCGGTACAAGAAGGAGACCTCGTCGTGGTGGCAGACGGGACCATGCCGCGGAACGTGTGGCCAAGAGGAGTTGTAACGAGGACCTTTCCCGGACCAGACGGCGTGGTACGGAACGTTGAAGTAAGGACCAGGGGCGGATTGCTGCGGCGGCCGGTCAGGAGGATCGCCGTCCTCCCGAGTGCAGCCTAGGCTCGCAAGGCTACGCCGGGGGGAGAATGTTACGGACAGCGAGAGACCCGCCGCCCCGTCGCCCCTTCGTTCCCCGTTACGTCCCGCGCACCCCGCACGCCGGCGCTGATCACGCGATATCGGGCAACCAATCAGCGCGCGTGCGGCGAAAATTGCCATCGGGCGGCTAACCCCACGAAATGAAGCGCTCTCATCGGAAATATAAGAAGGGCGCCTCGGACGGTCGTTGTTCATTCGGGTTCATTCGGGTTCATTCGGATTATTCAGAAGCATTCATTCGGAAGCGGCAAGGAAGAATCAAGACAGAAGACTCCATACTGAAGACCTCCCTTTTGTATAGTGATTTAGTTAATAGTGCCGAACCCTTTGTAAATAGTGAATATAGTATAATTAAAAGTACCATCTTTTCTTCGAGCAGTCCCCTAGTATAGCTAACCTCACACCGCCAGTTAAAGTATAAATACAGTCCACTGCTCTCCATCCACTTTAACTTGCATGTGGCTTCAACGATGATGTACAGTACAGCTGCCCATAGAACCTCTCGAATTCACTCAAAATCACAGGTGTACCGGAAACGATGCTGCCACACTCGGTGTTCAGCTTTGACAGTTAACTCTTCCTGGCAGACCTATCTCTGGCAAAGACTTTGAAGCTTTGGTTCTGCTCGATCGCTTCTTCAAAACGAGCTGTATTGAAGTTGCATAAGTCCCGCCACATGCATTTGGAGATCTGTCTGTTCAGTTGCCTGTATACTGTTGAATCTGTTGAAGACTGTAGCTTCATTTCCCGTCTAACAGCCATGAGATTAAACATGTGGTTGGAGAGTATTTGTGTTCTTCTGCGGTGGGTCTTGCAGAACTTAGCTCCGCATGGACAATTTCCACAAGCTTGTCATTCATAGCATCCACTGCATTGCAGTTTTCTATGCACTAAAATGGTTTTGTATCTTGTGCTGAAAATTTTCGGGACTTTGGATTAGAGCACGAGAGGGACGGAGCGTTGACTTCATTAGGCGGGACCTCTCCAGTCTAACATATAGGTGTTCTGTGTCTTAATTACGTAAACTGCTGATTAAATACAGAAGAAATTTAACGTTGTAACTGGTGATGTATGAATATTCACTAACCCATGTCGTCCAATGAGTGCTGTAAGAGGCAGAGGGAAACTGAAACAGGAGATGCGCAGCAGCATCTTTCTGATAACAACCCAATATAATAAAACATTGGGGTTTTCAACCCACTTGCTAAGAGAGGGAACTTTGGCAAATATTCCCCTTTGAGGCAATCTACGAAAGAGACCTATGTTCAGCAGTGGACTTTTAAGAGGCTGTAATATGTAAATGTAATATGTTGTAATATGCTGTACGGATGGAAATAGTAAATAGCAAGTACATACTTCAAATTGTTTCTCTAATACGCCATGCTGCAGCTATATTGGTAGTATAGTTGTAGCAAGAAAAGGGCGACTCGACCGGGGAAGGACCACGCACTCACAGAATACCAGCGTAAAATCGTATGGTGAGTGTAGAGAACCTTTTTATAGGAAAAGAGGCATTCCATCTTAGTCCTCACGGGTGACAACGCATCTGCATTTTGATTGGCAAACAAAGGTCTATGGGTCACAGCAACCACTTACCATCAGGTGGACTGTGTACTCGTTTGTCACCCTATCATATAAAAAAAAAACACGAAAAGCAAAACTAACTCTATTATATTATTCACAAGTTTAATACTGTTTTAGGGACAAAGCTGGTGGATATGGTATACAAGGAGTCGGAGGCACATTTGTAGAAAGAGTAGAAGGCGATTACTTCACAGTTGTTGGACTACCCTTGTACAGGCTTTGTTCTGTTATATACGATATGTTCAAACATCAGCTGAATAAAAGCTAAGGATGTAATCATTCAGCTAGAATGCAGAAGATACAATAGTTCAATTTAATAACTAGTCAAATCATTCCTGAGATATGTGACAAAATGTTATGTAGTAATAATTTTTATACAATGTTTGTATATAAAATATATACATATGTTTCTGTTACGAAATATGTTATTTTATAGTTTTATTATAAAAAATACTTCACTACCTATTATTTGTGCAAGTTAACAAGTTCTTGTTTAGTTAGTCACAAATGAATTTGGTTCTGTGTGTTTGCGAGACAATCATAGAAAAACGCCAGAAAGAACTCATGGACTCTGATAAATTGTGGTGTAACTGAAAAAAGAAATTGAAAATTGATTTATTTTCTCACCACAAAACCGCAAAAATATATTAACACTAAAAAAATATAGTTATTAAACATGAATGGTTGTGGATTGCTGATGCCTGAAGTAGGTACTATCTCATATTTGCGAGATATAAAAGATAGAGCAACAATCTGTGTTCTGTGATCCAAAGTCCAGACTACTGTGGGGAGCAGTTTTAAAGCTTCAAAACATTCCTACAAAGGGAAATCTACTAAATTATTGTTGAAGGTCTCGTAACAAGTTAAAGAAAACCTGCGGTGTTAGTCAAGATGACTTTGTATGATCGTTAACGCTGAAAAATAAATGAATGGGAACGACATAACTTTTTTTTATAGAAGAGAGGGCAAACGAGCATACGGCTCACCTGATGGTAAGTGTCGACTGCCCACCACGAACAACTAACACCAGGGGAATCACAGGTGCGTTGCCGGCCTTTTAAAATAGAGTATGAACATTAGGTCACATGAAACTCACGTGATTTAGCATCGTTTTCAATAATCTTTATAGTTTTCATCTTGGCTAACTTGGGATGTAACATCATGCAAACCTTAAAATATTATCAAACAGTTGTGTGTTTGATAATATTTTAAGGTAATTTTAGTCAATTATATTTTAGCAAATAAGATGTAGATAGGTTACCTACACAACTCCAGTGTTCACCGATGGCACACTAACGCACATAAATACGTCACGCCAATAAATAGATCACATGTGAAAGTAGGACGGAATATCTAATTATTGGGAGCGAAATAGTGACAAGTATATGTGTTGCGTGTGGTTCCACATGGAACGAGAGAAGACAGGTTGACTAATTAGCAAAGTCAACGTGCCACTAGCGGAGAGTGTATACTGTACAGCCTATCTACTTTTTAACCAACTTCAAAAAACGGAGGAGGTACTTAATTGAACAGTATTTTTTTATGTTAACTCTGTGGCGGCGCTGTCGTCGTGCCACAAGCGAAAATCATCGAAGCCTAAATCGCGCTCTCCAAGTTCCGAAGTAAAAACAGTATAATATATGGAATAGCTCCGAACCATTCGAAGCGTTGGCCACTCCCCGGGCAGAACATCTTGCCCGGCGGGAGATCTTCCCTTTTTCTTCCACGGCCACAATGGTGACTACCCGACGATATGAACACACATCCAACAACCTTCGGAAACTACAACTTCAAGCTTAAAGCCTTCGTCATTATCCTCAAGAATCCCTATCATTCACTTCCGAGAATCGTCTTCTGCAGTCTTCAGCTCCTGCAAGCCAATCCAACTTGTCTTCACCGCAGATTTATAAGGTAGACTTCTTGCACTTGCTTCGGCACATCGTTCTCACCGGCATCACTTGCAAGTGCGTAGTATGGCATGCATTACACACCGGCATATCGTTCGCATCGGCGTCACTTGCCCTTACGCACACAGCATGGGAAATGCATGTGCCGGCATGAAATACTGTCTCGCTCTGCTGAGCACGCCAAGCTTTTCAGAGGCCAATTTGGCCTTCCCTTCCAAATGACCACGAAACTGCACACTATTCGATATGTCGACGCCAAGGATTCCGATACTAGCTGAGGCAGCAAGGGGAGTGCCTTGAAACTGAGGAGATACGACAAAGGGGTTCTTTTTAGCGGTAAAAGCGCAAACTTGTGTCTTCTGGGGATTGAACTGGACTAGATTTAGTCGGCCCCAATCCGAGACTTTGTTAAGCAAAGACTCGACTTCAGACACAAGATTGTCCCGGTACTCAGCGACGTTTTCCCGATAGATATTGGCACGGCCGGTATATTAGGCTTCACCAGTGCTGTCGTCTACATAGCAATGAATGCTATCAGTTAGCAACATATCATTGATATGCAGGAGAAACAGCGTTGGTGATAGCACGCAGCCTTGTGGAACACCAGCGTTGATAGGCTTGAAATCAGAGCATTCACCGTCTACTACGACCTTGATGCTCCGATCAGCAAGGAAACTGGTGATCCATTTGCACAATTTCTCGGGAAGCCCATAGGAAGGAAGCTTCGAAAGAAGCGCTTTGAGCCAGACCCGATCGAAGGCCTTCGCTATGTCCAAACTAACGGCCAATGCCTCCCCCTTGGACTCTACTGCCTCCGCCCATCTATGAGTCAGATAGACTAGAAGATCACCAGCTGATCGACCTCGACGAAAACCGTACTGGTGGTCACTAATCAGCTGGTGATCCTCAAGGTACCTCATGAGTACTGGCATTAAGGATGCACTATCGACCTCCGGTCTGAGCAGGGTGATGATGTGATGACGTTTTTCGTCGCGCCACAAGCGAAAATACATCGCAGCCTAAATCGCTCTATCAAAGTTCCGAACCACTCGGAGCGTTGGCCGCTCCCCGGGCAGAACACCTTGCCCGGCGGGAGATCTCCACTTTTCCTTCCAAAGTCACACCTCAGAACTTTTTTCCAAATAAACCGATTTTAATGATTCCTTTTTTTTAAAGCTGGTGCTTCTCATGTGGTCCTATATAAATTTGATTAAGTTCTGATCAGATTTTTTTTGAGTTATCCTTAATAATGCGTATTTAATTGACTTCTACTACATTGATGTTGTTGTCATTTTATTTATATTGAAGTCGGTTGTACAAAATTTTTAATTTTACCACTAGTTACTTATAATATCAATGCTTTTATCAGTATTTTCTAATACTCCTTGCCAATGTTAATAAAGTTTTATGTCATACACTTCGAAGTTATGCAACAACGAAATAGAATTCTTCCGGCGACAATCCAAAGCAATTGGGTGCGAAATTTATCAAATTAAAGCAACAGGAAACTGAGGCAACGGGACGTCCAATTGCAGCGACGATACGTACGACTGATTCAAATGTTTCCTTTTTCTTTTATACAAGTAAGAAGTGAGGGGTGACAACTATGGGAAACTAGAAAAATTTAACGGCTATCGATATATATATATATAGAAAGTATTATTTATGTCTGTGGTTTAACCATCTTATATACGCCAGACGTAAAATTTTCCAGCAGCCCTATTCACTAACATTGTTGAAAACAAAATGATAATTTGTAGAACATTGCTTTACCTATTATAGCTTTTCCATACGAGCTATAAAACATGCGCAATGTACAACAGTGTGACTCATTTTGACATCAAAGTTAGCGAATATACCTCCAGATCGGCGACAGGAAGCAACGTCAAAGGTGCGAGACGTCTGCTATAATGGGAGAGGAGCTATTGGCTTTTATCTAGCTGGGATTTTATAGGCCTATTATTTTTATTATTTTAGAAGGATGACAAACGAGCACTCAGTTCACCTGATGGTAGTGGTTTCTGTGGCCCGCAGACATTTACATCAATATTCAATTAAGAATCTATATGCAGACGCGTTGTTACACCCGATTTAGTAGGAATGCTTCCCTCGATACTAGTAAAAATAGCCACTAAGAAACAGCAGCATGCTGCTATTTCACGTTGTGTTCTGTACGAGCGTTGTCCTTCCCGGTCGATCCGACCCATTCGTGCTACAACCATAATATAGCTGAAGCATGGCTCTACCACGTAGATATAGCTATAAAACCAGCGAGAAAAGTGTGATAGGATCGTGCCAAATGGAAATGGCATTAAGTCTGTCATATGTACTACTTTGTGCTGCTGTTAATGAAAATAAATAATTAAAAAATCTGTAGTCTCTGCCTACCCCTCTGGGTGAAAGGCGTGAGTGCTTATGTATTTGTTATGTGTGTACAACAAGTGATGAGATGAAGGCTAATGTAGCAGTGTGTGTGTCACAATAAATCTGGATCCGAAAACAGAGTAAGTAATTGTTTTTGCACAAATGTAGGTTGGCTTTGTCTAGAGTTGTGTATACGAGTCTGTCACGTATGAGCCGGGTAAAGTAACTACTAGACCGCGTCTTAGCTGTAAACGTCTCTTAGCTAAGAGGACGAACATCGCCGAAAAACATCAGTTACGCTACCTATATATAGATCAGTAATCAAAATATTTGCATAAACTCTAAGCAATTAATACATTCCTGCCATTATATTAGGCAGTTTGTTTATGCTCTTGCTATGGAAGTCTACTGCAGGGGCACCGATGAGCTTTTTCAAAACGTGCTTCTTCGAAATAATATTTTTTTATAGGAGAGGGGGCAAACGAGCATACGGCTCACCTGATGGCAAGTGAGTACCGTCGCCCATGAACACCTACAACACAAGGATTGCAGGTGCGTTGCCGGCCTTTTAGAAAGGAGTAAGCTCTTTTCTTGAAGGTCCTTGCGTATTAAGAAGCATTGAGTTATATGTACTCGTACTACGTACTAGAGAAGCCTTTCCATGATTTTTTCTTTTGTATTATTACGATATTATTACCTATTTATTCACTTGAACAACCAATAATTTTACCTACTTGAATATTGAATTGTTATTTACGTCCAGGTTTAAACTTTAATTTGAAATCTTGTATTATTAGCGCCGCTACACACTGCATGAATATTGAAACCACAGACTAACTAGTAGATTGAAACCACACTAAATGACACACTGTACGAATTGCAGTACAATTCAGTTAAACATAGTGTATGTTCGGAATTGAGCAATATAGTACGTTGTACATATATATCGATGTCAAGAAGCTATCTAAACTTGTGTTGAAAATCATTCACCGTTAACGTTACAACCTATGAAAAGCCTACTGCTGAACATAGGCCTCCTCTATAGATTGCTTCATAGTGAGGAATATTTGCCTTATTTGCCACTCTTGGCAAGCTGATTATCAATTATAGTTGTTATTTTTATTTTAGTTGTTATTAGGAAGACTCTGCTGCCCGTCTTCTGTTTTATTTTCCTCTATCGCCTCTTACTACGAGGGCGGCACTGAAAATTTGGGGAATCAAGGAAGTGACACAACATTACTCTTTAAAAATGTATTTATTGCTTTTCGAAGTATTCTCCGCGAAATTTGACACATTTTTCCATACGATGGAACCAATCATTGAAGCAACCATTCCATTCGGAAGTTGGGGTCTCCAAAATGGCCGTTTTGTAGGCGTCCACAGCTTCTTCAGGTGATGAAAATCTCTGTCCACGCAATTTATTCTTTATTTTAGGGAAAGTATAGAAATCAATAGGGCTTAGGTCGGGGCTGTACGGCGGATGGTCTAATAATTCTATGTTTTCTTGCTCTAAAAATTCTTTTGTTCTGTGTGCGGTGTGAGAACTCGCATTGTCGTGATGGAGGATGATGCGGCGGTTGCAGTTCTCTTTACGGAGTTCAGAAACGACCTGTGGCAAACAAATGCTAGCATACCATTCTGTATTAACCGTTCTTTGTCCCTCAAGAGGAATAGTCGTAACATGGCCGGTTTTGGAGACAAACGTGGCCAAAGTTTTTTTTGCAACACTCCGTGAACGAACAATTTTTGTTGGCTTTAACTCATTTTCGAACACCCAAACTCGTGACTGGTTTTTTGTTTCGGGTTCGTACGCGTATATCCAGGATTCGTCACCTGATACGATGTTGTATACAGCATTTGAGGATCCTGCGTGGAATCTTTCGAGAGTTCTGACGCACCAAGTACGCGAGCCGCTCTTTGCTGTTCACAGAGCGAATGCGGTATCCATCGGGAAAACAACTTTTTTACACCTAATTGTTCATGCAAGATTATTTGTATTTGACTCATGCCAATGTCTAAAGTTGCCTGAATTTCGCGGTATGTTACATGTCGATCTTCCTCAATCATCTTACGCACAGCTTTAACGTTTTCTTGAGTGACTGCAGTTTTTGGACGACCTTGACGGGGATCATCACTGAGCTTGACACGTCCACGTTGAAATTCAGCAAACCAGCGATAAATTGTGGTTTTGGATGGTGCTTCATCACCAAATGCAGAAATCATCCGGTCAACACACTGTTTTTGTGTTAAACCACTTCGAAAGTCATAATAAATCATCGCTCTTGAATTTTCTCGAGTCAATTCCATTTTCTCAACGACTAAACAAGTTTGACAAAACCTTGTGACAAGACAGAGAATCTTTTTTTAAATAAATAAATGGTATTCGATTTTTAAAACCAAGGAATTTTTAATTAAAAAGATTTTAATATGACAGGAACAGTGGAAATATTCCATACCCGATACTTTTAGTGCAGCCTATGTATGCCGATGAAGTAACGATTACGATGACTTTGTGATGATTTGGGATCGTGGATATTTTTACACCCTCACGACACGGTTACATATATAAGAGATTATCACCTATGTACTGACTCATCTCGATGTCTCTGGAACCATAAGGTCTACAGATTTGAAATTTGGTAGGAATATTCCTTTCCCCGAGTAGAGGTCAGCTAAGAGGATTTTACGAAATTCTAGCCGCAAGTGGGGGTTGCGGGGGCGTTAGTTAAAAAAAAATCTGCACTGCGTTCATCCGATTGTGGTAAAACTTTGTCAATATATTGCTTGTACTTTCGCGAAGGTTATAGGCATAGTTATACCCGGTACTTTGCTCTATTGTAGAATCATAGATATCACGCGTGCGAAGCCGGGGCAGATTGCTGGTTATTTATAAATTGCCATCGCAAATATTTTCCCTATGAGGAAATCTTTGAGGGAGGCCTATGTTCAGCAGTGGGATTTTGATGGGCGATTATGAATGAATGATGATAAATGTTTGTATGTGGTTATGTGGTAGAGCCACACTGCAACTATATTATGTTTATAGTACGAATGGCTCGGCTCGAACGGGGTAAGACCTTGTTCTCACAAAATACCAGCGTGAACTGCTACATACTGCTGTGTTTCGTATGGTGAGTATAGAGAACCCTTTTTACTGGAGACAAGGCACTCCATCTTAGTCTTCAGGGATGATAACGCATTCGCGTTTTGATTCTTAATCAAGGATAAATGTAGATGTCTATGTGCCGCAGCAACCACTTACTATCAGCGGGACTGTGTGCTCGTTTGTCACACTATCCTATAAAAAAAAATTATACATTTAGTGGAAGACTGGAAGATACTATGCATTATATAATGATGAAATATTAACGGAATTAAACATATGGAATTGGCTATAGAAAGATTTAAAAAGAAAAGAAATATAATATATAGTTGTCGATAAACAAATGTCACATCACCACTTTCTATGCGTAACATTTCAACACTGTACGAATTGCAGTACAATTCAGTTAAACATAGTGTATGTTCGGAATTGAGCAATATAGTACGTTGTACATATATATCGATGTCAAGAAGCTATCTAAACTTGTGTTGAAAATCATTCACCGTTAACGTTACAACCTATGAAAAGCCTACTGCTGAACATAGGCCTCCTCTATAGATTGCTTCATAGTGAGGAATATTTGCCTTATTTGCCACTCTTGGCAAGCTGATTATCAATTATAGTTGTTATTTTTATTTTAGTTGTTATTAGGAAGACTCTGCTGCCCGTCTTCTGTTTTATTTTCCTCTATCGCCTCTTACTACGAGGGCGGCACTGAAAATTTGGGGAATCAAGGAAGTGACACAACATTACTCTTTAAAAATGTATTTATTGCTTTTCGAAGTATTCTCCGCGAAATTTGACACATTTTTCCATACGATGGAACCAATCATTGAAGCAACCATTCCATTCGGAAGTTGGGGTCTCCAAAATGGCCGTTTTGTAGGCGTCCACAGCTTCTTCAGGTGATGAAAATCTCTGTCCACGCAATTTATTCTTTATTTTAGGGAAAGTATAGAAATCAATAGGGCTTAGGTCGGGGCTGTACGGCGGATGGTCTAATAATTCTATGTTTTCTTGCTCTAAAAATTCTTTTGTTCTGTGTGCGGTGTGAGAACTCGCATTGTCGTGATGGAGGATGATGCGGCGGTTGCAGTTCTCTTTACGGAGTTCAGAAACGACCTGTGGCAAACAAATGCTAGCATACCATTCTGTATTAACCGTTCTTTGTCCCTCAAGAGGAATAGTCGTAACATGGCCGGTTTTGGAGACAAACGTGGCCAAAGTTTTTTTTGCAACACTCCGTGAACGAACAATTTTTGTTGGCTTTAACTCATTTTCGAACACCCAAACTCGTGACTGGTTTTTTGTTTCGGGTTCGTACGCGTATATCCAGGATTCGTCACCTGATACGATGTTGTATACAGCATTTGAGGATCCTGCGTGGAATCTTTCGAGAGTTCTGACGCACCAAGTACGCGAGCCGCTCTTTGCTGTTCACAGAGCGAATGCGGTATCCATCGGGAAAACAACTTTTTTACACCTAATTGTTCATGCAAGATTATTTGTATTTGACTCATGCCAATGTCTAAAGTTGCCTGAATTTCGCGGTATGTTACATGTCGATCTTCCTCAATCATCTTACGCACAGCTTTAACGTTTTCTTGAGTGACTGCAGTTTTTGGACGACCTTGACGGGGATCATCACTGAGCTTGACACGTCCACGTTGAAATTCAGCAAACCAGCGATAAATTGTGGTTTTGGATGGTGCTTCATCACCAAATGCAGAAATCATCCGGTCAACACACTGTTTTTGTGTTAAACCACTTCGAAAGTCATAATAAATCATCGCTCTTGAATTTTCTCGAGTCAATTCCATTTTCTCAACGACTAAACAAGTTTGACAAAACCTTGTGACAAGACAGAGAATCTTTTTTTAAATAAATAAATGGTATTCGATTTTTAAAACCAAGGAATTTTTAATTAAAAAGATTTTAATATGACAGGAACAGTGGAAATATTCCATACCCGATACTTTTAGTGCAGCCTATGTATGCCGATGAAGTAACGATTACGATGACTTTGTGATGATTTGGGATCGTGGATATTTTTACACCCTCACGACACGGTTACATATATAAGAGATTATCACCTATGTACTGACTCATCTCGATGTCTCTGGAACCATAAGGTCTACAGATTTGAAATTTGGTAGGAATATTCCTTTCCCCGAGTAGAGGTCAGCTAAGAGGATTTTACGAAATTCTAGCCGCAAGTGGGGGTTGCGGGGGCGTTAGTTAAAAAAAAATCTGCACTGCGTTCATCCGATTGTGGTAAAACTTTGTCAATATATTGCTTGTACTTTCGCGAAGGTTATAGGCATAGTTATACCCGGTACTTTGCTCTATTGTAGAATCATAGATATCACGCGTGCGAAGCCGGGGCAGATTGCTGGTTATTTATAAATTGCCATCGCAAATATTTTCCCTATGAGGAAATCTTTGAGGGAGGCCTATGTTCAGCAGTGGGATTTTGATGGGCGATTATGAATGAATGATGATAAATGTTTGTATGTGGTTATGTGGTAGAGCCACACTGCAACTATATTATGTTTATAGTACGAATGGCTCGGCTCGAACGGGGTAAGACCTTGTTCTCACAAAATACCAGCGTGAACTGCTACATACTGCTGTGTTTCGTATGGTGAGTATAGAGAACCCTTTTTACTGGAGACAAGGCACTCCATCTTAGTCTTCAGGGATGATAACGCATTCGCGTTTTGATTCTTAATCAAGGATAAATGTAGATGTCTATGTGCCGCAGCAACCACTTACTATCAGCGGGACTGTGTGCTCGTTTGTCACACTATCCTATAAAAAGAAATCTGATTACAATTGCAATGACTGCAGATGCCTGTGAAAATAATAGTGATTATTTATCATCAGGCATACTGGAAACTAGTTTGCTTATCACTATTTTCTCATCACCTCGGTTTTGAGGGCGTCAGGCGTGAGCAACTGGCTACTACGGTCTTGAAAACCACCCGGGTTTAAGAAGAATTGCGAATATACTTTTCATCACACTATAATTTGTTTTTCTGTTTGTCAATATAGTGATGTAAATGAGCCATTTCAAAGTTTCCTGGTTATTGTTACGCGGGTGCGTCGTGTGCAGTGTAGCAAGCGCCATAGTGCATGTGAGTGCGAGCGCGGAAGAAATGTTACGCATAGAAAGTGGTGATGTGACATTTGTTTATCGACAACTATATATTATATTTCTTTTCTTTTTAAATCTTTCTATAGCCAATTCCATATGTTTAATTCCGTTAATATTTCATCATTATATAATGCATAGTATCTTCCAGTCTTCCACTAAATGTATAATTTTTTTTTATAGGATAGGGTGACAAACGAGCACACAGTCCACCTGATGGTAAGTGGTTGCTGTGGCTCATAGACATCTACATATATCCTCGTTTGCAAATCATAATGCAGATGCGTTGTCACTTGTCACCCGTGAGGACTAAGATGGAATGCCTCTTTTCCAGTAAAATGGGTCGCCGGTTCTCTACACTCACCATACGAAACACAGCAGTGTTTAGCTGTTATTTTACGCTGGTATTCTGTGAAAACGTGATCCTTCCCCGGTCGAGCCGACCCATTCGTGCTACAACTATACTACTAGTATACTCGTAGCTGCAGCATGGCTCTAACACGTATATTTTTAATTTCATAAATTAATTAAATATATAATTTTCGTCGTTTGTAGTCGTCGCTATGCCCACAGAATAAATAATAGTACTACTACGTACTACGTACTATGCCCTACTATTAATGTTTGATTGCATATAAAATGTGATACAAATAAATAAATATATACTACAGTAATATAATACCTAAGTATACATTCACAGATCATACCTACCTGCCTTTGGATCTCATCTGCATTCAATAGCATAAGCCTTCCTTCAGTCGTAAGTAAGAAAGAGCGAGATTTATAAATAATAATTATTTTACTTGTCTATGAAATATTTTTGTAAATAAAAATAAAATTATCAAGCTGAAATGTATAGTATGGCATGGCGGAGGTCTAGCACAAATATATAATGTAGGCTCCCGCTGACAACAGTAGAGGTGCTTTTATTGTCTGGAAATTATAAAGATTATCATTAACCATAGTTTCTGTAAGATATCACAGTTTGCATTTTTGGCGGATTTATTAAAATTATTAAACTACGAGTATTACCTACATTAAAGGAATATTTAAAAAGTATAAAATTTATTATCGATAAAACTTTTACGCATAACACGATAGCGGTACTAATCTCATATTTTTTTCGAAATGGTTGTGAGAGCTCGAGCTGATGGCACTTGTGAATGTTGTAAAAAACACTATTGTGCTCTGTGGGAACGAGATTTACCACCTGTTGTAGAGCACCGCTATCTAACACGCCATCGTTTTCTAATGTTCCAATTTATTGTAATTTTTTTCCTTTTTCAACTTATTTAAGTATTAATTTTAAAAAATAATTTAAATAGTTCAAGAAGAAGATCATCTAATATTGTCGATATTGTACTGCGTATGGTATACAACTGAAGATGATGAAGTGCCAGTTATACTGGCATAATCCTATTCTGACTCATAACCTATAATAATGCCAAGTTTTAACAAAATCCATTCAGTATTTATTGCGTGATTGAGCTACAAACATACAATCATCTAAACATCCAAAAAATCTCACATTTTTTCTTATAAAAGTGCTGGTAAACGAGCATGTGTCTTACAAAAGGTCTTTTAAAAAGGAGTAAGCTCAGACCCAGTCGTATCAGTCCGGAAAAAATCGTCAGTGGTAAACGATTCCGCAAAGTGATCGTACGAGAAAAAAACTCCTAGTAAAACGCACAGTGGTGGACCGCCAAGCATCCCGATCGTGTGGATAGTATCGTGGGTATTGTCACGATGTGCGTTGGTGGAATTTGGTGATTGGAACAATTCAAACGATTCCTCTGAGCACTTCCCGTGGTTAATGCGATAGAACATGCAAAAGAATCTCTTCGCAGCGCCAGTGAATCGAGCCAATCAGAAAGAACTCGGTCGTAGAGGATTCGAGCCGCTCTTCGCTGTATGCGGTCAAGTGGAAGGAGTTGGTAGTAGGGTGCCTTGCCTAGGGATGAGAACAGAATGCCACGGGAGCCTTTTATATATATATATATATATATATATATATATATATATATATATATATATATATATATATATATATATATATATATATATATATTAGTAGGATTACATAGTAAATACACGAACTTGATGTATAAAATGATTTCCTTAGACCTATCCAAGAAATAACTACATTGTAATTTTCTTTTGGAAAAAAAAACTATGATTCATAGACAAAAACGTCTACTTCCGAATAGGAATTGCCGAAAAAAATTATTTCGAACATTTAAAAAAAAACTTCGTGCGAGGGTGTGGGAATCTCGGACAGATGCGCCTCATCCACCGGATCTCCGGCATGTGGTTGCTCCTAGCCCGACAATACGCCGTATAGTGCACATTTATCAATAACAATCCTTTGTAATTACGTTCATCTGTCGCGATTCAAGTTAGAAATAAGCTTCGCGCTTACTAATTAAATAGAACGAAAAATAATTAAGAAACCCAAATAATTCTTATGGATTTTATGAAATTTTAACTTATTAGAAAAAAAAATATTATTAAGTTTACCCGCATTCTCGTTGTTCATCATACGAAACACAGCAGCTTTATGGAAGGTGAAAGTATGGTTTTCCCCTGGTCGATCAATTAATGCTTCAGCGTTTCACGTAAATAACTACATATTGTGTACAACAATTGTTGACCACGGTCTATTGTTTGACATGTGTGGTATATTGACAAGTACAATCAAGAAATACTCAGTAGCAGGCCGGAGACAGTGTGAAAACACGTAAAACGGTCTTGCGCTTGATCTTTATCCGGTTGTGTCGGATTATACTGTACCATCAGACTGTGAGAGTGAGGGAATAGAGAGTACACCTATACTTGTGCATATACTCGGGCCCTATAATCATGTCTATATGTGGTAGAGCCATGCTACAGCTATATTAGTAGTATAGTTAGCACAAACCGGTCGGCTAGACCGGGGAAGGACCACGCTCTCACAGAATACCAACGTAAAATGGCAGCTTGACACTGCTGTGTTTCGTAGGGTGAGTGTAGAGAACCGGAGACCCATTTTACTGGAAAAGAGGCATACCATCTTAGTCCTCACGGGTGACGACGCATCTGCATTTTGATTCTTTATTGAGGATAGATGTGGATGTCTATGGGCCGCAGCAGCCGCTTACTATCGGGAGGACTGTGCTCGTTTGTCACCCTATCCTATATAAAAACAATTTATATCAACAACAGAGGCTTTTAACGTGGCAGAGCTACGCTGCAGTTATAACATAGTTGCAGCACGAATGGGTCGGCTCGACTGGAGAAGATACACGCTCTCACAAAATACCAGCGTAAAATAGCAGTTTATGGCTGCCGTGTTTCTGTTTAGTGTACGGAACCGGAGATCCTTTTTACTGGTAACTAGGCATTTAATCTTAGTCCTCAGGGGTGACTTTTCTGTTCTCCTTTGAGGATAGATGTAGCTGTCTGTGGGCCATAGAATTTATTTAGCGTTAGGTAGATTGTATGCTGTTTTGTCACCTTATTCTATTAAAAAAAAAATGTATACTGTAGAAAAACGAGAAGCAGCTATCCGCTTGTGTTTGTGACTGACGAGAAATTTTGTTCATTAATGAATTGGTATTAAGGATCGTTTAAAATTAAAACGCATTAAGCGCCATCACTAACAGGGCTCAAAAGTACCGACTGTAGTTAAGTTAGCTAGTAGCACGTACTGTGTTAAACAAACATTGTACGAAATTAGCGATTGTCGCCAAGCCGCTTCCTCGAAACTTTGTTACCCCTTCGTATCCGGCGCGCTTCCGTCGCGGGAATAGACAATGTCAAGTTCGCGTGGCCGTATCGCGCGCGTGAACTCCGAGTCTACTTGGAACTGTTTCATTACAAAATACAACCGGAAAGATATGTATTCTTTATCATGTAACCAATATAATAAGTTAATGTTAAAAATAATTGGTTTAGATCCGCCTAGCAATATAAAATGATGTGTTTATATAGTTTGAAAAGCATCTCTAGCTGTCAGCCACCGCAGAGTTTATTTCACCCGATGATGTATCGTTTATCGTGGTGAGTCTTTTCTAATGTCTTGGTGTTGGAGTTAGTGGTGACAGGAATAGTGTACGCAATTGAGGACAGGAGGTGCTCTTCAAACTAGGTAGGATTTTATTTTATTATGCCGATTTTAGGTAATTCATTTTTAACATCTTCAAATCATGTACCTACGTCTTATTACAAAAAGTACATACATACATAAACACTCACGCCTGTCACCCAGAGGGGTAGGCAGAGATTATGGACTTCCATTTGGCACGATCCTGACACACCTCTCTCGCTTCCTCCACACCCATATACCTACGCATACACGCTCGTCGGTTAAAGGTACTCTTGATTTGGCCCATTTTTAATATATCGCCAATTTGGTCGATAAACTTTCGCCTAGGGCGACCCTTCCCGACTATGCCGTTCACCTCTGCAACATAAATTTGCTTTGTCACTCTTTCCTCATTCATTCTTTCTACATGGCCAAACCACCGAAGCATTCCTTTCTTAATTCTGGTCACAACATCATCATGCAAACCACACTCTTCTCTTATTAAACAATTTCTCACTCTGTCATTCAGATTCATCATTCAAAAAGTAGTTTATTGATAGTTTAGGGTTGAAACTATGGTTTAAGAAGCCGTTCTAACTAAAAAAGTCCCTTAACCGCGGCGCCACAGTCTTCGCGAAATTTGACATTTGCTCTTAAACGTCATACTTTACGTTTTAGTTTGCTTAATTCCGTGGGACTTCATCGTGAAACAGATTCTAGTTTATGCCTAAAACTAATCATAAACCACTTTTTATAATGTCTGGAAGAGTTTTATGTTAAAATGGTATTAAGCCGGACGTCCATCGCAAACTAAACTAACTTAGTTTATCCTTAGTTCGCATAGCCGACCCAGTTTTACATACATGTGCGTCCACCGCAAACTATGCCAGCTAAGCTATGTGTGTATGGAAAACTGGCTCAGCTATGCGAGCTAAGATAAACTAACTTAGTTTAGTTTGCGGTGGACGTTCGGCTTTAAAGTCAACTTCTATAGATATTTTACTTCAAAGACTGATTTCAAAAAGAGGCTTTTCCATGCCAGTGCATTCTTTTGTATGTATGTTACGTGATATGTTCGTCAATTGTGAACCGATTTTTATTATTCTTTTTTCATTAAATGGATTATATTTCAGGGGCGTTCCAACATAAACTATGGAAAAAAATTACTCCACCTGCTAAATAAGCCCGAAGACATAGAAGAAAAAGTCTGAAAGCCTGCCTGTAAAAGTCCATTATTGGACATAGCCCTCTACTGTTGTAAGGTGGACTTACCCTAATGATCTCGATTTTTTTATAGAATAAAGGTGACAAACAGGCACACAGTCCACATGATGGTAAGTGGATACTGTGGCCCATAGACATGTACATCTATTCACGATTAAGAACCAAAATGCAGATGCATTGTCATCCTAGAAGACTAAAATGGAATGCCTCGTTTCCAGTAAAAAGGGACTGCGGTCTCTATACTCATCAATCGAAACACAGCAGCATTATGCTGCTATTTATAGGAAGCATGGTCTATACTCGGTTGGGCTGACCCATTCGTGCTACAACCATAATATAGATGCAGTATGGCTCTACCATGTTGAAACTACGTCTTGGCCGACGGGTCGACGTCGTAGCATTATACGTCTCTCTTTGACGCTGGTTTCATTGACAGTCTGAGTATTTACCTTCTGGAGTAAGCGAGATGGTTATACTGCTGAATATCGGAAGCCATGACATTTTTCTGGTCTTTCCCACAGTCCATAGTCTTCCCTTAATACTCGCACTGGTCGAAATGGGGTGTTGGATTTACAATAACACCACACGTCACTGTAAATAATATACAAGACAATATATTATGCCATAGCGGAATTAACCTTAATGAAACCTTATTATCACCCAAATACCAATAGCCCTATTTCTACAATTATAAAGTATTCGAGCCAATAAACCAAATTGTAATCGGTCTTTGACGATCTTGGACATTTATGTTACACTTTGCGTTCTACGTTCAAATATATTTATAATGTGGTTCAATTCCCCAATTCGATTTGAAACGAGTCGCGCGTGAACTTCTAGTATCATACCATTCATTTTAATCTAGGAATCATGACACAAACTTAAGGCGGCATAAGAGCGACAATTCTGACCCAATCGAGTCATCTCATTTAGCTGTAAAACAAGCTACAAATGGGCTTATTAAAAAAATCAAAAAATATTCATATTTAATTTTATTTGTGAATAAAGGTTTAAAACTCACGTTACCATCCAAATAATCTGGAAGCTTGGCAGTCCACTACTGTGCGATTTACTAGGAGTTTTCTTACTCGCACAACTTCTTTGTGGAACTGAGCGCTTTATCTTAGACTTAGGGATCTTTAAGAAACGAGCTTTTTAAAAGGCCGGAAACGCACCTGCAATTCCCCTGGTGTTGCAGTGGTTCATGGTCGGTAGTCGACATTTACCATCCTGTGAGCCACATGCTCGTTTGTCCACTCTTCTATTATAGAAAAGGTAATGAGATAGAAATAGAATAGTTAATACGTTCGCTGCATCCCTTAGGTATATAAATTAATTATATTTGAATAATTCATTTAAAATGTAGTATGCAAATATAGATAGGGTAAACAGTACTAATGTTGGTACTCCTACAATGATTGGCACTTAGCTATTTTAATCTAAATATTAAGAATGTTTTCCTTTCTATATCACAGCTACACAGATATTGCTAAGATATATAATTAATTATACTAACAATACACATTTATATTTAAAGCATCAACTATTTACCTATAAGGGCTGTTTTAAAAATGTGTGCGGACAAATCCGTTAAAATTTAACAAAAAGTTAAGGTTATGAGGCTAGATTTTGAGACAAAAATGTGATTTTTAGGTAAGTTTATATGCAAGTTTCTGTCTATTTCAATCAATTAACGTCATTAAAGCATATTAAACGTTATTTTATCGTTGTGAAATAGAGGCATCGGTTTTTTTAATTGTGCCAATGACTATACTTTACTTTGTTTGACTACATAATCATTGGCATATATGTCAATCACTATACTTTCTTTCTTTTGTCCAAAATTTATTCTTGACACTGCCAATGACTATATCCTTTGAGTAGTTCCAATGATTATGACTGAACTTTTTCATATTTTGAATTGATGAAGAATACCTCTCTTAATAGCAATTAAGAGAGGGCGTTTTAGAAAAATAACTGCTGCACTAACATTTAACATTCCACGCGCGAATTTACAGTTCACACTAAATAAGTAAAGTAAAAAAAACTAACAAGCTGAAAAGCCGACCTGGTACTGGCACAGTTTTCGATGTCCTAAAAATGTCAATGATGTGAGGTTTTTGAATAAATACCCCATACATATTTTTATTTTATTTATTTTATTTTTATTTGCTTGGAAAACTTACAGCTAATTTACAAAAATAATATAATTATAACAAAAATGAAGGCCATTTACAAGTTTTCACTTATATAATACTTTATATGACAAGAGTGTGTCAGAAGAGATATAGTAACAGTATACTTAAATATAAATTACATTATCAAAAAGAAAAGAAGTTGTTAGAAAGTAAACGCCTAAGTTGGATAACGCTGGAATGAAATAAATCAATATCCACATTGTGAGTATGTGCTATAGCATTAAAAGATCTGCATGATCGAATAATAAAAGAGTTTTTCCTGTAATTACTTTTCACGCATGGTACATATAAAAGTGTAGGTTTCCGCAAACCAGATGATGAGGTGTGTAAACCTATTTTACTTAATAGTTCAGGACAATCAATATTACCATTCATAATTTTAAAGAGGAAGGAGAGATCTGCAATATTTCTACGCTCATATAAAGGTAATATGTGATTTTTTTTACATCGAAGAGTATAGCTGGGTATAAACTTTTTTGATTTAAATTGAAGAAAACGCAAAAATCTTTTTTGTATGCGCTCTATCCTATCCACATATTCATTATATTTTGGATTCCAAATTTCAGAACCATATTCCAAATGGCTGCGTACAAAAGCGCAATATAGAATTTTGAAGGTTTTTATGCTTTTAAAATCTGCCGATAACCTTAATATGAAACCCAGCGCTTTGTTAGCCTTTGTAACGATGTTATCAACGTGATTGTCAAACAGCAATTTAGAGTCAAGAGTAACACCGAGATCTTTGATAGTGCTGGTTCTATTTATAGAAATATGGTTTAATTTATAATTATAAATTATAGGATTAGGTTTACGAGTAAATGAGCAGATAAAACATTTGGAAACATTCAGATCGAGTTTATTGTTAGAACAGTATGCTTCTAAATTGAAGAGATCCTTTTGAAGGCTAGAACAACTTTCCAAACTTGTAATAGGACATAAGATTTTCATATCGTCAGCGTAAAGAATAATCTTGGAATTTTTAAAACACGTGTCGATATCATTGATAAAAATTAAGAAGAGCAAGGGCCCCAATAGGGATCCTTGTGGTACGCCAGACGATATATGGATTGCAGACGAACGATATCCACCAAGGACGACAGATTGACTTCGATTTCTGATGTATGACGTAAACCATCGGAATAAGTCCCCCCTGATACCCATTGCAAGGAGTTTACGTAAAAGAATTAAATGATCGATTCTGTCGAATGCTTTGCAGTAGTCTGTATAGACTACATCTACTTGTGCTGGTTTAGACATAAAGCTAGTTAGATAGTCGGAACAAATAACAAGGTTTGACACGGTAGATCTGTTTTTTAAGAAACCATGTTGATTTTCACTAAATGAGTGGCGAAGGGAAGAGTACACCTGGTTGTAAATTATTTTTTCAAATACTTTAGCGAATAAACAGAGCTTGGAAATGGGACGATAGTTTTGTACCTCATCCTTAGGTCCTTTTTTGTAAATTGGAGTAATAAACGCACTTTTCCAAATATTTGGAAAAATGCCTTCCTTTAAGGAACGGCGGTACAGAATACTCAGAGGCAAAGTAAGAGAGTCCGCACACCGTATGATTAAGATAGCCGGAATACCATCTGGTCCAGCAGACTTGTACAGGTCTATAGCCTTTAAAAGTCTGGATACCTCTGCTTCTTGCACCTCGATGGAACTGATATAAATAGAAGATTGATCAATTTGCGAGTCAATAATATTAAAATTAATTGTGTCGGAATCGTTAAGAAAATTAGATTTAAAAAACTGATTGAAAAAATCACAAATTACTTCACCTTTGCCTGAAGAATACTGTCTGAATTTCATAATAGAAGGATATGAACTTGGAGATTTTTTACTCTTAACAAAGTTCCAGAAGGCTTTCGGTGATTTGCTTATATTATTTTCTATATCACGAATGTAAGCTTCGTACATACTTTTTTCAAGAACCTTCCCACGTTCTCGTAATAAAACAAAAGAATCAAGGTCGGAAGTATTTCCATATTTTTTATACTTTGAGTGATACTTAAATTTTTCTTTTAAGATTTTAATCAAGGGTGTTTTATACCAGGGAGGAAATCTGGAAGATGATTTTACAGTTTTGCAAGGGACATGTTTGTTAATTAGCATTTGTAACTTATCATACAGTAAGGATACAGCCTCCTCTAAAGAACCCATTCTGAGGCAACTGGACCAGTCCGTATTATCAAGTTGTTGACATATTTTAGTGTAATCTGCAAAATTATACAGGAATTTTGTTCTGGTTTGCGGTGAAAGCGTATTTTGGTGGATGAAGTCAACAGATATACATAGTGCTATGTGATGAGGATCTTCCGAAACTAAAGGGTCTATACATTTATGAACATTTATAAAATTGTTGCAGAAAATTAGATCCAGAATTCTGTTGTTACAGTTTAGTTGACTGTTATATTGAGATAAGGAACATAAATTAAGAGTATCAAAAAAATCCGATTGAATGGGACCTTGAATATTAAAAGGGCATTGAGATTGCCCATCGTCAGCTGGCTGCCATATTATATTCGGCAAATTAAAATCGCCTAAAAGTAAAAAACCATCTGCCAAGTTATTTAACACAATATCATTTAATTTAGTGGAAAAACATTGTAATTGCTGTATTAAGGAATTGCCTAAGTTTTGACAGCATATATAAACAAGACAAATATTTAATTTGTAACACAAATTAGGCGATGTACGTTTTAGGGTCAGAGTAATCCATATGTCCTCAGCTGATGAACGCCATTCACTGCGTTCAAAAACTATAAGCTCTCGTCGAACAGCTATGAGGACACCACCCCCCATGCTTTGACCTGTATCAGAATAATTCCTATCACGCCTCCAAACTAGATATCGGTCGTCAAATAATTCTGTGTCATTGAAGTCCTCATTAAGCCAAGTTTCCGTTAAGCATATTAAGTCGTAATTATTCATTACGATATTCCTATATATAGTTGCTACTTTAGTCCGTAAGCCCCGGACGTTTTGGTAGTATATATTATATTTTTTTATGTGAGTGTTTTCTTAACAGGATAAGCACTAAAATAACGCGGTAGGTAATAGTAGCAACTACAAATAACTTACGTTGAGGTATATTAGAAAATAATCTACTATTCATTAGGAGAATGCATAAATATTTCGCGATATGAGCATACAAATAATACACATAAGTATAAGCAACGACCCGCGAGCAATGAAGTAAAAGTTTTAGTGGAGTAATAATAGTTAATCTCTTACACTCTGAAACTGATGCTAAGATATGACATATATGAAATTTATAGTAAATGTATATTGTGTACCCTAAACGACAGAGCAAATGATTACCTGTTACAGTTACCACGGTGCAAGAGTTACTGTAGGTTAATATAAGTATTATTAACTTAGTGAATAATATACAAAGCACACAAAAATAATTCATATATGCGTATACATAATAATAAACAATTATTCGTAATCTATAAAACAAATAACATAGCACAAATATAACATGCGAAATGAAATAAAATGCGGAATGCAAAAATCTAGGATATGCGAAAGAAAAATTAAAAAAGGGTATTATGGAAACTAAGCAAGTGAGATTCAATATGCAAAACGTTACGTTAAGTACAACAGCATAATGAGCATAATAGAAATAAAAATAACAAACACAGGTAGCAAGAACATGTCCTTTCGTTACGCCAATAATAGCGAGGTGCGAGTACATCATTAATGAATAGACGATACCAACGCTTCTCAAACTTTGCGTTTGCACAGCAAGTAAACTTAACAGTAACTTGTGAATCCTTAAACTATTTTTCTTAAATCCGACTCCGTTTTTATTATAAGAACAGGTGATGTTGTGCTTTTCCGTACTAGGATTTTGCAGTTCTTTACCCAAACGTACGAAAAATCCCGCTCCTTGGCCAAAGACTTTGTTTTGTTTAATAACATTTTGTTTTCAAGCGTTAAATGGTCGTTGATAAAGATTCTGTTACTACCATTAAGACCTATATCCAACGGCGTTAGGGATTTACATTTTCTCGCTGCTGCAACAAAGTTGTCTCTGAGATATCGATTGTGCATAGACACAATTATGTTTTTGTTATTTTTATTATTACGAGAAGGAACCCTAGCAATGTAATTAATGTTGTTATCACTAATATTGATATCGATTTTGGTTGCTATTTTTGATATAATAGTAAAGAGATTTTCCGTGTTAGTTATAGGAACTCCTTTGATTTCAATGTTGTTCAACCGTGATCGCTGCTCCCCATCATTAAAAACAGCTTCCAATTTTTGCAAACACTGTTCTAGACGGGACACATCTTCCTTGGTCTTCTGAAGGGTTTGAATTTCACGATCCACCTCGGCTATCCTAGCTATAAGTTTGTCAACTGAAGCGTGAACGTAGTCTAGCGAATCTTTCACAACCGACAACTCACATTTAATCGTTTTAAGATCAGCCAAATCAGCTTGAATATTTTTTACCGAATCCAGTAACTTAGGCATTGATGACATTTGTTCAGACAGTCCACGTAATTCACCACGAATACCATCGAGATCACTAGGAGCGCAGGAAGTGGAACGGCCAGGAGCTGGACTACCGGAGCTAGCATTCTTACAAGCGTTACATTTCCACGTTGCTTTCCTATCACCAAGTTTTCGAAAACCAATCTCGGTTATTCCAGCACACGGAAAGTCGTATTGTTTCAAACACAGGGAACACTGAACACCATCTCTAGCTTCAATCTTACAACGGTGGCAAGTGAACATTTTATTAAAAGGAAAGGTTTGAGAACTGTAGACAATTGCAGCTTGCAACAGCGCGAGACAATATTGAACGTAACGTGCGTACTGTTTACGATCTGACAACGTATTACATACGACAACGTACTACGTACTGATATTACATACATAAACACTCACGCCTGTCACCCAGAGGGGTAGGCAGAGACTACGGACCTCCATTTGGCGCGATCCTGACAGACCTCTCTCGCCTCTTTTACATCCATATATCTACGCATACACGCTCATCGGTTAAGGGTACTCCTAATCTGGCCCATTTTTAATGTATCGCCGATTTGGTCGATAAACCTTCGTCTAGGGCGTCCCTTCCCGACCCTGCCGTTCACTTCTGCAACATAAATTTGCTTTGTCACTCTTTCCTCGTTCATTCTTTCTACATGACCAAACCACCGAAGCATTCCTTTCTTAATCCTTGTCACAACGTCATCTTGCAAACCACACTTTTCTCTTATCACACTATTTTTCACCCTGTCATCAGATTCAGCCCTAGCATACTCCTTAAGGAACGCATTTCTACAGCATTTATTCTACTCTCATGCTTCTTCTGCCAGACCCAACTTTCACTACCATACATTAAAGTAGGGACTAACACAGCATTATGAATTGCCATACGTGCCTTAGTTGACACATTTTGACTCCTCATAATAGCGTGTAGAGCCCCATTCACTCTATTTTCTGCATATACTTATTAAACCGTTTTATAGAGGGAGAATAAAACGTCTATGAGGTGGATCATGCCTAATCGAAATCTTGCATCACTGTTCTTTGGAGTAGACGGTAAAACCTATTATTTTCCCCCTATAGAAAATGTGATCAGACGTTCAAAAGTTAGTGCCTAGAGAGAGGGTTAATTACTATCTTAAGTACGGCGCAACTTTGCCTAAGACTCAACATAATACTTATAGCCCTTAACCTGAATGCAACGCGACTATTGCAATCAGCTGATATCACTGCATTTCGGCCCACCAAAGATATGAGGCGTAAACCTGTCTTCGAATGACGGACAAACAATTTGACAAAAAGGTTACTAAAACAGATGCGGGCCTATATTAGCAAGACTTTTACCGTATTGAAATAAATCTACATTATAAAATGATTTTGAGACATGTGGGTTGTGCCCATTTAGTCCAGACAAAGTGGATTAAACAAAGTGTCCGGTGCCCTCGAAATCACAGCAAGCCATTCTAGATGATCACAGTTCCTTGTCATTACGCCGAATTACCTAATATTTTAAGAATAACGACTAATAACGACTGAATCAGAAATACCTGTATCAAATTTGCCTTGTATCCTTTCACTTAATAATGGTATTATCAGTACCAGAGCGTATACAACCTGCAGAGATTATTATTGAGTATCAGAAAGAAAACTAACCCTTATGTTTTTCATCAACTAGGTAGCAAATTTAGAATTTGTTGGAGGTGAATGGGTGATTGTGGATGTCGAAATAAATTAAAATATTTTAGAAAGCCCTAAAAATATTTATAGAGTATTTTCCATTGCCAAATAATTTTGCTTTTTGATACGTATATCAAAAAGCAAAAAGCAGGTAAACAACGCCGTTATTTTGTGCTAACAAGTGAAGATTCGGAAGCAGCGGAGCTAAAAAAATAATGAAAGAATGGGACACAAATGGAAAATGCAGAATTGAATTAGTCAGCCAAATAAAGAAACAAACTGACAAACAAAACAAGAAGAACGAAGCCAAAAACTCTGACATTATAATACTCTCTAAATGCTTAGTCCAAAATACCGAAATAAAGTTCTATTTCTACAAAATATCGAGAAAATATGAAAGGTTTTACTAAAAAATTCACATCAAAAATATATACGAAGAAAGAAAAAAAACATGGTAGACAAACGAAACCGCTTTCAGATGAAGATCTAAGGAAAAATTTTGAAGAAGATTTGTTCAATATAAGTGTTATAACAATAAGATGGAGTTTAGAAAGATCTGGGTATAACTTTTTAAGACTTCCAATGGTGCCAATGATTATACTTAATTTACAGTGCCATTCACTATGCTAAAGTGCCAATGATTGTAACATTCCCTAGAAAAAAGTTTAATTAGATTTTTAACTTAATTAAACATTTCTTTTTAAACATAATGCGTTATTTTGGTGCTACATGGTGCTACAGGGAATGGAACTATTTATTCCATCATCTGTGGTACCCATCGGAGGCAGATCTCAGCCTTGGTTTGGTCGCTCCTGTAAGACTGCTTTACGCAGCATACTTAAAAACAAGTATAACTTCGCCTCCAGGTCCTTCAAAAGAGTTATTGCCAAGGCAAAGTCAGAGCACATAGGCAGAATTGGCGAGAAACTAGTTCACCTTCCTTCGGGAACCCCTGCATTCTGGTCTCTCGCCAAGGCTGTCCAAGGGAATTTCTGTAAGCCATCACTACCATCTCTGCACAGGGAGGACGACTCACTGGCCCACGACGCAAAAGAGAAAGCCGACCTTTTAGGCTCCCTTTTTGCGTCTAACTCGACTGTTGATGACGGGGGGAACACACCGCCGACCATCCCGCGGTGTGAGTGCTCCATGCCGGATGCGCGGTTCTCACAGCGCTCGGTTCGCATTTTCTTTCGCATTTTCCATGGGGAGTGCTCTGAGGAATTGTTCGGATTAATCCCAGCCGCCAAATTTCACGAACGCACATCGCGGCAGAACTCCCGATACCATCCACACCATCTGGATGATTGGCGGTCCACCACTGTGCGATTTAGAAGATGTTTTCTTCCTCGCACAACTTCCTTGTGGAATAGTTTACCACTAGCGATTTTTCCGGACCGATACGACTTAGGGACCTTCAAGAAAAGAGCCTACTCCTTTTTAAAAGGCCGGCAACGCATCTGCAATTCCCCCTCTCCTATAAAAAAAATTATTTATGGCTATCTAAACTAAAATCCAACAAAACAATAAAAAATATAACAAATTTGTTTATTTACGAGAACTAACCACTTACAAGTAGAAATCCGCTTAAAGTGCCAATCATTATACTGCTTACCCTAATTATAATCTAAATGTCACGTAAATATTAATTTATGATCTTCGAAAGTTTTGTTTGGAATGTCCTAATATATAAGTAATTATAATAATATGATTTTAACAAGGTAACACATGACATCTTTGGTGATAAAGTCATTAAATTCATTAGTTTTAAATTCAAGTTGTTTATAAATTTTCCCAAATAGGCCAGAAACCAAAATATTCTTGATAAGGTTAACTTAGCAGCCTACACGCCTGGACTGTGGGCGGTGCTGTCGTAAGGTCGGTCCTACGTTAGAGGAGCCGTCTCCGCAGCTGTCTATCATTATCCCTTATATATTATTAGCAAACCTTCGCCTACAAGCGACCTTAAAATATCGGAAATTTAATTAAGTAACCGCGCGGTAAATGTAGCGAAATACAAACTCTTAATGAATTTTGCTATTAATTTGAAGTTTTTTGTCTCATCGTTTTAGATTATCAACCTTATATTCATTTATATTATAACCCTTTATAAACAGTTCTTGTTTATCACATTATTTAAACTTGGTAATAGAGAAACCTTGTATATTTTCTGGGGATTTGTTTTAATAGCGTTTTTTTTTATAGAAGAGTGGGCAAACGAGCATGCCGCTCACCTGATGGTAAGTGACCGCCGTCCATAAACAACTGCAACACTAGGGGAACCAAGGGAGAATTGCAGATGCGTTGCCGGCCTTTTAAAAAGGAGTAGGCTCTTTTTTTGAAGGTCCCTAAGTCGTATAGGTCCGGAGAAATCGCTGGTGCTAATCGGTTCCACAAGGAAGTTGTGCGAGGAAGAAAACATCTTCTAAATCGCACAGTGGTGGCCCGCGAATCATCCAGATGGTGTGGATGGTATCGGGAGTTCTGCCGCGATGTGCGTTCGTGAAATTTGGCGGCTGGGATTAATCTGAACAATTCCTCAGAGCACTCCCCGTGGTAAATGCGAAAGAAAATGTAAAGGGATACAACATCTCTTCGCAGCGCGAATGAATCGAGCCGATCGGAAAGGACTCGGTTGTCGACGATTCCAAGAGTGAGCCCAAGATACATTGCCTACTAATCATCGCATTTATACGCTAGACTTAAAATGCCCAGACTGGCGTCGGAGTCTTGTCAATGTGTGTGCTAGGCTACTAGGTGATAAAGTTAACACAAAACCCCCACATTGAAATATGAATAACTTAAATTGAAAAATTTTAAATCCCTCCGAAAAGAACCCTACGCAGCTAACAAAACAGCTGATGACCTTGAAACGACTGAATCACTCGCGATCTTATAACAAAACAGTTTATGTCTTCACTAAATAAAACCATTGGCCGCGACGCCGCAGTCTTCATAAACTGTGTGGAAATTTTTTACACTGTTAAATTCCATACTTTACCTATTAGTTCACATATTTTCACGGGACTTCTTTCTCGAAATAGACTTTCGAACTAGGGATTCGCCCCGGCTTCGTACGGTTGATTTCTGGATCTCGATAACAGCTCCACCTACCGGGTCCAATTGTGAATCTAAAGCATTCTCTAATCAACATAATCACATACACACACACATACATAATTTCATCAAAATCGGTCCAGCCGAGGAGTTCAGTCACATACACACGGACAGAAGAATGATATAATATATAATATGCATTTATTATACATATTAAACATTCCTCTTGAATCATTCTTGTCATTCACGTCATTGTGTATTGATGAAAACCGCATCAAAATCTGTTGCGTACAATGATAGTATAAAGAATGCTCTTTTTAGATATATAATATCATTGGTTGCGTAGTTTAAGGGGCTACTCTATGCGAACGACCTTGAGCATTTTGCTGGCGGCGTGCCGCTCGCTTCAATATATTGCCCACCTATTGTAGGTACGAACGTAGTATTATCTTTTCAACATCAATAAACTAATTTATGGAAATACACACAGCGTACAACGATAAATGTATTTTAATTTTTTTATTCGGTATATTAGTTGCATTATATTAGAATTATGTATTTTCATATATTATCTAATTATGAAATTTTATAATATATTATATATTAAAAATGAAGCATTGAAAATTGTGAGTTTAAAAGATACCTATTCACTATAGGTAAATAAATAGATAGCTCGCCTTTTGTACAAATATTTGGTTCAATAAAGAATAAATAAATAAATAGGATGTTTCGTAGACGTGTTTTTAATTATTGTCAATTTTTACGTGTCACGTATTGAAAAGTAACATACCTATCTACAAATTTTTGAACTGAGCACCTTGTAACTTAGCCTGCTTATTACTTATGCTGGCAGACATTATCCTCGCCCCAATGATTGATGAGGATGAAAATCAATTTTATTTCTACATACGTAATTATATTTATTTATACATAAGGGTAACTTTAATAAAGGTAATACAAAAATCAACAAGAAGTATAAGGGTTCAATCTTTCAATTTCAATTGTAAAAAAAAGTTACCTCCACACTAGGATTTTCTCCTGTGTCGTGGAGGCAGTTTACAAACATAAATTGCACAAGGATAAACATCCAGACCCGGAACAATTATTTGTAGGCCATACAAATACTTGGTCCGTGCGAGATTCGAACCCGCGGCCCCCAGCGCAACAACTAATTGCTAAGCCACTGCGCCACGGAGCCATCGCATCGCCGGGTTATAGCTAAAGAGACCATACGTCCCGTTTTGAACGGGACTGTCCCTTTTCTCGGTCACCTGTCCCATTGTCATCAAACAAAGCTCCGGGACACAAAATTGTCCCGTAACTCGTTGGATGGAAGTATTCAAAGTCAACAATCTTCAACATAATTTTTTTTAATCGAATATATTTTATGTCTAACTGGTACGAATGCTCCGGTAGAAAGAGTATTTTTTTATTAGGAATAAATTGTGGACGTCTGAAAGAAACACTTACGGTTCCAGAGTTCTAAAGGCGATGTTGTTAACAAAGATAACAATAAAAAAACTTGAGCAGAATTATATTCTTATTTAAAATCATCACCAACTTTATTAAAGCAAATTGAATCCACTGACAAATGTAATTAATAATTTAAAAAAATATGTTGCATTTAATAATTACCTTCTATACCGAATATAATTTTATAGTGAACACTAATTGTATAAAGTTATAGTTTTTAGAGTATAAATAAACCCATGTCCTGTTTTGAGTTAAAAAATAAATGGTCAGTTTAGTCTTTTTAGTTAAATTTTGTTTTTAAAATTTTTAGATAGTAAAAAGTAGGTATATTAGTATCTACTTAGATACTTTTTACCGAATTATAAGTATAGAACACCTTATGTACTCAATTATTTTTTGAAAAAGAAGAAAATACAAGCAATAAATAATATACTATATTTTAGCAAAAAACTATAACTTAGTAATACTAATTATAACTTAGAACATAAATGAAAAAGTCATAACTGACTTTTTGGCACGACCCAGGATTCGAACCCGGGACCTCATGATCAGCAGTCGCACTACTACAACCACTAGACCAACGAGGCAGTACTATACCTAATAATATATTGTGGTTGGGTGATAATATTGAATTAGCCTTTTATAGTGTAAATTATAATATTTGTCGAAATTTTAATTATGGATTCGAACCTTACATGCTAATGGTGCTTCATTTTTTATTTGCATTTACTTCAAAGAAAATATACGCAAAAAGCTTCATCGCGCAGTAAAAAACACAACAAATATATGTATAACTAATACGAAAAATTATACCCAAAACAAACAAATAATACTACCTATAAATAATCTAAAAAGTAATATTATTATCGATTGATATGACGTGAGTGTATGTGCTGGTCGACGCTCTAACGACACGAGCTTCACGTCGAAGAGCTCAGGGCTCACTGACTTCAGCAAGCCCGTGAGCAGTGAATATGCCCAGATTTTAAAATAATTTCTTAATAAAATCAAATTTTGGTCTTTTGAAAAAAAATTTACTATAGAAATGTTCATTAATAAATTGCCTATCCATTGGTGTAAATCGCAAAATAAAATAATACTTACTTTACGAGGAGATGCATGTTATCAATAATAATTTCACATTTATGTGGTTTCGTTGTAAGGAGATTATATTAATATTTATTGCTTTAAAAAAAAATTGGATATAGCTTTTATGGAATCAAGATTATGTAGAAATATAATGTGTTTTTTATTTGTTGATATATCTTTTAAATAAAAAGTAGATAGCTCCTAAAAACCGCACAAATAACGACTAGCGCGACATTTTGCTCAACCTGCGCCTTAAAAGATCTAAGCGTACAGACGGCGGGAAGCGACGTTGTTCTATGTAAAAAGGAGACAGACAAAAAGATTGTACGAAGTACGAACTATGGAGCGATGGAGTGTTTTAAAATTTTGAAATAGATATTTGTATTTCTTACGCATTTATTTTTTACTAGCTGTTCCTCGCGACTTCGTCCGCGTGTTATTTGGGGTTTTAGTTTTTTTTTATTGCGCTGAACCCTAATTATTTTTCTAAAATAAAAGTATCCTAAGTTACTCCTTATGACATCAGTTATATCTGCCAGTGAAAGTCCCGTCAAAATCGGTCCAGCCGTTTCAGAGATTAGCCGGAACAAACAGACAGACAGACAACCCGACAGACAGACAAAAATTTTAATAACTGTGTTTTTGTTATAAGTATCGTATATACTTTCATATGCATTTAGTAAAAAGCCGTAATTTTGACATTACAAACAGACACTTCAATTTTATTTCTTTGTATAGGTTTTGGCGTAGATAATAAGTTTGTGAATGGCCGTGTTTCCTTCAATTTAAAAAAAAAGAGCCATAAACTTTATATAGTTTGACAAACACATGAATAATGAGTTTAATTCAAAACATTTATATTTGATGGCAATAAAAAGCGACATGTAGGTTGTTTATTAGCGTGTTACATAATTTTACAAGAAACCACAGGTTTCACGCCGTGTCAATGACGGTGAATGCCATGGGGGCGGCGCCCACGACCTGCCCTAATTTAGCCAAAAAGCCTAATCGTGTGGCATTGCTTAACATATTTTTTTATAGTTTTATTGTTATTTAAGATGTTGCCATATACTCGTATAAAAAAATATATATTGCATTGCCCATAAATTTTATTTTATTGAATTAAGATTAAGTGCAAACAGATGTTTAAAATAAAAGTTTGTGTAATAAGTATGATATTGTGTTGTCATAAAAAATGTCGGAGGTCAACGTGTCAGCGTGCGATCGAAAGGGTTGTGCTTGATATTTCTTTGCAGAATAAAACCTCTGTAGGTTGTATCTACTCTATAGCTTACTTGTCATTAAGCTGAAGTGGCAAGGGGTCAGCTACCAGCGCGAATAACCGACGTCTGATGGAGAATAAAGGTTCTTGAGTGGCAGCTTCGTACTGGTAAGTGCTCTCTAGGTGATTCCCCACTAAATGCAGTGACGACCTAATAAAATACCAGGGCAGTTGATGGATGCACGTGGCTCAGGACTATACTTTGTGGCACTCTATGGGGTAAGCCTATGTTCGGCTTGGAATTTTTTAGGCTGCAATGGTAACGGTTAACAAGATGAATCTTTTTCCCTCCAAAGGTTACACCACTGTTGACGTAAGTGTATTATAAATTTATATACAATTGCCTTTTTTTTGTACACAATCCCTTTTTTGACTTAGTAACTTGTTTTAAGAGGATTACTGCTACGGTTTGATACAGGTGGGGGTGGTCCTCTTAATTTATAGTTATTTATTATATTAACATAGATTTTAAATTTGTTTAATAACTATGAATGAATACTTTTATTGTACACCACGAACAAATGTACAAATGACATAACAAAAATCAGATTATATTATGTACAATTTGGCGGCCTTATCGCTACATACCGATCTCTTCCAGGCAACCAAAGGTGTAAAGGAATTAAACAATGAATAGGTAGGTGGTGCAATATATGTAACTATTTGTATGTTTCATCCGTAATATGTATATTTTATGACTTATTTACTAAAGCGAATATGCTATTACTATTTCATTTATTAGTTACAATGTTATATAATACACACATACACATATAATACACACATACAAAACTGAAACTAATAGTACTCGTTATTGTGTCTCTATTTATAACTTATGGTTTAGTAATCCTATATTATTATGGCCTATAAAACTAAATGCAAAATAATATTAAAATTAAGTTTTTTTTTTAAATTACAACTTACAAAAATTTTTACGTCGTAGAGCCACGCCGTAGCTATATTATGGTAGTAGCACGAATGGGTTGGCTCGACCGGGGTAGGACCACGCTCTCACAGAATACCAGCGTATAATAGCAGCTTAATGCTGCTGTGTTTCATATGGTGAGTGTAGAGAACCGATGACCCTTTTTACTGGATACGAGGCATTCCATCTTAGACCTCAGGACTAACAGCGCATCTGCATTTTGACTGTTAATTGATGATAAATGTAGACGTCTATAGGTCACAGCATCCACTTACCATCAGGTGGACTGCCTGCTCCATTGTTACCCAATTTTATAAAAGTAAAGGATGCGGTATTCATTGACATATTATCAAATATTGTATATTAAATAGAAGTGAAGGTTCAACCATCGAAAGCGAAGGTGTATGCTGACGGCGACTGTGGGTTGCCCGTACATATTGCTAATTGATTGGTATGTGACACGTGTTAATTGATGCTGAATTACGACACGAGGACGGATTTATGTGGTATATTTAAAAAAATAGATGTGGTAAACAAACTACCTACCCACCTGATAGGCCTAACAACGGACACCCACAGCCAATTTTTTCTTATTGTAACCCAATGCAAAATCACAATCCCACCCGGTGGTTAATGGTGATCATGCCCTAGATGGTAAAAAACTAAAGTTCTTAGCGGAAAAAGAGCCTTAAAGATTGTATTGGGACGAAAAGACAGACGCCTGCAAATTATTCTACTCCTATACTGTACGTACAAGAAGTTTTTAGTTTTTTTTTCTTTTTTAGTTTTTTTTTAAATAACTTTACCCCCACACTAGGATTTTCTCCTGTATCGTGGAGGCAGTTTACAAACATAAATTGCACAACGACAAACATCCAGACCCGGAATTATTGTAGGTCATACAGATATACTTGTTCCGTGCGGTATTCGAACCTGCAGACGCAGACCCCAGCGCCGGAACTCATTGTTAAGCCACTGCGCCACGGAGCCGCCAACAACAAGGCGGGCTACAGATGCGTTGTCACCTCTGAGGACTAAGATGGAATGGATCTCAGCCTGTAATTACAGTGGCTCTTTAGACTGGAACACAGCAGCTCACGCAGAGTTTGGAGGCAGAAATAGGTAAGATGGTGATATCTAACAGAGTTAATAACCAGGCTGTTAAAGAATAAGTACAGTACCTACGTAACGTATTATATCTGTATCTTGAATAAGTCGGCTTGACCGAGGACGGAGCAGTTTCTTACAAACGGCCCCGAACGGGTTCCCGTCTTGTCGTGGCGGAGGGGCTTGGTAGCCGTGGCTCGGTCTCCCACGGTGAATTAAGAGAAACCCACATGGCTGATCTGAGGTTAAGAGCCGGCACGAGGTTGCCGCTCCGAGTGGGCTTGGCGAGCCCACTTTAGATGTGTGTTGGTGCGCTGCGGCTATCCTCTTCCGAGGAAGTGGCGGTCATGGGGCGGCTGGTACTATTGGGGCCGCGGATATGTGCAGAAGCATTCCCGTGGCCCTGTTTATATGCGGTGAACGTGGAACACCGTGGATTTAGTCGTTATGAGTCCAACATAACCAGTCCTTGCACTCGCGAGGCGGGGACGCGTAGGCATTTCCCCATGTAAAAAAAACTCACTGAATACCAACATAATGAGCGGGTAGATGTTTTGGATAGACCAGCTATTACTGATGGAATTGAATATAATGTACTCCCTTATTATACAGATTGCATTTGGTTAATCAAAACACAATGCTACAAATTATGGAAGGAATATTTTCATTTACGCTCTCAAGAAAAAGGTAGGTATCTGGTATAAAACGGTTCAGCCACATCCTCTCAGAATTCCATGGATTGATAGTCACATATCACCAAGAAAGGACGCAGTAGTGATTATGAGGCTGCGTTCTGGACACATTTCATCTAAGAAATTTGCTTTTGTTATGAATAAAGTCCCGTCACCGAACTGTGAACAATGCGGTGTTCCCGAGGACTTAATGCATGTCTTAATGGAGTGTGCCCGCAATGCTGCCTTTCGAATAGCTAAGTGTAAAAATATTTTAAAGGAATTTGCTGATTGTAACTTTATTTTATCCAATTTTCATTCCGATGAAACAAAATTATTGGCTAAATTATATAACATAATATTTTCCTCAGATCCGTCAATTAGATAATACTTTATTCATTTTTGTTTGCTTATTAAATTTAATGTTATTTAGTTCTAAATGATGTCAAATAGAGCGACATAATCGCATTTTGATTAAGCTCTTAAATAAAGATTAAAAAAAAGAATACCAACATAAAGTAGCTTCTTAATGCTCTAATGGTTTTGACAGGCGGATTAGATTGCCATGTGCAGAATCGTACAGTTATAGGCTAATAAAAAGAAAGATAATAAATTTTGGTTACTTGAATTTTATTACAACAGTACTTCCTCTGATCTATTCCACTATTTACAACGTGTACAAAAAAATCGTTCAAATTACGGAAAGAAACAAAATTACCGTTCAACCTTGCGTTCAACACTACTGACATACTTTCTGGTTTTATTAAAAAAAAAAACTATCTAATATTTCGAATCATAATAGAGCCCGCCACTTCGACGTGCGAAAATGAGGCATGTTTTTGTGATTCGTGCGGGTGTTCCCACGGCGCCCGCTATGACCTTCAGACAATGAGGTCTTTGGGTGCCATCTCGCCTTCTACGAAAACCATAACCTACTAATGTAATTATACTGGACTTTCTTTATCTATCGTTTGTTATGCTCCAACTACATGCATAAGTTTTTTTTAAATTGTGACAAATGAGCACACAGTCACCTGATGGTAAATGGATGCTGTGGCTCATAGACATCTACATCTATCCTCGATTAAGAATCAAAATGTAGATGCGTTCTCACCCCTGAGGACTAAGATGAAATGCCTTGTTAATATTTAAAAGGATCTCCGGTTCTCTACACCATACGAAACAACAGCATTGAGCTGCTATTTCACGCTGGTATTCTGTGAGAGCGTGATCCTTCCCCGGTCGAGCTGATCCATTCGTGTAACAACCATAATATAGGTGCAGCATGGCGCTATCATGTAAAATAAGTACACCACACAGTCTGATGGTACATTGCATAAGTGGACATTACAACCTTACATCTGACTAATATAAATATGATCTCTATATTTAAGAAACATTTCGCTTTCCGTAACGATCCGTTTTATTAGATACGAGGTGCAATTAACAGTTTATATTATAAACTATTAATTCAGCAACTTAGGATGACAATCAAAAATTACTTTACATAAATAGTTGAACTGGTAATTTGTTCTAAAAAACTTAATTTTGCTGCAAACGCCTCGTAAAAGGAAACGAAGTGTCATTAAATTTAGAAATTCGGCATAAGATAGAATGCCGTGCTACCGGTATAAAGGGTTTCCGGTTCTCCCCATCATGGTTTCTACACGTCATAGAAAACTTAGCTTACTATGCACTTGTGTTCTGTGTGAGTGCATGGGACTCTTTGTTACCGTTGCGTTGCTGTTACAGCCCATCAAAAGTCCACTGCTGAACATAGGCCTCCCCAATAGATTGCTTCATAAAAATGGCAAATTTGTCACAGTTGCTACGCTCGGCAGGCGGGTTGGCAACCGCAGTATTTTTTTCACTTTTTAGTTGTTATTGGGAAGACCCCGCTGTCTATCTCCTGGTTTGTTTTCCTCTGTTGCCTCTATCGACACACGGGATATGCCACTGCACGATGGAGTCAGACTCTTCGTGCTGCAACCATAATAAAGCTACAACCAGCTACAACGTTGTACTACAAATTATACAATACAAGTACTTCTAAATGGAAGACGTGATTATAATGCAAACATCTCCGAGAACAGATTATTTCAATAACGGCAGTGGTTCAGGTTACGTTTCTGGAAGAGCGAGTGTGGGAGCGGTGTCGGGTTAGATTCCCCGGCGATGGAGTTACCAGTTATTGCTCAATAACCGTTACCTGTTTGTCTTCACGACATTACTGTGTGTCGTGAGAAATATACTTTAGAGTGTTTTACATCTGGTTGATTTACGAAGGCTTTGAAAATAGATCTATGCTCAGCAGTGGACTTGTGATGGATGAAGTATACAGTAAAGCACATAGTCCACCTAATGGTAAGTGTATGCTACGGTTTATGGACACCCACATTTTTCCTGGCTTGTGAATAAAAATGTGGATGTGTTGTCACCCCTGAGAACTAAGGTAGAATGCCTCACAAAAAGAAAACGGGTCTTGGGTTCTCTACACTCACCATACTAAACAGCAGCATTAAGTTGGTATTCTGTAAGAGCGTGGTCCTTCCCCTGTCGAACCGACCTACTCTTGCTGCAACCGTAATATAGCTGCAGCCTGGCTCTACTACGTCATGAAAACTGTTGTAAAATCCGTCGAGTAATTTTAACTCTGCGAAACTCCACTACTCGTGCTGCAAACACAATATAGCTGCAGGGTGGCTCTACCACACAATTCCTGAATTAAGCTTTTCTATTGCTATAAACACAATTTGTTTTTTTCTGGAAAGATTCTTATTAATTGCAGTTTTGAGGAAAATGTTTTCCACAGAGATCTATTTCAAGTTTGGGGGAAATAGTCCACCTAAAATCACAGATTACTACGTAACTGATGGTAAGTAGATGCCGGTATCTATCTGTACACGTTAAGTACGGACTAGCACTAGTGCCTATCTGCAGTCCGAAACAGTTTATAGTTAAGTTACCGTTACCGTTTTAGCCTGAACATAGGCCTCCCCCATAGATTGCTTCATAGAGGGGATATTTGCGCTAGTTGCCACGCTTGGTAAGCGGGTTGGCAACCGCGATTTTTTATGTTTAGTCGTTATTAGGAAGACACTGCTGCATATCTGATTTGTTTCCATCTGTCACCTCGCACCTTCTTACACTTTACACCGTCGCTACACGGTAAGTAGCACAAATTACTACGTAACTAATCGTAATTAGACGTTGGTAACTAATAGTTAATCTGTGCCCGTACACATTGAATAAGTGCGATAGTGCCTATGTACAGTCCGAAAACAGTTTATAGTTAAGTACTTCCGTAATTTAGGAGAAATATATTAACGTAAAATTACGTAAGCCTGTATGGCAATAAATCGACCTGATTATATCGGCGCTTGTGTCACATCGTGGTGGAACGTGTGACAAAATACTACATGTGTCAAAATAATAGACGCTATTTCCCGTATTTGGACTAAGTATTTCAGTGTTCGTAACTGGTCATATTGATTAATGAATATTATTTATTATATCAATCTCTTTAAAGATTATTGGTGTTTTGTAAATAACCCTGTAAAGGAGATCCGAAGAATTAGTTTAGTTGTTGTGTTGGCAAATTTTTGATTTTTTTATTGTATGATTGTCTAATTCGTGTACAAGTTGTCGTTTTAGTGTGCAAGTGGCCAGTACATCCACTGCTTGCGCTGAAAAACTTTTTCCCGAATTTAAACATTCTTCATTGTTTAGCGTCCAAACGGGCGTAAAACAGGGTTGTGTCATGTCTTCCTGGCTGTTCATACTGTATCTCGACAGCTGTTTACAAAAGCTGAAAGATAGCTGTTTGGGTGTGAAATTGGGTGACATTAAAGTAAATTGTCTGCTGTATGCTGATGATGCAGTGCTTATTGCACCATCAGAGGCAGAACTGCAGACATTAGTCACGTGTATGAAAGAGGAATGTGAATTAAAGGTCTCCGTTTGAACGCTAATAAAACTAAGGTTCTGGTATTTGAAAGGGACGAAGAGAGAACGAAGTGTGAAATATGGGTAAATCAGGAATATCTAGAACAAGTAAATGAAATTGTATACTTGGGGAGTGTTTTTAGCCGGGATGGAAGATGTGATTTAGATGTGGACAGGCGTGTCGCTGCCGGGAACAAAGTCAATGGTGCCCTGACGGCGTTAGTCAAAAGGCAAGGCGTAGTGAAGAGTGCACGCCTTGCAATACATAACGCAGTGTTGGTACCGACTTTGTTATATGGCAGCGAAACCTGGGTATGTCAGAAGAAGCATAAAAGCAAGTTGAATGCAGTGGGATTGCGATCTCTTCGTAAAATGTGCGGCGTTATCATGGCCGACCGAAAGCCAAAACGAAGAGATTCGCAATATGGCAGGTTTGAAAGATGACCTTATCACAAAAATTGATAAGGGCGTGCTTCGGTGGTTTGGGCACGTTGAGCGAATGAGTGAAGACCGAATAGTGAAGAAGATATATAGCGTGAAAGTTAATATTAAAAGGTGTCGAGGTAAACCGAGACTAACTTTCGAAGACCATGTGAGCAAATTGCTCGAAGAGGGTAGGGTCAAGAGTACTCGGATACCTAGACGTGCATGTATGAAGAAGATAATGAATCTGAAAGAAGCGAAAGAGGTATGTAAGGATCGTGACACTTGGCGATCTGTTCTCTCTGGCTACCCCGTCAGGGATTGTGCGTGAAGATAAGTAAGTAAGTAAACATTCTTCCACAAATTCTCGCTGCATTATGGCGGCTCTTCACGTTGGCCAACATAGTGGCGAATGTGTCTGCAAAGATATTGGCCAAGAATTTGTGATCGCGTCTACACGTTTGAAGGTCGTTCAGTTTGCTTCGGTCCAGGCCAATGTGCGGACGAATTTATTGAAATGATTATTGAGGCGCTAACGGTTGCTGCGGTTTATTCACTCACAGCATTAACACTACAAAATGAATGTGTATAAGAAAAGCGCGATCAAAAAGAAATGGAACAAAGAAATTTTATTTCTTGACGGCACCGTGGCGTAGTGGCTTAGCAATGAGTTGCTGCTCTGGGGGCCGCGGGTTCGAATCCCGCACGGATCAAGTATTGTTTGTCTTTATGTAATTTATGTTTGTAAACTGCCTCCACGATACAGGAGAAAATCCTAGTGTGGGGGTAGCGTTTTTTTTAAAAAGTCTTGAAAGACTTGTGTTTTTCAAACAATTTTTGGCTTGGTAGGGCTCTATAAAGCATTGTTTCTGCCATTATGTAGACACTAGTTACGACGCGTGCATATAAAATTTAAATCAGGTGCGTGCGATCACTCTGGGAGCTCCTAGCAAACTGAACGTGCGCCCAACCCAACGTGTGGACGCGGCGGTCAATACTCTGCCACAACCCTTTGATCTTTTGTAAAAAACTTGTGGGCCATGATTCCAATACATACCAACGTAAGCATAAACACCCGCTCTACACGATGACCATCAGTATTAGCCAACACATTCGCCACTATGTTGGCCAACGTGAAGAGCCGCCTTTACCCGTATCCACGTGTAGTGTGGACCGCGGGTTCTCGTCGCAGAAGCTAATAAAATCGTATGATAATGACGACACACACGTTGAATAGTTTGGCCGTCATGTACATTCATCGAGATATTTCTGGAGCCTGCAACATGTTGAAGTCATTGAAAAAATAATCGCAAAAAGTTATCCAAAGAAGCTCGCTATGCAGTTAATGAACAAAATAAAATGTTATGTGCTTTTTTTAGGTTTTAATGTTTACTTTGATAACTCAAGGTCAAGTCCCTCTCAAACCTAAATCCTGGAAACGTCCCTGGGCGGCAACATCAAAGATGTTTTCATGTATTCACCTGCCAAGCTTGATGCTTAAGGTAAATCCCCTTAGCAACGGACGAGGTTCATGTCCAAAAGTGGACTTAAGGTTTTGATGAAGGAGTAATTTTACAATAAAAGGCAGGTTGTACAAACTACTTACAAAACGAATTTATGAAAGAGCTTGAAAGCGCCCACCTCACCTCACCTCACTGGTTATGTAGACCGTGTTTATCGCGGAATAATAATGATGTATGTGCCAAAATGATTTTCTGCTGACTTCCAAAAAGGAGATGGTACTCAATTCGACTGTATGTTTTTTTATGTGTGTTACCTCATAACTTTGTACTGGGTGAACCGATTTTGATGATTCTTTTTTTATTTGAAAGCTGGTACATTTCGTGTGGTCCCATATGAATTTGATCAAGGTCAGACCAATAGTTTTTGAGTTATTTTTAATAACTTATATTGAAGTCGGCTGTACAAAATTTTTAATTTTAAATTATAATAGAATATCTCGTAAATTATATAAAATTTAAACAAAATCCTTAGTGACAGCACACAATCAGTGATTTTATTTATTTTACTATCCACGAAATAATGTTACAATATAAAAACGTCATTGCTTCCTAAACTAAGTCAGGCTGGACTAACTACTACTACTAACTCTGGACCTGAGGTATTTTGGGATCCTTCAGCATGACGCGAGATGCCACGAGATCCTTTGGCATGCCAAACCGTGCCTCGCCTCGCTATGCCACACCGTGCCGTGTGAGCGCAGGCCCTAATAGGTTTTTAAAGAGAGTTTCCGCTGCGCATCGAGTTCGTAGAGTTGGCGTTAATTTGTGTAATTAACGATGTCCGCAACAAATGCGTAAGCTTATTAGATATACATGTGACGTTGTGGAAGCGTGACGGTACAAAATAGTTGAAGTTTGATGATCGAACGCGAAAACAGAACCGGTTTGTTAGACCCGTCCGCGTTTACACGGTAGTGTAACGTGCGTGACATACGGAACATAAATAAAATAAAATCTGCCTCTGATGAAGTTTTGTTCACACATTTTCATTTTATGTTTTTGTAAGTTTAAGCAAAATGTTCTATATGTAGAAGTTATGCAGGAAGTCGATGGATGCAGTTAGCTCAGGATCGTGCTTTGTGGTATTCCTTTGCTGAGGGCTATGTTCAGCAGTTGACTTGTTAAAGGCTATAATGATGATGATGATGACGAAAACGTTGTTGAAATGGTTAATGAACAAAAGTGAAAATGATTATTTTATTTTTAATGTTACCCAAATTAAATGTGACTGATTGGAATTATGTTATGTTGACTATTGTAAAAAGCACACAGCTGTCAATTTTAGTATAATTACTTTTAAAATTTTTTTATTCTTCCTTTCAGGAAGTTTATTAGCTCACTTTATAAAGTAAAATTGTATATTTATTTTAATTTTATAGTGCCTGTTAGAATAGCGGTGTGAGAGCGGGCGCAGACGACCTCACAAGGCCGTGCATCCGGCACGGACGGAGCCTTCTGCGTGGTGTCAATCTATTTGCTTGTAGTTGTTGCCTTCGCATCACATTCCTTAAAAGTAGCGGCAGTTTTTTTATTGGCTGTTTATATAGGTATAATATTTAAAGATAAAACGATAGGTTTTTATAAAGTTGTCGAAAAATAGTACCTACGCATAATATAGTCGGTTTGCTAAGATAGTGTCGATACACCTGGAGGCGGACTTATCATTTTGCTTTTATTTTATTATTTTTATTGTGTTTGTTAAAGTAATGTTTTCTATTCTAAGAATAAAATAGAATACTGATTTATTCTTATGGTTACTGTAATAAAATACGAATATAAATAATAAACACAAGTTAGGTAGCAAAGAACCTTTCACTACGGGGCCGGGGCTTCGTTTTAAAATGCTAAATACTCCTGCGGGTGTACGCCGCACTCAGCGACCTTTTTATGTCACGGCGCGGCGACGCCTTTGACAAGGTGCAGCACTTGCCAAAGGTGACCGTATCAAAGCGAACAGACTATACATATACGCAATCGTGCTCATGACAGAAATAGAGAAAACTCATCATTAAAGTCCTGTGAAAGTGACGGCATAAGAAAATCACTAATCCCCTAGTTTTTCTTAGAGGCAATTAAGGAAACATCGAAAAGATCTTGTAGATTCTCCGATAGATGGCATCACAGGTATCTCATATACCAGATGTATGATACCCGGACCGTCGATAGGAAGCAGGGTTGAAAATGCAGTGCAGTATCTATCTGTTATGCTTGGCGACTAAGGCATAACCTCACGCAGCCGGTGAGGGTGAGGGGATGATAAATTGTGTAGATGCAATGCCTTCCTTCAGACTGAATTTCTGTTACAGCAGTCAGTATCAACGATGCCTAGTCATCTGACTCGATAGGATAATAGTGCGCAAACACAGGCGCAGTCTTCTCACTTTTCCTAACTTTCATAGCCCATTCGGACGGTAATTCGATACGACCGGAGAGAGATCATGCGCAGGACTTACGGCTTTACGTGCTTTTAGAGGCATGGGTCACACCCATGGAAGTTGGCGATGTATCATAATACATCGCCAACTTCATGACTCCGGGCCGCTATTGAGATTTTCTTGACATAAAACCCAATAACTGGTTTTGACTTTGAGCTGGGCCACGCTTGGCAGGCGCGTTGGCAAACGCAGTTTTTTGTTGTTGTTAGGAGGATACTGTTGTTCATCTCTGCATTTGTTTCCTTCTTGCATCTCTTACGACTCCCACGCGGGACGATATGGGGTAGTGGAAATACTTACGCCGCCACTACACGGTGAATTACATTATGTTATAAAATTTATTATTTAAAAATATTTACATGACAAAATAATAGTCAAAAGTGAGGACAGTATGTAAATATTGTTAAAATTGTTGTAGAAATAACCATTAAATGGTAACGATAAGGCTGACATATCCTTGTTGGATAAAAGCCTTTTTAAATAAAGAAAGATAATAAGAAAAACATTAATATTATAGCCATTGACAAGTCCACTGCTAAACATAAGACTCTCCCATGGAATGTCACAAAGCACGCTCCCGAGCCACCTGCATCTATGGACTTGTATCTCTTAATCCTCCATTCCATCCCTGCAGTTCGCACCTTTCTTCTCCATCTGTTGTCGGTTCTTCGAGCTATATAATCATATTACCAGCTAATAAATTATTTACATTTTCATTTTCCAGTAAAGTCCAACATATGAAGCATGTACTAAGTATTTCTAGCTATTGGTCTATTGTCTTTTGTGTTAATGAAATAGCGCAGATATTACACAGTTGCGGTTTCGTGGAATGACATCTGACCATTTATTCACCAAACACGACCCTGTTATCGTAACACAATGTACCATCGACCTTAGTAATTTAAAAAGCTTATTTCCATGCCATTTTTATTTCTGTTTGTTTGTAGGATTCCGCGGATTATTCATAGTTTTGTCCGTGACTAATTCATCTCATTGTTTGCTTTTTTATAGGACAAGGGGAAACGAGCATGCGGCTCACCTGATGGTAAGTGATTACCGCCGCCCATGACCTACTGCAACACCAGGCTGAAGGGTTGCCGGCCTTTTAAAAAGGAGTAGGCTCTTTTCTTGACGGTCCCTAAGTTCTATCGGCCCGGAAAAATCGCTGGTGGTAATCGATTCCACAAGGAAGTTGTGTGAGGAAGAATATTCATCCAGATGGTACGGATGGTATCGCGAGTTTTGTCGCGATGTTCGATGATGAAATTGAGCGGCTGGAATTAGTCCGAATAATTCCTCAGAGCACTCCCCGTGGTAGATGCGATAAAATACGCAAAGATATGAAACATCTCTTCGCAGCGCCAGTGAATCGAGTCGATCGGAAAGAACTCGGTCGTCGACGATTCGAGCCGCTCTGCGCTGGATGCGGTCAAGTGGAAGGAGCTGCAATGGGGAACCCAGCTCAGAGATGAACAGAATAGAATAGAATCATTTTTATTCAATATAGATTATAGTACATAATACTTATTAAAAGTAATTTTTTACTTTTACCACTGGTTCGCAAAAAAAACCTCTGCCTTGGAAAGAACCAGCAAGAAATCCAGCGGAACTTTTTTTTTTTAAAAAAAAGCACAATTTACAATATAATATTTTGTACAATTATTATGAAAACATTTAAAAACAGCATGATCACCTCATTCCCAGGGGTTATTATGAGTCATGTTCTTTTTAGTAGTATAAATAACCTTTACTAGACAATTTTTGCTTATTAAATAATTTAAACCTTTTGATAGAAAAGGGTAATATTTTCTGGGACTTTGTTGTAAAAGCGTATACATTGCCCCATGAAGGAATTACTGACCCTTTGGACTCGAGTAACTGATGGGAAAAGTATTCCACGTGTGGCCGAACCTTCCCCTTGTAAAGTTGCAGGCGGTGTGCCGACATGAAATACTGACCCGCTCTGCTGACCACGTCAAGCTTTTTAGAGGTCAATTTGGCCTTCTCTTCCAAGTGACCACGAAACTACACGTCACTCGTATGTCGACGCCGAGGGTTCCGATACTGGCTGAGGCAACGAGGGGAGTGCCTTGAAACTGAGGAGATACGACAAAGGGGTTCTTTTTAGCGGTAAATGCGCAAACTTGTGTCTTCTGAGGATTAAACTGAACTAGATTTAGTCGTCCCCAATCCGAGAATTTGTTCAGCAAAGACTCGACTTCAGACACCTACTCGGCGACGTTTTCCTGAGAAATATTGGCACGGCCTGTGTATCGAGCATCACCAGTGCTGACGTCCGCATAACAAGGAATGTTACCGGTTTGCAACATACCATAACAAACACAGTGAAAACAGCGTTGGTGATAGCACGCAGCCTTGTGGAACACCAGCGTTAATAGGCTTGTAATCAGAGTATGCACCGTCTACTACGACCTTGATGCTCCGATCAGCAAGAAAATTGGTGATCAAATTGCACAGTTGGGAAGCACATAGGAAGGAAGATTCGAAAGAAGCGCTTTGTGCCAGACCTGATCCTTCCAAGGCCTTCGCTATGTCCAAACTAACGGCCAATACCTCCCCCTTGGACTTGATCGCTTGCGCCCATCTATATGTTACGTAAACAAGAAGATCACCAGTTGAGCGACGGAACCCCGACGGAAACCGTACTGGCGATCAATAATCAGCTTGTGCTCCTCCAGATACCGCATGAGCTGGCAGTTAATAATGGAATCCATTTTTTTTCGAGGATAAGGAGGTGATGGCGATAGGCTTGTAGTTGGATGGATCAGAGCGGTTTCCTTTTTTAAGGATCGGGTGCACGAAAGCTGTCTTCCATGGATTCGAGACAATGCGTAGGGAGTAGGAATACTGGAAAAGACGCGTTAGAATCGGTGCCAACTCTGGAGCGCACGTCCTCAGCACTTGACTTGTGTATGTCCAGGGAGAGGAGTGCTTTGCGTACTGAGCACTGTGTAAATCGCACATAAGGCATAGAGCACTCACACTGCCGGATGGTCGGCGGTGTGTTTCCCCCGTCATCGAGAGTCGAGTTGGACGCAAAAGGGACCCTAAATGGTCGGTTTTCTCTTTTCCGGCGTGGGCCAGTGACCCTGAACAGCCTTGGCGAGAATAGAATAGAATAGAATATAATAGAATAATTTTTTATTCAATATTGATTATTACATAATACTTATTGAAAGTCATTTTTTATTTACCACTGGTTCGGAAAATACCTCAGTCCTGGGAAGAACCAGCAAGAAACCCAGCGGGACTTTTTTTTAAAACATAATTTCACTTAACAATAATTTTGTTTATACAATTTTTAAATGATTTTTCATAGAACCAGCATGGTGACGATCACCCTATTCCCAGGGGTTATTTTCATTCATGTATTCCTTGATATTATAATAACCCTTTTTGTACAGTTTTTCTTTAATAAAACTTTTAAATTTGTTTATTGACAAACTTTGAATATGTTCTGGGATTTTGTTGTAAAAGCGTATACATTGCCCCATAAATGAATTACTGATTCTGTGGAGTCTAGTAACTGGCATTACAAGCTTATGTTTGTTCCTAGTATTTAAGGTATGCACATCCTTATTCTTATTAAAGCCATTTATGTTTATATGCACATACATTACATTCTCATAAATATATTGCGATGTCAAAGTTAATATGTTTATTTCTTTAAATTTTTCTCTGAGGGACTCTTTACAATTTAGGTTATAAATCGCCTGTACGCCTCTCTTTTGCAAAACAAATATAGCTTCAATATCAGCCGCATTACCTTATAGCAAAATTCCATAAGACATTACGCTATGAAAATAACTAAAATACACTAATCTGTTATACGTACTACTTATTAATACAGCTGTCTCAACATCTGTGAGACTTCTAATCTTTCTTACAGCATATGCGGCAGAACTAAGTCTGCTTGCTAATTTAGATATATGGGGGCCCCATAGAAGTTTCGCGTCAATAGTAATACCAAGAAAAACAGTGGTATCCACAAGACTCAACTCCTCCCCATTTAACAGAACATTGGTATTCGAATATTTTACATTAGGTATTGTAAATTTAATACACTTTGTCTTATTGCCGTTTAAGAGCATATTGTTGGCGTTAAACCAATGTACCAATGTAGAACATTATTTACATCGTCATAATTAATTAACTGTCGTTTGAGTTTGAAAATTAAACAGGTATCGTCAGTTAATAATACTATATCGTGATTGTCCCCTACAAGATAAGGTAAGTCATTAATATAGATTAAAAACAGGAATGGGCCAAGAATCGAGCCCTGAGGAACGCCCATTGATACTACCGATCCGGAGGAACCTTTACCATTAATCACTACTTTTTGAATTCTGTTACTTAAATATGAAGTAATAAGTCTAAGCGCTAAATTTTTTACACCGTAATGTTGTAGTTTCCTGATTAATGTATCATGATGAACACAATCGAAAGCCTTGGAAAGATCACAGAAAATACCTAAGGCATCATGTGAATTCTCCCAGGCATTAAAAATATATTTCATAAGCTCAACACCGGCGTCAGACGTCAAGCGACTCCTTGTAAAACCAAATTGGTTTTCATGAAGTAATTTATTTGTATTAAAAAAAGTTAACAATTGATACAAAATTATTTTTTCAAAAATTTTACTGATAGTTGGTAGTACAGAAATAAGTATAAAATTAGGGGGGTCTTATTAAATCAGGAAACACACCAGAATCGATACAAGTATTAAAAATAATAGCATGATGAGGTGCAATTAAATCTATTATGGACGCAATCACTGTAACGGAAATCCCCCACAAATCTGCGGTCTTCTTTACATCAATGGTTTTGAAGTATTTTAAATCAAATCTAAATTCTTTTAAACAGGTGTTAACATTCTGTTTGAGTAATGACTCGGCGACAGTTGGAGAAGTATTCAATGACTCGGTTGTTATATAGACCAGAATGCACGGTTTCCCGAAGGAAGGCGAACTAGTTTCTCGCCAATTCTGCGAATGTGTCATACTTTGCCTTGGCAATAACTCTTTTGAAGGACCTGGAGGCGAACTTATACTTATTTTTAAGCATGCTGGTGTTTACATCCCGAGCCATCGAAGCCTCAGCCCAGGCCTGATAATACATCTGCTTACTGCGTAATGCAGTCTAACAGGAGCGACCAAACCAATGCTGAGATCTACCTCCGATGGGTACCATAGATGATGGAATAAATAGTTCCATATCAGTGACAGCGCTGGGATCATCCGGCGAAAGGCAAACCCGCCCATCCATGGGTAGGATGCAAAGAAACACCGCATTCCATCCCAATCTGCCGACCTGTAATGCCAAACACGGCGGCAATCTGCAGAACGCAACCGCGAGGGGAGCGTGAGTGACACCACACTCCGGATAAGACAACGGTGCGAAGAGCCTAGAGGGGTATCGACGGAAACCTGTATTCATCTGAATGAGAATTCAGCAGAAGGTCCAACAGGGATCATACGATCCTCCACATCTGGAATCCGCGTAAGTAAAGTAACCAGTTGTGTCAGACCATATGCCAAGGCAAAGTCATAAACAGATCTCCCCGAATGTTCGGTTAAACGTGAACCGAGCCATTCGGCGTAGTGGGTGTTAAAATCACCAAGTATCACGGTCTCTACGGATGGGATCTGTTGTAGCAAGAAATCTGTAGCCATTTGGATGTGGTCGATGAGTTGGTCTGTGTCAGTATTACCGCTACGAGACCTATACAGACACCCGTAGACGCGGAGATGGTCGTCACTGTCTACGCGCAGCCAAAGGATGGACAGGTCCGTACCTTCAAGACTGCCGAGGTGTCGAGAACAGATATCCTTTCTGACGTATAGGTACGCAAACTGCAGCCCGGGGCATAAAGAAGTGTTCTAATTTGAACCGTGGATGCTCAGGGAGGGATTCTCCATTACCAGGGGGGGCGCCTTTTATTTTTGAATTCCCCTACCATGTTAGGGGGGGGGAGTTGGGTCTCCGGCCACCTGCACTAACCAAGCGAAACACAGAAGCAAAGCTTCTACTTCACGTTGGTATTCTGTGAGGTCATGGTACCGCCCCGGTTCGAGCCGGCCCATTCATGCTACAGCAGAAGCTGCAGCGTGGCTTTACTGCACATGTCACCATGTACAAAAATGTACGTTTCGATGTTTCAGTCTCGCGATAGCATAAAAAAAATTGTTGCGCGAGAGTGGACATCTTCTGGTCCATCCTTCAATCTGAATTCACTGAGTTAATGTATTTACAAAAGATAATTCAGTTTTCATATTACAATTCAAGCCATAACCTAACAACACATGTTTGCCACAAATGATAGGACAGTAAAATCTTTTCAAATATTTTTTTTAAAAATATCTAACTAACTGACTGCGTTAGTTAAAAGGCAAGGCGTAGCGAAGAGTGCACGCCTTGCAATACATAACGCAGTGTTGGTACCGACTTTGTTATATGGCAGTGAAACCTGGGTATGCCAGAAGAAGCATAAAAGTAAGTTGAATGCAGTGGAGATGCGATCTCTTCGTAAAATGTGCGGCGTTACCATGGCCGACCGAAAGCGAAACGAAGAGATTCGCAATATGGCAGGTTTGAAAGATGATCTTATCACAAAAATTGATAAGGGCGTGCTTCGGTAGTTTGGGCACGTTGAGCGAATGAGTGAAGACCGAATGGTGAAGAAAATATATAGCGCGAAAGTAAATATTAAAAGGTGTCGAGGTAGACCGAGCCTAACTTTCGAAGACCATGTGAGCAAATTGCTCGAAGAGGGTAGGGTCAAGAGTACTCGGATACCTAGACGTGCATGCATGAAGAAGATAATGAATCTGAAAGAAGCGAAAGAGGTTTGTAAGGATCGTGACACTTGGCGATCTGTTCTCTCTGGCTACCCCGTCAGGGATTGTGCGTGAAGATAAGTAAGTAAATTTTATCTTAAACTGTTGAGTGCTTACGTGTAAAGCATTGTTTGCTAGTTATTTTCTTTAAATATTTTATAATTTGCTTTCGCCATATTGCAGGGCAGTTTGTTGGCGAATACATCACTTGATACATACATCACTTATATTTTATGTATGTGCCTACTGTAATTAATATCGTTTTTTTTATAGGATAAGGGTGACAAACGAGCACACAGTCCACCTGATGGTAAGTGGTTGCTGTGGCTCATAGACATCTACCTCTATCCTCTATTACAAATCAAAATGCAGATGCGTTGTCACCCGTGAGGACTAAGATGGAATTCCTCATTTCCAGTAAAAAGGGCCTCCGGCCACCTGCACTCACCAAGCGAAACGCAGAGGTAAACCTCTACTTCACGCTGGTATTCTGTGAGGTCGTGGTACCATCCCGGTTCGAACCGGCCCATCCGTGCGACAGCAAAAGCCGCCACATGGCTCTACCACTGTTATAAGTGGTAGAGCCACGTGGTTCTACCACATATAATAAAAATAACAGTGTAGCTCCAGGTCTCGCTATCGGTTTAAAATTGACGAATACATCGAGAAACTTACGTATTCAGTTACGTATTACGTAAACAGACATACAGAGAGACAAAAAGTTAAAAAAAAATTTGTTATATGTACCTTATATACTTTCATATGCATTTAGTAAAAAGCTATTATAACATTACAAACAGACACTTCAATTTTATTTATTTGTATAGATGTACTTACGTAATCCGCCTTTATTAGCCGACCTGTGCAACGAGGCTGACCAAACTAAATGAACGTGACGAATGCGCGTAATTAAAAAAAAGAGATAACAAATTCATTTTATCCTTTAAAGGACTACCTGTGATTAAATCGAAATTACGAAGGTGTATGATATCACACGACATTTCTCTTAAAGTAAAAACCGACATCGAAGAAACAAAAATAATGAATTAATTTCGTCATCATGATTTAAAAATCGTGGTAAAAGAGTTTTATAGAATTTTTTTTTTACTTTTATTTTTATTTTTTAAAAAACGTTACCCTAGTCTAGGATTTTGTGCTGTAGCGTTGAGGTGTTGCAGTTTACGTATATAAACTGCACGAGAATCCAGGCCCTAAACAATTACTTGTAGGCCGTATAAATACTTCTTTCGTGCGGGATTCGAACCCGCGACCCTTAGCACCGTAACTCATTGCTAAGTTTACAGAGCCACAGAGCCGCTATCATAATAATTTAAATTTAAAAATTTTGTACAACCGACTTTAATATAAATTACTAAGAATAACTCAAAAACTATTGGTTAGACCTTGATCAATATTTATATGAGATCACATGTGAAGCAGCAGCTTTCCAATAAAAGAAGAATCATCGAAATGTGTTCAGCCGGTAAAAAGTTATGAGGTAGCACACATAAAAAAACATACATTCGAATTGAGTACCGTCTCCTTTTTGAAGTCGGTAGAAAATAGAAGAGGCGTGTTAGTGAAGTTTTTTACCACTATCATTACAATCTATTAAAAGTCAAGTGCTATATATATTTGCCACAGTTGCTACGCTTGACAAGCCGAGGCAAGGCAATCGCAGTTTTTTATGACTTTGAGTGTTTATCAGGAAGATACTGCTACCCCATTTCCGGTTGCACATCTCTTTGTCGTCTCTTAAGACACCCACGTGATGTTATAGGGCAGTGGATGAAAAGTGAATGTTAGGGAACATGTGTAATGGATTCAACCATTACACATATTTCCTAACATTACTCTATGTAATTTTAGGACATCTGTTTCGGTTTCGTCTGGTAAATAAAAAAGGAATAAATTTTATGTTAATTAAAAAAAAAAAAACTAAGATTTTTACACTTCACATAAATATTTTAGTGCATTTCTTATATCTTTCTTAAGACAGTACTTAGTGAAATTGCTTGGGGGACGCCTTCTTCTTCTTCTTCAGCAGTGGACTTGTGATTATAATGATGATAATGATTATACTTTTGGTAGTCACGTACAGTTACAGATTCTACGCAATGAAATATTAAAATGAGTTTAATATACAATGTAAGTTATCGGTATTTTTTTTTTAATTTACATCGCTATAGGGATGGTTCTAATCATTCATCATACAAAACACAGCAGTATTATGTTGCTAATTTATTTGGGTTGCAGTGAGAGCGTGATCCTGCTGTGGGTGGTAACATAATAGCGTGGTTCTACCACGAATAAACGTTTTGAACCGGACCGATCAAAACCTCAACCTACCAGCAGTCGCATCGGCTATGCTGACCATAGATTCGTCATGCAGGACAGTAGCCACCTCTCTGAGAGCTGCGTGGGATTTGTAGAGAACAGATCCCAATCGAAAACGGGGTCATTGAGGCGTTCGTCACTTCCCTCCCTTTGCTGAGGTTGTTACCTCGAATGGGGCCACTGGGGTTGCAGACGATTGCAGACGAGGGTAGTTGGTAGTGGTTTTAGCCTCCGAATAGAATGATGATAGCACTACAAGGGTGCTGGGACGGCAAGTCCTGCCCCCGGGACGTGCTCGATGGTAAACATAGCGATGTAGTTGCTCTGGTTGTTCTCCAAACGAAGTTTCTGTGATCCCTCCTCTACGCTGATGGTGACCAACGTGGGATTTTAACCGGTAGAGATCCGGCATTCACTTTCCGTTGCCGTCGCAGTAGAAGATATCCGTGATAATTTTTCCCCACGTTATCTAAACCGGCAGTATCGGTTTATCTTTCATAATAAAAGTGCAATGGCTATATATTCAGCATTCTCCATGGTCTACTTAGTAAACATATCAAAAACTTTCTATAATCAATACGTAATCTGAGAGTCTGTCTGCCATTCTCACGGTCCCACGTCTGCGTAAGGTAAGGGTGACGAGCGGTGGTAACGGCATTGGAGCGCCCTCTCACGGCCGTTTGGAGGCCGGGGCTCCCACCGGTGTCTCTCTACGCATTCTCGATCGCTGGACTGTGACGGCTCGTTCCGTTTTCGTCTTCACACTAGCACCTGTTTATTGTTTTACGTTAGCGAAAATAAATTTAAGAAAAAAATATTTACTCTGTTTAATGTACGATTTGATTGTTAAAAAAATGTAGTCGATTCTTAACTTCAACTTTGGAAGTTGTTGTAATGGATCCGATATTTCTAAATAGTGACATGCGAGTACACAGTTCACCTGATGGTAAACAGGTGACTGTGGTTCACAGACATCTACATTTGTCCTCGATTGAGGATCAAAATGCAGATACGTTGTCACCCCTGATGATTAAGATGAAATGCCTCGTTTCTAGTAAAAAGGGTCTCCGGTTCTCTACACTCACTATAAGAAACAAAGCAGTATTAACCTGCTATTTTACGCTGATATTTTGTGAGATCGTGGTCCTACACCCGTCGAGCCGACCCATGTGCTACAAAAAGCAACTACGTAAACTTACAACTTAACAATTTTATTTAGACAACAGAATTTAGTTTAGAAATCTTTTTAGTGGTATGGTTCATATTAGGAGTAGGTATAGTTTTATTTCACTATACAACGTCACTTAACAATCGTTTTCAATAATGACATTAAAAAAAATTATTGGGTTTACGTAGGGGATATAAGTGGAGCGTACCAGTTTCCCTGGGAACAAGTTGATCCGGGCTGTGGTCACCGCGGTCGCCCTGTGAGCCGCTCCCACGGGTTAACATACTAACCTTTTGTTTTTGCTTTTATTGAAGCACCTGTTAGTACGCTAATCTTTTTTTTAGTCGTGGGGAAATCCTCATGGATACTTTCCACTGCGAGGGCAACGAAAAGGTTATATCGGACTTCTACCGGCTAAATCCCCACGGTGGTCATCAGCGTATATAAGGATACCGGGATCTCCTTTCGGAACACAAACACGGCACCCCTCTCGCTGTGCTTTATTAAAGTACGCAACGGGTGTAGTCCAGAAGGCTTTACTGCCCCCAGCACCTCCGCAGTGCTATCACGATGTTCTGGGACCACTTCCAAGTCATCGTCATTGTCGGTGGTTACATAGCTGGCACCTGTTAATATGTTTATATGTACTACTATTACAAAAAGGCAAAATTTGTCATGTTAATCACTTTTAAAACAATACCAAATCTGAAAATAACAAATGTAAGAATTGAAGGTAGGAAAAAACCACTTTGCAGTATCAAATAGCAGCAATGGTTACTTCTTTCTTTGCGTTACAAAGAAAAAATACCTTTGATAAAATATTTTATACCTATTGTGTTTAAATGTTAAATATGTGACACCAAAAAATCTTTTTTTTTCAAAAAAATATAACCTAACCTATCTTTTTATTACTTTGCCCAATAAGTAACGGACTTTATTCATAAAGACCGGTCAAGTATTTCAATAGTTTTTATCACATTGCTTACTCGTATTGGGCTTAATTCATGTAATCACTTGATACACGACACATACATAGACAATGCACACGATGCAATAATGTGAGTAAACAAAGCCATCACAAAAGCTACATAGACTGAGAATAGTACTTCACACGGGTAAAACCGCGGGGAACAGCTAGTTCTTAGTGCTTTGTTAATGAAGCTGGATTAATAATTAAGTATAAACAGAGGAACTCTTTGTAAATAATCCGGGTATTACACTTATGTGATAAGGTCAGAGGTAAATTAGAATGTACTTCTATAGATAGGGAGACGATCACAGTAAAATAATTTAAAATTAAAAATTTTGTACAGCCGACTTCAATATAAGCGACTTCAATATAAGTTATTTAAGAATAACTCAATAATAATTGGTCTGACCTTGATCAAATTCATATGGGACCACACGAGAACTATCAGCTTTCATATAAAAAAAGGATCATCGAAATCGGTTCCCCCAGTACAAAGTTACGAGGTAACACACATAAAAAAAACATACACTCGAATTGAGTACCGTCTCCTTTTTGGAAGTCGGCAGATAAAGCTTCAGAAGTCGGGGCTTTTATACATCTATACAATATAATATCTTAGCACCGACTTCTGAAGCTTTTACAAGGCAATTATTTTTTACATAGTTCTTTAAAGTTGGATTTTACTTTTAATTTAAAGTCAAATTTTTATACAACACTAGCGATCCGACCCGGCATCGCACGGGTGATTTCTAAATCTCAACATCACCGCCACCTACCGTGAACAGTTAAGTTTTAAAACCTTCCCTGAACTTCCACAAATATTTCAAGATCAAAATTAGACAAATAGGTCCAGCCATTCTTGAGTTTTAGCGAGACAAACGAATAGAAATAGCTTTTTTTTTTATATGTATAATAGTATTATTCGCCAATAAAATTTGAACTCATCTACGTGAGCAACCCAAATTCGAACCCAGTCAGCGCCAACAAAATGTCTAATCATTTAATTGTTATGGGCGACAAACATTACGATAAGTTATCGAAAATTAAATCGATTTTCCCAAAATAGAAATGTTAATAGATTTGACTAAATACGCTGTTAAACGGTCGAGTTATTTAGTGGCAGGACGTGACGCGCCTGTAGGGGATGTCGTACAGGATGTGTTGAGGGCGTATTGTTCCCGGGGGTGACTGATGTGGCCATGTTTCTATAATTTGTTGAATAAAATTACTAAGTTTTACTAAAATATTGAAATATAGCTAAAAAAAGAGATACGTATCACGGCAGTTCTCTTATTTATCAAACTAATTTTACGGATTCAGTTTTGAATATTGAAGATAGCTGGGCTAACCATTACATTAGGACGTTAAATTCCTCAGTCCTCCAGTGAGCATCAGGAATTAAAAATTAAACGCGGTAAAATCCGTAAAATTATTTTCATTTAATGCAAAACCATTTTCTGTCGACTTCCAAAAAGGAGACGGTACTCAATTCGATTGTATGTTTTTTTATGTGTGTTACCTCATAACTTTTTACTGGGTGAACCGATTTCGATGATTCTTTTTTTATTTGAAAGCTGATACTTCTCGTGTAGTCCCATATTAATTTGATTAAGGTCAGACCAATAGTTATTGAGTTATTCTTAATAACTAAACAGACAAATAAATTTTTTATTTGTCTGTCTGTACGGGTTAATCTTCAGAATGATCGGACCGATTGCGATGAAACTTCACGAAAAGGCAGAGAGCAATGCCAGAAGTGCCTTGTTAATTTGATTTTTTTCACGGCCTTTCGGGTGCTTTTCAGCACTCGTGGTCACGGGGGGGGGGGGGGGGGGGGAGATTCAAAAAGTGTCAAATTAAACGCGATAAAATCCGTAAAATAACTAATTTTCGTCGTCATTCGATATGGAAAGTCCTTCTTCCTCGGCGCAGTGTGTTCACTTGAGTCCAGGTGACGCAAAGAGTTCGCGTTTACAGCGCTCTATTTTCAGAGCAATTAGGAAACGGGACAATTGTGATGACTCGGGTATCAAACGTGCTGTTGTGTCGAAAATTGCGTTGCTGAATTAAATTAACAATATTTTTTTTAATTAACATAAAAGTTATACGTTTGTATTGACTGGTCAAAACCAAAGCAAATTTTCTAACGATTTCTTATGTTTACGCGAACACTAAACATTTAAATGAAACTAGTTTTTACGGATTTTATTGAATATTAACTTATTTTATATTCATGACGTTTCGAGTACTTTACACCACCCATGGTCACGGAGGACTGAGGTGTCTCCTGAGAGAAGATGTCTGGGTGCTACCATGTGCAGGGGATCCCATGATTATTAAAATAAAATCCAAAATCAAACATACTATCAATAGACTTTAGGATACTGTAAGCTCGTTCTACGTAGATCAGACCAAAAGTTAATAACTTTAAACTGAATGTAGCCGTGGTTAACTGTTAACATTGCGACGTCGGACACCTCAGTCTACTCCGTGACTATGGGCGCTATAAAGTTCTCCAAACGTGGCGAATATAAAATAATATGCACAATAAAATCCGACAAAACTAGTTTCATTTATATTTCCTATCATTACGTGGTAGAGCCATGCTGTAGCTATATAGTGGTTGCAGCACGAATGGGTCGGCTCGACCGGGGTAGGGCCATACTCTCACAGAATACCAGCGTAAAATAGCAGCTTAACGCTGCTACGTTTCGTATGGCGAATGTAGAGAAACCGAGATCCTTTTTACTGGAAACGAGGCATTCCATCTCAATCATCAGGGGTGACAACGCATCTGCATTTTGATTCTTAATCGAGTATAAATGTAGAGATATCTATGGACCACATCCACTTACCGTGAGGTGGACTGTGTGCTCGTTTGTCATCATTATTCTATAAAAAAAATTACTTAATGACATGCTGTATAACCGTTGGACAGATCATCAGGTAGTGGCGGTGTAAGAATATCCACTACTTCATATCGTCCCGTTAGTGTCATATCGTAAGAGGCGACAGAGGGAAACAAACCAGGAGATGGAATATGCAGATAGTGGAGCAGCAGCGTCTTCCTAACAACAACGAAGAAATATAATAAAAAGCTTTGTCTGCCAACCCGCCTTCCAAGCGTGGGGACTATGCCAAATAAATTATAAAATCCCTCCTACGACGCAATCTATGGGGAGGTCTATGTTGAGGAATAGACTTTTGATATGCTGTAACGGTAATGGTAACGATTAGACAGACAGACATCCATTTTTTTTACAATATATTAAAAAAGTAAAGCTATATTATATTTCCCACGGCTGGGTAGATGGCCCCTTATATTTGAAAGGTTTATGCATCGATCAGTCCGCTACTTTGGTCCAGCGTGTGTTTAAATTTCCTCAAAATATTTTATCCTACGACACCCTTAGTAGATATGCAGGTTTCCTCACGATCGTTTCCTTTACCGCCGATGAGCAAATCGTTAAGCAGTATTTAAAATTGCAATTAACAATTTCATTCGTGTTGGCCGGAATCGAACCCGAGTTTCTTGCATACTGTGAAATTTACGGTGAGCGTTTAGCACCTGAGCTACCACGGTGCGTGTGCTTGTATTTATTACGTAACACGTTCATATCACAATATTCTTAAATTTTGATGTACCAACTTCTTGTTTTATTTATGCTTAACTGATAGTGTTGGACGAACTGATTATAGAGTTACTTCTCGCAAATCATACGTGGTAGAGCTACGTTGCAGCACGAAAGGGTCGGCTCAACCGCGGAAGGACCACGCTCCTAGAATACCGGCGTGAAATATCAGTTTAATGATGCATTTTCCGTATTAGTGCAGTAGTTAGTGCAGAGAACCGGTGACCCTTTTTACAGGAAACCATCTTAGTTCTCAGTGGTGACAACGCTTCTACATTTTGATTTTTGTGTCGTAGGTGGTTCGTGTGTTCATTTGTCATCCTTATTCTAAAAAAAATCATACTGTGAGTTCTGTAGCTGTGTGAAGAAGTTGTCTATCGCCCACAAGGACTAACGATAAAGCAGAGAGTGGGTTACTTTAAAAAAAAGTCCCGCTAGGTTTCTTGCTGGTTCTCCCCAGGACAGAGGTATTTTCCGGACCAGTGGTAAATAAAAAACTGAGTTTCAATAATTATTATGTAATAATCTATATTGAATAAAAATTATTCTATTCTATTCCTATACTTTCATTTAAAAAAGTATAAAACAGATCAAATTTAACGTGATCTAAATTTTGCACGAGCAAAATTCCATTTGGTTTATAATAAATCTAGACTAAGTCTCCCATCAACCTTGACACGCTTAAATAGGCCTAAATTACTTCATAACAAAAGCTACATTCTTCACGAATATCCGCTCCCATTATAGTGTACCTATTCTATGTATCCAGAAATATCGTAACTAAAAGATATTTTATATAAAATTGAAGTATCAAACGAACTTATTAATATACTGCAGTGACCACTTACCATCAAGTGCAGTCCTCTTGATGGTTATTGGTTACTTACTTACAACCCATGGACACCTGTAGGCAACCTTAAACAAAGAAGACTACAGATGCGTTGTCACCTCTGATCACTAGTATAGAACGTCTCGCAAACTATAATTATAATGACTCTTCATATACTTTAGATCGGAACACAGCAGTGCACGAACTAGGAACTGTTACCCCCACACTAGGATTTACTCTTATACCGTGGAGGCAGTTTACAAATATAAATTACGCAAGGACGAACATCCAGACCCGGAAAAATTATTTGTAGTTTTTATTCATACTAATAGGTACTTGTTCCGTGCGGGATTCGAACGCGTGGCCCCCAGCGCAGCAATTCATTGCTAAGCCACTGCGCCACGGAGCCGTCAGTTTATATAATATACTATACTAACCGTTCTTTGCGACTTTGCTCGCGTGTTATTTAGGGTTTTAATTTTTTTACGCGTAACCCTAATTCTTTATCTAAAATAAAATAAATTTACTCCTTATGACATCAGATATCTGCCAGTGAAAGTCCCGTCATAATCGGTCCAGCCGTTTCGGAGATTAGCCGGTACAAAGGGACAGACATACACAAACATTTTAAAAATCGTAGTTTTTTTATAATTACTGTATATATTTTCATATGCATTTAGTAAAAAGCTGTAATTATGGCATTATTAAATAGACACTGCAATTTTATTTATTTGTATAGATAATATGCATGTATTATACATATAAACATTCTCCTTGAATCATTATGTCTATTGATGAACACCGCATCAAAATTTGTTACGTAGGTAGTTTAAAAGATCATTATAAACACAATATGTACAATGCCATAAAAACTGCCAGTCCTTATGATTTAATATTATAAATGATGGCTGAATGGTTAAGAAAACAGCTTTTGGTTAAAGAAATAACTAGCTTTCATATTCATATCACAAGCGGAGACGATTAGTCGCGAATACATACAGTTCCTTTAGAAAGTTTATCGCGTGTGGTCCAGCGGATCAATGTTCTCTAAAGCAAATGGCACACATGAAAATTCATATTTAAGAAACTAATTATTCTTTCTTCTTATTTTATAGGATAAGGGTGACAAGCGAGCACACAGCCCACCTGATGGGAAGTGTTTTCACAGTTTTAATCTCATACATAATAGTGGAATCTATTTTTCTTTTTTTTATAGGATAAGGGTGACAAGCAAGCACACAACCCACCTGATGGGAAGTGTTTTCACAGTTTTAATCTCATACATAATAGTGAGTTCTATTTTTCTTTTTTTTTATAGGATAAGGGTGACAAGCGAGCACACAGCCCACCTGATGGGAAGTTTTTTCACAGTTTTAATCTTATATATAATATTGGCATCTATTTTTCTTTTTTTTATAGGATAAGGGTGAAAAACGAGCACACAGTCCACCTAATGTGGCCAGTGGTTACTGTGGCCCTTAGACATCTACATCTATCCTCGATTACGAATCAAAATGCAGATGCGTTGTCACCCTTTTATTTATTTATTTATTTATTACTATTTTAGGAGAACTTACAGCTAGTTATAAATGTATGAACAATAAAAAAAAATGTACTGAAGGCCAATTAAAAGTTCCCACTTATAAATAAAGTACAGAGAAAAATTGCACAAGTAACGTAGACGTAGATTTAATTAGACAATAAAAGATGATTTAAGAAGTAAAATGAAATAAACAACAATGCATGGTATATGTAATACACATTAGTAAACGAAAAACTTATTACTCAGTAGACGCTTAAGCTGCCTGCTAGAGGTGTTAAATAAGTCTACATTTTGTATTTTCGTCACGTCATTGAAACACTTGCTCACTCTTATTAAATAAGAATTTTGCCTGTAGTTTGTATTTACTCCCGGCACGTATACTTTGCATGGCTTGCGTGAAGATGCGTATGGAACTTGTAAACGTATTTGCTCCAATAGTTCGGGACAGTCGATCGTGCTATTTGCTATATTAATTAAAAAAGATAGATCCGCTATTCGCCTTCTTTCATATAGCGGCAAAATGTGAAACTTTCGGCAACGTGTTGTGTAATCCGGTAGAAAGATCTTAACTCTAAATTGAAGATAGCGAAGAAATTTTTTCTGAATCCATTCAATACGCGTAGAATAAATATTATAAGTAGGATTCCATACTTGAGAGGCATACTCTAGATGACTTCGTACGAAAGCACAGTAAAGAATTTTGAAGGTTTTAATAGAAATGAAATCAGAAGACATTCTTAAAATAAAGCCAAGCGCTTTAGAGGCTTTGTTTATAATATTGTCAATATGTTTATTAAACAGTAATTTGGAGTCAAAAATTACTCCTAAATCGCGGATAGTGTTGACTCTAGTTATATCTATATGTTTTATAGTGTAGCGGAAAATTATAGGTTTAGTCTTCCGTGTGTATGTGCAAATGTAGCATTTAGAAACATTTAAGTGTAATTTGTTGTATAGACAGTAATTTTCAAACCTACCCAAGTCTTCTTGCAAATGATATGCGCTTACAAGGGACGTTATAGGACTTAATATTTTCATATCATCGGCGTAAAGTAGGATTTTTGAGTATTTGAAACATGTGATGATATCATTAACAAAAATATTAAAGAGTAAAGGCCCTAGCATGAAGCCCTGTGGGACACCAGAAGGTCTAACCATTTAGGGCAACTGTCTGACTCCGATTTTGGATGTAAGAGGTGAACCACCGATATAAATTACCTCGTATTCCTATTGATTGAATTTTGTGTAATAATAGCAAATGATCTATTCGATCAAAGCATTTGCTATAGTCTGTGTAGACCACATCGACTTGTGAGGGCTCTGACATATGTTCTGATAAGTAGTCACTACATAATATAAGGTTAGTAGTTGTTGACCGACCTTTGACGACTAAGAAAAGGACCTTGAGGACAAAAAAAAGGGTCTCCAGTTCTCTACAATCACCATACGAAACACAGCAGCGTTAAGCTGCTATTTTACGCTGGTATTCTATGAGAGCGTGGTCCATCCCCGGTCGAGCCGACCCATTGGTGCTAAATAAACTAATAATAAGTAACTGGTGAAATTAAAGAGAAGTCTATTGAATACTTATTCTTCCAGCATCAAAAATTGTCAGACTTAAAATGTCAAAACCGGTGTCGGGATGATTTATCATTATTGTCACTTTTAGCAAAATGACTAACAGAACTGTGAAATTTTGTGTTTGTGTACACAAAACTGTGATTAAGACAGAATGTCTTTAGTTGAATGTACTGATAGCATAGCAACATTTCACCAACTTCTTTTTGTATCAAGTCTGATGTAAGTAGATTTTTCTGTGATTTTCATCTCTAAATGATGGAATAGTTTGAATGACTAATTACAAGGTAGATGTGGTCCACAATAGCGCAAAAGTTTCTTTTCAGTTTTTATGAGTTTTATTTAAGCAAATACGAGAGCCGTGTAGCTCGCCGTAAGATTTCAAAGTACAAGAACAAAAGTGTTCGATTCCTGCGAGAACCAATGAAACTGGTAAGGAAATTTTATTTGATTATTTTTCACTTGATCAGTGATGTGGTAAAGAATAACTTGGCGGCGGAACCTTGATGTCTAAGTAGTTTAAAAAAAATAGATGAGTAACTGAACAGGCTCTTGCGAAAAAGTACTATAAATATCAAAGACAGCAAATTTTAAACGCATGTTTATTTTTATTTTAACTATGAATAAAACTGCATTGATAGAATCTTTAAAGTTATCCGGTTATCGAAACGATCCAAACGTAAATTTCATAGTACGTAAGCAACCCAAATTCGAACCGCACCGACACCACTCATATTTTAATTGCAATTTGATGTTTCGATTTACCACGTTCTCGGTGTAGAAGGAAAATATCGCGAGAAACCTGCATATTTGAGAAGTTAAAAAATATTTCGAAATTTTTTTTAGGTATACTCATGTGAAGTCGATCAACGCGCTGGAGTCGTCTCAATCAACTCTTTTTTTACCTAAAACTCGCTGCGGTCTGTCCGCAGTATTGGAATGTATGTAGGCTGCTACTTTTTACTTTTAATAGGCCTATCCACTGCTGATCATAGGCTTCTCCCATTGTTTATCAACTAAATTATCAATCAAAATATAATAAAAAATCAAGTATTAGCCACGCTTGGCAAGTGGGTTGGCAACTGCAGCTTTTTATTACTTTGCATAGGTGGCAACATCTTCTTGATAACAGTATCAGGAAGATGCTGCCACCCATCTCCTGTTTCAGTTTCCCTTCTGTCACGTCCTACGACACACGAGACGAAATGGGGTATTGGTTTCTATTTCGCCGCCTCTACATTGCTAATACTTATATTTCTACTCCTGTTTATCATTTCGATTCCCTCCATAGATTACGAAATATGTTGGGTATTAGGTGTTGTTGCCACGTTTGGCAGGCGGTAATCAGAAAGACGCTGCTGCCCATCTTCTCTATATTTCTACTCCCGTTCATGAATATAGTTCCTCCCACACGTTCATCTTGAATAGAACTACATTTACGAAATTTTAACTTTAATTGAAGCAGATATTTCTGAATTGAAGGCAACGCGAGCGAAGTCGCGGGTAAAAAGCTAGTATAAACATATATTAATGTATATTATTACGCAGAGTATTGTAATGCACTCCAGAAATGCAATATTTTACTGCGAGATCTGGACAAAGTAACTTTGCATTTGCAGTAATGTCAGTGCCTGCGAGTTTTCTATAAACATTTAGATTTGTACACATAATGAATCTTACTCATTGTTTTGAATACGCCATTCGATTACTGCCTTGAACCTCGCCTAGTAAAAACATTTAAGCCGTAGTTGTTATTAGTAGTGATAATTATAATTGTTATAATATAATATTTTTTTTAGTATAATAAAAATGTAAATTTATTTTTTAAACTTGTATACACTATAATAGTGCTATTTTTGTTATTGTTACTAGCTGCTTATTGCCATTGGTTTTCATGAGTTCAATTTTTTTTTGCGCGGAACCCTAATTATTTTCCTAAAATAAGTGGCAGTGAAAGTCCCATCCAAATCGGTTCCCAGGCTTTTGCGTGATGCGTGTTCAGACAGACGTCATGTTGGAGTTTTGTTATAGTAATGAATTATTTTTCCTAGTAATAAAACTAGGTAGTATTATGACGCACGTATGGTCAAAAACTAAAACGCATATAATCACAGTCACTTTGACTCAAATTTTGACAGTCTCTTTATATGGTAGAGCCATGCAGCAGCTATATTGGTAGTATAGTTGTAGCACGAATGGGTCGGCTCCACCGGGGAAGGACCACGCACTCACAGAATACCTGCGTAAATTGCGGCTTAACGCTGCTGTGTTTCGTATGGTGAGAGTAGAGAACCGGAGCTCCTTTTTTACTGGAAACGAGGCATTCCATCTCACGAGTGACAACTCACTTTACGCTCTCTGTATTGTCTAAAACATTTTCGTCCCACAAAAACTAAAATCATGCTTGTCCATTCGCTCATATTACCCATAATTGATTATGCAGATGTGTGTTACCCAGATCTGTCCCAAGATCTTCTGAACAAACTGGAACGCCTTCTTAACAACTGTATACGATTTATTTTCGGGCTTCGTAAGTATGACCATATTTCGCAATATAGATCTAAGCTAAATTGGCTTACAATCCGTCAGAGGCGCAATTCCAGAATATTGCTTGTTCTTTTTTCCATTTTAAATGAACCATCTTCGCCTTCTTATCTTAAGAGTAAATTTCACTATCTCTCCTCATCTCATGATAGGGTCCTACGTTCTTCTTCTAACAACAAAATCTGTATTCCTGTTCACTTCACCGAGTTCTATGGCAACTCCTTCACAGTTCAGGCTACACGCCTTTGGAACTCCTTGCCCGATGACATCAGAAAAACATCCAACACGTATGTTTTTAAAAAATTGGTCCGTTACCATCTATTGAAGACAAAGCGTTTTACTTGATTCATCCATTTGATATGTATTGCTAAACAGACGCATATATTCATAGGTATTTGTATGTACTAATTATATATTATGTATTTAAATATGTATATTTGTATGTATATTTGTATGTATATATTTGTATACGTCATATATGTATAGTTTATTTATTAGTAAATTGTATGTATTATGTAGTTAATTATTATTTTGTGTAGTGTTATTTTATTCTATATTGCCGCACCTACGTCAAATTCTCACCACTCCATGGGTTGACTGGTAGAGAATGCCTCAAGGCATTAAGTCCGCCCTTTGTATTCTTTTGTTTTAAGGAATGCAATAAAGAATAAATAAATAAATAAATAAACTCATCTGCATTTTGATTATTTATTGAGGATAGATGTGGATGTCTATGGGCCACAGTAACCACTTATCATTAGGTGGACTGTGTACGCGTTTGTCACCCTTATTCTAAAAACAAAAGTGATAGAGACATCACGAGACTTATCGTCATCTTAAAATTGATCAACGTTTGAGTATTTGGGCATTAATTTCTTAACAAATTCTTTCCCAGTCAACCATTAGGCTAAGCAGAGATAAACAAATAGGAGGCAGTGCAGTCTACCTGATGTTTTTTTTTATAGGATAAGGGTGACAAACGAGCACACAGTCCAGCTGATGGTAAGTGGTCGCTGCGGCCCATAGACATCTAAAACTATCCTCTTTTGCGAATCTAAATGCAGATGCGTTTTCACTCGTGAGGACTTAGATGGAATGCCTCATTTCCAGTAAAAAGTGTCTCCGGCCACCTCCACTCACCAAGCGAAACGCAGAGGTAAACCTCTACTTCACGCTGGTATTCTGTAAGGTCGTGGTACCACCCCGGTTCGAGCCGGCTCATCCGTGCGACACAAAAGTTCATTGAGATCGATTAAGAATCAAAATGCAGATGCATTGTCACCACTGAGGACTAAAATGGAATATCTAGTTACCAGTATAAAGGGTCTCCGGTTCTCTTTACTTACCGTAGGAAACACGGTAAAAGTAAGCTCCTATTATTTCAGTCTGATATTCTATGAGAGCGTCGTTCGTACCATGTAAAAATGTTATTGAGACGTTATCGATTTACTTGTTTCCTTTAGTTTTATCATATATCGGTCGTTTAACAGCATTCAATACTTAGTAATTACAACTTCTATAATAAATAAGCAACCACTCTCTTGAGTTTTACTTTACACTAGTGACCCGCCCTGGCCTTTGCCTGGATAGGAACTATTAATGTGGTGTTATTTAGATTTAAGACAATCAAAAACCATTTATTTTATCAATTTTTAGTTTTTCCAAAATATAGAATATATTCATAAAGTTTCATCACAATCGGTTCAACCACTCCGAAGATTAGTCCGGACAGACAGACAAATAAAAATTTAAATTAAAAAAGCAAACGATGTGGTTTTTCTACCGACTTAAAAAAGGACTTAATTCGACTGTATGTTTTTTTATGTGTGTTACCTCATAACTTTTTTTCTCGGTGAACCGATTTCGATGATTCTTTTATTATTTAAAAACTGGTGCTTCACATGTCATACCATAAAAATTTGAATAAGGTCTGACTAAAAGTTTTTGAGTTATTCTTAATAATTTATATTGAAGTCGGTTGTACAAAATTTTTAATTATTGATTTTTTTGTCGAACAGCTATCGAGTTGATAATATGCGGACTTCCATACATTCCTATGGGCACACACAACTAAACATTTATTCGATTAAAAATTGTATGCAACGAAGGTAAGAATAGAAGGTTGTAAGAAATTCTATATTTGTTCTCAGTACTGACTACAGGTTTAGAAGTAGGTGTCTATGGGCCACAGCATCCTCTTATTATCAGGTGGACTGAGTGCTCGTTTTTTCGGATGAATAGCTCGCCGAATTATTTTGCGAGTTATTGTTTTTTTTTTAGTACGAGGCTTGCAGCTGTAGCAGCGCGAGGCCGGGCGGGCGGGCTGGCACGGCGGCTTTTTTATTATCTATCAGTAAAAATAAATTAGCGGGCCGCAATTTGTAATGAGTTTAGAAATTCTGCTTTTTTATCAACAGTCTTAAAACAATATTTGATGAATAAACTTTATACAATTGTTATAACCTGGCACAATTTCTCAATTCACCTAGGGTTGACTAAGAGAGAATTTATTTATTTAATTTAATCTTTGTTGTAAGACACTGTTGGCTAAGATAACGCATGAAAATTAAAATAATGTGTTACTTGTATAAATTGTTTCATGGAATAAATTGACAATATAAACAAAAGAAATCATAAAAGAAAATGATTTACTTAAAACCTCTTTGTTGTTAACTTTTAATTAAGTGTTACAATGGAGATACGTAATGGCATAAGGTATTTGCTACCAATCAACCCCAGGAGAAATACAAAAGGTAAGAGGTGTTAAAGAAATCAATTAAAATAACTAAAACATATAATGTCAATAAACGTAAAATATATACGCGTATTTATATAACTATAATATACTATATATATATATATATATATATATATATATATATATATATATATATATAAATATATGACATATATTGTACATATATAACAAAAAAAAAACGTTAGATATTGTTCTAGAGAAAGTTAGTACGTTAGTTAGTTACGTGTTCTGAGGCTAGTACGTTAGTTGTACTGTGCTTACAATAAGCACTAACATTATTAGTGATTTTCGCAGGTTTATTCTCGGCGGTTCCAGTTGGGTTTTAGAACGCAGGTGCTCTGAGCTATAGAATACCAAAGAACAAAATAAAACAACGGCTCATTTATAGATCTAAATATTTAAAAAAATCGAATAGCTTTTATCTCTGTAATTGTTCCCTAGATTTTGGAGCCTTGTGGAATATTTACAAGTAACTTGTACATATTCAATATTGTACATGTAAAGTGTACAACATTTTAGACGATGGCAGGAGACCGATGGTATTTTTTTACGACGGTATTACTATGTTCCCTTGGGAGAGAGGTAAAGCCGTAGTGTGGGATGCTACGTACGTAGACACTATGGCAGACTTCTATCTCAGGGTACATCGCTTAGAGCCGAGGCTGCATCAGAGGCTGAACTGAGTAAGTTGTGTAAGTATATGTGTCTCTAAAAGATGACTACATATTTGTATCATTTGCTCTAGATACTATGTGGTCCGTGCGAGCATATGCAGTAAAGTTCCTAAAGGAAATGCTGAGTGGCTGGATCTTTTCTCGCTCATAGGCTAAGTATAAGACATTCAGCGAGGAAAAGCAGCCAACGTTATTGGCGCTATACTGCGAGAAGTAGGACAGTATGATCATTTAAGTTTTTAGTTTTAGTTTTTTATTATATAATAAATATTGTGTAATTAATGTTATGTAAATAAATGAATTAAATAAATTAAACAAATAATTACCTAATAATAGCTTCAGAAGCCGGTGTTAAGACAAAGAGTATAGAAGTACTAAAGAATTGACTTCAAAAGCTATTATGCGGAAACTATTTAATTCTTTTTAGTTTTCTGTAGTCGCCTTCTACTTTTTATTAAAAGTTTAATTTGTTTACCCTTTTGATTGTGCTAAGGAATATTAATAACTTGAATGTCGTTTTTATTTTTCCCTAACAGTAGTAAATTATGGAACGAAGTTCCTTATCGGACGGTACAAATATGGCGGATGGGGGCTAGGCGAGAAAAAGTGTAAGATTTTTCCGTCAAGACCCCTTCTGACGTAGTGTAGACGGCTATGGCGGCTATAAGGAAGCAAGATGATGATGAAACAAATATTATTTTAAATGACGCTTCATTTTAATAGATGTTAGTAATTCATATATTTGCATTTGTTTATCAATAATATAATACGTTTATCAATAATAATATATTACGAATGGAATTTCGTTCCAACCGAGTGTTTTCGACACTCTATTCTCTATTTATTTTACACCAAATTTATATGGGACCACCCTCGAAGTATAGAAATACACCTTTTTAATAGAAAAAGAATCATTAACATCGGTCCACAATTGACGAAGATATCGAGTACATACATACATACATACGAAAAGAAAGATATAAAAAATTTTTTTTCAATAAATGAACGTACACTCGAATTGCGCCTCTCCTCCTTTTTTTTGAAGTCAGTTAAAAAGTTTCCTTTGATGTAAGTCCATTAACGCGCAATAATATTTTACACCTGTAAACAAAAATGAAACCGGAGGAGCGATCGAAATAGCGCGTGTTTGTAGCTGGGAGAGGAAGTTTTGTTCCACTCCGCTCGGGTCGCTCCTACATCTGCTTCAGTTAGGGTTACAGCAACCGAAATACGGGATTTTGTACTCCCCAGGTCAGGGGACTCCTTATGAATGCTTTAAAATTTATTTTGTAGAACTTAATTCCTTTACATTAATGATTAAATAAAAAAAAGTTAAATTTTAAAATCCCACAACAATTGCAACACTTCCACCATTAAAATCTTCTCGCCTGTATTGTCCACCGGTTTCTTTCCCTTACCCTTAAAGCCTTGACCTCGGCTGTTATGTTGTATCTGTAATTTCTTGTATATTTATTGTATAATTAATAGGCGTTACTTTGCGGAAATTCATTTTATTAAAGTTGGATTCTTTTTTAATTTGCCTATTTTCGCTCAAATAAATAAAATGATGTGTCTTACCTTAGAAGAGCACCTTCCGCCCTCCCTCAATTGCGTACACTATCCCCGTCACCATTAATCCCAGCACCAATACTGGGAGTACACCACTACACTAGGCAAGACATACCACTGACGATAGTACGACACGTGTTTCGCCTCTACACGAGGCATCCTTACGTGATATAGACTCAGCGGCAAATAAAAAAAATCCAACTTTAATATTTATTGTGTATTTTTATCTATCCCAAGTAGACTATTTTTTTTACAAAACTAAAGTGACAAATGAATTGACTGCATTCCATGGACACCTGTAACAAACTTTAAACAAAGATGGCTACAGGTGCGTGGATTAAGATGGAATGCTTCACAGTATGTATTTATTCTGGCTCTCTTCACATTTCGGACCGGAACACAGCGGCACGGTATTTGGCGGCAGATGTAGGTAAGAGGGTGGTACGAACCCAGACAGACTCCTAGGCAAAAAGAAGTCCTACAGCCTCGTATATACGAGAAAAATACCTACTATATTTATGGCCTCCAAATAAATAAATATACAAACAGCTATTTAACAGCTGATATGCAGCTGTTAAATAGCTGTTTGTATATTTATTTATTACGGGACGGCGACTTTACGCCGCACTTCTCATGTTCATTCTGGTAATTGCTATAATTTAATTTCATGTATGTTTTTTATAGGATAAGGGTGATAAAGGATCACACAATCCACCTGATGTTAAGTGGTTGCTGTGGCCCATAGACATCTACATTTATCCTCGATTACGAATCAAAATGCAGATACGTTGTAACCCGTGAGGACTAAGATGAAATGCCTCGGTTCCAGTAAAAAGGGTCTCCGGTTCTTTATACTCACCATACGAAACACAGTAAAGCTGCTATTTTACGCTGGTATTCGGTGAGAGCGTGATCCTTCCCCGGTCGAGTCGATCCATTCGTGCTACAACTATACCACTAATATAGCTGCACCATGGCTCTATCAAGTTCGCTCTGCGATGTTCATTTACGTTTTTTTTTTCATAAAACGTAAATGAACATCGTATGAAGATTTTCTTACTTTCTTGGCAGCCCTGTTGTTAGCCAACGTTTCTGCCCGTTTCTGATCGAATTGTTTTAATAACACTTCTCGCAATGGTTATTTGTTTTCAGTTCGGACTGCTACTGCGCCACGCCTGTTGTTGAGTTCGTACTTGAAATTAGATTTAAGTTCTAATCTCTATTACTTTACCTTACATTTGGATATGTAACTCCTATTTAATTGCTACCATTAGTTTAAGCAATGATCTGGTAAGATTTGCAGAAAGTTGTGGCATTCCTACGGCTGGAGGTGCGTGTAAGCCTGTGAACTACTGAAGGGAAGTAACGATGATGATGATGATGGTTTAACTGCGTGATTTAGTGCCCATCGTACCTGCCCACTAAATCGTGGAAATGGTAAAGATTTTTGTTTAGTTGTGGACTGGTTTTGGGCTGATTAGTAGTATATTTAAGATTGTTTCTTTATTGTTATTTTTATTTTGAGAAATTTCTTTGTTTCTTTAAAAAAAAAACGTAGAACGTTTTGTAGTTACCGTTACAGTTATGCTGAACATAGGCTTTCCCCATAGATTACCTCATAGGGGATATATTTGCCATAGTTGCCACGCTTGGCAAGCGGGTTGAGAACCGCAGTTTTTTTAATTTTAAGTCGTTATTTGGAAAACGCTGCTGTCCAACTTCTGGTTTATTTCCCTCTGTCGTCTCCTACGTCACCCACAGGATGATACGAGGTGGTAAATGTTCTTACAACACTTTCGTAGTTGGAGATTAATAATTGTATACGTTTGAGTACATATGATCGTTGCCTTGTAAATCTGGTACCGTAAACTGTCGCAACTTTTCTGAACCTTTTTGTCTATAATATCAAAATTTGCCTTATCATATTGGAATCTATTGCATGAGAAATAAAGTCGAAGTTAGGATCTTGATTGTAGTGCTTGAACACACAATGAATTTTTGCAGAGTCGATTTTAGCCTATTGCCGATTTTGTAAACAGTTCGCCTGTATAGGATACTATATAGGATCATTTCCATTACGTTGGCTGATCTCTTATTGGAAATAAAAATGTTATAATTAATTACAACTTACAAGCTAAAATGTACCTTAAGCTTCAGTTTAATAGATTGTTGTTTTATTAGCCTTATTTCTTTGTATATATGACGAGGCGAAGTTAAGACAAAATTTTGTTAAGTTTAAGACAATCAACAATGCCCAGGGCTGTCGCACAAAACGAGACACAATTTTTTAATAGTTTACTCTGTTTAAATCAACAATTAAGTATTTAAATTACCATAATTAATTATTCACAGCTCTCGTCAAACTATGTAAGTCTCAACTCACTGCATTTTTAAATGCCCAACAGTGATTTGAGATTTAGTTTCACTTCTTATTAAAGTGCTAAAATTATATTAAAAAGTTTAAAAAAAAAACCTTTCCTTACATAATATGTGCGTGCCGCCTTTCTTTGAATATCAGACCGGAAATAATTATAATCATATAACCTGCATGACCACATACTAAATAAAATAACTTGACAATATTAGTTAATGTACTTTTACATTGACAACAGATACTCGGTAGCTTTTAATTTAATTTTGTTAACAATAGTTCGGCGTGGTATATTAAACTAACTTAAAATTGTGTTGCAATCTTTATAGCGCCGAACACATCCTGCGTTTTTTCATAATTATTCTTACCTAAGGAAAAACTACCAAAATCATTTAAAAGTTAATATATACTTATATAGTATATTTGATATAAATTAAATCTGCAACAGGTGAAATTCGTACAATCATACAAAATAAATGATAAAATATGTTTATAATTTAGTTTTAAAAATATATTTCAAAAATAGTGTTATTTACATAACAGCACATGACAAGTGACAACCCTACACCACCATACACCATTTTTATACGTGGTAGAGCCATGCTGCAGCTATATTATGGTTGTAGCACGAATAGGTCGGCTCGACTGGGGAAGGACCACGCTCTCACAGAATACCAACGTAAAATAGCAGTTAACGCTGATGTGTTTCGTATTTTTTTTTTATAGGATAGGGTGACAAACGAGCACACAGTCCACCTGATGGTTAATGGTTGCTGTGGCCCATAGACATCTACATTTCTCTTCGTTTGCGAATCAAAATGCAGATGCGTTGTCACCCGTGAGGACTAAGATAGAATGCCTCTTTTCCAGTAAAAAGGGTCTCCGGTTCTCTACACTCACCATACGAAACACAGCAGCATGAAGCTGCTATTTGACGCTGGTATTCTGTGAGAGCGTGGTCCTTCCCCGATCTCCGGTTCTCCGAGTCTCCGGTTCTCTACACTCATATATAGCTGCACCATGGCTCTACCACGTAAAAAATGGAATGGTGATTATATGTATAATGTTGATATGGTGAGTGTAGAGAACCGGAGACCCTTTTTACTGGAAACGAGGCATTCCATCTTAGTTCTCACGGATGACAACGCATCTGCATTTTGATTCGTAATCGAAGATAGATGTAGGTGTCTATGGGCCACTGCAACCACTTACCATCAGATGGACTGTGTGCTCGTTTGTCACCCTTATCCTATAAAAAAAAAACCGGGCAAACATAAGACAAATAATTTGAATTACGTTGTCAACTTTGCCTAAATGTAATTTTATCGAATTCTATGCAATTAAGGCATTTAATAAATATTAAATTTTATAAAGAAAATAAAATAAATTTATAAAAAAATAAACTAAAACTTTATTACCTTTCCTCTTAAGTTACTACCTGTCGTCATTCATTTTTTCTTTTTTTTCCTTTAATCTCTTATGTTCTTCTATTTATCTTTCTATATTATATTCTGTACACCCCTTCCGCTATCTTTTAAAAATAGTATCCTCTGCCCTAAGGTTGCCTGGAAGAGATCGCTGTTTTAGCGATAAGGCCGCCTGTTGTACCAATGTCCCTTTATATATATAAATTTTGTTATATCCTTGGTGTACAATAAAGTATATTTTAATTTTTACTTTTACTTTAAAGAAATGTTGTTACTTTAAGTATCCATTAATCAGATATAAGTATTAATGTTTAATTTATATGAAAAATTTGTGGCGCCAAATAATATCGTACTACGTCTGATGTTGTTCGATCGCTAATGACCTGAGCTGTATTAGGGTGCGTACAGATTAAGTAGCATGTTGTATAACTTTTGTTTTATAACACGTCCACATTATGTAACATTGTTTTCAACATTGCAACATATAACAATACTGTACACATTAGAATAACAATGCAATATAACAATATTATATGACATTGTCGTATGACATTGTCGTTTGTCGTTCTGCCTCCACATTAATGAAACATGTTATATAGCAACGTTTATGTTATATAATGTGTACGTACCGTTACGTTTTAAAACAAGGCGGCTTCAGTTTTGGGTTGCTATTTTTATAATCTTTGAAATTACTATCTTTTCATTTTGCAAATGTAAATAATAACGAAAACGATCACTTTGCCTAAACAAAAATATCCCTATATTTTTGTTTAGGCAAAGTGAAGCAAGGAAGACAATGTTTGAGTTACTTTCTAAACAAGTTTCACAACATGTCCCTACCTTGTCAACATTTTAACGATGAATTAAAGTTAATTGACGGCAAGCACGTCGTGCTATAAATGCTTTTGGTTATGCACAATGCACTTTGAACACGTCGAAGCGGCGCGGCATGGCGTGGCGCCATCTTTTCAATTAACAACCGCGCGTAGGTGTGACCCTTTAGTATGTGGGTAGACTGCTAAATACAAATAAAGATATATTCTCCCTAATGTAATTTTTATTTCAAATGTTAGAACGTCATCATCATAAATATCCATTTTTCTATATTTTTCTTTTTATTAACTATATTTTCTTCTATGTTGTGTATTCTACGTTTATAACGAAATTTCATTCTTGTGGGTTTTATACAGTAATAATTACAGAAAGAAAAATTAGTTATTACAACAAACACCAACACACATGTTACAAAAGATATTATACACTTAACAAACTTATAACGACAGACTAAAAGAAAACTAATGTCGAAATAAAATGGAATCAATTCAATCAAAGCTTTATCATGTGTGCGGTTTTGGTATATAAGGGCTACACTCAGCATAACGTCGTTGTATTATCCACGAAACTGGTTCTTTGTGACCGCTTTCGTAGTATTATCACTGCCCTAAATTTGACAGGCAGTGCATACTTTTAGCATTAAGTTCGCCTTATGATCCTATACTGTAACAAGTTACAATAAAGTTAAATAGAAAAATAAAAACGTCAGAAGTATTCATTGGTTTTTGTAGCTTTGCAAGTTAGTATACGTGTAAAAAACGTGTAGTGGCGGTGTAAGAATATCTACATATCGTACCGTGGGTGTCGTAAGAGGCTACAGGTAGAAACAAACCAGATCATGAGCAGCAGCGTCTGCCTAATCACAGTTAAAGAATTATAAACTACAGTTGCTAACCCGCTTGCACCCGTGCGTGGCAACTATAGAAAATATCCCCCTTATGAGGAAAGCTATGGAGGAGGCCCATATTCGGTAGTGGACTTTTGATATGCCGTTTGTACGTTGTAGAGCCATGCTGCAGCTATATTTATAGTATAGTTGTAACACGAATGGGTCGGCTCGACCGGGGGAGGACCACGCTCTCACAGTACCAGAGTGAAATAGCATCTTAATGATGCTGTGTTTCGTATGGTGAGTGTAGAGAACCGGGGACCGTTTTTACTGGAAAACAGGCATTCCATCTTAGACCTTACGGCAGACAACGCATCTGCATTTTGATTCGCAAACGAGAACCATAAGGTGGACTGTGTGCTCGCTTGTCACCCTATTTCTATATAAAAAAACGATATTTAATGCTAAAAAAATCGGAACAAACTATTTAGCCCCTGTGTAATGTATCTTACAATATCTGAACGTTGTAACGGTGTTAACTAGTCAAGAAATCTTATTGCCTTGAATATACTCACATTGTAATCGAATTTTCATCACAATATAAAATTAATTAACTTACTGACATTCATAAATTATAATTATGGTAAGCAATGTTCGGTTGATTTTGACATTGCTCTAATGAAAAGGTAAGTCGAATTAAAGATATTAAATGCTCTAACTGCAAATGTAATAAATAGGCTTGTATTCGCAAAAATATTTTTTATGACAACTAAAATTAACGACTTTTGGAGTTTTTAACCGACTTCAAAAGAGGACGACGTACTTAATTCGACTGTATTTTTTAATGTGTTTTACCTGAGAACTTTTTTTCTGGGTGAACTGATTTTGATGATTTTTTTTATTTGAAAGCTAGTGCTTCTCATGTGGCCCCATATAAATTTGATCAAGATATGATCAGTAGTTTTTGAGTCATCCTTAATAATGCGTATTTAAATGTCTTCGACTACATTGATGATGTTCTCATTATATTTATATTGAAGTCGGTTCTATATTTTTTTTAATTTTACCACTTGTATCTTTATTTGTGCTCTGAGGCCAAATTTAGAAGTATCTATAGGTCTTCATTTACCTATAGTTTAGTCTTCAGAGTGAGTTTGAGAGTATCACGTTTCTATGCATATTTAAGTATGCATACGTATCTTTGATTTATTTATTTTATATTTTGATTGCATTGAATTAGATTTAGAATATTTGTATTTTACACCTCCAAGGAATCGTAGATCTTAACTCGATATGAATCTCAACTAAAAACGTTAACTCATTCCTGAGAAAAAGAGCCTTGCCTTGAGAGACAGACAAACAAGTGATCCCAAAAGAGTTCACATTTTTCCTTTTGAAGTATGGAATCCTAAAAAGGTTTCAAGAGCTCCATACAAAACGAATCTCCATAAATAAAATAGTATAAAAACATTTCATAACACTTTGATATTACGATACCACTTTATGACCTTTTGCTTCATCCGTGTTATAGTTTTTGTTGTTCACAAAGTCGAGCGTGCTCTACTTGTTGTAAACACGTCAAACGTGTCAAAGTGTGCGTGAGACCAGACGGCGGTCATAGTTTTCGACGGCTCGTTCTATGTTCGATGAAGCTGTAAGAGCCAAAAGGCTAACAGCACTAACATCACAGACAACAGCTACGGCACGCTGTAAAGGTCTAAAGGTATTTTGTAGCACGCTCGCAACTGCTTCGTCAGAAACGCACACTATTGCAATGTGCATGTACACTTTCAACCACGAGTAAAGCCCGCTCGACCACGTGAGTAAGGAAAAAGAAACCGAACAGAGGCAAAGCCACACGAGTAAAGAAACCGAATAGAGACAAAACTTCCTAATGAGTGTGTAAAATCCTATTTTGGTAAGCTTGGCACAGGAGGATAATACTAAATAAACGAAACGTTTATCAGCTTTTTATTATGTTGATAGACTATTTTTTACGAACTACTTTAAATATTATTATTTACATATTTTTGTTTTTCAATAATTTGTTGTGCTTGTGTAGATTTGTCGAAGACAAAGTAACAATAATATGTTAAAAAACCATTGAGTTATATGTACTATGTACTAGAGAAGCCATTCCGAACATTGACTATGTTCAACTGAACTGTAGTGCAATCCATACAAACTAAATATTGCGTAAATTGAAGATTTGTGAATTCCATAAAATAATTATTATTACATTTTGTTTAGAAATAAGTTTGTTTAGATAAAATTAAGATATTTTATATTAAATTCTTATATTTATTTTATTTTATATTAAATTAAAGTCTTCGCGCATGCGCGACTACTACTCCCGCGCATGCGCGAAGACATAGAGTAGGACACAATTTTTGTTTGAAATGGCTTCTCTATTACGTAGTACATATAATTCAATGTAAAAAACACTTAATATAATATATATTTATTGCAACCAGACGAGAAATGTGTTAGTGGTTAGTAAATCGGCTATGATCATAATAATGATATAATGATTTCTTATATTTAATGACGATATTATTTTCATATTTAACTAGCTGTGCCCGGCGACTTCGCCCGCGTGAAATTTACTACGATTTCATGGATAACAATTTTTTGCGCGGAACCCTAATTTTGTTTTTGAGTAATGTTAACATCTTATAAATATTGACAAATATTGACATTAATATTTATACGACACTAACGTCACTCAATTCTTTTGCCTTTCCGGAACCCTTCCACTAACACTTAAACTTTATGGTATGGTATTAAAGTTCAAATTGACTTTTAAGTATTATTACGAATCTTTTGTATGGGAATATAGAAAAGTGTTGTTTTTAGACTTTTTCAGGCAATTTTTTAAATTTTTCTCTCCGTAAGAACCATCTTCATACTTCAAGAAATATTTAAAAAAAATAATTAGCGAAATCGGTTCAGCTGCTCACGAGATTTGAGCTTAGCAACACATTCAACGATTCATTTTTATATTATAGATTGTGCAACAATAGAGGTTTTTTTCCGAACCTGTTGTAAAAGCATAAATGACTTTCATTGAGTATTCTTATAGTCTATATTGTATAAAATTATTATATTCCTTAAAGCGTTTTTAAAACTAATTAAGGCGCGTTCGTTCCTCAAAATTAGAAAAAAGAGTCTTTGAACGTCTAGCGTGACGTAACTACATGAGCATACATTACAGATAACAATTCTGACTTATAAAAAATAAATTGGCGTATATATTTAAGTCTTATTTCTAACGGTGCTATAATAATATTAGTTAAAGTGAGTTAAACCAACAATTAATTTTAATGCCAAAAATTTTAATTAAAATTTATGGTTTGATATTTAAGACTGTGCCAACTACTTACGTTACACATTTGAGAGCTTTTAATTGATATCCCAAACGGTAAACTCACCGTGTAAAATAATTCACTACCTCATATCATTCCGTGGGTATCGTAAGAGACGACAGAGGGAAACTGAAACAAGAAGAGCCTCCCAAACGTGGCAACTATGGCAAATATCCCACTTAAGTAGGCCATCTATTCAAAGTTATAAGTTCAACATTTGAATTTATAACTTTGTCTAAGTTTGATCATGATTAATGTAGTAAGCACCGACTTTATGTGGGATCTCAAATATCATGCCGCAGAGTATCTTTTATAACCAAAGACATCAAGCATTCCACTATACACTTTTAATGAAATGTATATAATGTAACTACCCTCCAAATAAAACTGGCTGAATAGACAGGTCATCTGTGAGGTCAGCAAACTTATATGGCTTATCGATGGTTTAAAAATGGACCTTGACGTAGGATTTGGTATTTACAGGGACCTCCCTAATTCGTCGTTTTGAGATACCAGGATACCAGGGTAAAATCAGAGAAAATCCCTCTGTGACAGACAGACAGATTTACTATGGCGAGGTGGTTCCATAAGTATTTCGTCTTGCCGAATTTGGCACGGAACCGAAGAGATTATTATTGAGTTAATTTGCCCAGAAATTTTGCTTTTCCTGTGATATACCGCTATTTTCGTTAAGGCCGGTCGCTTCCAAATTGCCGAATTGTAGAAGCATCGAGTACTCAGTTGTTTTACCGTTAACGCGAACAAAACAAAGACTTACTGCTCAATTGTGTGATTGTTACAGTACTGTGGGTGTGTGACTAGGGTCACCATGTAACTGCGAACAATCGGAATATGAGACTAGAAAATTAAACATGTGAAATCAAAACTGACTTTCAAAATTTGAAAATAATAAATTAATCTATACAAATAAATAAAATTTAAGTGCTTGTTTGTAATGTGAAACTAACAGTTTTTTAATAAATGCGTATGAAAATATATACGGTACTTATGGCAAAATAAAACCATTTTTAATATTTTTGTCGGTCTGTCTGTTTGTCCAGCTTATCTCCGAAACGGCTGGACCGATTTTGACGGCATTTTCACTGGCAGGTAGCTGATGTTATAAGCAGTAATTTAAGTTACTTTTGTTTTAGAAAAATAATTGGGGTTCCCCGTAAAAAATTTAAAACTATTGAAATCCAATTGTAAAAAATAAACGCGGAAGAAGTTGCGAGAAACAGCTAGTTTCTGCATAATTTAATAGCTTCAGAAGTCGTTTCTAAGACACAGTGTATCGAAGAATTAAAGCTCAGACTTCAGAAGCTATTACATTATGAGATTTTTGAAGTGAAAACTTCTTTAGCCACGTTGAGTGATTTTTGGTAAGAGATAAACTTATGGGTGTGCGTCACCGATGATCTCGACATGCTCGTGACGTATTATATAATTATATTATACATGTTAATAAAATTGAAAAGTCTGTTTGTAATATTGAAATGTCTGCAATTGAAAAGTCAGTCTGTAATATTGAAATATTTGCCTTATGTTAAGCTCAGGAAGTTATTCGCAAACTATTAAGACATAAGTAACCATTAAAAAATTATCTGAATGTCAGTCCAAAATGGCTGTAACGATTGTGATGAATCTTCACGAACAGATACATAGCAATGCTAAGATGGCATCTAAGCTATATTTCATCTGGAAAACTTAAATATTAAGAAAAAAAAAAGAAAATCTGATATTATAAATGGTTATCGATTATCTTATATCTAAATAACACCACATAAATGGATCCCATCTAGGCAAAGCCGGGGCAGGTCGTTGGTAATATAATAAAATCACTACTTTTACTAATTACTATACAAAAATAATTTTTAGTTTCTCATCTCATTACTTTGGAGTGCAGTCCCTACGGTAACAATATAAAAAGAGAAAGTGTTAACTGTTTTTTAAACATTTAAATTAAAGCTAACATTGCAAAGGTTATATCTTAATAATAGTAAGATACTCATATCATAATATAATAAAAATAAATATCAGATACATAAATCCACCAGATGGTAAATGGATCCATAGGCTTCTCCAACATTGAAAAATGAAAGATGAAGATGCATTGCCACTTTTGAGGATCATCTCAGATGGAACGCCTACCAGTAAATTAATTATAACTGTTAACAAAAGTAAAAACCGACATCAAATTGCTAAAAATGAAGACGTATATTGTGTGAAATCATTTGTGAATTTTTTTCTCCTGACTCTAACCCTTGAAGTATAACCTATTTAATAAAAAAAAATCATCAAAATTTGTTCACAAGCTGCAAAGATATCGCGTAACATACATACAATAAAGCGCATCAACAAAATCGGTCATGACATCACAACGGATCCATGCGGACTACGTCACGGTGTATCCATTTGTTATACATATACCAAAACCTTTTCCAGAATGTAACAAATACTTTTCTGAAAACCGCATTAAAATCGGTTCAATCCAACGCGAGACAATCGCGGACAAGCATACATACATACAAACATACTCCTTTTTTAAAAAGAGTTTCCAGTTTTTGTCACTCACGAGTCACGATACGAAATACAGCAGCATTGTGCTAATTTACGCAAGTATTCCATGAGAGCGTTGTCCTGTCCCGGTCGAGTCAACCTATTCGTGCTACAGTCATAATATAGCTGCAGCGTGACTAGTGACTAGTGACTAGTGAGGATAGGTAATTGAATCATCATATAGTCGAAAATACATATTCGGAATATTATTAATAATCGGAAATATCCGAGTGAATTAAATAAATATGGTAACACCTCGCGTGGCTCCTGTCCGCGGCCGCTCCTGTCACGCTGTCTGCGCACAGTAATAGCACTCCCAGCGTGTTGCCAGTCTTTGTGCGATAGACCTTCCACCTACGTACAATACGGTATCTTTCTCAGTCCGGAACAGTCTTCTTTTATATGGCTCTCTCCTATAGCATGGAGGTTTCGACATCGTCACGCTAGGCAATATCAGACGCTCATCATTTTACGTGGTAGAGCCATGCTGCAGCTGTATTAGTAGTATAGTTGTGGCACGGATGGGTTTCCTCGACCGGGGTAGGACCACACTCTCACAGAATACCAGCGTAAAATAGCAGCTTAACACTGATGTGTTTCGTATGGTGTGTGTAGAGAACCGGAGACCCTTTTTACTGGAAAAGAGTCATTCCATTTTAGTCCTCACGGGTGACAAAGCATCTGCATTTTGATTCGCAAACGAGGATAGATGTAGATGTCTATGGGTCGCAGCAACCACTTACCATCAGGTGGACTGTGTGCTCGTTTGTTACCCTATCCTATAAAAAAAATCTTTGACGCCGCTTTTCGTCGTTACTAGGGTTACCATCTGACCGGATAAATCTAGACTTGATTGATTTTAAGAGCCAAGATCGGACTCTACCTAGATTTTTATACAAACCAAATTTTCACCACGTTGGCTATACTTAAAGGTTCTACAGATCAGTGCAAGTGAGCGACTTCAGACACATATATTACTTGTAAATAATTTTTCGATAAAATATGTGGGTAAACCAATTTTTTGAACTCAGTTACTATTGGCCAAAAATTCAAGTTTAAATAAATGTATTTATTTTTGTTTATTTATTTATTTGCTTTTTAAGGGAAACATACAGTACAATAATAAATTACATAATAAAACATATAAAAGTAATCCTAAAAACCAATGAAGTATCTAATGCATAATAAAAACTTGCCACCACAATATTATGTTGAATAAAAATTAAAAAATATAAAAGAATAAAACTAAGTGATTGGTATTTATAAATTAAACATTAAGTACTAAGCAGTTAAAAGTAGTATTATATATACAACTTATAAGTAATATTATATATTTTATTTATACTGCGGTTCAAAACTCGCCTGCCTGGCGTGGTAAGTATGACAAATATCCTCTCTATGAGGAAATCTTTGGGAGAGGCCAAGGTTTAGCAGTGGACTTTTAAAAGGCTGTAACGATAACGGTAAATGTATATTTGATTATGTAATAAAGTGTAATTAATAGAATCTGGCGTTACTTTGCGGAAATCCATTATAATAAAGGTATTAAAAATCAATCAAATTACATCCGCGTAATAAAAGAAAATGCTGTGTCTTACCTAGGTTAAAGAGCACCTCCTTCAATAATTGTGTGCACTATCCACGCCACCACTAATCTCAGCACCACTACTCCCAGCCTCACTGCTCCTAATACTACTACACTATTAAAACTTTCTAGTCGCCTATTTCAACACCCACAAGACGATCAGTGATGGATTCTCTTGTGCCGCTACCATACGGCATTACGTTTGGAGATACGTTTCGTTTAAAAACTCAAACAAAAGAAAAGCGCATAACTTCGTTAAATTATATAAAATAAAATTTCTGATATCAATTAGGTAGATACTGATAGTAAGTGGATGCTGTGGCCCATAGACATCTCCATTTATCTTCGATTATAAATCAAAATGTAGATGTGGCGTCGCTCCTAAGGACTAAGATGGCATATTTAATTGACTTCGACTACATTGATGATGTTCTAATTTTATTTATATTGAAGTCGGTTGTACAACATTTTTAATTTTACCACTTGTTTCTATAAAAATATCACTGTAGTTTTTTTTAAAGGATAGGGTGACAAACGAGCACACAGTCCACCTGATGGTAAGTGGTTGCTGCGACCCATAGACATCTACATCAGTCTATCCTCGTTTGCGAAAAAATGCAGATGCGTTGTCACCCGTGAGTACTAAGATGGAATGCCTCTTTGCCAATAAAAAGGGTCTCCGGTTCTCTACACTCACCATATGAAACACAGCAGCATTAAGCTGGTATTTTACGCTGGTATTCCGTGAGAGCGTGGTCCTTCCCCGCTCGAGCCGACACATTCGTGTTACAACCATAATATAGCTACAGCGTGGCTCTACCACGTATATAACCTATACGTGCCTAATTTTCGTAAGATACTTCAATTCATAGGATCAAGCGCTCGCAGTGAATACAAAACGTCAATCGTTTCATCTATTAATAACTATTCAGGGAATCATTTAGTTTTAATTTCCTTTCGTCGCCTTTTACTATATTGTGTGATGTATTTATTAATGTAGTTTTAGGGGTCGGCATATTAATTAATTAATTTATTTATTTATTTATCTTTGGTATAACAAACAGATATATAATAGTTATAAATTTGATTAATCTTAACACAAACCCACGAAATATTATCATTACTATTGAAGCTGATACTTTAATGTATCTTTGTATAAAAGTAAAATATAGAACGTGTATGAACTAATCACAAGTTTACGATAGTATGCGAGCGAATTGTAAGGAAATTATGTAATCTAACAAGTAAGAGATTATATAAAAAAAAACAATAAAAAATTTGGAAAATCAAAAAGTGCACGCCTTTTGAACGCTTTTATTTTTTTGAAATTTTGATGTATATATATATATTTTGATGTATATGTATATATATATATATATATATATATATATATATATATATATATATATATATATATATACATTTTTAAAACATACCTTTTTATTGATTTAGTCTCTAAATTGAGACATACTAACAATTTTATATTGCAAAATCGTCACGTTGCGAGTAGAGCACTCCCACACGCTGGTGCGTTGTGAGGCGTGCAATTTTAACCCTTGACATATTTTTATAGTACATATTTATCTTAACATTTTATTTTTATATTTCTGCTTCCGTGAAATTTGTTTCTTAAAAGATGCGAGAGAGCATAGATCATTGAGTTGCATTATATCATTAAAATTATACCAAGATATAAAATATTGGTAATAAAATTGCCATATTCGCTCTCCAGTACGACGAGGTAAATAAATAATAAATAAATTTTATTGATATATTGATTTAACAATACATGATGCAAAAAAAATGGATGCAAAAAATCAAATTATGTATAATTAATAACAAATTTTACATTATACTTAATTTTATCTACAATATTAAAAACTATGATAATAAAAAAAAAAACTAGAAACTTAATTATCATATAGTCCTACTCCCCGCGGTATCGTGCCAAGAACGCTGGCTGCGTTTCCCCGCTGAATGGCTATACTTAGCCTTTGAGCGAGGAAAGAACCAGCCCTCTTATCACCAGCAGCAACGACCAGCCGCGGATGGAGTTCCTTTAGGAACTTCACCGCACGTGGACCCCACGGACCGATAATCTCTACAGCAAATGGCACAAATATGTAGTCATCTCTCAGAGACTCATATTTGCGCCACTTACTCAGTTCAGCTGCCTCTGATGCCGCCCCGGCTCTAAACGAGGTACCCCTGAGATGAGAGGTCGCCAGAGTGTCTACGCAAGTAGCATCCCACACTAGGGCTTTACCTCTCTCCCAAGGGACCAATGTCATACCGTCGGGTCTCCTGCCATCGTCTCTAAATATTCCACAAGGCTCTAAAACCGAGGGAACATTTATAGAGGCAAGAGCCCTTCGGATGACATCGTTCAAAGAACCGTGTCGTGAAAACCTACCAGCGCTTTTCTTACATGAAAGTCCGTGGAGCCCAAACTTGTCGACGCTGCTATCACAGGGGCACTGATGGGGTTGACAAATCGCCGCTCCTAGTCGGATTCCTACGGCAATGCGCAAGCTTTCCCTATCAAGTAATGTGCCGAGATTACTTGATGGTAACAATTGTATGAAAGAACAATATTTAAGAAGAGATATACAAATATTTTCTGTTGGACCCCAAACTAAGATAATCCGGTATCTTAGTGTCTGAGAGCGCAAGTTAATTAGAGATTTGTACACAGTCTAATAAAAAAAAAACACACATATTCGTATTCATAGAGTAATTCTGATGTGTAGTAATAACAGTAAACTCTTTTGATTTGGGAGGTCTACGTCAAGCTGTGCACTTCGCTAAATTTTTAATTTATACTCTATATATACTAGATATATTGATTTGATTGCCTGCTGTCGTTGGTCTAGTCGTAAGCGAGACTGCTGATCGTGAAGTTCCGGGTCGGATTCCGGGTGCGGGCAAAATAAGTAATTGGGTTTTTCTGTGAAGAAACGGAATTAAAATGTTAGCGGCGCGGAAAACATATAAAGCCGTTGGTCCTGCGCTCAGATCGGACCAGTCGTGTCGCATTTCCGTCCCATCGGACTATGAGAGTGAAGGAATAGAGAGTGCACCTTATTTTGCGCGCACTCGTGCACTATCATTCAGTCCTGTGCTGATGGTTAGACTGGCTGGTGTGGCTGATATTCACTCTCGAGGGTGTACTAGAGAGATTAAGAAGATATTTTACATATTTATTTTCTTAACCTTTGCCGTGTGATGGTATTGTAAGAATATGTGTCTTTTGTCTGTTTTCAAAGAGTGACGATACAGGTAAACCCTTCCTACAATAGTCCAATTGTGACGTCTTCCAGTCTTCTACCCCTTTCCATTTAAGTCTCGCTGTAGTCATAATAATATATCTGTGATTTTAGTTTTACTTCTAATTTCGCTGGTGTTCATTCGATTTTGTAGTTTTATTTATAATATTCTTCTTTCTGTAGCTCTTTGAAATGATCTTATTAAGAATTGTCTCGATGACTTAGTTAAATATAAAAAAACGATTCACGCTTACATCATTCTGATATTTTCGTTCTGCCAATTAATGCATGCCAGTTGACAGCTGACATAGTTTGCTAGAATAAAAGTGTCATTTTTTTTATAAAATAAGGTCGACAAATGAGCACACAGTTAAGTATCAAGATGCAGATGTGTGGTCACCCCTGTGAACTAAGATGGAATGATTTGTTTCCAGTAATAAAGGTTTTCAGTTCTCACTCACCATACGAAACATTGAGCTATTTACGTTGCAATTCTGTGGAAGCGTGTACTTTCCCCGGTCGAGTCGATTCGTTCATATTACAACCATAACATAGCTGCTGCACGTAAAATCCATATATACAACCGTGGGATAAAAAGACTGCCAAAGAAAGAGAAATCAGTGCAACTGTACAGAACCCTTACATCAATTCGAACCCTTTTTATGTTAATCTTCATTCAAAAGTTATTAGTTAACAAATCACGGCCGGCAATGGGCATTTCCTCTCGAACCGCGGCCAAAGACTCGGGATGTCGCGGGTCGGTGTCGGTCATTGATGTCGTAATGAACAGTTTGGCCAGTCAGCAAGGCCATTACACACCGGAATGGCGTACGGTAGCGTTTTTTCGAACAGTAGGACTAAGCTAGAACAGGTTGTCCACTGGAATGTTATGCTTGAGCACACTCTCGGCGCTGAGAAACAAGTTTGAGAATTTTGGGTAAAAAAAGAGAACTTGTGTTTTATAAAAACGTTACCCCTCACTAAGATTTTATCTTGTATTATAGACATACAAATATATATTAAACACCCAGACCCAGAACAATTATTTGTAGGCCTTAAAAATACTCGTTTCATGCGGAATTCGAAACCGCGGCTCTTATCGCCGCAATTCAATGCTAAACCACTGCGCCACAGAACCGTCAACTATTTTGTATTTAGAAAAAAAATAAAGTCAATAGTGTAATTAAAATTATTGCCTTAATAATTATTGCTCAATTATTTCATCAGCTACTTGAATAGCGTGATTTTTAATTCACGAAGAACCAGTTTTGTAATTGTTAGATGATAAATAAATGTATTAAAATAAATCTATACAAAACAATATTGGTTAAAAACTAATTATATTGCTAGAAAGTTATTTAATTAATCAATTTAAAAGCAGCCTATGAAAAACAAATATTGTATTTGGCACAGATTTCAAAATCGAAAGTTTCTTAAGAATATTTTTTATTGTAAAAATTAACGTAGTTACTTTATTTGCAAAAAAAAAATAACTATACAGAAACTGTAATTTAAATACTAAGCCGATGTAATAAAATTATATACGTGGTAGAGCCATGCTGCAGCTATATTATGATTGTAGCACGAATGGGTCGGCTCGACCGGGGAAGGACCATGCTCTCACAGAATACCAGCGTAAAATAGCAGCTTAACGCTGCTGTGTTTCGTATGGTGAGTGTAGAGAACCGGAGACCTTTTTTTACTGGAAATGAGGCATTCCATCTTAGTCCTCACGGGTGACAACGCATCTGCATTTTGATTCGTAATCGAAGATAGATGTAGATGTCTATGGGCCGCAGCAACCACTTACCATCAGGTGGACTGTGTGCTCGTTTGTCACCCTTATCCTATAAAAAAAATTATGATTGTGAAAGTACCTATGTTTGCTTGGGATATTTTTGTTTGTCGTTTAATCTAAATTATATACGTGGTAGAGCTATGCTGCAGCTATATTAGTAGTATAGACCGACACGAATGGGTCGGCTCGACCGGGGAAGGACCACGCTCTCACAGAATACCAGCGTCAAATAGCAGCTCAACACTGCTGTGTTTCGTATGGTGAGTGTAGTGAACCGGAGACCCTTTTTACTGGAAACGAGGCATTCCTTCTTAGTCCTCACGGGTGGCAACGCATCTGCATTTTGATTCGCAAACGAGGATAAATGTAGATGTCTATGGGCAACAGCAACCACTTAACATCAGGTGGACTGTGTGCTCGTTTGTCACCCTATCCTATAAAAAAAAACACGCTTTTTATTTGGCATTGAAGGCTATTATGTCGTGATTTTCCCCGAATATGATATATTTTATCAATTATAGTAATAATAAAGAATAATTAAGTTACAACTTGATTAAATTATAAAAGATTCTACGCTAATAAGCTAATAATATAGGTACTATTGGTCAAAAATTAAGCAATTATATTTAAAATTAAATCTTGGACTTAAGTTAGAGAACACATATGTTTTTGTCAGGGAAGAGGTAGCTTCTATCTCAACAAACTTGGGAATCAATCAAACTTTATATACAAAATTTCATATAAATCCTTAGGATCGTTTTCAAGAAACAAATGAAATACAAGATCTGCCTAGGTAAAGTTTAGGTGTCCAACCTATGACGTAATTTATTTATTGTTTTCTATAACCCAATAACTAAGGCACCATATTTTTGGGAATTTTTTTTAATGTCGATTTAGGTATGTTTTATGTCGTTTCTCGTTTCATCACATTCGTATCGCTGTTAGTGTGGCAACGGCATATGGTGTTTTCTCGTCATCTCTCCCGCACGTTTCTTTGGATGTTTACGTCTCGGTATGGACCTCGATAGTGTTGCTTGAAACTGGTTTATCGTGGGAATTATCAGGCACAGGATCGCAAGCGATTCTACAATACTATTGTAGCTGTTGGTAGGACAAGGTGGATCAACAAGTGTAATGTTTATAATATAGGATCGATGCAGAGCTACATTTCTGACGTTAATACGTCTTTAAATTTGCTTTCATAGTGGGAGGTTATTCAGAAAACAGATTATAACGAAATCGGTAGATAAAGTTTGGTGTTGCAGCTACATATACATATATCCTCTACATCCGACAGTTAATTACACCATTTGATAACTAAAGAATCAAATAATTTGATAAACGACGGCTCCGTGGCGCAGTGGCTTAGCAATGAGTTGTTGCGCTGGGGGCCGCGGGTTCGAATCCCGCACGGAACAAGTATTTGTATAGCCTACAAATAATTGCTCCGGGTCTGGGTGTTTGTCCTTGTGCAATTTATGTTTGTAAACTGCCTCCACGACACAGGAGAAAATCCTAGTGTGGGGGTAACGTTTTTTTAAAACAAAAAAAAAATTCGTTACGTTGTGTGAGGATTGTGCTGCATCGGTCACGGCGAAGGGCAGCGTCTTTTTGTTTCTTCTAATTTTGAGGTCCTTTTGTTACGTACACGTATTTACGTAAAACAGGCGGCAGTCGGCAGTCATGGCGGCAAGTTGCAACAGAGACTGCATCTGCTCAGGACAGTATTATAGTGCCCGAGTGTATGCGCAATCACAGTTGCACTCTATTCCCTCAGTCTCATAGTCAGATAGGACGGTTATCTGACACGACTGGAGAGAGGTCAGGTGCAAGACCCATGATTTACGACCTTTCCAAGTTGTGCGAGGGAGAAAACTTCTTCTAAAACGCGCAGTGGTGGACCGCCAATCATCCAGATGGTATGGATGGTTTGAGCGGTTGGAATTAGTCCGAACAATTCCTCAGAGCACTCCCCGTGATAGATGCAATAAAATACGCAAAGAGATGCAACATCTCTACCCACTGCCAGTAAGTCAAGCCGATCGGAAAGAACTCGGTCGTCGACGATTCGAACGATGGATGCGGTCAAGTGGAAGGAGCTGGCACTGGGGAGGCCCTGCCCAGAGATGGGAACAGTATTCCATGTGAGGCCGAACCTGCGCCTTGTAAAGTTATGGTTATTATGCTTTTAAGTAATTATGGTTATCATATAAACATATTTTTTGTAAATTCAACCTTGACGCGCATGACTAAAAGTTGTTTTTACAAGGGTCTTTTGTATATCAATGGCTGATATTGCGACTTTCTTGACAGAAAACCCAATATCAGGAGCTCATGATGAGCAACCGCGTTTCTGACCACTAGACCAACGATGTAGTGGTAGTTTAATTGCTCAATGACTTTCTTAGATACAGGAGAAGGCCTGTAACCAACACTGGACGGTATATAGACTATAATTTTACTTTTTACTCGTAGTTCTTTGGAGGGTAGACATAAAATTATCGTAATGTTGGATACGGCCGACAGGTTTATGTAATGAGCATGATTATTTAACAATTGCATTGTCGCTACGATGTGCCAATCAAGTTATCTAGGCTGTGTCACGCAACGTCATTTTTCTAACTCTATGAGTCACGGCTCAGTTGTTAATAACACATATACACATGAAAATGACTCAGTTATTGATATCAGCCATTTCTGTTAACGACCGAAATACGTTTTATTGTTGGACGATAAATTGTTAATTAAACCAACGAATGGAAAAATTGGATAAGAAAATGATTGGATTGTCGATTTGGTGGTGACTCTGCTTGGGAAGTTTAGAAGGATCAATCATCATCATCATCATCATCATTACATCCTATCATAAGTCCAATGCTGAACAATGAACATAGGCCTCCCCCAAGGAATGCCACAAAGCAAGGTCCTGAGCCACGTGCATCCATCGAATTCCTGCATGTCTTATCAGGTCGTCACTCCATATAGTGGAGGGACGCCCTACACTTCGTTCGCCGGGACGAGGCTGTCACTAGAGAACCTTTTTTGTCCATCGATTATCGGTTCTTCGAGCTATATGGCTGGCCCATTGCCACTTCAGCATACTAATCCGTTGGGCTATGTCAGTCACTCTGGTTCTACTGCAGATATCCTCATTTCTAAGTTTATCTCGCAGAGGAACCCCGAGCATAGCCCACTCCATAGCTCGCTGAGCCAGCTTGAGCTTCCTAATCCGGCCAGCAGTGAAGAACCACGTCTCAATTCCATAGGTCATCACTGGCAACATGCACTGGTTGTACAGTCTCGTTTTCAAGTTTTGAGGTACAACTGACAAGAAGATGTGGCGTAATTTCCCGAACGTTGCCCAGTCAAGTTGACCTCTCGGTCGAAGTTGGACGTACCTAGTCGGACTATTTTTCCCAGGTAAACATACTCGTCAACAACTTTGAGCTTAGTGCTCCCAACAAATACCGGCATAGGTGTGACATGGACGTTATACATGATATTCGTTTTGTCCATGTTCATCTTAAGACCTATCCGTTGGGAGGCACTAATAATGTCATTGAGCATACTGCTTAGGTCTTCCAACGATTCTGCCATAAGGACTATATCGTCGGCAAATCGAAGGTGAGTGATGTACTCGCCATTGATGTTAATATCGTATCTTTTCCAGTCCAGAAGCTTGGAAACGTCTTCCAATGCAGCGGTGAAGAGTTTCGGGGATATAGCGTCACCTTTTCTTACACCTCTCTGCAGTTCGATAGGTTTCGTACTTTGGTTCTATAAGCGGATAGCCATCGTTGCCCTACTGCACAAACACTTCGATATACCGATAGTCAAATTGGCATTGCAGAAGGGACTGCAGCACCGCTTAAATTTCGACGGAATCAAAGGCTGCAGCACTTCGATATACCGATAATCAAATTGGCATTGCAGAAGGGACTGCAGCACCGCTCAAATTCTTATAGTCCACATACGTCAGACACAGTGGCAAATTGTATTCCTCGGACTTCTGTACAATTTGCCGAAGGGTATGTATGTGGTCTTTGGTGCTAAAGCCTTTTCGGAAACCGGCTTGTTCGGGGGGTTGGAAGTCGTCGAGTCTGCATGCAAGACGATTCGTAATGACTCTCGTAAACAGCACGTAGACGCGGTTCTTTAAGAGAGCGTTGTCGCCTTTCTTGAAAAAAAAGACCACCGTACTTCTGCTTCACGTCTCCGGTGTAGTGCAACCATGGAGGACGGAATTAAAGAGCTTCTGAAGGACTTCAAGTACTGGTTTTCGACCCGCTGTCAGAAGCTCCGCTGTAATTCCATCCTCGCATGGGGCCTTGCCGTTTTTAAGGTGCTAGAGGGCTATCCAATAGAATGGTTATTCTATTCACGCTCAGACTGACGTCCGGGATATCTTTGGAATAGTGTCGGATAAGACTCGCTCTTGGATCGTTACTCACACTTGCGTGTGGATTCAACGATGATGTATACAGCTGCCCATAGAACCTCTCAATCTCACTCAAAATATCAGGTGTCCCGGAAAAGATGCTTCCACACTCTCTTCTAGGCACTGAAAACGATTTTGTAACCCAAGCTGAAAGTCTTCGGGACTTTGATAATCCAAGAGCACGAGGGGGACGGCGCGTTGATTTCATTAGACGAGACCTCTCCAACTTAACGTTTAGGTTCAGTGTGCCACTATCGCAATCACTGAGACATCACTGAACAATTGTCGTCTTGTCGTCATAATGCAGTCAATCTCATTTTTTGTCGAACCGTCGGGGCTCGACCAGGTCCACTATCTGTGGGGCTGCTTCTGGAAGAAAGAGTTCATCATAGAGAGTACCTCTTTCTCCATGAGGTCGGCCAGCTGCTGGCCCTTTGGTTTCCGTTGCCCTATTCCAAATTTACCTACCCTCAGCTCACCGTTCTCTGTTGCAGTTTTGCGTTGAAGTCTCCCTTTGAGACTGTGAAGTGGTTTTTGGAGGAATGCATGCTCTAAATATATCCTCATACATTTCCTCCACCTCCTCATCGGGATGTGCCGAGGTTAGTGCGTAAACTTGAATGAACTGCAGCAAATACCGTTTGATAATTCTGAGTATTGGATACGCAACCCTCGTCGACACACTCTCAACCTTTACAACGTTGTAAACGAGAGACTTGTGGACGATAAATCCTACACCTTCTTGGGACAGATGGTCGCCCTCCCGGTGATAGAGCAAGTTGTCGAATTCAAGGATTACCGTGTCCTTCCCCTCTCTTCTGACCTCGGATAATCCCATAATATCGCAACTTGTCTATCTTTTCTTCCAGCTCCAGGATCTTCTCGTCAGTCCTCAGGGTACGTGCGTTATATGTTTCCAGGTCGAGTCGTCTTAGGTGGCAACCGAACCTCCACCGGAGATTCTTAGCACCCCCTGCCCCGCCGTTACAACAGTCGCCACCTTAGCCAGGAATAGCGGGCCCCCCGGCGACTGGGGCCGTTTATTAGAGTCGTTGCTCATGTGGGGTATGTTGCCATAGTTGCCACGCTTGACGATCGGATTGGTAACCGCAGTTTTTTTATTGTTGTTTTACTGATATCAGAATGATGTCGCTGCCCATCTTCTGCCACAGTTTCCCTCTGTTGCCTCTTACGACACCCACGGAAAGATATGGGGTAGTGGGTATTCTTATCCACCACTATACGGGTTCAAGTTTCGATGTAATTTGTAAAAAGAAAAAGCGTTTACGTTGCACATGGTAGAGCCACGCTGCAGCTATATTATGGTTGTAGCATGAATAAGTCGAATCGACCGAGGAATGACCACGCTCTCACAGTAAACCAGCGAACACAGAATACCATTGTAAAATAGCAGATTAACGCTACTGTGTTTCGAATGGTGAGTGCAGAGAACCGGATAACCTTTTTACTGGTATCGAGGCATTCTAACTTAGTACTTAACGCGTATGCATTTTAATTCTTAATAAAGGATAGATGTAAATCTCTATGGACCACAGCATCCACTTACCATCTGGTAAACTGTGTACTCGCTTGTCACACATCCTGTTCCATTCGTGACTCTTAAAATATAAATAAATATATTCATATATGTAGAACGTTAAATATATATCTAAACAAACTTACTAAACTAATTAATATAAATATCTAAATTGTTTTATTTAATTTCAAGCTAGTCCTATAAACAGCACGTCGATATATGATAGACAGTATAATTGCAATCATCTGTGACTCGGCGCCAGAAACAGTGCTTTTAGTCAGCAGCCATCAACGTATTGATACAATCTGGCGCAGATTTAATAGCCCACACATGTGGATAGGCGTAGGCATTGACTCAGTGCATAGGCTAGAATGGTAGACACTGAAACGTGCGAACAATGAGCTCTTTTTAGATCTGAAACGATGCACGGTGCAGGTTTGGAATTATCTTTACCATATTCTTCTCGTTAAGTATTCCGGTATGCATGCACACGTGTTGATTTCAGGAAGACTTACTAAAATTATTCTATAGTAAAGAGTCTATTTTAATCAAAAGTAAACTGATTGAAGAACTTAAAGAAGACGGCCCATATACTTCCCACTACTGGACACCGACCTTAACTCAGCAGCCCTGAAAGCGGAAGCGGCAACGAAAGTCCCAAGGAAGAATCGGCTACGCCCAATGCCTATTGGAGAGACGAGTTAGAATTTCATTAAAATGTATTTTTTTTTTAAATTTCTGAAACATGCTGGTTTTTCAAAATAGTTTTTAGCTATCAACCACTAGGCTATACATAGCCAAACGAACTTGCAGTCCACGTGATGGTAAGAGGCTATTACAGTCCACGGATACCTGCAGCCAACTTCGAATAAAGAAGGCTACAGATCCGTTGTCACCTCTGAGGACTGAGATGGAACGTCTCACAGCCTTTTATTATGCATCATATACTTTCTCTATACCCTTCAGACTGGAACTCAGCAGTGCAAGAACTGCTATTTGGCGTCATAAATGAGAATGTAAATCAATTGAAAATATGGCAAAAGAATGCAAAGAATTGACAGTTAAAATTACAGATTTTTTTACTATTATTAGCCAGTGCTTTTCTACTATCACATCTGATGATGGTATCCGGTGATCGAACTCGCTTTGTTCGCGTATTTTTATTATGACAGCTATAAATCGTCTAATTTAAAACTTTTTAGCAGATTTTATTATATTATCATGTCAAATACAGCCGCAATGCTAAAATCTACTAAAAAAATATAGAAAGGGCGTGCAGATTTAGGTTTTGTTATTATTAATATGCCAATTGAAGTTCCAGATTAAATGCTCTTTACAGGCAAAAATAATTGATATTGAAATGCTAAGAACAGAATAAAACAGTGCCGAATGGACTTTCAAACAAAATTATGTTGAACTTTTTATTAAAGTTTAATTTCTTAATGGTCTGAGAAAATATCACAATTTCAAAGCGGCCTAAATAGTTACATTTAAAACTTCATCTCCTATTTTGCCACCCTCAGGGGTGGGTTTTTTTTTCAAAATTTGTATGAAACCATCCCTGAAGTATAGTCTATCTAATAAAAAAGAATCATTAAGATCAGTTTACAATTGACAAAGACATCGCGTAACATACATACAAAAATACAGTCGAATGTGCTATAAGGAAGATGCTGTTATGCTATGAGATAGTGGATGTTCATGGGCCATAGTATTTACTTACCATCAGGTGGATTGCGTGATCATATGTGACCCTTAATTCTATACCAAAGTTAAAACGTATATACTGTAATAGATAAGAGGAGCAAAACTCTATAGGATAAACTTTCAGGGGAAAAAGAGGCCTAGTAAAATATTAATGTGCATATTTACAGTAAACATTGCACACCCGCCCTGAAACGGGCTGTGTGTTGAAACGTGCCGCCAAACGGAAGTGGGCTGCCGGAAACGCCGCCATATTGCCATCCGCTATTGTAACTTGAACTTGTAGGAAATAAAAATTGACGCAACGTTTGGATACAGGACACGTAAATGTAAAAACGATCTCTGAAGCGTCTCCGCGTTTGAAATTTGAAACGTAAAGATGATTTACCGTCTAATTACTGGTATTTAGATGACCGTTTCAGGTTTCTTAACAGCATTTTCACATATTTTTAGAGGTTAACAAAATATATTTAGATAATGGGAAATTTACATAATGCAAACCTGTCGATTTTTATACAGCAAACGAGAATGCATCTCACCTAAAAGACGGTGACGGTGTAAGAATAGATTAGAATGATTTTTATTCAATGTAGAATACAGGAAAAATGAATATTAAAAATGCTTTTACCACTGGCTCGAAAAAAATCTGGAAAGATCCAACAAGAAACTCAGCAGGACTTAATAAGAGCATCGATCACCGCATTTGGTTCATGGGTGTCGTAAAAGGTAACTATTAGAAATATGTACTAGAAAAATCCTATGGCGATAGATCACATAGAATAGAATTAAATAAATATTTTTGCAACATAGATTGCAAAGTAGAATTTCAAAGATACAGCCTGTATCCGACTCACTAATGGTTATAGGCCGTCTTTCATTAATGAGAGGGGTATTAGGCAAGGAAGTGTCCGGGTGGATTTCACATGTCTTCGAAATATATTTTTATTTAACTGCCCAGATATGCAGGTTTCCTCACGATATTTTCCTTTACTTCTGAGCACGTGATAAATAATACTTATTCAAACTCATTTAGAAGGTTTTTCCAACCAATAGTAAAACTAAAACCTCCGTTCTAGGAAGAACCAGCATAAAAAACCCAGCGGAACTCTTTTTATAAAATAAATAATTAAATTGTTGTACAATTAAATATAAAAAATTTAGAACTAATATGGAAGCGATCATCCCACTCCCAGTGTATAAGCTAGACCCTGCATATTTTTTGGGATTTTGTTGTATAAACGTATACATTGCCCTACAAGAGTTAGTGACTCTATAGTCGAGTAAAACTAACTTGTGTTTGTTCCTAGTATTTACAGAATCACTATTTTTAGTCAAACTATTTTTGTTTTATTATAACAGTTATGTTACATGATTGAGAGGCCAAAGTTAATATTTTATTTCTTTACATTTTTCATTACGTGACTCCTTCGGAGTTGCCTAGTCTCAATGTCAGCCACGTTGACCCCATATACGATATTATTTTATGAAAATATCTAAAATAAACTAATCTCGCTGTTTCAACAGAAGTAAGGATTTTTTATATAATCTATTTAAATATAATCTTTTTATATTTTATGCTGAAGAACTGAGTCTGCAAGCTAGTTTAAATATTTTCTAATGGTGGTTCTACTAATGTATCGAGTCAACTGTTATTCCGAGAGCAACAGAGGACTCAACAAGACTCAGCTCCTCGCTTTTACAAGCACAGTGTTGTATGTTTAACATTAGAATATTGCAAATTTAAGATACTGTATCTTTTAGTTCTAAAATCAACGAAGTATTATTAGCGAATAAAACTATATCATGGTTATTACCTACTAAGTAAGACAAATCATTAATATAGATTAGGAACAGGAAGGGACCAAGAATTGAGACCTGGGGTACATCCATAGGGATGTACCCTGGTCCCTATATATTAACGACCTAAAAGAACTCCTGCCTTGATAAAATCGGTTTGCCTTCTATTACTAAACAATTAGGCAATGTGTTTAAACGTTATGTTCATTGCTCCATAACGCTGTAGCAACTTGATTATGATCTCAAAGTTAACACCGTCGAAAGCCTTAGAAAGGCGGAAAGGCCTTGTATGACTGTTTAAATATAGTCTACCAGGAGCGTTGAAATTGTGAGAGTGAGACGACTAACATTGAGCAAATACACCTATCTATTGGACTGGACTAGCTCATTTTCTCATCATATCACCTATTAGCAATACAGCTTTAGAGTTTTAAGTTCGGAGAAATAATATAAGTGTAGAGTCGCAGTTAGGAAAATTAGATTTGAGAAAACAATTTACAGGAGAAACTTGCAGGTGAAAAAGGCAGACGCAAAGCAAGTCCCTTTGTTTGCTTTTTATTTGATGCGTACCTTCCAATTTATCTCATTATATTAGGGTTTCTTCCAGAATATAACGTGAACCATACACAAAAGAGGATTTACTACTAGACGCTGCTCGTGTTCGGTGGTTGTTTCAAAACTTGTCCACAATAACTATTATTTGTAGCTTTAATGCGGTTATTTAAAGGCTTTTAGAACGTTGTATCGTAGTCTACCAGGTATTTTATTACAATACTAAATTGATACGACTAAGTTTAAACACCCGTTTTCACATACAAATACTTCATTATCTGTTTGCCTACTTATAATTCATGACAGGTCGTTTTCTATTTTCCAAGGTTATTTGACATAGAGTAAAGAAAAAAAAACACTTTATGCTATAGATTTTTATATATAAGAGGGGCAAAAGGTAAGTGACTTCCGCCGCCGATAAACAACTGCAACACCAGGAGAATTGCAGATGCGTTGCTGGCTTTTTTAAAAAACAGCAGTTTCTTTTCTTGAAGGTCCCTATATCGTGTCGTTTCAGAAAAATCGCTGGTGTTATTTGATTCCCCAAGAAAGTTGTGCGAGGAAGAAAACTTCTAGTAAATCGCATAGTGGTGGACAGCCATTCATCCAGATGGTATAGATCATGAGATCATATCAGAGTATTATCGCGATGTGTGCTGGTGAAATTTAGTGGCTGGCATTAGTCCAAACAATTCCTCTTAGCAATCTCCGTGGTAGATGTGATAGAATACGCAAAGAGATGCAACATCTCTTCGCAGCGCCAGTGAGCCAAGCCGATCAGAAAGAACTCGGACGTCGACGGTTCGAATCGATTACTACTTATCAGGATATTACGTACGAGTAAGACTTTTTTATTTTTTGATACTGGCTAGTTTGAAGTTTATATAGTGCAATTCCAAACTCAAATTAATTATTATTTACACGATAATTTAATTTGAGACTGTAAATAAACTCATAGATCTAGACGATTTTTGCTATTTACACTTAACAGTAAAATGAATACACGCAACGCCAAAACGCGCCAATTGGAGAACCAACTTCAAATGGCGCTTCAAGAACTTAAGGCGTCAAAGGAGCGATGTGAGCTGTTGTTTAAAGAAAGGCACGACAATGAAAAGGATATAATAAATATAATTGCTAAAAATACTGAGACACAAATGGTTAAGTTACATAAACAATTTACATTTGTTTTTAAAAGAAAGGGATCATCTTCACAGAAGAGTCGATGAGTTTGACCAATGCAGCAAGGAATATGAGGAATCCCTCAGATTAATTGCAGCATTGCAGTTACAGTTAAGTGAGGCTAATGAGCAGATTGTGCAATTAAAACAATACATAGATAACTTGAAAGTGTGCCAAGCTCAAAGTCTGTTCAATGTGCTCATAGAATGTGAAACATTGCAACCCTCCACAATAATCGATTTAACTGGTGATAATTATGTCACATCAAGAACAGCAACAAGGACCACCTGCAGTAGAAGAAAATGAAAGAAATACATAAAAAAATAATAAATATATTAGGATAGTGCAGAAGTTAATAAGAACTAAAATGAATGCTAAAAAATATGTAAATATATAATAAGGAAAAGCAAGAATTAATTAATAAACTTAAATTATATTCAATTGAGGTGGAAAATATTAATAACTGTTATGAAATTGAAATAGAGTGCCTAAATTCAACAATACGTTACGTTTCATCCCAATTTTATTCTATGACTTCGCTTTTAAAAGTTAGTTGTTTGTTTTCCCTTTATTTGTTGTTTACTTCAGATAACTAGTTGCGAACACGAAATGGTTGAAAATTCGCATTATTTTTGAATTATCGAATAAGTTCTGTCATCGCACCAACGCTTCGCAGACGGCACGCAATATGTACCATTTGTCGCATATGGTGAACGAATCTTATGATAATAAAACTTTTTATAATACCAGCAGTAACTAGCGCCATTTAGATTTAAAAAAAATTAATGACAGTTTATTTGATCAAATTTTTCATTTCACCAATGATAATTCTCCAAGCTTTTCGGATAAATTATAGCATTGTTCTTTATCTGTCCGTGAAGTTTCATCACAATCTGAACAGTCGTTCAGAACATTAGTCCGGTCAAACAGACTCACTTACCATCAGGTGAGCCGCACGTTCGTTTGCCACTCTTCTATAGAAAACAGACTGATAGACAGACAAAATTTTTATAAACAGGTTATTCATGTTTTACAGGCATGCAAACATGCCCCTAAGCTCGAAATACAGTTATGTATTTCGATATTACGAACAGACACATCATTTTTATTTTAACGTAGATTATTATTGTTATTACAGTGGGATCTGGTTGAGTGGGATCTCAAGGAACCTAGGATTCTTTGTCACTTATTCGTTATCGTATATGCGACGCTATTCATTTACCCAGTTTTTAAAATAGGCTGGTTTGTTGTTTGTTTGCTTGTTATGTTAATATTATTTGTATAATATGTACGTACTATTTAATTTCGGTAAAAACATTTCTATTATAACAATATTTTCTTCCGTATAAAAAAAACCTAAACGCTGCTATCTATTAATAAATGACCGCTTAAGTCATTACAATGTAACTACGTCTGAAAAGACACTGGTCGGCCTCTAAGTGGAAACAATGGCGGGAGCGAGCGAAGCGTGACAGCTCAATCATGCCCGCGCCATCTTGACTGATATCTGCGCACGCGTCGTCCAGCTCTGCAAGTTTTTATCCGCCTAAAAAAGGTGTTCTGTCAAATATGAACTATTTAAATGGCTAAATATATAATTATATTATGTTATGTTTTAGTATATAACACACACATATCTTATTTTTAGGTAACAGATAATTTTTTATCTATATAGCCATACAAATACATAATTCAAGTTTTAAAACAAATAATATTTTATGACGAGGCGGAGACTTTAAAAATTATTATTCATTGATTTGTTCATTATAGCTTATCAAAATATCACTGCTGAATATAGGCCTCCCCCATATATATCCTCATAGGGGGGATATTTGCCTAAGTTGTCACGATTGGTGAGCATTTTATACGTGGTAGAGCCATGCTGCAGCTATATTATGGTTGTAGTACGAATGGATCAGCTCGACCGGGGAAAGACCACGCTCTCACAGAATATCGGCGTATAAAATAGCGGTTTAATGCTGCTGTGTTTCGTATGATGAGTATAGAGAACCAGAGACCCTTTTTACTGGAAACGAGGCATTCCATTTAAGTCCTCACGGGTGTAATCTAAGATGTAGATGTCTATGGGCCACAGCAACCACTTACCATTAGGTGGACTGTGTGCTCGTTTGTCACCCTTATTCTTCTTAATATACGGCTTCCTATCTCCTGCTTCAGTTTCCCTCTGTCGCCTCTTGTGACATCCATTTATATTTATACAAATTAATAAAATAGAAGTGTCTGTTTGTAATGTCAAAATAACATATTTTTACCAAAATTTTACCAAACCAATTTTTTTAAATTTTTGTCTGTCTTTTTGTTCCGGCTAATCTCCGAAATGGCTGGACTGATATTGACGGCACTTTTATTGGCAGATCTACCTTAGAAGTAAATTGGGCTACTGTTATTTTAGAAAAATAATTAGGAATCCGCGCAAAAAAATTAAAACTCACGACATCCAATCGTAATAAATTCCACGCGGACAAAGTCGCGGGGAAAAGCTAGTGTTGTAATAAAATCAGAAGTCTTGCACCTTCTCAACTTTGATCATATTTAAATATTACCTTTATCAATTTTCTTTTAACCTATAATATATTATATACAATATATATAATATATATATTGTTTAATTTATAAACGTAAAATTGAATTATACAATACTTAAAACAAAAGAACTATAACTAATATTAACATACTGTTTTACTCCCCGCGGTATAGTGGCAAGAACACTGGCTGTGTTTTTTCGCTAAATGTCTCTACTTAGCCTTAGAGCGAGAAAACAACCAGCCATCTTGCAACCAGCGACAATAGCCAGTCGCGGATATGACTATACCGAAACTCCACCACGCGTTGATCCCATGGACAGATGAATATACAGAAAATAGCACAGATATAAAGTGATCTCTCAGATAGTCACTTTAAAAATTAATACGTGTTCCTTTTTAAAGTAAGAGGATGAAAAACGAGCACATCCACCTGATAATAAGGTTTATGGTGATATTCATTTATATCATCGATTAACAATCAAAATGCAGATGCGTTGTCACACCTGGGAGATGAGATGGAATGCCTCGTTACCAGCAAAAAGTGTCCCCAGTTCTCTACACTCATCGTACGAAACACAGCACCATTTCTGCTGGTCCACGCTGGTATTCTGTGAGAATGCGGACCTACCCCTGTCGGGCCGACTTATTTGTGCTGTAGCTATGTATACATATGGTCGTGATATAACTACTAATAAATGTTTATTAGCAGCTATGTAGCTGTAGCGTGAATCTTCCACTTAAAAAAAATATTACCTTAGTTTTGTATAAATGTTAAGGGAAAGGTAATCGAAGGATTTAACGTTGAAAGTGGAATGAATTAGAAAGTGGAGCCGTCCACGCTGAACGAGATCATATATTTTGTAGCAACAATAATGAGAGTTGCTAAGTGACTCATGTCTCAGTGGAGAACATAATTGGTTATAGATTAATGAGCTTGGGACTCGATCCTTTTTCACAAAATATTGGCTTCGAAATCAAATTATTTATAAATAATACCGTATCTTTGATACTTTACCCTGATAAGGTGGTATTTATCCAGGCTGTTAGTCCATAAAGAAGAAAAAGCTCTACCACGTATTTCAATCCCTGAAAAAACAATTTAAGCAACGCTGCAGCTTTCATATTTCTGACCGTGATCTGAATCAGTGAAGATTTTTACCACGAAATATTAATTACCAGAAAAAAGGGCTTATACAGTACCGTTTACCTATATTGTAGTAGAGCCATGCTACTCCTATAGACATTTACATCTGTTATCGATTAAGAATTTTAACGTGGTAGAGCCATGCTGCAGCTGGATTACCGGTATAGCTGTAGCATGAATGGGTCGGCTCGATCGGGGAAGGACCACGCTCTTACAGAATACCAGCGTAAAATAGCAACTTAACGCTGCTGTGTTTCGTATGGTGAGTGTAGAGAACCGGAGACCCTTTTTACTGGAAACGAGGTATTCCATCTTAGTCCTCACGGGTGACAACGCATCTGCATTTGGATTCGTAATTGAGGATAGATGTAGATGTCTATGGGCCACAGCAACCACTTATCATCAGGTGGACTATGTGCTCATTTGTCACCATATCCTATAAAAAAAATAGATATACTTCTTCTATAGGTGAGTTCGTCACTAAGCTCCTAAACGGATGGACTAATTGTCATGAAAATTTTTATGTGTTTTTGAGTGGATCCCTGGATGGTTTAGGTGCACAATTGGATCTGGTAGGTGGTGCTGTTGTCGATATACAGAAATCATCCGTGCGAAGTCAGGGCGGATCGCAAGAAATAAAGTATATCACCTATCTATATACAGCGGAACAATAAACACAGAACAAAGAACAAAAGACAAAAGCCCCCTACGTAATTAAATCAGCAGAGCGGGAACGACTGTGAATTAGAGATCAGTGCATTCGATATCGATGGTTGAACGGCTGCCGTGACGGCACGACCAAGGCCGTGAACACAATGGGGCGCTTTTGTTACTACCCGGGAAGTGTATCCCGGAACTAGTGCCACTTGTTTTCATTATCTCTTTTATCAACAAAATACAAATTGAGGAAAATGTTTCCGTGTTAGTAGTCATTTGAAATCAACATAAAAAGACAAGTCCTGATTCACTCCCTCATCATTAATTACTCATTGACTCAGCGACGCCCAGCGCAAACCCTTAGCCTAGGTTATCTTCATTATTTAGACTGCTAATTAATTAATTTCATTATGATAAATAACTGACATACCTAGTTGAATATGCACCGCGGCTCATAATATATAAACTTTTTCTGAATTTCAATGTTTAATTAAAAAGTTACATTTTTATACTAATTTATTACAAGTGAATCCGCCATATTTTTTATAGAATAAAGGTGAAAAACGAGCACACAGTGCACCTGATGGCAAGTGGATGCTGTGGTCCATAGACGTCTTCATCTATCTCCATTATTAATGAAAATGCAGATGCGTGACACCCCCCCTGAGAAAAAAGATGGAATGCCTCGATATCAGTGAAAAGGATCTCCGGTTCTTTACACTCACCAAAAAAAAAAACAAAGCAGTATAAGCCTGCTATTTTACGCCGGTATTCTGTGAGAGCGTGGGTATTCTAGTGTAAGAAATTATAGCTTCAGCATGGCTCTACCACGTGTTTGTAGAAATGTCACGACACTTGTTTTAAATTTAAATGGCAGATTCAAGTTTGTAAGTATAAGAAGCACGTTGCAACGACGCACGTGTATGCGCTTGAGCAATTTTGATAACAAACCTGTACCTTTGAGCACTGGTAGCAAAGGCGCCGCGTAGAGTTTTTAACTTGTTTTTTAAAGCAAACATACTACATAATAGTTAGGTCGGACTAAAGGTTTTCGAGTCTAAATATGTATAAATAAAGTAAAGTTGCAGCCTATTTACGTCCCACTGCTGGGGCACAGGCCTCCTCTCATTTCTGTGAGGGTTTTAGGGCAAGAAATTGTCCGCCGCGCTACTCCAATGCGTGTTGGTGAACTTCACATGTCTTTGAAATATTTTTTGTTTCCTCACAATGTTTTCCTTCATCGTCGAGCACGTGGTAAATCAACACTTAAAATTGCAATTAACAATTTCATTGGTGCCCGCGGGGATCGAACCCGGGTTGCTCGAGTACTGTGAAGCTTACAGCGAGCGCTAACCATCTGAGCTACCACGGCTTCGGCTAAATATGTATATTATAATATAAATATACAACTATATTATACATAAGATTCCAGTGTCAGCATATGGAAGGAGCCCCTTATAATATTGTTCTATCCGTATGTTTATATGCATTAACACTTTTTTTTATAGGATAGGGTGACAAACAACACACAGTCCACCTGATGGTAAGTGGTTGCTGTGACCCATAGACATCTACATTTATCCTCAATAAAGAATCAAATTGCAGATGCGTCGTCACCCGTGAGGACTATGATGGAATGCCTCTTTTCCAGTAAAATGGGTCTCCGGTTCTCTACACCCACCATACGAAACACAGAAGTGTCAAGCTGCCATTTTACGCTGGTATTACGTGAGAGCGTGGTCCTTCCCCGGTGGAGCCGACCCATTCGTGCTATAACTATACTACTAATATAGCTGCAGCATGGCTCTACCACGTACAATAATACAAATGAATATGATAAAATATGTTTTGCTTTGTTATAGGTCTCAATAGGTTAATGTTTAACCAGGAAACATTTAAGATATATTTTACTATTTTTTTATCTGCAGGAGAGCCATGCGTTTCTACCACTCGGAGCCGCTAGCCGCCGCCGCTTATTTTTAATCGATTTTTTTTGTTTAAATCGTTACTTTCATTAAATTTTTCTTTTATTTAATAAAAGTAGTATTTTCTTTTATTAAAAAGCATTGAGCAAGAGCTGTTTTTCAGATATTTTCCGTAATCCGGATTTTTATTAGTAGCATTTAAAATTTAATGCAATGTGGGTAAATGTAGTAGAGGTAGAGTTATTATGGCCATTAGAAATATATTACAAATAATATTTTTCTAACTGGGATGACTTTATCTCCGTTTATACAGAACACTTGTTGAGCCATAACAGTCGAATTTACTGCAAAAACTTTTTTGTCTTTAGCAAACATAACTGAATTAAACTACGCTTGAAAAAGCAGACTCTTGCGACATTCCCTTGATAAAATAAATAGATTGAAAATTGAAAAAAAAAAACAGCTTCGTGGCGCAGTGGCTTAGCAAAGAGTAGAGGCGCTGAGGGCCGCGGGTTCAAATCCCGCACGGAACAAGTATTTGTATGACCATGTAGGTTATCCTTGTGAAATTTATGTTTATAAACTGACTCCACGATACAGGAGGATTGTTAGTGTTTAAAAAGATAGCCAAATTTTATAACTGATAATTTCGTATTCCAGGTCCTGGGAAGCCTTCCCGGGTCATATCCAAATTTTAAAATGGTATTTTTATTCGTGTATCTGTTTGATGTATAAAATGTTGCGGTCTTTATCTTAATCTTTTTATACTTGGTAGAGCCACGATGGAGCTATATTCTTTCTTTCTTTCTTATTTTTTAAAGAACGTTATCCCCACACTAGGATTTTCTCCTGTATTATAGTTGTAGCACGAGTAGGTCCGCGCCACGCTCTCACAGAATACCAACGTAAAGGCTACCGTGTTTCGTATGATGAGTGTAGAGAACCGGAGATCCTTTTTACTGGAAACGAGGCATTCCATTTTAGCTCTCAGGGGTGACAACGCATTTGCATTTTGATTCTTGATTGAGGATAAAAGTAGTTGTCTACGGACCACAGCTTCAGGTTTACTGTGTGCTCATTTGTCACCCTTATTCTATAAAAAATCTTATGATATTATTGTATAAATAGTCAACATTTTATGAATACAATAGAAAAATGTTGAGTCGATGTGTAACTATTATTGAAGTCACTATTATAAACAACATATTTTATCCATTTAAAAATGTTCTGTATATTAAATGTAAATCTAAGGCATTTGCACATTTACAAGTATTTACCATTCGGCTAAAAAATCAATTTATTTGTGCTCAGGTGATATAGGCAACATGGCTAAATAAAGATACTCGTTACAATCGTGACGAATTTCTAAGTGGTTAATTACTACAGATAGAAAACAAATACATTGTGTATTTTTTATACGGATCGACGCAAGCGCAGGCTACAATGCCGGATTGTCGGAATGCGTCACTTATTCATTCGTCATTCCGCGCCAAACCTCCGCGCGCGACCGTTGTGTCGTGTCGCATGCAGATCCGCGCATTGATCGATCTCTCTCGCGTGCTTGTGTTTCATACTTGGATTTCTGTGCGATGTGCTATGGAGTTAGTTTTCAGTGATCGCCCCCTAAAAAGGGCTTGAAATTGTGCTTGTTTATTTTGTGACTCTAAGTGCATAACCAGGTAAGTCGTCTAAACAAATTGTAATTCAATTGTGCTAGTTTTATAGCGCATTGTGAACGATTTCATGGTACTTTAGCTTATTTAATTGTGGGAGAATGTTTTTTAAAACACTACCAAGCACACAAAAGTTTTTTTTTAACATTTTGCGGTTCAATGATGAATCCAATTACTTGATTCCAATTTTTTTATCGTTCAACAGCCTTGATTTCTTCCTCAAATCTTTATGTGGACTTGAATATAAATCTTGAGATGGAAAACTCTTTGAAAAAAATTTATCCTTGACAAAATTTTTCCGTAGTCAATATTAAGTTTTTGTGTTTGTCGTGTTGAATAAAAAAAAGAGTGAATCAGCTTGTGTTTATTCGCTTGTATTATTGCCTTTTGCGGTAAATAACTGGAGGCTTTAGATAATGAATCATTCTTTGCACTCCTTTCTTAAGTACTCCGTAAGTAGTATCAACCTTAGTAGTAACATTTTGTTTTGGTTTATACTCCGCGTACGTTGTGTTGCTTGCAACTTTGGTAATTTATACAATACGAGCGGTTCGTTTCGAATTACGTTCGAAACAAAATGCTCATTTATATCAATTATTATTTTTTGTATTATTTCTTTATTAGTTTACGAAATTATTAATTTCTCTGTATGTAAAGTTATTAATTACTCAAAAATAAATACCTATTGCCTTTTCTGGTTTTTCAGTTTTCACGGTGATTTTGTTTATTGGATAGGATAACAAACGAGCACACAGTCCACCTGATGGTAAGTGGTTGCTGTGACCCATAGACATTTACATTTATCCTCAATTAATAATCAAAATGCAGATGCGTCTTCACCCGTAAGGACTAAGATGGAATGCCTCTTTTCCAGTAAAATGGGTCTCCGGTTCTCTACACTCACCATACGAAACACAGCAGTATTAAGCTGCCATTTTACACTGGTATTCTGTGAGAGCGTGGTCCTTCCCCAGTCGAGCCGACGCATTCGTGCTACAACTACACTACTAATATAGCTGCAGCATGGCTCTACCATGTATGACAATCAAAAATTAGATTTTAAAGGTGTTAAAAATTTTGAAGGCACGAAGGTGGATTTTATTCAAATCAAGAAGTGGTAGGTTCAAATCCTGGAAACAAAACAATTACGGTATGCTCATCGTCGTACGTCTCTACATACATTCAACGTAAGATGATTAGGTATTTTATAGACTTACAGTATATTAGAGACGGAAATAATCTTGTTTTAGAAAAAAATATCACAAAAACACGCTAACATTGACAATTATTAATTCTTCCTCAATTTTATTTATAAAAGGTTTTTGACCTTGAGAATGGAATAATTTTTATTTAATTTTGATTGCAAGAATACTTATTGAGTCATTTGAGCGTTACCTCTGTCCTGGGAAGAACCAGCAAGAAACCCAGAGGGACTTTCTTAAACATTAATTTACATTATCTTGTAAGCATTTTCTAAATATTTTTTCTTATAAGATATATCTCGTAAATCTGTTGCACTGCTGGCGAAGTAATTGTTGATATCTTCTATAATATGTCATCTCTTACTACTCGTATTGTACACAGTAATACAATAAATAAATAATATTATAAACATTATAAATTTATAATATTTTATACAATTATATTTTATACAATTAAACATGAAAACATTTAGAAACAATGGTAGCGATCACCTCTGATTCTCTGGTGCCATTATCAATTATGTTCTTTTTAGTAGTATAATAACCCTTATTAAACAATTCTTGCATATTTTCTGGAGCTTTCTCCCCATATCCTTCCACTTTAATCTGTGGTGGTTGATATTTCACAAATCCTTATCTAAAGTACCGAGATCGTCTCGCCACTTATTTCTTGGTCTTACTCGATGTTTTTATTCTTTACCCATCTTTCAGGGTGTAGGGGACTCACTTTAAATTCTTGTTATTCATCAGTCTGTAAAATTCCATTGCTGATCAAGGACCTCTCCCTTTATAGTGAGGGTTTGTGTTAATATCACGTTTATCATGTGGATTGACTATATCAATACCAGACTTTTTGCACCTCTTACGGTGTTCCTCGTCTTCAGTCTAAGTATTTTTCTTATAGCACAAACGATGGTTTTACCGCCATTTCTCCGAAAGGGGGTAAGCGCCACTTTTTGTAAATTCAATTTAATTCGAGCTCAAAGTGGAATAGAAGGTAGTATAAAGCAAATTAATTATATATGAACCTAGCTTCTCTCTGGTGTAGGAATTGTTACAAAATAGTATAAGTAACAATCAATTTCAACAACGCTAGTGAATTCCACTGTAAGCAATTTGCAACTTCTACTGAAATCTAATAAACGATGCCAGTAAATGAAACTAATAACATCGACTTCAACTTAACTATTTAATTTTAAACTAATTCGAACCATTCTAAAGCAATCGCCAATTGAAGTGGATCGATAGTGATGTACAGCTTAAATTGCGATAAATTCTTGCGTGGATAGTTCGCATGTTTATGGAGTTATTTAAACTCGATCGTTTCCTCTGGTCACCCACGAGGTAATAGACTTCTTGTGGTTAATTCGAGATGATTGAGTGATTATCGACCAATTATACGAGTAAATGGATTGTACTCACGAGTTACCTTACCGTCATTTAAATGTTGTTGAAAAAAAGTTCATGGAAATTTTTTTTAGTAGTTCGTTTTTTATACTTATTTTTTTTTTCATAATATTACATTAGCCAATTCACGAATATCAAAAGAACTTTTTTTTTCAGATTTTATGATTCCGGTTACATTTTCATAAAATCTTTAGGCCGTTTACTACAATAAACTGGTATGTTCTTGATGTGTAATAAAACTAAGTTACGTTATGGTTTCTAGTGGGCCCAAAAACTATTGTCTCCTTTAACCCAGATTACCTTCAACTTTTAATTATTAGTTTTGGTATAATCTACGAAAAATGAGCTTGCAGTATCTTACTTTCCCCCATATTGGCCCCCACCGTTACATTAGATTTGATAGACCATAAGTCAGTCATCAAAAAAAAGAACATCGATTCCCACCAATGATGATACCCGAGGCTATTAAAAAAAAACATCCTAATTTGAATAGGGAAGGGGGGGTACCTCAGTCCCCTCATAACAATGGCTGATGCAAAGCACCCGACACTCCGGGAATTAAACAAGAGTAAAATTAACCGCGATTAAATCCGTAAAAAATATCTTTATTTAATTTACCACGTAGGTACTACTGCTTAACAGCAGAAATAAATGAAGAGTGTAACCCATCCAAATGGACTATTAAGAATAACTCAAAAACTATTGGTCAAACCTTGATCAAAATGGGACCGCATGAGAAGCACCAGCTTTCAAATTAAAAAGGAGCAATCGAAATCGGTTCACGCAGAAAAAAGTTATGAGGTAACACACACAAGAAAGCACGTACAGTCGAATTGAGTACCTCCTCCTTTTTGAAGCCAGTAGAAAATATTGAATAGACCAAATTTGAAGAGATTGAAAATAGTAAACCATGTTTTTGATAGCGTTAAACAATACAAACCAATAAAGTCCCTTCCGAGAAATTTTGGATATATTTTCGTTAAATTTTTAAGTTGTTTGATGCTGGAAGCGGTTTGGGCAACATCTGTGTATTTATACAGGACTACCTTGCCCCTATTAACACCTCCATGGTAAATTTTGTCGCCTGTTTGTTGGTTTAGGTATGATACTAGGAATTCTGCCATTTAATACCTTTCCTTTAGAATGTGGTACTTATGTTGAGTTTGTATCAGTTTTTGACTGATTGTTTCGTTGGTCTAGTGGTTGTAAACGCGACTGCTGATCACGACGTCCCGGGTTCGAAACCCAAAAAAAATCAGTTATTGCGTTTTCAGTTTTTTAGACTTTTTAAGAAGTTGGCGGTGTCTCGCCCCCGTGCCTCAGAAAGCACGTAAAGCCGTTGGTCCTATGCCTGATCTTTTTCCGGTTGTGTCGGCTTACCGTCCCATCGGACTAATTGGATAAAATATTATATAGTAGATTGTGCTTTTTAAAAAATAGTTCCCTCTGAGTTTCTTGCTGGTTCTTCCCAGGATATAGGTTTTTCCGAACCATTGCATTGTTGGTAAAAGTAAAAAATTACTTTTCAATAAGTATTACTGTAATCTATATTGAATAAAAATTATTCTATTCTATTCTATTTTATGAGTGTATCTGTGATTGCGCATGTACATAATTGGGCACTGTAATCCTGTACGGGCCGATGGCTAATCTCCATTGAGGTTGGCCGCCGTGATAGAAATTCGGTCTGGAGATCATTATTATTATCAATTTTTGAAATTGTTTGATGTCATTAATTTTTAGACACTGTTAATTTTAATAAAAATCAATACTCAATTTTTAGAGCAAATCGGTTGCAATGTATCATGGCTTCTTTTTTAATATAACTTGGCAACCACTATAATTAGACCCTTTTTAAATTTTACGGCGAATTCTAAATTCACAAAGTACAATTAAGATGTATATACTGGCACTTAGTACATTGTGATACCGCATCGGATCTTTTTGAATTCTTAATCAAGGCTAGATGTAGGTGGGCTATAGCATCGACTTACCTATAATTTGTGGGTTGATATTTCGAAAACCAAATATAATTGCTAAATGTGCTAGAATCTTATAAACAAACGCTAAAGTTTAAAACCAAATGGGCCAAGATCATTGAAATTATGATAGGTAGGTATTGTGATATATTCGGGCACTGACAGAATTAAATTAGTGTTCATTGTATTGCAGTGGAATCATAAAAATTTCTACGTATCTGAACTGCATATCATGAACATTGTTTAAATACACCTATTAAGTAATTCTTTTTGAATAAAATGAGGCTCGATTCTCGATCCCTTACAATGAAACAAGCGTCTTGCGAAAAATACTAACAATTCTCGCGGTTTTTGCTCACTGCTCCACTGTTACAGATGGGTCTTGCATAGGTTTTTGTGTGGGAACTGGTCGGATCACAATGCTCGACTCTCTCACGCAAGCCGTGGGTGGTTCTTGCGACATTTCGTTCGCTTTAGAAGTTGTCAGTGCGCCTGTGTCCTATTCGATACCAATCGATTCATGATCTCGATTTAATTCTAATGGGTTATTTAGTTTGATCCCATTGCAATCTGCTTCGATTTCTTTTCGATCGTATTTTATATCGTAGCGTTAAATTAATTAATTGCTACTTATACGGAGTATTTAACCACAAAGATAAGATTTCCTTAACCCCAAATTTATGTTCTTTAACTTTTAAATCTAAGGATACACAGAGTATAGAATCGGAAATAACGTATGTATCTTCAATGTCATATAAACCAATAAATCCCATATTAATATTCAGCCCATAGATTGCCTTAGGAGGTCACCTACCGCCACTATACAGTTATGTACACTATGTATTAAGTAACAACTTCAAGTTATAATGTCATATAGCTAAAGGACAGTTGATAATTTTATATCTACTTATTTTCATATCATGTTCATCATAATCTTTAAAATATTCTTCCACTTAATATATTGTACGTATTTTAAAACAAGGTTTTTTGATAAAATATCTTGTTTAGCATAATTGAAAACATGTCAACGTTATCATTATAGCTCATCACAGAAGGCCTCTCGAGAGGAATACCACAAAATGGTACTGAGCCACTTGCATTCATCGGTTTCTTGCATCTCTTACCAAGTCGTCACTCCATCTAGTGGAGGAGCGCTTTACACTTCGCTTACCGGTGACTACTACTCGAGGACCTTTCTTCTCTATCTTTTGTCGTCTCTTCGAGTAATGATGGACCATGTATCAGATTCATATGTCACCACTGGCAACACGCAATGGTTATACACGCATGCTTTCAAGTTTTAAGTATACGTAACGGAATTAAAACACACAATTTTCCATAGGTGTTCAAAGCGAAATTTATAGTTAATTCTCAATTGTTTAGATTCGGTCACGAACTTATGCTGTTAAAATGTCATTGGCTTGACGAAAAAAATGCGAGAAAATTCCGACTACTACAGCGCCATCTGAGTCATTCTTTACTCATCATGAGCTGCTTTATATGCGCTTAGACGTCAATAATAACTTCATATTCTAGGTAAGCATTAACCTTTCGATCGATCACTAATATTATATTGAGTATTTGTTAGTCAACGTTCTTGGTTTTTTTCTTTGCTTTTATTGGTAATAATTTTACTTCTAAAACTCGTGAAATTGCTTCAATAAACTGTTATATTTTTTATTGATCCACCTAAAATTGTTTTAATCGTTTTCTCATAATTAATGATTGACATATTTTTTATTTTTTTTTTACATTTAAAACCCTTATAATCATTTCCATTTTGTATATAGTTTGACGAAACTAAACCCACGACATAGTTTTATCCGCGGCATTATTTATTTTTTATAGATTTAAGATTTTTTAATCTGGGTTTATAATGTCAAGCCGTTTTTTTTTTGAAAAATATAATGTGCTCGTAATTGGTGATAGTGCAGAATTACCTGTGATAGATCGTTTATCCGTCCATCCATAACAGTCTATAAAAGTCCACCGCTGAACATATTCCTCCCCATTGACCTAGGTCAATGGGGAGGAATGCGCTGTAAGTAGACAGGTAGAGAAAATGGAATTCATTTTGTTTTATATTGATTTAATTTGCAATGCCTGAAAAAGGCTACTAAGTTGAGACAAATTTTTATTATTATAAGACCATTTATGTACACTTTGTTGGCAAATAAAGATTGATTGATTGATTGTCTATGCGTGTATTATAGGTTTTATCACAATTAATTGAACGGTATTTGTTAATACAGTGTATAACACGAATATCACATGAGCGAAAGTTAAATGTAAATATTCGTATTCTTCACGGTGCACGCGACATGGCGTGAACAAATCGCAAAAAAATTCAGGCGTCTATAATTGTCACTTTTGTCACGGTGGTTTGCTTGATTTACGTAGTCCGACGGAATTAGCGAAAAAGGAAAAAAAAAGAGTTTGTGATTTTTATTTATATTTAATATTCGGTCGGTGTCCTATTTATGTTGTCCAAATGGACTGCTTTTCACTTATAGTTTCAGATTCCTTATGTCTTTTTTATGTTGTGCCAGTTTCGCGTTTGCAATAAAAGAATGTGTTATAGATTATATATAGATTATATTACAGTCATTTTATTTTTAGTCGATGTGAAACGGCTTTAAAACTTTTTAGGTTTAGAGTTATGTATTGGATTTGAGATTTCACCAAACCTCAAAATGTTTGTAAATATAAGTAAGCTTCAAGCTTAGATTTATACTTATTACATAGTACAATCGGTAAAACAGGTAACAAACTATGCGAGTTTGTTTCAATCATTTTAATTACAATTTCCGTATCCAATACAATATATCCTGGAAAAATTACTTTTAATGAAAGCAAAAGCAGACTTCAAAGAAAATAATAAAATTATTTCACTTTATAAAGTCGGTAGTAAAACATCTACCCCCCCCCCCCCCTAAACGACTTCAAAGAAATTAAAACAAAAAATATTTTATTGTTTTAATTTCTTTGAAGTCGCTTTTTTAATTTTTTACTTTTTAATTAAAGTATTTTTTAACCATTTTGCGTGGATTAAGGAAATTCACTACACAATGTCTTCCTAAATAGTTACATTAAGAACTTCATTCCTAAGGTGTGAAAAATTATCTCCAAATTATCTTATGAAAAGGCCCCCTTTGAAGTACGTATAACCTATCTAATAAAAAATAATCATCAAAACAGGTTCGAAATTGACTTATAAATCGAGTAGCTCACACAAAAAACCTACAGTCGAATTGAAAACCTCTTTTTTTGAAGTCTGCTAAAAACCGAACAGGAATATAGTGCATTTTATTTTATAAGTGATTTTTTTACGCATTTGTAGTATTTTTTGCGTCTTAGACTAAGACCTATCGCATTCCGCACGTAATTCTGTAACACGAAAGCGTTTAATCTCTTAAATTCGATAATAAATACGATGACGCTGTATATTTTTTACTGCACTCAGTTCGACTGTCGGAGGTTCACATCCGCGGCAGGCATTCCGACGGAGGGCGTTGCCCTTGACCAAAATTTAATTGGTTTACGAGAAAGTTGCAATTTAAATTATCTTAATATATTTATTTATTTCATTTATGTTACAAGAGCTTATTTAATCTGTGTACGCATTTATTTACAAGTATATTACATAATTGTTTTTTCTTTGAACTTAATTTACTATTTACAAATGCCAAACCACATCTAATTATTTTTTATGAAATAAAACATAATATCGGAAAAATCATAGGTAATTAATTTTTGGAATAAAAATAGAGCAGTTTTTAGGTTCCTTATTCTAAAAATATAATTTATTATATAAGTCTTATCTAATGATACCCCACTCGATAAGAATCCTTAATCCTTAATGAAAGACATGTGAAATATTATTATCTTGTTCGGTCAAACACGTAGTATTTCAGATGTGACAGAAAGACCCACATGTGTAGTTAAATTAGTTTATTAAGTACTCTGAAAGAGGTTCGAAATAAGTCCTAAATTATTTTAAAAAAAAAACGCAAATATAGCTGATTATATAATTTACTTATTTAATTTATTCGAAATTTAAAATCATATAAAAATAATCTCGGTATGTTTTCAGGCAAATGTAGTTATAAAATAACGTTAATATTCAGCCAAAATAATTTAAGGAGGACCTCAGAAACAGTATTGCCCTCGATATAGCGTTTGATAGGAGTTGGTATTTGCTTAACTATCGTCCGCGCCAGCATCCGCCCGCCGTCAAGGCCGAACAAACGGACAGATAAGGATCGTTTTATTATTAGTTCGCTCGCTGCGTATAACAGCAAACACCGAAATGGGTTAAACCTTAAACTAAGAAAATATTTTGATACGAGTTAACCGCTGTTTGTGTATGGATTAATTATAGTTTTGCAATCAATGGCAGTGAAGTATGGCTTAATATTTTACTATATTTAGGTGTTTTATTGAATTTTATCATACATACAAGGTCAAAACAGTATTAAAAAAAGACTGCGTTAAAAAGTTTACTGAAAAAAAAACCTTCCCTTATGCAGTATGTAAATATTGTATAGCCTATCTCACTCCCACAATTAAAATTTTAACGACACCTCATATGTTAACATCAATCCAGCCGTTTAGGTTACAGAACGTGTCAAAGAATTAGCCATATATACATTCTCTCCAAATGCAGTCGGGTAATTAATTAGATAAATATGAAAAATATACCTAATATTTTATCTATTTATTTCATCTTTTAATTAAAATTTGTATTTGTGTCTATATCATCAACATTATTAGATCTCTTCACTAGTCCACTGCTGACTATAAGTCTCCCCAAGGAATGCCACAATACGCGCTCCTAAATCACCTGCATCCACCGACTTCCTGCATGTCTTATTTAGTCGTTACTAAATCTAGTGCTCTTCCCCATTGGTAATTGGTTCCTTGAGCTATTATATAGCCGCAATACTAACACTTCAGCTTACTATCTATACATATGTATATGTATGTATATTATCAGTAGTGTGTTTTGTAACATATTTATTTATTATTTCATTCATTGTCTTGTCTAGACATGAGTCATTCATTCATTTCTAGGGACCCGATCATTCATGTATTGATTCTTCTTACGAACCGGGTCATCGTGTGGATCATTCAAATAGATCATTTTCGAGTTTCAGTATTATGTGATCAGTGAGATACGCTCGATAAAGTCAGTCGCCGGACATTACTATACTCTTTGGTCATATGTACTGTCAATCGTTTGATCGGGAACTTTCAAAAAATGTAATTGTAATCATGAGTACTTTGATGATACCCGAGTCAAATGAACGAGTCATTCACGATTGATACATGTCCTGTCTTGTATAATGTAAACGCCTTCGATTTATCGCTGACTTGAGGTAGACCGGCAGAAATGCTACTTAGGATTAAGTTTTAACTTTTGTCTGCCGACTTCCAAAAAGGAGACGGTACTCAATTCGACTGTATTTTTTTTATGTGTGTTACCTCATAACTTTGTACTGGGTGAACCGATTTCAATGATTCTTTTTTTAAATGAAAGCTGATAGTTTTCGTGTGTTCCCATATGAATTTGATCAAGGTCAGACCAATGGTTATTGAGTTATTCTTAAATAACTTATATTGAAGTCGCTTATATTGAAGTCGGCTGTACGAAATTTTTAATTTTAAATTATTTCTATATTATATTGTGTATTGAACCATACATGAAAATAAATGAAAAATGAATAACATTACATTACATTTAATGGTAATATGGTAATTTCAAACGCTGAAGCTTGACCTGAAGAAACTACTACACTCCTCAGAACTACGAGGAAATGACTTACAACTTGTAATTATAATGACGTCAAACCGCAATACAACAGTGGGTGCATTTAGTGGGAGGAATAGGTAAGTTTGGTTTAAACCTAGAGGGACTACTAGTTCGATAAAAGGCCCGCTTAGTAATTATTTAAAAAAAAGTTAATACTATTTAATTATTTGTTAAGAAATACTCTTTTTTGCACACATAATAAAATGTAAACACTGATAACAAACTATATACTGCACATGCAATGTCTTATCGTTAATCAGCGATCTCTTCCTGGCAAACCTTTGGCATAAATGTTTGCTGACTTTATAGCTTTATAACTTTTATTTGTACGAACAGTTAGGTAGCTTTATTGATCTCTTTCAGGCAAACGTTTGGCATAAATATTTGTTGGATATTACAGTGACCTTTTTTATCTTTAAAAAATTGTATGCCCCCTGACACATTTTAAGTGACTTATTTCTCCAAGGCAGCCACTGATCTACGTTTTAGCCTATATGACGTTCAGATCATCGCTACATTTCTTCAGGGGAAGGTCCTCGGTTCACCTATGTGCGGTCTCTACACCAAGCCACGTATACTCCGACGGTTGTCACTTCTGATTAGTCCGTACCCTTTTCAGCTTGTGAGCTATTATCTAATTTTTATTTTTCGGCGAATTTCTTTAAAGTCCTTTCGGAAAGAGATTTCGTTCATTACCGTCTATTAAAAGTCCAATGCTGAACACAGGTTTCTCCTATTATAGATTGTCTCATAGGAGGTTAATTGTCATGGTTGTCACGCTTAACCGGCGGGGTGGCAACCGGATATTTTTTTATTTCGAGTTGTTATCAGGAAGATGATGCTGATCATTTTCTGTATCATTTCTCTTTATCGCCTCTTACGTCATGATGGTAGATTATTTTACGCTGCTACTATACCGAGATTATGCACAAGATGGTATGAAAAAGCGTAATTATATTTATAATAGGATAGTGACCCGATGAGTAATCTGGTAGGTGGCAGCTGCCGTCGGCAATTGAAACAAATGAATACGGCGCCACGCTCTACTGCCGCGTGCGATACCATCTGATACGGACCACGGGATGCGAATAGGGTCGCGGCTCAAAACAAAACTATGAACTCTACAACTTTAGGATAAGGTCGATATTGGTTCGCATTAACGTATAATCATCAGTACTAAGACATACTATGAGATCCTAAGTAGGGTAGTTGTAAATCAAGGAATAATGCATCTTGTATAGTAAGAATAAGAAACACAGTTGTATTTGTAATTGGTTTATTACTTGGCAGTGCGCGGTCCGTCCGTGAAATAACTTGCGCTATTTTTATATTTTCCAAAAGTCACTTAGCTAAATTAAAAAAGATTTAAAGGTTCAAAATGAAAACGTTGCTGTGCTATATATTGTCAGTAATTATTTTCCTGTTCAATATACCTCAGTCTTAAAACAATAGTTACCATTGCCTAATGCCAGTGATGACTTACAGAATCGAAACATGGTGTTTAAATTAAAAGTCAAAACATTTTATTTTATTTAAACTTGTTTGAAGTTCTTATGAACGTCAAAATCTACACCGGTTCGGCGAAGAGTTTAGCGGAAATGAATTGAGTGCAAGATTATTACACGGCCTTCCAAAAGACATACACATACGTGCGTTTAAGCTTGTATTATGTCTACCTCTACTGGTGTAACTTACTGATATTGGTTTTGTTAAACTAGGAAAGCATTAAGGAAATGGTTTTTAAATTAATAGTAAGTAGTTAAAAGTCGGTAATATGTATATAACTTAGACGAAAAATACATGGAGTGGCAGTTTGTTTACGGACAAACAAAAATATAATAACTTAATAAATATATAAAAAATATGATGTATAAATTACTTAATTTGAAAATTTAAAAATAAACCCCGAAACCAAAAGCTGATGAACTTCAAACGGCCGAACCAATTTTGATAAAACATTTGTAAAAACCATCGCTAGAAAACCTGCTTTTAAATAAAAAAAATCACACCCACAGACTGACAGATACAGAGTGTGTGGTCAACCTTATAACAATCCTCTTTTTACGCCGGGGTTAATAAAATAGCCTTTCATACGAATTGAATACCATTTAGGACTCGCACCAAAGATAAACAACACAAATATTAGCTAAACTCGTGTTGAGAGATACGTAACCGTACCAGTTATGTGGCAGATATCGCCAACATTTTATGGTTTATATAGAACAATTTTATTTTATTATTTTTATTTTATAAATAAAATAAAATTGACAATACGTACAATGATCACTATAAATTTGATGAAAAGTTGTGTAGCAACTGTATAGAACGGCAAATTTTTAGCTTTTATGCATCATTAAAGCGATACCCCGACCAAAACCTTGCGATAGTGCGTTTTTCGTCGTTATTCAGAGACTATTATCTCATTAGTTATAAGAAATAAACTACATCTAATAGTCATTAAAAATCTTTTTTTTAAAATGACTAAAATTATTGATTACATGCATCTGTTGCTGAAGGTAACGCTTTAATCATTTGAGTATTACACTAATTTAAAAATCTATATTATTCACGTTTTATATAATTTCTAAGTTCGATTTTTTAATTAAAAATAGAAATTAAATGAAATAAAAATTAATTCCAAAAATTGCGTGAATTCTATGATAAATGGACGTATGCAGAGTGCGGGCGGCAGTGCACTACATGCTCAAAGTTATTTGCTCAGGAGACGCGCGAGAGTATCTTTAAAACTTATGTTGAAAAAGATCCTACATTTTTAGACTATATTTTTTATTTCAATTAGACTATATTTTTTTAAATGTGTTACCTTAGAACTTTTCTCTAGGTGATTTTAATGACTGATGATAATTTTTTTTTATTTGAAAACTAGTGCTTCTCATGTAGTCACATATAAATTTGATCAAGATCTGATCAGCACTTTTTGAGTTATCCTTAATAATGCGTATTTAATTGACTTTGACTACATTGATAATGTACTCATTTCATTTATATTTAATTCGGTTGAAATAAATTTTTAATTTTACCACTTGTTACTTAATTGGTTTAAACACTAGAAGCTAAAATATCGACTACTTCACATTTCGAACGTAACTGATATCTTACATTTTATGATATTATATCTATCGCGCGTTCTTAACTTATTGGATAGTAAAGAATACTTGTAAGCGCTCAACGAAAATGTTAATAGCCCGTTACGTCCGATAAACTAAAGATACGATAGCGTTCGTTGTAGTTTTCTTCACCATAATTTAAACGAGTTTTTATGGAGGGTTATTAAAACGCAGTAAAAGTGATGTCAAAAGTGTAAAGCATGTTTAAAATGAAGTTTTATCTATTTTTGTATCGTGTTTTGATAAATTGTAGCACATTGTTCTTGTATATGGAATTTTGTTTTCTTTTAATTGCTTTATTATCGATTTTGTAGACTTGTTCTTGGAATAGAGATATAGGAATAGAATTTTGTTTACTTTGAAACTTTTTACTTTCATTTTAAATACATACTGGAATAATAAATGACCTACAATGTGTCTGTCTGTCTATCTATGGCACCATAGCTCTTAAACGGGTGAACCTACTGGGTGCGGTGTTTTTATTTAAAAGCAGGTTTTCTAGCGATGGTTTTTAGAAATGTTTTATCAAAATCGGTTCGGCCATTTGAAGTTCATCAGCTTTTGGTTTCGGGGTTTTTTTTTTAAATTGTCAATTTAAGTAATATATACATCATATTTTTTTTATATATTTATTAAGTTATTATATTTTAACAGTTCCCTGCTAGGATCAATAAAATCAGGTTGCATCAACCTCTTGATGATCTTATTACGTGTCACATTTTATATTATTAAATAATAAAATATGAAAAGAAGTAAAAACGGACTTCAGAAAACTGTGTTTTTAAGTCAGTTTTTACTCTTTAAAGATTAATTATTTGACCCTTTTGAGTGGACTAAACTCTATATCACAAGCTCAGGGCTATAACTAACTAAAATGTCGTCTGAAAATTAAACACTTCGTCTTCTCTTTTTCAACCCTTATGGGGGAATTTTGTCTTCAAATTTAATTAGTGAGGTATATACTACTTAATTTTAAAAAAATCATTAAAATCGGTTCTAAATTTTGCGAACACATCGCGTAACATACATACAAAAATATCGAGAACCTCTTCCTTTTTTGACGTCTACTAAAAATGGTGTTTTGTACGCTTCAAGCCCAGAATAATCGCACTTCAACAACTGAAGAGAGACGACGCAGCATTGTTTAGCACATAACGTATGCACGTGTTGGTGTGTTGGACGTGAAGTATATATAATGGTCTATCTTTCCGTCCGTGCCATTGAACCCGCCTCGACAATGACATACGTGCGTCCCATCGCACAATGGTTACTTACGGCTATCATCCATCGCGACGCGGGATGTAGGAAGTTTAAAACAATATGGTCATATTGACATCATAATTTTCGGCGATAGTTTTTTAATAAGGCGATAAAATGGTACACAGTCCACCTGGTGGGGAGTGGTTACTGGGGACATATCCCTTCTAAGCAGTTCGCATGGGTAGATACTACTTACGTGAGTTTAACCCGAGATTATACTTCGTATGCCCACAGGGTAGGACATAGTTGAACTTGATAATATAATAATGTATCTAACATCTATGTAATACCTATGATCTACGAAATAAATGATTATGTTTATGTTTATTATCTCGGAATACCAGTCTCTAACTTGTATATAGCTATCTGTAGCTTTAAGCGAAACAATCTGACAACCGTCACGTAAACATTAGGCAAACAATCCGGGCCCTATATCTTCTGTCTCCGGTAACTGTTTACATTATAAGTGATACTTTATAGAGCAGACGTACGCAAGAAAATGTAATAGAACTTTGTTAAAAGTATTCTACGTTGAGCTTGTAAGTAAACCAGTCGATCGATTTGACGCCAGTCGAGATTGACGGATATTGGTAGATAAAACATTGTTCAATCATCGATCGACGACGATCGATAATCGTCGAACTTTCAAAATATATTCGGAAGAGGACAATAGGGAGCGGTCGGTTTAGCGGGGCGAGTTCTCGAATAAGCGATCGACGTCGACTATTCCATTCCACCATCAATCGATGCCACCGAGCGACGAACGATCGATTGGTGTGGTAATACACTAATGCGGACACATCACCAGTGTTATGAAGGTGAGGTTCAAGTTTGTTTGATTTCTTAACTGCGAAAAGACTGTAACTACACTACTTTATAGATTTCATCTGATTGCGTGGTAAATCACGTTGTATCTGTATTGGGTATGCAGAAAATTGGATCGGCTCGACCGAGGAAGGACCATACAGAATACCAATACCACAGTAAAATATCAGCTCTATGCTGCTGTGTTTTGTATGGTGAGTGTAAAAAATTGGTGACCCTTTCTTCTACTAAGGAGGCATTTGAGTAACAGTCGATGGATGCAGGTGGCTCGGGACCATGATTTGTGGTATTCCTTGGGAGAGACACATGTTCAGCAGTGGACTTGTAATTTAAAAAAAAGAAGGTTACAGTTTAGTTGTCACCCCAGAGGAATAAGATGAAATGATTCATAGTAATGATGGTAGAAGTTAATGATTAACTAAGAATGATTCATTTTGTAGGTCGATGATGAATAAAATGCGTGATTATAAAGGTACAATTAGCTAAAGCAGTTGATTTTATTTCTGATAGTGTTGATTTTGCACATAAATCCATTAAACAATCCGATCTAAAGCAAAACTTTTGACATTGAATTTTTCAATTATACATCGCAGTAGTTGACCACTTTGGTCCAATTACCAATTTACCACAAAACTTTTAATCCGTTAAAAACCTTCGCAAAGCCAGCGATAGACAAGGACATGCTGCTTCGCATAGCTACACCAATTACCCGCTAATTGAGAGGAATCAACTTCGCTCGGCGTCACTTAAGACGATAGAGAAGTTACTGGCTTCCTTATTTTATCTCTAGATTGACGTTCGCTGCTCTAGTTTGCTATTTAGAGCCACTGTGACTTTAAGAACGGCTTGATGAATAATTCATGAATATTTTGTACTGGCTAATCTATTATATTAATCCTTTCCTGTTATAAGTGTGTTCACCGTGTTTATAATCATTTATAACCTTCAGATTTCGATCCTTGATTCGATCCCAGTTAGTGATAGACTTAAACTTAACGATTTATTAGTATACCGTTAATTGTTCGTCTATCAATTGCTAGTTTTACAATCAAGTTTTAACGAGTAATTCACCGTTTAACTCCATTACAAGACAACGAAATAACACGCGGTCTCCTTTTTCAAAGAAAGACTCGCAACAAAAACGAAAATTTACTAACTTGACTTTCTTTGTAATGTAAAAACTAGTTGACGAAACCTAAATTTTTTATTCCAATTTAATGTTTCTTAAATAAACGTTTCGTTTCGTCTAATACTCGTATCTCGTTAAAATTTAAGCTGAAGCGATAATATAACTTATTACTTTTTGTGAAGGTATAGTTTTTTTTTTGTAAATATATTCGCATTTTCAAAACTGTAATTAAACTCCTTTCCAATCATAGTAGAGGTAAAATTTTTAGTAATATATGTAGTTATAAGTAATGTGAAATTGTGAACGTTTTCTAAATTGGCTAAGGAACCATTATCATAATCGTCATCAACATCATCATCATCATTATAATTATCTTCAATTCGTACAAAGATAACTGTTGGATACCGACCTCCCATAAAGCAATTGAGTTTGTGCATCAAAATTGCGGCACTTAAATATAATTCGGTAGCCAATCAAACATCAAAGACGACTCTCAATTAGGAAGGTCAGTGATTAGCCAAATTTAAGTTTGTTCCAGAATTCACATTAAAGTTAATTAAGAGTTTAGTCATCAAGAAATATGCTTGCGGTAACTGTTGGGCAAGTGGAGTCAACAAGGGTTCTAGAACCTTTGGCTGGCGATACCAAATACACTTAGTTGTATCTCGTAATCTTCTTTTCTAGTGATTCGAATTGAATATCTATACTTCTGTCAAGTGCTGACCAATCATGAGAAAGTACTAATTAAATAATTCCTGACTACTACTGAACTTTTTTGTAAAGTGAGTTGATTGAGATTTACAAGCGTATTTAAAAATGATCTATACAAAAGCCCAAGAAATGTTCAAGCAGGTGACTCAATAGAAAGTAGGTGGGACGCCTTGGTAGACGTTAATATGTCAGATAGGAAAGCTCCTTGACGAAGTGGTAGCCAAAACATTTTAAACGGAATGCCGTGCAACCTTCTTCTAGGTGGGCCTATATCTAGTCACCAAAATAAAACCATGAAATAAAACCTAAATGCGATTGACCCGAATAAGAAAGAGAAGAACTATTTCCAGAAACTCAGCCTGAACATGGTGACGTAGGTGTTTTCAAGACAAGAGTGAACAATCTTTTGTCCACAGAGTACATTTATATAATATACTGAAATTTTGGTTCTGATAAACCAATGCCTTTTAAAATATATGGCTACATTACTACTTATCATGCATGGTCAAGCATTAGTTTAAAAACAATAGTTATTAAGAAATGCTATGTCAATCTTGCATAAGGTGTTCAGGACAAAAGATGTCAGCAATTATTGTTCATTATAAAAAAACAAAACGTACATTTGCGCATAGAAAGTTAATCGCTCGGATTGCACCGCTTAGGCAAAAATCACATTTCTCACGAGTTATAATGACCATTGTCGAACGCAAACGTGTTTTGCGAAAATGGAGGTTTCGAAAGAAATTTTTCATGTTTCGTTTTAAATGCTTTTGCGTTGTTTAAATGGTTCCGAATAAAAAATGTCAAAGAGAATTTTTTCCTTAAAACATTTACTGTAATAGAAATATTTTGAAAGAAATGATTATTTCATTAGCCTTGTTAGTCGCTAATAGAGTAACCTACCCACTAGATGGAGTGGTGAGCTAATGCAGAACACGAAGTTAATGGTGTACGGAAGTGTCTCAGGTCAGGCTTTGTGTTAATCCACGGGGATATCTATATTAAGAAACAGATTTGTAATGGGCTGCAATGGTGATGTGATATAACTATATTCTTGATATATCATTTAAAGAAAATTAGTTTTCCGTTCCGAATTCAGCATAACGGAACATTTATGGAATCAACAAGCTGTCTGCCTGTTTGCCTGTCAAAGAGCCTTATGTTTCACGTTGAGGATTGAAATTTGACATAGTTATAAAACGTGGTTTCACAAATACAGATATGAGGTTTTTGAATTTGCGAATTAAATGGTTGGGTTTGGATTTTTTTTTGTATTCATTGTGTGGCGTATCGATTAAAAACTCTGTGAAGATTCTTTTTTAAATACGAGGGTTGGAGGTAAGTATGGGCTATATACAGACCACATTAGGAAAGCCATATGACTAATACGTTAGTGGTACATTGATCACCCCTTTTGATCCCGTTCCTGTAAATATAATAAGGGATAGCCTAAGGGCATCTGATCGATGGCGGCTCCATCTTGTATCAGATGTAAAATACCCATACATACCCAAAAAGCAAAAAAATGTCACACGCGTCCATAAAACAAGGATTCCATGTGATTCGATAATCACAAAAATTTCGTCGAAAACTAATTGCATCCTAGTTGAAGTTTTTTTTATAGAATAAGGGTGAAAAACGTCCACCTGATGGTAAGTAGTTCCTGTGGTCCATAGACATCTACATCTAACCTCGTTTGCAAATCAAAATGCAGATGCGTTGTAAGCCGTGAGGACTACGATAGAATGCCTCTTTTCTAGTAAAAAGTGTCTCCGGTTCTAGAGAACGAGGAAGAGGTGAGTGTAGACACTCACCATACGAAACACAGCAGCATTAAGCTGCTATTTTACGGTGGTATTCTGTAAGAGCATGGATGGTCCTGCCCCGGTCGAGCCAACCCATTCGTGCTACAACTATACTAATAATATAGCTGCAGCATGGCTTTACCACGTATAAATAACAGAAAATTTAAGTTGAATTATTTTAAAAGCTGTATATGGAACATTTGTGCAACAGACAGACTAACGGCAGTTTTTATATAGTGAACACAGTCGTGAGAAACTACCCGGCTCTTTGTGTAGTTATTATCGTTTCGCGGTGGAGAAATCCAGATCAATTAACTCGGGGTTCACATACTTATATGTTCTTTTGTGTTGCGATACCGAAGTGTGTAACAGCTACAATTTCTGCCGTAAAAAGCTTGACACTGCTAACTTTCGTATTGTAGATGCTAGCAATTTATATTGGTACATCTGATAGTGATTGAGTTACTCCTGAACGATTTAACCAATTGAGCTTTTACACAACAACAAAATATGTTATATTCATATATTACATTTGTTATTGCGTAAAAGTAACAACACACACACAGTCCGTCTGATGGTAAGTGGATACTGCGACCCATAGAGATCTACATTTATCCTCGATTAAGAATCAAAATGCTGATGAGTTGTCACCCCTGAGGACTAAGATGGAATGACTTGTTTCCAGTAATAAGGGTCTCAGTCTACACACACTATACGAAACACACCAGCATAACGCTCCTATTTTTCGCTGGTTTACTGTGAGAGCGTGGTCTTTCTCGGTCGAGCCGACCCATTTGTGCTACAACCGTAATATAAGTGCAGCATGGTACTACCACGTAAAAAAATTGTATATAAAGAGCGATAGTTCGTAGATATGGTAGGATCCGAAATGTGACGCTGTAGTCAAATTACGAGTAATAACAATTTTTTTTATTATCGAGATCATGTTACTTCTCGCTTACGAAGCGATGCTTCGTAACTATGCCAGGATCCGACACGTGGCGCTGTCATCGATTTATTAATTCGTACATTTAATATTTACATTTTAATAAATTTGGATTAAATTCGAAGTGAAACTTATTGCCTCAACTACCGGAGAGTACAAACAGAACAAGATCTGCCAGGCCGTTAGTGTAACTTAAAATTCACATAAACTCATAATTCATATAAAATGGTGGACTAATCTAATAAACTGCTAAATAGCTATCACAAAGCAGCGCAGTGAGTATTGCAAAATGTAATTTTTATTAAAACAAGCATTTTTGTACAGATAGACTGGTGTAAAAAGAAATTGCAAACTTCTGCCTCAATTTTCCTCTGTCGCCTCTTACGATACCCACGGGAAGATATGGGGTAGTGGGTATTCTTACCCGCCACTACACGGGACCGAACCCAATACCTTCATATATTTCTTAGTAATGGATTAGTACTGCAAAAACTGATTTGTGTGTCACATTTATCGTAGGCATCATTCTAACCATTTTTCACATAAGTGCCGAAAGAAATATCGACGAAAATGGGACTTACTTTTCAACTAAAACGGTTGAAATTCCTTTAAAGGCATTTAAAATTCCAATGGCAGAGATTAAAGATACTAGCACGCAACTTGAATATATTAAATAATAAACAAACGTTGATTCTTTAATATCAAATACAATGCTTGTTTCGAGTCGAATGCAGACAAAAGTTTATTAATAGATGGAGCAGTGTATCACATTATTTATAAGAGCGAAGATTGAAAACAGTTTTGTATGCAGTTCGCATTTCAAGGTACGTCTTGGCATAATTGTTGGATTGTGATGTCTTGCCTATTGAATACAAAATAAGTTCTGTATGGGTGTTGGAGTTTTGATACCATATTTTATTGATAGAAATGAATAAACGTTATATTCTACTATGGACACTATAAATAAAACAATAAAAAGTCACAGTAAAAGTTATATGATTGATTAATGGGATGATGAAGAAAACGGAAAAAGTAAGATGAAAAGCCGAATAATTTATCGCTGGGCATAGGTTTCTTCTAATTGTTTTAAGAGGGTTACGCAGTAAAGAGCGTTTTCGTAACATCTTTTAACTGACACGTAGGTTTCCTACGACGTTGTTCTTAGATACTTAGAATAGAATAGAAAACAAAACCACGGGGAGTGCTCTGAGAAATTGTTCGGATTAATGCCAGCCGCCAAATTTCACGAACGCACATCGCGGCAGAACTCCCGATACCATCCACACCATCTGGATGATTGGTGGTCCACCACTGTGCGATTTAGAAGATGTTTTCTTCCTCGCACAACTTCCTTGTGGAATAGTTTACCACCAACAATTTTTCCGGACCGATGCGACTTAGGGACCTTCAAGAAAAGAGCCTCCTCCTTTTCAAAAGGCCGGCAACGCATCTGCAATTCCCCTGGTGTTGCGCTTGTTCATGGGCGGCGGTAGTCATTTACCATCAGGTGGGCCGCATGCTCGTTTGCCCCCTCTTCTATAAAAAAAAATTACTTGTGAAGAAATCCTATAAAAAAAAACAATCGTCCTTATTCAATATATATTACAAGAATACTTATGAAATGTCATTTAAGCTTTACCACTGGTTCGGAAAAAACTTGTTACTTTTTTTGCGCCCAGAAGCAACTGAAAAGGGTTACCCTCCGGATAGCGAGGAAGGGAGGTGGTGAATGCTCTAAGCATACCACGACAGACGGCTGTCGTGGTTATGTGGGACTCACTGCGACTAACCTAACCTAACCTAAGTGCCTACCCACTAAACACCACCTGTGAGACTGGCATTGGCTTTTGAGGCCTTTCTGCCGAATTGGAAGCGACCCTCTTTAGGAAAAAGGGGGCTGGGAAGAACCAGCATGAACGAAGCGGAGTTTTTTAAAATAAATATCAGCTTACAATTATTAAAGATGCACAAAAATTAACATCACAAAATAAATTAGAAACAACATGGTAGCGATCACCTCATTCCTAGGGGTATTATCAATCAGTAGTATTATAACTCTTACTAAATTTTCGCTTATTAAATCTTATTAACCGCGTTAAAATTTTTATCTGCCCCAACACTTTTTATCTACTCTCGTGCTATGTTTAGCACAGCACAGCCTACTTTCACTGGAGTCGTGATAGCTTCATGGCTAAGAACTTGTCATTTATTTCACACTACGCGAGCATCCCGGGTTCGATCCTAGTCGCTAGTTTACCACCACCGAGTGGTGAAAGAATACATCGTGAACAATCCTGCATATCTGAGGAATAATAGTATTTCGAAGACTAAGACAGGGTGGCGGACTTATTGCTTCATAGCCCAATCAGAAATGAGAGGTCTGTGCCCAGCACTGGGACATATTTTGGCTGTGACTGTACTTTTACTATACTCAACGTGGTAGCGCCATGCAGCTATATTAATTGTATAGTTGTAGCACGAATGGGTCAGTTCGACCGGGGAAGGACCACGCTTTCACAGAATACTAGCGTAAAATAGCAACTTAATGCTTCTGTGTTTCGTATGTGAGTGTAGAGAACCGGAGACCCTTTTTACTGGAAAAGAGGCATTCTCCTCTCCTCCCTTCTTCACGGCCGACAACGTATCTATATTTGGATTCGCTAACGAGTAGATGCCTATGGGCCACACAACCACTTACCATCAGGTGAACTGTGTGCTCGCTTGTCACCCTTATTCTATTAAAAAAAACTACTTTAACCACGGTATATTTCGCATTATCTGTTCTACTAAAACTGTTCTTGAACAAAATATTTAAAGAAAAAAAAGCCTTTATTGTCACAGTCGTCTTAAACTGCAAAATCAATATTGGACGTATCTTCCAATTTACTCGATGATGTCAGTTGAGATATTTTAAAATAAAATTGCATAATCTTAGTATTGTATGTAAATCATTGCGGAGTGTCCCACAGGATTTCTTAGGGCTTAGTATTCATGCGCAGTCGCAGGTCATTTGGTATGACAGTCGACTGTTTTGGCGCTTTTTGCGACCACCCTGGTGGTACTTCCGTCGACCTCCGCCTAAATTAGCAACAGAGGACAGATGTTCCGCAAATATAAAAATAAAAATTTTTCATTGCACTTTTTTATTGCAACACTTAAATAAAAGTTTTCAACATTAGTGTTTCCTTTTAATATTAATGTACCTACCTTTCTTCATGTTTTAATGCGGTATAAAAATAACATACTGTAATTAATGCGAACGTGGCCTTGTTAAGTGGACAGTAAAATAATAGTAATAATAATAAATCTTTATTTCGGATAACAAATGAGATCCATATCAGAGATATTATAAAAATCACAAAATATTATTAATAATACTGCTAGGTGGACGAAGAAAGTAAAGTAACACGCACGCACGCATGCACGCTCTCACGCACACTCACACATACGTACGCACTGACGCACACACACACACACACACACGCCCGCACACACGCACGCACGCACGCACGCAAACACGCACACTCAGCCACACGTACGCACACACGCACGCACACACGCACTCAGGCAAACTCACACGCACGCACGCACTCACACACACGCACGCACGCGCACACTTACACACGCACACACACATACACACAAATACAAACCTACCTCGCTTCGCTTCCAATGATTGCAATAATAAGCAATGGTTTCTTAGGATAGGGATAGAGATAGAGCGTCGAACCTAGCAACGCGACTATTAGCAACTGAATGTGTAAATGTAAAACTGAATATGGTACTTAGTAGTAAGCTTTAGGAATAGACCATGTCCAGCTTAAAACTACCGCAGGCTGACGCCGATTTGCTTTTTGTCTATAAAATTTGAAACAAAGTTCTACATACTCGTAATTTTGTGTGAGCGATAACACTGATCGTTTATAGACCCAACCAGGGCTAATAACATCCATTTTTCAATTTAATAAAAGGTAAGCTAAAGGTAATGCCTACATTACATTACACGTTTTTGCAGAGTTTTGAAGCTTTATTTATCAGACACACGAGTTATTCAGTTCTCGCTTAAAAATACAATTAAAAAATTTATTGAACACTGTAGAACTAGTTGGATGTGCACGAAACAACAAAGCCGCAATTACTTCATATTCAAGTGTTTTTTTACCTTTTTTTTATAGTATCGGGTGACAAACGAGCACACAGTCCACCTGATGGTAAGTGGTTACTGTGACCCATAGACATCTACATCTATCCTCAATAAAGACTCAAGATGCAGATGCGTTGTCACCCGTGAGGACTAAGATGGAATGCCTCTTTGCCAGTAAAAAGGGTCTCCGGTTCTCTACACTCACCATACGAAACACAGCAGCGTTAAGCTGCTATTTTACCTAAACATTGGTTGATGATACTAATCCCCTTTCATTTGAATAATTAAAAAAATCTAAAAATAAAAAAATCTTGAATTTTCTAAATAGAAAAAAAAGTCTTGACATTGACTAAAATAAAAACAAAATAATGTTTTCTTTGGTTTAATTTGTATTAAATCTAAACTAAGGTTTTCGTTAAGTACAGAAATACATAGAAATTCCATTGATATACAAAAAAGGAAATTTATAAATTCACTACACTTATTTGCACGAATAAAGCAAAACAACAAATCAAAAACTTTCTTCAAAGCCATGAAGCTTTACGAACACACTAAAGGTCCTTTGAAACAAACGTTTTAAAAGGCTTGATGTAACTCAATAGCTCTCATTCCAATGCGTTTATTATTAAAGCCGTAAGCTTAGGGTTGCCAGTAATGCTTATGAGTTAATAAATTTTAATTGGATTTAAATGCAAATAATAAAAATTACCAATTTTAAGCCTCGTTGTAGGAAATAATTGTAATGAGTTTGATTTTGATATATTAAGGTAAAAATCACCAATGTACCTAGAGTCGGATGCTATGGTTTTAAGAGGAATGTCTGTGTGTATGTACATAATATGTATGTTCGTGGCTAATTTTCTCATCGTATATCTCCAGAACAACTAATGATATCGATATCACTGACTGATTTCATGCGATAGAGAATTATATAATTAGATCCTAATAAAGATTTTTTCTTTAATTCAGTCCAGCAATTTCCTATTTCTTATTCCAGCTTACCAAACGTTTTTCACCTCTAATTAGGAAATTTGTAGTGTGGACCTTCAACATTGCATCGATTTTTATTAAGTACATAAGTTTGAATTCACTAAATCTCCTAAACAACCGGGATCTTCTCTGTCAACTTCACTGTTTACTTCGTGTGTATTCTGAGGCAAAAGAAAATGTTGTTGAATTCCGAATGTGTGGCAAATGATTATTTTGATGATTTATTTTCTGATTCCTATTTCCCTGCTATTGTTAATATCATGCGAAGTACGCTGTAGTGACGCAGTAGATTACTTCAGCTGCAGGAAACGTAACGTGGGGAGCTCGGTGCCTATCAGTGTTACACGAAATTTAGTCTTGTGAGTTATTATAAACACTTAACGAATCAGAAGATGGTGAATTAATCTGTGCTAATTTAATATAAAACTCCTTACTGTAGATAGAAAAGACATGTTTCACTCCTACATAATATCGAGAATATAATAAAATGTATACCAATCCAGATTATCTGACAAATAAGTGCAATTTATCTCTTTCTGTTGCTAAAGTACCTAAAAATTTATTCATTTCGACAACCCTACAAAACTCCTGTGGATTGTGTTTGCACGACGGACTATACCACAACAACAATGGCCGTCTCGAAGTTCGGTGTTCTTGGAGGCTATTTATAACTACCCCACCATAGTAGAACTTCGCAAGCTTGCGGTTTGTGGTCAATCGAATTTAGATGAAGCCCGTCATTGAAATGCTCTCAACTGTTACAAAATATTACGATAATGTTGGCTTATTTATTAACACCAGTGGTCGCCTAGTGGTCAAAATTTGACCGTAATTCAATAAATTTTTAAGTTTGTTTTTTTAAGCAAGCTGTGTTTTACTTTCAACTGTGCAATGATAAATATTGAAACACAAGTACGTGCGAGTATGGTTAAAAATAGGTGTCAAATACAAAGTTTTTTTTTCATATCAATATATAGATAATCAGACGTAACAAAAAGCTAATGTATATTAATTAACGGTGAGGCAAATGAAATGCTCCATGCTAGATGGAGCGACGATCTGCGCAAGGTGGCTGGAAGGAACTGGATGCGTAAATCCGCAATCCGGGTTAAATGCGCTTTGAGAGAGGCCTGTCCGCCCGGCAGTGGACTTTTGGTAAACTATAATGATGATGATGATGATGATGATGATGGTATAAACTGTTTATTTTTTTAGTAAAATAAGGGTGAAAAGCGAGCACACTGTCCACCTGATAATAAATGGATGCTGTGGCCTAATGACATCTGCATCTATCTTCGTTAAGAATCAAAACACAGATGGGTTGTCACCCTAAATACTAAGATTAAATGCCTCTTCTCCAGTAAAAAGGTTCGTTCTTTGCAATTACCATACGAAACACAGCAGCATTAAGTTTCTATTCTGTGAGAGCTTCCCTGGTCGAGATGACTCATTCGTGCTACAACCACAATATAGCTACAGCATGCCTGTTTCAGTTATAACTGTTAATCTTTATTGCAGCGATTTTTATTATTATTGGTAAAAAAAAAATCACGTTACGTCAAGGATTACGTCCGGCAATGAACGTAGAGGGAACGCGTTTGTTAACAATGTTTAATTGGCTAACTTTATACAGTAATAACGTATGAAGTTAATTAATAAAACATTTATGATAAAAAATCGATGAAGTGCATACATACTACGCACAATTAGCGTTTCCGGTCACCAGAAATAATGACGAGCGTGCTAACAGTCCCCTAATCCACGTGATCGTTTCCTTGTAGTGCATCATGTACTCGTATCTTCTAGAAGCCGTGATTTCACTATACTTATAATAGTGCACCTTGTTATCCATGTTTTTAGTCGCTAATATCATTTGTAAACACTTGATAATCACAGAGTACTTGAAAAAAATTCCTCGAGTCACTCTATGATTTCATAATAATGATTGTGATGGCCTACGGAAGGCCCGTACCAGCTCGCTAGCTACATGAATAATTACATAAACGTCAAGGAAATAATCATATAACAGCGATTTTATTAAAGAACTCGCTTCTGCCTGCGGTTTCACTTGTTTTTATTTAAAGAAATTTTAACACCTTATTTAATATTTATTATTGTGTTTGTATTTGTTCAAACAACTTGCAATGTAGCACGCTGTATTGATATATTCAGAGCAGTTATTTATTATTATAAAGAATCATTTTTTCTTAAATTAAATCTATATAATGTAATCACCTACTACAATTCATTTTGAAACGATAGATGTATGAATACGAAAGAAACTAAAACAAAAAGTGTATTTAAGGAAATTCCATTTATTCAATTCAGTCATAAACAGTTCATAAAGGTTATTTTCTGCTACAGAATACCTTTTAGTATAAAAATACTAGCAGATTTGATATCTCCATGTGCCTAAAGGACAGAATGAAAAAATTCGCACGCTTTTAAAATATCATTATATTTCTTTTTCAGATTCGAAAGTAAGGTTCCACCGCGCTGCCCTAAATTGCTTTCTTAATTTCTCCGATAACTTATCGGTTTCTCTCGATGTTTTCCTTCACCGCCGAGTAAGTGGAGAGACGGAACTTAAAATGCAATTACCAATTTCAGTAGGCGAGGGTACTCGGTTTGCTCGCGTGTTATACAAGTTTAAAGTTTAAAGAAAAGGGTTGCCTGTGCAGGTTTGCCTGCTCAAAAAATTGATTTCCTGTAACATATGCAGGATCAAAAAATTGCGCTCGTCTATTTCAATACACGCTACGGTCTCCGTTAACGCCACTGAAATACTGAGTCATAGTCATTGATATATTAAAAGGGGCATAGTTAGTTTTGCGTGATATTTCTTTACTGTCGAATGTTAACGATGTGTACGGATGTTAATTGTTAATTGTGTAACATACATGATTGTAAGCTGTTATTTAAAAAAAAAGTCCCTCAGAGTTTCTTGTTGGTTCTTCTTAGGAAAGAGGTTTTTTTTCGAACCAGTGGTAATTAAACAATCGAGAGACTTTCAATAAGTATTATTTATAATCTATTTTTAATAAAAAAGTTTCTGTTTCTGTTTCAAATGTTCCTAAATATTCTTTTTTAATTTCTCAGATATGCTGGTTTGTCTCGATGTTTTCCTTCGTGTGAAACGAAGAAAGACGGTACTTAAATTTTAATTAACAATTTCAATGGCGTCAGCGGGGATAGAACTCGGTGCGATCGCATATTATAAAGGCATTCTATCTTAGTCCTCACGGGTGACAACGCATCTGTATTTTGATTTGTAATCCAGGATAGATGTGTATGGGGCACAGCAACCACTTACCATCATGTGGACTGTGTGCTCGTTTGTCATCCTTATAATATAAAGTTTAAGAATAGCACCACTAAGCGACGACTTAGACTCGACTTCTAGATTTTACGTGATTTTTCTTTACTCTCGAGTACGCGGTAAGTTTGAGTAAGAAATAACATCCAATAATATTAATTGATGAAAATCAAAGTCGAGTATCTTGCAAATTATAAACTCTAAGACGAGTCGTTTATTAAACTTCTTCATTCCAGAGAGAAAAATCAGACACACTTCTATTTATATACTAGCGACCCGCCCCGGCTTTGCCTGGATCTATTCGTGTGGCGTTATTTATATTTAAGATAATCAACGACTATTTATTTTAACAACTATTCGTTTTTCAAAAAAAAATTTTAAGTTTTTCTAATATAATATAGCCTAAATCTTATCTGGCTTTGCTCTCTATTTGTTCGTAAAGCTTCATTACAATCGGTTCAGCCATTATGAATATTAGCCCAGACAGACACACTCAAATTTTTTTAATGATTATTTATGTCTTAATAGCAGTATGTCTTCATCATCATCATCATTACAGCCCTTCACAAGTCCACTGCTGAACATAGGCGTCCTCCAAGGAATGCCACAAAGGACGGTCCTGAGCCACCTATCGTCACTCTGTCTAGTGGGAGGACGCCGTACATTTCGTCTACCGATGTCATAGTTTGTCTTAATACAGATACGAGTAGAACACATTTCAATATTACCGACAGACACTTCAATTTTATTTATACACGAGCTGTTTCCCGCGACTTCGCCCGCGTGGAATTTAGTACGATTGGATTTCATGGGTTTTATTTTTTGCGCGGAACCCTAATTATTTTTCTAAAATAAAAGTAAGTTACTTCTTATAACATCAAATATCTGTCAGTGAAAGTCCGGTAAAAATCGGTCCAGCCGTTTCGGAGATTAGCCGGAGCAAACAGACAGACAGAAAGACAGACACAAACATTTTAAAAATCGTGTTTTTGTTATAAGTACCGTATATAATTTCATATGCATAAAGTAAAAAGCTGTTATTTCGACATTACAAACAGACACTTCAATTATATTTATTTGTATAGATAAGCAAGAATTATTCTGTCCAGTATGCGACCAGTACCGTCAGCTTCAATAAAATTCCTTCACACAACTAAAATGTTTATATTATATTATGCATCCCGCATCCCGTTTACATTTATAGCTACCTACTGCCACAATTTTTTTTAATTACCAGCGCCATGGTTCGATTTTTGAATTTGAAATCGTGAAATTATCTTTGTAAAACTATTTCTTATGTAGTGAGTTACCGAGTCTGATCATTAGACGATTTCGAAGAAGGTGCAGGTTCATGTTTCAGCTGTGTGTCATTTTTGTGTGTAATGTTACGCGATATCTTAGGCAATTATTATAAACAAATTTTAATGGATTCATTTGAATTAGAAGATAAAAATCTACCTCTAAGTCTGCAAAAATTGGCAATGAAGTTTTGAATATATTCTTTAGTGATGTTCCGATCCAAAGAATTGTTAGGGTTAATTTTAGTGGCTAAATTCCATCATCCTACACCACAAAATGATTCTAAATTCCATCCAGAATTTTCTACCACGCGCGATCACATCTGGAATTCACTGTCGCCTGCGGTTTTCACCATGAATTTCCTGAACACCTGCAACACAAAGGAATTGTCTATAATGTTATATTATATAATATTCACAGAAGGCGGTGATCACTTACTATGAGCTGGCCGTATTCTTGATTGCCTTCTCTTTTAAAATAAACAAAAATTATGGCGCTCATTGTAGCGTATCTGTGTTAAAATATTACTTTCTTTGTTTATTTCCGAAGCAAAACATTATGTTTCTTTAAAATTAAAAGCTATGTATGTATTACATATTTCCATAAAACACTACATTAACCCGCGTTACACATGAGCTGGGATGCGTGACAAGCGAACAACGTCCGCGTAGCGCGCGTACAGACAGACAGCGGTTTCCGACCGTCCACGCTCGTCTGTTAGTTTGTTTTCGCTGCATTTACACTCAACAGTTATCGATTCCGGTAATGCGCTCCGGGCCTTTGTTCTGTGTTTGTAAACATGTTAAATAAGTATTTGTAAAGGGCTGTGCACATTAGCAGAATCACTAGGGATGTAACAAAGATATTTGATAGACAAAACAATGATTGGCATGTACGTCTAGCTTACAGTTACTGTTACAGCCTATTTAAAATCCACTGCTGAAAACTATGTTATGGGCCTATGCCCCTCACGTAGATTGCTTCATAGGGAGATATTTGCCATAGTTGCCACGCTTGGCAGTTTGGTTGGCAACCATATCACGGTTTATTTCCCTTTATCGCCTCTAATGACACCCGCGGGACGAAATGGGATACTGGATATTCTTACATTGCAACTACAAAGATAAGGTTTGGGTTGGATTGATATCAGAAAAATATCAGAAAGATAACAAGTTCATGAGCATAATTCATTCAAATTACTTTATAGCGATTCTCACAGTTTTTTATTTAGTTCTTTATTCCTTTTTATCAGTTACAATGCACACATCTTTCTTCTTTCTTTCTTGAAAACTATTAAAACTCATCTGCCGGATGCATACATATGCACCTAAAACAAAATGCAAATATTTTATAGGCATATGTTCGGGAGTGCGTGCTAAGAGGTTATGAATGGTTTTAGCGTCACTTTAAATGTAGGCAGCGCTTCTTCTATCTTTATTTGTTGGTCTGATACTGCACCGATTTTTAACAATGAGGATCCTCTTTGTTAAAAATCGGTATTAGGTGCAGTCTCAAATGGTACATAGTCTACAATTATATTTTGCTCCCTTTACCCATCACTATCACCAGCAGCGCGACGGTGTAGATCAGAGATTCCTAAAGTGGGTTCCGCGAAATCTAAGGACTCCGTGGAAAAGTCACCAGGGCTCCGCGAAATTATTTATTTTTGCTTGTTAAATAATTTAACACTTTGGTTCAAATATTATTTTTAATTGGTGCAAAATATATGATGAAAAGAACCCATTACTGTTATATATACGTAGGTAGTTAGCAGGAAACATGTTATAATGAGATTTGATGAGTTTTTCATTACCTTAAAAGTTTGGGAACTATCTACATCTATCCTCGATTAAACATCAAAATGCAGATCCCAGGTCATCTGTGAGAACAAAGATGCAACGTTTTGTTAAAAGTAAAAGTCAGTAAGAAGAGTTTTAATTGAATTTGAAATGTATCAGTCTATCAGTAGCGATTATAAGATTAATGTGCATATGCGTGTTGATTCTACCAGCAATGATTTCCATTAGAGTCACACCGCTGAACACGATTATGGTGTGCATATATACGTGCTGTTTGGCGTCAGAAATAGGTAAAAAAGTTATGGGAAGAAAAGGCGCCAGTGTAAACTGGACTTTATTTAAGTTTGTGTAATATATCTCGATGTTATTATGGTTGCGATTTTCCATTACAGAACAATTTACACTGCATTGCCGTGTATGATTGGCGCATGCGGAATTAATCGTTAGTTATTTAACGTTGATATTTAATCTGTACTGAATTGAACTTTTTTTTAAATATTCGTTTCACTGAGGCATTACTTAAAGATGTCACATTTATTTATTTAGAAAAATTACCCCCACTGAATTATTACGTCTCATAGAGAGACGTGTTACAAACAGATTTAATATGCCAAACGTCAGTAGTTTTTTACTGTTTTACATTGTTATTTGGATTTGGATGCTGCTGCCCATCTCCAGTTTCAGTTTTTCTCTGTCGCCTCTTACGACAACCACGGGACGACATGGGGTTACACCATCACTACATACAAGAATATTAACATTAAAAAATTTAAAACATCTTTGTTATAAAATAAGGGTGACAAACGAGCACACACTACCTAATGGTAAGTGGATACTGTGGCCCATAGACATCTATCTATACGATTTATCTTCGATTAAGAATCAAAATGGACTATGATGTAATACTTATCCACTAGCCATCAGGTAAATTGTGTGCCTTGTTACCCTCTTTGAACATAGTGATTTCTGTCTATTTTATAGCGTCACTTCTACCCACATTACTGAATAATTACAATAATAATTACAATGTCGCATAAAAATGTTAAAACTTATTTACAACGAAAATCTTTACGAGTTTCCGGGTTTAAGAGATTGCGTCAGATTACGTCCAGCTGCTCGCCCCATATTGGGATGTGAACCGTCAAATTGACTTGGTTGTGTTTGATCAAATGTGACCCAATTAAAATATTTGCATTGATTATATTTGAACAAATGTTCGATTTTCGAACACATGGTTAGATTGAAGTTTGTTTGTATGTTAGAAACATGTGTAAAATATAAACGATGAATACTTTAAGCATCCGATGTTATTGGGGACTGCCTCGTTAGTGTAGTCATCGTTAACGTTAGTGCTAATCACGAGGTCCCTGGTTCCCGCGTCAGGCCAAAATTAATTTTTTTTGTCCAGTAATTGTTGGTAGCAGCCTGGAGTAAGGTTCCGCGCCTGATGTCTCTCTGGTCGTGTCGGTTTACCGTCCATCGGATTATGAGAGTGCAGCACTAGTGAGTGCACCTGTGCTTGCGCATACACTCGAGCACTTTAATTCTGACCCGCGCCGATGTCTAGTCTCTGTTACGAGAGAACATTATAATTATTAAGGTCTTTTTTAATAACGAATACACCATAAGACAACTTGTTGTGTGTGACACAGCATCCATTTACCAACAAATGAATTGTATGCTCGTTTATCATCTTTTTAATCGACTAAAAAAAGGAGAAGGTACTCAATTCTCCTGTATTTTTTTGTGTGTGTTACCTCAGTACTTTTTTCTAGGTGAACAGTTTTTGATGATTTTTTATTTGAAAGCTGGTGCTTCTCGTGTGGTCCCATATACATTTGTTCAAGACTTGACCAGTAGTTTTTGAGTTATCCTTAATAATGCATATTTAATTGACTTCCACTACATTGATGATGTTCTCATTTTATTTATATTGAAGTCGGTTGTACAACATTTTAAATGCTACTACTTGTTTCTATACAAATATCACTGCAGTTAATGAAATGTGTTTTTTATTTTAAAGACTTTTACTTGTTTCTAGAAACGTAGACTTATCTGGAAAAGTGTATATCGTAACCGGCTACAAATATCCATGCTATATGTACATTCCTATTCCAATCAGGAACATTTATATGGGCATTAACGTAAGAAGACGTGTAAGGAGAATAACATCCTCGAGTTTTTCTAGATTGACATCTTTCACTGTTGCCTTCTTTAGCAGTGATTCTGCGCCCGGTGTGTTAATGCGTGTTCTTAGATTTAAATAAATATTTTTTTATAGACTAAAGGTGAATGAACTAACAGTACACCTGATGGTATGTGGATACTGTGGCCTATAGACATCTACATATCATCATCATCATCATTAAAGCCTTTCACAAGTCCACTGCTGAACATAGGCCTCCCCCAAGGAATGCCACAAAGCACGGTCCTGAGCCACCTGCATCCATCGACTTCCTGCATGTCTTACCAGGTCGTCACTCCATCTCGTGGGATCGCCCTACACTTCGCCTACCGGTACGACGTTGCCACTCTAAAACCTTTCTTCACCGTCGGTTGTCGGTTCTTCGAGCTATATGGCCGCCCCACTGCCACTTCAGCTTACTAATCCGTTGGGCTATGTCGGTTACTCTAGTTCTACTGTGGATATCCTCATCTACATCTATAATAGGTTAATAATCTAAATGCAATGCGTTGTCACCCATGAATACTAAGATGGAATGCCTCATTTCCAGTAAAAAGGGTCTCCGATTCTCTTCACTTACCATATGAAAAACAGCAGCGTTACGTTGATATTCTACGCTGGTATTCTGTGAGAGCCTTCTTTAGGCGAGCCGACCCATTAGTGCTAAAACCATAATTAAAAATTAAAAATTTTGTACTACCGACTTCAATATAAATTATTAAGAATAACTCAAAAACTATTGGTCAGACCTTGCTCAAATTGGACGACATGTGAAGCACCAGCTTTCAAATAAAAAAAGAATCATCGAAATCGGTTCACCCAGTAAAAAGTTATGAAGTAACACACATAAAAAAACATACAGTCGAATTGAGTACCGACTCTTTTTTGAAGCCGCTAGAAAATATAGCTGAAGCTCGGTTCTGCCACGTAAAAATAGTATTAATAGCAAGCAAATTGATGTTGCATGAGTGATAAGAGTCGAAGAACTTTTTTACTTTAAAATATTGCTTTGGTGTAAGAAATTATAATTTCGTTTGGAAACCTAATTTCATCCCAAATCTACCGTTTATATACATAAGAGAAAGAAACTCTGCTAGTATACCATTTTAACCCGACTGCCCGAGAAGGTTAGTTTTAGATAATGTTATTCGAGAGTTTGTATGGAAACGACTTGATGAATTTAAACATAATAGGTGTAGTTAGATTCGTTTTAATTGTGTTGCGCGGAACCCTAATTCTTTTTCTAAAATATAAGTAGTCTAATTTACTCCTTATAACATCAGCAATCTGCCAGTGAAAGTCCCGTCAAAATCGGTCCAGCCGTTTCGGATATTAGCCGGACCAAACAGACAGACGGATAGAAAGACAAAAAAAATTAAAAATTGTGTTTTCGTTATAAGTACCGTATATACTTTCATATACATTTAGTAAAAAGCTGTTATTTTGACATTATAAACAGACACTTCACTTTTATTTATTTGTATAGATTGCATCTGCAAATACAAAAGAGGAGAGAAGGCTTTTTTCAATGAACTTTTTAACGCAGTCTGGTATTTTTAATTACCGTTTCAACCATCAAGCTTGTTTATCTTATCCTGAGCATCCGCTTGCTATTAGGTGGACTTTGCACATATACATATATGTAAATTATATAAAAAAACAGTAAGGAATTAATCGTGGCGAAATTTGCTCAGTCAAGGATATTTCGAATGTGGCAGAATGTAATATCTGACATCCGCAGCCGATTCGAGAAATACCTTTGCGTAACTGGGTTATGATGCGTGATGTAACGCGGATCCAATAGACACCCGACTTGGTTACTGTGAAATGGAGATCTAAATTGAGTGACAGTGTACAAGTTTGTCCTTAACCGTTTACGATACAATAATCTAGTAAGAACACTTTTTTGTATTTTATTACAACAAATATACGTGGTAGAGCCATGCTGCAGCTATATAAGTAGTATAGTTATAGCACAAACGGGTCGGCTTGACCGGGGAAGGACCATGCTTTCACAGAATACCAGCGTAAAATAGCGAACCGGATATAGAGAACCGGAGACCCTTACTGGAAAACAGGCACATCTTAGTCCTCACGGGTGACAACGCAATCTGCATTTTGATTCTTTATTGAGGATAGAATGTCTATGGGTCACAGCAACCACTTATCATCAGGTGGACTGCCCTGTGGTGGTGTGCCCATTTGTCACCCTATCCTATAAAAAAAAACAATATAATATACACAATTCATAAGTACAGCCCATCATAAAACCTATATAAGATTTTTCTGCACACTGCAGTTCGCCGTTTTTCGAGCGTAAACATTTTAATATTATTTATAGTAAGAAGGTAGAGCCGTTTCTATAAAAACAACATGAGTATGAGTTATCAATGTTGTGATGCGATGACAAATTAAATAGGAACACATGGATACGATTGTAGGTAGAATGAATGATATGAGTGAATGTTTGGTTAGAGTATTGTATACAGGAAGTTCTGAGGCAATATAATTTTATATTTTTAGAATATAATTATGGTAATTATATTACAAATAATACTTGGTTAACACTACTGGAAATATCCCAAATTAATATATAATAATTAATAATATGGTGACGGTGTAAGAATATCCATTGAAACTTTTTTTATTCAATATAGATTATAAATAATATTTATTGAAAGTCACTCTTTTGTTTAATTATCACTGGTTCGAAAAAAAAACCTCTGTATTGGGAAGAACCAGCAAGAAACCCAGCGGGACTTTTTTAAATAACAGTTTACAATCATGTAGTTACAATTAACCACACAAAACAAATTAGAAACAGCTTGGAAGAGATCACCTCATTCCCAGGGGTTATTATCATCCATAAATTCCTTAATATTATAATAACTCTTTAACCCATTACATAATATCATTCCGTAGGTGCTGGAAGAGGTGACCGAGAGAAGCAAATTATTTAAAATTCTTATATTTATTATATAATTGGATATTTTTTATATAGGACAATCGAGTACACAGTCCACCTGATGTTAAGTGGTTGATGTGACCCATAGACATAATAAAAAATCAAAATGCAGAAGCGTTGTCACCCGTGAGGACTAAGATGGAATGCCTTTTTTCCAGCAACAAGGGTCTCCGGTTTTCTACACTCACCATACGAAACACAGCAGTGTTAAGCTGCTATTTTACCCTGATATTCTGTGAGATTTACAAAATTTTTATTTCTCAAATCAAACAAATATGTATTTAAAAGTATTTCAAATTATAATAAATATGTAAGTCTAAAACTATTATAACAACAAAGAAATAAGTTTTTTACAGTATGTCAAAGGCTTAAGACGCTATTAAATTGTTATGTTACATCGTTAATCTATTCTAATTTTTGTTCTTTACTGTCAATTCTTGACGCGTATTATATATTTTTACCGTGCGGGCCAACACCGTGAGATTACGACAGAATCATTACCCTATAATAGGGAACGCCCGATAGGAGAACTGTTTTAAACGCGGGCTTCCCTACGGTAAAAAAATGTATACTCTTATCCACTGCTAGGGCTTATCATGATGATTCTCCTCCTAAAACTAGCTTTACTTTGGCACACATACTAGAGTTTTGGTTGTAAAATATCAGAGATAGGTTATTTTGACCTACTTATTCATTAATAGACCAGTATAAGACGCACAGAAACACCAGTTAATTTGGTCATTACGTAACCTAACCTTAACATTTCACAGATTTTACTAATTCGTACACAGCCTGCATTCCCATCGTGCAGCTTTGATAAATTGCGGAAATTATTTCTTAAATGGCATTTTACTGTTTGTGGAGCAAATATACTCGTTATTATTTACATAATCAGCGGATCATAGAATTATTACTCAATTTTAATTAAAAAATGTAGGAAAACACGAGTAATCTTAAATAAACGGTATATTAATATTATGTCCTGTCAATATTACTGTCTGTTAGTCCGTGTAGTGGCGGTGTAAGAATATCCACTCTTCATATCGTTCTGTGGGTATCGTAAGAGACGACAGAGGGAAATTAACACAGTAGATGGGCAGCGGCATTTTCTTGATAACAACTCGAATAATAAAAAAAACTACTGCTGCCAACGCGCTGCCAAGCGTGGCAATTACTTATGGCAAAATCTTCCCTATGAATAAATCTATGTGATACGTGTTTGTTCAGTACTGAACTGAATGATAGGCTGTAATGTATATTACTGTGTGCCGTGTCGTATATTAAAAAATAGTTATTGGACATTACACAATAAAATTAGCAAATGCACACTAAAATTAGGAAATAATACACTAAAATGAGAAAATACACTAAAACTAGGAAACACACTAAAATTAGTAAATAGATACATTCCTGCGAAAGGATCTTGGCGTCTTAATTATCCCATATTTAAAACTTAAAATAAACAATTATAATTTAATATTAAAACAATTGTACAACCGACTTCAATATAAATTATTAAGAATAACTCAAATACTATTGGTTAAATCTTAATTAAATTTACATGGGAACATATGTAAAGCACCAGCTTTTAAATAAAAAAATAATCATCGAAATCGGTTCGCCCAGAAAAAAGTTATGAGATAACACATAAAAAAAAGAAAAATGACATAAGTTGAATTGAGTACCGTCTCCTTTTTGAAGTCGGTAGAAAATACGACAATCGACACTGGAAGCCAAATGTTTAATAGTTTTATTTGTTTTAATTACTGTAGTTAGTGATGCTGTGCGGTTGGAGCCAGTTAAGAACACATTCCGCGTCGTGTGACCGCTGAACGGATGAGTTTTATTGATCCGGTCACGGCGACTCAGATATAGAACGGCGCATACCTTTACCGTATCTCTATATGAACCTTGACTATCTCGTTGGGCTAGTGGTCGTGAACGCGATTGCTGGTTGTGAGGTCCCGGGTTCCAATCCCGGGCGGGCCAAAATCAGTTATTATTGGGGTTTTCTTCTGTCAAAAAATTCCCACTAGATTCGAAAAGCACGTAAAGCCGTTGATCCCACGCCTGATAACTCTCCGAGTGTGACAGAGTGAGGGAATAGAGAGTACTCCTGTGCATAGAATAGAATAAAGTGATTTTTATTCAATATTGATTATTACATAATACTTATTGAAAGTAATTTTTTATCTTCTATTTACCACTGGTTCGGAAAATACCTCTGTCCTGGCAAGAACCAGCAAGAAACCCAGCGGGACTTTATTTAAAACATAATTCACTTAACAGTAATTTTGTTTATACAATTTTTAAATGAATTTTCATAGAACCAGAATGGTGGCGATCACCTTATTCCAGGGGTTATTTTCATTCATGTATTCCTTGATATTATAATAACCCTTTTTGTACAGTTTTTCTTTGATAAAACTTTTAAACCTTTGAACATGTTCTGGAATTTTGTTGTAAAAACGCATACATTGCCCCATAAATGAATTACTGATTCTGTGGAGCTTAGTAACATCACATAGTCATACTTGGGCACGATAATCCTGTCCCGCGCAGGTGGCTAGTCTCCGTTGAATTGGGTTGCCGTGCCGAAGTTCGGTCTGGAGGACATTATTATTATTGTGAACCTATATTTGTATGCCGTAACTTCATGGTTAGAACGTGCAATCCCATTACAAGCCCACTGAACATAGGCCTCCCCTAAAAATGCCATGATCCTGGGCCAATTATACCGATCAATTACCTGCGTGTTTCATCAGGTCGTCACTCCATTTAGTTGAAGGTCGCCCAACACTGTGCTTGTCAGTCAAGTACCAAAAAACATGACAAGTTTATTACAATGTAATTTAAATTGTAGAACAGTGAACTCCATCAGTTATTATATAATAAGGCTTATTAGACATGGTTTCTTTTTGTTATACGACATCCGTAATACTTATTAATGATACCGTATTACAAATTAATGTATTTTTATTGTTATTGTAATACAGCGTTTCTATCAGATCGTGATTGCGTGCCCTGTTATTGTCTTTTAAACCGACTTTAAAAAGGATGAGCGTTACTATTCGTCGGAATCTTTTTTTTATGTATGTACACCGATTTACTCGAAGACGCCTGAACCGATTTGAAAAATTCTGTTTTTGTTTCGGTTTGGCGGTTTTAAAATATTTATATTGATTTCGGTTGTACAATTTTTTTTTATTTTCCACTTGTTTAATGGGTGGTTAAAGTACTTGAATAACTTGCTCTCTGTAATCTAACTAATCCGTATGTAATTCGGTTATACTTAGTAATGATATCGAACGAGCAATTCGTCCTTCTTCATGTGGATGCAATTATTCGTTAGTATGAATCTATTTATTGATGGTTCAATGTCATTTATTATAACTTGATAGTAAAAACTCAACATATATATTTAATACAAAGTAAAACTTTTGTAATTGCCCATTAGTCTATTCTTTAAATGATAATATATTTTTAGGGTTCCTTACCCTAAGGGTAACTAACGGGACCCTATTATTAAGCCTCCGGTGTCCGTCCGTCTGTCTGTCAGCGAGCTGTATCTCATGATCCGTAATAGGTAGAGAGTAAAAATTTTGACAGAATGTATATTTCTGTTGCCGCTATAACAACAAATAATAAAAATAAAAATAAATTAAAAATTAAAGTGGGCTCCCCTACTAGAAACGTGTATTACGGTGGTACGAAACCCTTCATTGGCGAGTCCGACTCGCACTTGGCCGGTTATTAAATGTAAAGATGACAAACGAGCACACAGTCCACCTGATAGCAAGTGGATGCTGTGGCCTATATGTGTCTACATCTATCCTATATAATATGTACATACTTCATATTCGAAATTATAAATTTTTTGACCTTTTATAACTGAACTAGCTGTTACCCGTGACTTCGCCCACGTGTAATTTATTACCATTGGATTTCATGGATTTTTTTGCGCTGAATATATATACCTAATAAAATAACTCTAAATAAAGTTGCTCCTTATGACATCAGCCATCTAGCAGTCAAAGTCCCGTCAAAATCGGTTTAACCGTTTCGGAGATTAGCTGGAACAAACAGACAGACAGAAGGAAAGAAAGACAGACAGAAAGACAAAAATTTTAAAAAATTGTGTTATTGTTATAAGTATCGTATATACTTTCATATGCATTTAGTAAAAAGCTGTTATTTTAACATTACAAACAGACACTTCAATTTTGTGAAAACACTCAAAAGAGCCGTGGTAGCTCAGATGGTTAGCGCTCGCTGTAAGCTTCACAGTACTCGAGCAACCCGGGTTTCGAACCCCGCCGGCACCAATGAAATTGTTAATTGCAATTTTAAGTGCTGATTTACCACGTGCTCGGCGGCGAAGGAAAACATCGTGAGGAAACTTGAATTTCTGAGAAATAAGAAAAAAAATATTTCGAAGACATGTGACGTTCGCCAACACGCATTGGGGCAGCGCGGCGGACATTTCCTTGCCCTAAAACCCTCTCAGAAGTGAGAGGAGGCCTGTGCCCAGCAGTGGGACGTAAATAGGCTGCAACTTTACTTTACTTCAATTTTATTTATTTGTATAGATGTATAGATAAGAAATATCATAAGCCCAGGGAAAGAACTAAAACGTCTTGTTACATTAAAAATAACTCGTCCGTTTCCTAATGATTTCTTATATTTACGCGAACACTACACATCGAATAAAACAACTTTTACGATTTTTTTTTTAATTTACTTTTTACCTTATTTTTATTAATTCCCGACGTCTCGGGGGACTGAGGTGATTGACGTCCCAACGTCGGAGTTAACCCGAAGTACCTTCAGCTTTTTTAATTATTAATTTTGTTCCGATCTATAAGTAAGTACTAGTAAGTTATAGTAAGTTCATTCTGTGTAGCCTCTAAAGTAAAAATAACCTATGTAATAAAATAATAATTATAAAAACCGGTTTAAATTTACGAAGAAATCGTGTAACATCCATATAAAAAAAGAACATGTAGACGAATTCCCTTCTTGTTTAAATACTGCCGATTACTATCTTGATACTTTCCTAACATAAGCATTTAAATCTTACTTGAAGAGATTTAGTAGCGTTCCAGTACTTCTCAATATCAACCCCACATCCATATTGGTTATTGGCCACTACCATCCTCTCTTCTTACACATGGAAACATTAAAAAAAAACTTGCACGGAGATAGAGCGGTCTGAAACACAAAGCCCCGCCATTATAGTTACTTGACCTGTCCTCGCCTACTGCATCGTTCATTTAACTACAATAGTTAACTGAGGCAGGTATATTCCAAGAAGAGCGCAGGGCCTAAACAAACACGGCGTTTTATGCGTTAATGGGCGAGCACGTGCGGTCCGAGTGCTAATTTAAATAAAGCTTTTGCTTTTTATTTAAATTATGTGAGGGTTGTCAAGCAAATTTGGCCTAAACTACAACATAATTTAAACGTAAACTACAATATTATAAAGTCTATAGCTCTTACCTTACCATATATTAGGTAAGACATGCAGGAAGTCGATGGATGCAGGTGGCTTAGGACCGTGCTTTGTAGCATTACTTGGGGGAGGCCTATGTTCAGCAGTGGACTTGTGAAGGGCTGTAATTATGATGATATTCAATAAAAATTATTGTTTTCTATTATATTGGAATTGAAGGCGGATTTTAGAGCAGTTAGTGCCGGTCTCCTCAAGATATTTTCCTTCAGTGCCTAAAACCTTGCAAATCACAACTTTAAATTGTTATCTATTAACGACTCAATTCAGCTGTGTATTACCGATTCAGCGGCATCTTCTTGCGATTTATTTATTTGTTTTAATATATTTTGCTTAATTTGTTATATGAAAACGTGAAAGGTAAAAATTTTTGAGATAAGTGACAGAAACAGAAACTTTTTATTCAATATTATAAATAATATTTATTGAAAGTCACTCTTTTGTATAATTACCACTGGTTTGGAAAAAAAACCTCTGTCCTGAGAAGAACCAGTGAAAAACCCAGCAGGACTTTTTTTTAAATAACAGCTTACAAGGATACACATAACACACAATTAAATGCGATAAAATCGGTAAAACGTTTTTTACGTGGAAGAGCCACCTATATCATGGGTAGCACAAAAATGAGTCGGCTTTAACGGGGAAGGAAACTGTGTTTTTTTTTATAGAATAAGGATGACAAACAACCACACAATCCACCTGACGGTAAGATGTTATGGCCCATACTCGACACAGAATCTAAACGTAGAAACGTTGTTCCCAGAGGACTAAGATGAAATGCCTCGTTTCCAGTGAAAATAGTCCCCGGTTCTTTACACTCACTATGCAAAACATAGCATCAAGTTTCTATTGTGCGTTGGTATTCTATAAAAGCGTGGCCCTTGGTTGGAGGAGCCGTGGTTCTGATCGAACCGATCCATTTGTAGTACAACCATAACATAGCTGCAGCGTAGCTCTACCGCGTTAAAATTTGCATACAACGCGCCGAATTCAACTTGAGACCCGCGCGGAATGCGTTTCCGTTCACGTTCCTTTGCGCCACCTGTCGCTCACGCTCTCTTCGCCTCAATACGGACTCAATACGCTCTGACGTCATTCAAACCAGGTCTCATGTTAATTTCTGCGCTTAGTACACTAGACAAAAACCTTTCCAAAGCAAATCTTTGCATAATTGTTCTTTTTTTTTGTAGAAGCAGTAGATCAGCACACGTTTCACGTGATGGTAAGTGGATGCTGTGGCCCATAGGCACCTACATCTATCCTCGATATATTACCACCGAGGACTAAGATAGAACCAATAAAAAGTGTCTCCAGTTTTTTAAACTCGCCATACGAAATACAGCAGCATAAAGCTGCTATTTACCCGACTGCCCCAGAAGGAGGGTATTGTTTTTCGAGCATATATATTATGTATGTATATTTTTGGCACGCTCTGCGGCTTGATGGATTTTAAAATAATACGAGGTGTAGTTAGATTCGTATTAATTGTGGGAGTGACATAGACTAAATAATATTTATATATTGCATCTGCTAATACGAAATATGGAAAGTATTTTCAGTAAGCTTTTTAACGCAAGCCGGCTTTTTTAATTACTGTTTTAATTACTAAGCTTGTTTACGTTGGTATTCTGTGAGAGCGTGACCCTTCCTCGGTCGAACCGACCCAATCGATCAATCCGGAACCACAATATAGCTATATAGCAGCGTGGATCTACCACTTCAAGAAAACTGTATTAAGATTACGTCGAGTAATAGAAACAGAAATAGAAACTTTTTTATTGAATATAGATTATAAATAATATTGAGTCATTCTTTTGTTTAATTACCACAAGTTTGGAGAAAACCTCTGTACTGGGAAGAACCAGCAAGAAACCCAGCGTGACTTTTTTTAAATAACAGCTTACAATCATGTATGTTACACAATTAACAACACAAAACAAATTAGAAATATCTTGGTAGTGATCACTTCATTCCCAGGGGTTATTATCGTCCATAATTTTAATGTTTTAAGCAAATAAACCGACAGACTTAAACAAGCGTCTGTTTTATACTATTAAGTAGTTATATACACATAGGTAGCAATGGTTTTGTAGGGTACAGTTCCCTTTCTCTTGTTAATATAAGTATTATTTAAGTATTGGTGCTAATTAAGAACACGTTTGTGTACATTTTTCCCTCATCGGGAGTTGCTTACAACTTAGCGACTTTCATTTTGCCGCGTTAAGTAATAAATCTTGTTACTTTTTGGCAAGTTAGGTATTTCAAGTATGGCTGACATAACGCCGATTTTGACTGTGGTGTCTTTTGTAGACAGATGAGGTGGGTTTTAGCAGATACGTAATTTGATTATGAGAGCATTGCGGAGACCCGTTACTTGTGGCAGAGCTATGCTGCAGTATATTACTGGTATAGTTGTAGTTCGACCGGGAAAGGACCACGCTCTCACAGAATACCAGCGTAAAATAGCAGCTCAACGCTGCTGTGTCGTGTGTGGTGAGTGTAAAGAGCCGGAGACTCTTTTTACTGGAAACTAGGCATTCCATCTTAGTCCTCGCGGGTGACAACGCATCTGCATTTTGATTCGTAATTGAGGGCCACAGCAACCACTTACCATCAGGTGGACTGTGTGCTCGTTTGTCACCCTAGTCCTATAAAAATACCTTTTTCCTGGAAACGAGACGCTCAATATTTGTCCTCCGGGGTGAAAACGTATCTGCACTTACCATCAGGTGGACTGCGTGCTCGTAACAATAAAAAAAACACTTCCGGACTCAGTGTCAGTACCTGACTTACAATTTGATGATGTATCAAGAACTGGAGAAATACGATGATTTCATAACTATCACCTAGTATTCTCACAAGGATCATCACAGGTTAATATAAATATGTGTTATTTTAGTTATGGTCTAAATATATTTAAATAAATTACCGTCTTCTAAGAATTTTTTTCTGTATCATGGAAGCGTTTAACATACATAAAGTGCGCACGGGCAAACATCTAGACAAGTTTTGTAATCGATACCAATACTTGTTTCGTGCGGGAATCGAACTGGCAGCCCATGGCACAGCAGCTTAATGCTTAGCCATGTTACTGCTGAGGCATCGAATTAAAATTATATACCGTTCGGATTACAAATTCCCGCCAATGATTTTGCAAACTTTTTTGGTCATTTACGCGTGTTGATTGTAAACTGCTGACCCTAACCTTCAGATAACCTTACTGCCTAGAAGCAGTAATAGGTCTTCGAGACAGGTAAAAATTCTATCACCTACTAAAGCCGTTTCGGAGGTCATTCCTCTTTATCTACCGGCCCGTTATACCGCAATCTGTAGGAAGTCATGAAATATTTCTAGCATTTTCCAACTAGGTATTTCTTATATGTTTTACCCCTGATTGTTGATACAATTTTTTTTATAGGTGTGGGCATGTTGAAGCACGTGGCGGTGTCGCCGCACCGTGCGCGCGCCGACTCCGTCAGCCTGTCCTCTTCGGCTTCTTGTTGCAGTCTCGGTAGCCTAGAGCACCGACACGACTCCGTCGCCGATCTCTCGCATCGCACGGTGAGTTATAATATCTATTTAAAACACAAGCTCGTAATGCAGATTCAGAAATCACCCGTGTGAACTCAGGACGGGTCGCTAGTACCTATATATATTCTATAACGCTTATGTGACAGAGTATATATGTACTGCAACTCTATCAACACGTTGAATTGTTTATGTGAGCGTGCAGTTTCTTAGTGCTGCGATCTGAGCTAGTTAATTGCTACTGACCTTAGGTTTTATCTCAGTATGAAATTACAATAAACAAAGCATGTATCTTTCATAGAGCTATAATCTTCATATCACGCCATCTCTGTTTCTAACGGCGTCATTAAACGAGATAAGCGTAATTACGTGTGATCTTGTTGGGTCGCTTATACGAGACTGTGTCCTGTAGATGTATAGATAGTGCTAAATGCCTGTGACAATTGACAATGTTAGTGTTGTTTTCACTTTTGTTACAAATAGAGAGTTAGTCGTTGAAAGTAAATGTAGTCTTTATTATTATCTGTATTTGTATTTTATTTATTATTTATTTTGGAAGTGTATCGAAATATTGATGGGTCAGATTAAGAGTACCATTAATGGCCGAGCATGCATGCGTGGGAAGGAATATAGATGTAAAAGAGGTGGGAAGTGTTTCAGAATTGTGCCTGTGGAAATGGAAGTTCGTAGTCTCTGCCTACCTCTCTAGTTTTTACGTGGTAGAGCCACGCTGCAGCTATGGTTGTAGTACGAATGGGTCGGCTCGACTGGGGTAGGACCACGCTCTCACAGAATACGGTGAGTGAAGAGAACCGGAGACCCTTTTTACTGGAAACGAGGCATTCCATTTCAGTCCTCAGGGGTGATAACGCATCTGCATTTTGACACTTACGATTGGCAGGTGGGTTGGCAACCGCAGTATTTTATCTTTTAGTTGTTATTAGGAAGACGCTGCTGCCCATCTCCTGGTGTGTTTCCCTCTGTCGCCTCTTACAACATCCGATATTCTAACACCGCAATTCTGTAAATGCAGTAGATTCGAACCCACGACTTTTAAGTTTCGTTTATTCGATGTATAACTGTTGAGTAATGATTGAAAAATCGGCCGTTAATGTAATATTTATATATACATTGTATTTATCATAACATATTGTGTATTTCGTTCATGATGGATTTTAATAAATGCAATTTGATTGGTAACATAAAAATACTGACTTACCGTTTTATGGGTTCTCACTGGAATGTCCTAATGATTACAAAAATTGGTTTATCGCATGAAACTGTGGCACGGATAGAGCCCGTATATTGCGTGAGACTCGCAGTACATAGTACTATTATTTATTCTGTGCTCACAGTTGCAGAATTAACCGTGACAGCGTTGTAGTGATGAAAGTCATTATGTCCCATACGCGTTTTCACTTTCTCTATCAACATAATGAGTTATTTCCACAATTTTTCTTTAAACGTCAACGTGGGAACAAATATCAACGGATACATACATATTTGAGAAAGTTAGAATTAATCTGTTTGGTGCTGAACTTTAATTGAAGTTCTGTAGCTAATATGTAATTTTTTGAAATTATAATTGGCCAATGCTTGACTACCATACCACCGGTGGTGATGTAGCCAAAGATGGTAAAGCGTTTTATATGTGGTAGAGCGAATGCACTGCAGCTATATTATAGTTGAAGCACGAATAGGTCGGTTCAACCGGGCAAATATCACGCTCTTACAGAATACCAGCATAAAATAGCAACTTAATACTTGCTGTGTTTTGAATGGAGAGTTTAGAGAACCAGAGAGCCTTATTAGAAATTAGGCATTCGATCTTTAGATCTCAGAGGTGACGACGCGTTTGATCTAAGCTTTTAATCGAAGATAGAAGTAGTGTATATTAACCACAGCATCCACTTACCATCAGGTGGACTGTGTGTTCAATTGTCATGTTGTTGTGTAAATATGTAGATGATACATATAAAGGCACTAATGCTTATTTTTAAAGCTGCTGTAGGTAAATATGGTAACAAAAAGTTTATACGTGGTAGAGACATGCTGCAACTATGTTATAGTTCTAGTCCTCTGGTCTGGGGTAACAACGCATATCTATTTTGATTCTTAATCGAGGATACATGTAGATAATGATGTTTATTTAAATACAGCAACTTTACGCTGTTGTGTTTCGTATGGTGAGTGTAGAGAACCGGAGACCCTTTTTACTGGAAACGAGGCATTCCGTCTTAATCCTCACGGGTGATGTCTGACTTACCATCAGATGGACTCTGTGCTCGTTTGTCATACTTATCCTATAAAAAAAATGTAGGACCACAGCATCCACTTGCCATCAGTTGCACTTTGTGCTCGTTTGTCACCCTTATCATATCAAAGAAATATGTAGAGCCACAGCATCCACTTACCATCAAGTGGACTGTGTACTGGTTTGTGACCTATAAAAATTAATCGTATAAAAAATTTTACTTATAGGCTACCGTAAGTACTTGAACTTGTTTACTTAAACATGGGATCACAGGAAGTATAATTCACATAAAGGGGCTTCTTATCGAAGTAAACACTTATTGACATTGCCCTTATCACTTCGAGAATGGAAATTCGGTAATTTTAACTGCTGAAAGGTTACTTTATCATCCGTGACCTCGTAAGTGCGTTGACAGAGGATTCGGAAAACGTGGGCAAGGTACCGCTGTCGTTGATGTCTATAGATTTAGACTTTTATACCATACGAAGAAAGATCCTTTTCAATTGTATTACATGAAAAATAATCGCAATTTTGATCTGCCATTTCAAATATATATTTTTTAAATGTAAATGTATAAGGGTTAGTGGTATTTTAGTGTGATGATTAAAGTAAAGTTCATTTTTTTTATTATAGCTAATCAAAAGTCCACTGTTGAACAAAGAACAAAAAGACGGTTCCATGGTGCATTGGCTAAGCATTTAGTTGCGGTGCTGAGGGTTTGAATCCCGCACGGAACAATTATTTGTATTGTCTACAAATAACTGTTCCGGGTTCGGAGGTTTATCCTTTTGAAATTTATGTGTGTACCTTTTTCTTATAGGATAAGGGTGACAAACGATCACACAGTCCACCTGGTAGTAAGTGGTTGCTGTGGCCCATAGACATCTACATTTATCCTCGATGACGGCTCCGTGGCGCAGTGGCTTAGCAATTGAGTTGCAGCGCTAAGGGCCGCGGGTTCGAATCCCGCACGGAACAAGTATTTGTATGGCCTACAAATAATTGTTCCGGGTCTGAATGTTTTTCCTTGTGCAATTTATGTTTGTACACTGCCCCCACGATACAGGAGAAAATCCTAGTGTGGAGGTTACGTTTAAAAAAAACATTTCATTGAAATCGGTCAAACCGTTTTTAAGTTTTAGCGAGACTAACGGACAGCAATTGATTACGAATCAAAATGCAGATGCGTTGTCATCCGTGAGGACTAAGATGAAATGCCTCGTCTCCAGTAAAAAGGGTCTTCGGTTCTCTACACTCACCATACGAATCACAGCATTAAGCTGCTATTTTACGCTGGTATTCTGTGAGAGCGTGGTCCTTCCCCAGTCGAGCCGACCCATTCGTGTTACAACTATACCAGAAATATAGTTGCAGCATGGCTCTACCACGTATAAAACAAACCTTCACGATACAGGAGGAAATATTAGTGTGAGGGTAACATTTTTTAAGATAAAACAAGGCCCCCATATATAGTTTCATGGGTGACGTTTTGCTACATTATTCTTGTTAATAGTATTTAGTTAAAATATGTTCTGATTTTAACTAAATACTATATTGATTCATACACAGTGATAGTGTTGTCGCTTACAGTACATTGAGATATGTAATAACGTACGTTTAGTATATAATAGTTTAATGTTACAGTACCTACTTCACTGGTTCTGCGCGACACAGTTTTAATATTAGCGTCCTTATAGAAGCATTTCGCTGTCGTTTCATTTAAAAAAATTAAGAAGATTTTCTTTTGGAGAAGTTAAGAATTCTCTTTTTACAGTCAGTAATATAGTATGAATTTGACTGGTTATTACTGTTTTATATTTAGTAAATTCTGAGTTGTCATTAGGTTGTTTATTTTAAATAATAACACCAAATTGGCAACTATGGCAAAAACCTAATGAGGCTGAAATCCGTTCAGCAGTGCATTTTAAAAGTTGTAATGAATAGATGGATGGAAGTAATTTTGGGTGTATTGTCCTAGCATACACTATACTGTAATCTTGTTGTATTTACTTTGCTTGCAACAGACGGAATCACAATGCGATCTCAACGAATTAACTCTTAACACAAATATTTTATATATATATATTCCTTGACTTTATGGGAACTTAATTAAAGACATGACAATGAAATACTTGGACATTGTTTTCAACCGCTTCACCGTCTCCCAGGAGCCTTATTAAGCTTAAAGCTTATTAATTAGTGCTGACACTGGTGCAAGATGGCCGACTGAGATAACCGATGCTCTCTCGATTGTCCGCAACAAAGATGGGAACGGTGGTATTTCGGAGGTTATTTCATATTGTTTACTCGTGTGCAATGAAAGTGACCTAAGATACAATGCGAAATTTAAACGTAGTTGTTAGTCACTTACCGGTTTCTTCTTATTGTCAGAGCGTTGCAGCATTTCTCTAGGTCTATTGTTTGGGGCTTGTTACTTAAGGTCAATGCTTATAGTCTCTATACTGTTCTGAACCGAATGTCTTTAATTACGTATACAGCAAGTTATAATGGGTTTAGGGAAGCGCATGATGAATAATAATATCTTATCGATAATATATATTTTTTGTACAGAATAAGTGTGACAAACGAGCACACAGTCCACCTAATAGTAAGTGGATGCTGTGGCCCATAGTCATCTACGTTTATCTCCGAATAAGAATCAAAATGCAAATGCGTTGTCACCCCTAAGATGAAATACCTCGTATCCAGTCAAAAGGGTTCTCCGGTTCTCTACACTCACCATACGAACACACATCAGCATTAAGCTTCTATTTTACACTGGTATTTTCTGAGACTGTTGTCATTCTTCGGTCGAATCGACCCATTCGTGCTAAATCCATAATATATCTGCAGCATGGTTCTACCACGATTAAAACATTAAATAATATTTAGCGATTTGTTTCTCAATTTCAAAAATAGAATTGTAAATTGTGTTTCTGAAGAATTCGCTTTTGTCCCATGTTGGTCTATGACTTATAGCTTATAGCTCCCATATTTGTCAAGTGTCGTTGTCCCATATTTGACAAGTCATATGTCGTGAAAGGTGTTTATACAAAGGTGTTGAATATTGGGTGTGTGATTGTGTAGACGATGGGCTTGTCAGATATTACTTCTTTCACAATTTTCCATCGAAACTATATTTTTTTGGTTAAACGTCGTCGGAGCAACTCGTTGCTTGATATTTTTCTTTGGTCTTTCCCCTGTCGAGCCCTTCTATTTGTGTTGCAGCTATAATACGCTGCAGCATAGCTCTATCAATAGGAAAAAAGGAATATCTCCATCTCTTTCTTAACTCGTAACTTATTATTTTTGTCTTAATAAGAGCCCATAGCAATCAGTGGACTTACACCTTTGCACATGGGCCTTTTTAAGATTGAAAAAAAAGAAAGAAAGGGCTCTCATTGTAAATGCAGCTTCCCTTCATCGCCAAAAGTCTGTGAAATTTATCTCTGGCGTTTTTGGATATATTATCCACATTCAATCGAACGCCCAAGGCCCCCTCTCGTTCGTCGTTTAGCACCGTGTTCACGTGAGTTTGATATTTGAAGACATATCAATGTTTGCATGATCTTGACAAGTTTTTAAAAGCTTGAACTAACATTTGGGACAATTAATTGTTATTGATTTAACCGTGTGTTGATTTAAACTTTTTTCTTTTTTTTTTTAAAAACGTTACGATTTTAACGCTAGGATTTTCTCTTGTATCGTGGTAGTTTACAAACATAAATTGCACAAGGACAAATATCCAGACCCGGAACAATTATTTGTAGGACATACAAATACTTGTTCCGTGCGGGATTCTAACCAGCGGCCCTTAGCGCTGCAACTCAATTGCTAAGCCACTGCGCCACGGAGCCGTCATCGAGGATAAATGTAGATGTCTATGGGCCACAGCAACCACTTACCATCAGGTGGACTGTGATCGTTTGTCACCCTTATCCTATAAAAAAAGGTACACACATAAATTTCAAAAGGACAAACCTCCGAACCCGGAACAGTTATTTGTAGACAATACAAATAATAGTTCCGTGCGAGATTCAAACCGGAAAAATGCGGGATTCGAACCCGCGGCTCTTAGCGCTGCAACTCAATTGCTAAGCCACTGCGCCACGGAGCCGTCATCGAGGATAAATGTAGATGTCTATGGGCCACAGCAACCACTTACCATCAGGTGGACTGTGTGATCGTTTGTCACCCTTATCCTATAAAAAAAAGGTACACACATAAATTTCAAAAGGACAAACCTTCGAACCCGGAACAGTTATTTGTAGACAATACAAATAATAGTTCCGTGCGGGATTCAAACCGGAAAAATGCGGGATTTGAACCCGCGGCTCTTAGCGCTGCAACTCAATTGCTAAGCCACTGCGCCACGGAGCCGTCAACGAGGATAAATGTAGATGTCTATGGGCCACAGCAACCACTTACCATCAGGTGGACTGTGTGATCGTTTGTCACCCTTATCCTATAAAAAAAAGGTACACACATAAATTTCAAAAGGACACACCTCCGAACCCGGAACAGTTATTTGTAGACAATACAAATAATAGTTCCGTGCGGGATTCAAACCGGAAAAATGCGGGATTCGAACCCGCGGCTCTTAGCGCTGCAACTCATTGCTAAGCCACTGCGCCACTCTGTAGTAATTGTGTAGCAGCAGTGTAAGAATATCCCCTACCCCATATCGTTCCGTGGGTGTCGTATCTGCGACAGAGCGAAACAAATCGGGAGAGGAGCAGCAGCGTCTTTCTAAAAATAAAAAAAGAGATTGCCAACCCGCTTGCCAAGCGTGGCAACTATGGAAAGCATCCCTATGAGGCAATCTATAGGGGAGGCCTATGTTCAGCTATGGACTTTTATATGCTGTAACGGTAACAGTAAATCCAAAAATTAAAATCAAACAAACCTGTTACGATTAAAACTGTTGTAAATGCCTGGTAGGTCAGTTGGTAGAGCCGGAAGTGTTACGTCAGTTCCGCTCATTCTTCCTCTGAAAGGCTTTCTACGATCGCAGTGAAACTTACACAGCGCGCTGCCAATGTGCATGCAATTATTTTATAAATATAAAGGAAGTTTAGATGTCGAAAAATGAGGGATAAAATATCTGGTAGAGCCGTACTGCAGCTATATTATGGTTGTATTGCGAATGGGTCAGCTCGACCGGGGAAGGACCGCGCTCTCACATAGAATACCAGCGTAAAACAACGTTACGTAAAACAGCGTGTTTGCGTATGGTGAGTGTATTGAACCGGATTCTTAATCGATAACAGAGGTAACTGTCTAGGGCCACAGCATCCACTTACCATCAGGTCGACTGTGTACTCGCTTGTCATCCTTATTCTATAACAAAAAAGGAATATTTGGAGTATATTTCACACTCATTAAAATATGAAATTCTTGTAAACACGTGAGGTTTATTTAAACTGTATTCTTCTTAGTCAGCAGTTAAGCTTCACTAGAACTCATGAATTTCTCCCGCTTTAAGAAGGAGTTTTGCAATCGGTATGCGGGCTATTAGCGCAAAACCACCGTTCGAACTGGCTGTAGACCACCTACCCCCACCTTGTACTTGCTGAAGGCTCAACCCTCTGTGAGATTTGGTTTTGGTGTTTTCAGAATGTCTATCCGCCATTATTCGACTGTCAATATCTCGTCCGGTTGGTCTCTGCACTTGCAGATGTTAGGAGAATCTATTCAGTATTTTTTTTAAATTAAAAGTGCAGCTAAAGTTCGATTGTCATCTGCATGACATTCTACTTTTATGGGCGCTATAAAAAATGAACAATCAACAGCATGCGATGTACTCTATTATTTCTCAGTAGCTAACAATGCATACTTACTCTGTACGGCAGGGGTTCTCAAAGTGTGCGCCGTAGAGAGTAAAAAAGTTATATGTATTCGCGGGTACAAAATAAACCTGACTTTCAGCTATAGCTGTAATGAAAAGCAAATATCGCCTATAGATATGAGAGTAGCTGTGTCAAGTTAAGTTGCAGCGCGGAGGGCCTTGAGTTCGAATCACGCACGGAACATGTATTTGTATCGTCTAAAAAGAATTGTTCCGGGCCTGGATGTTTGTGCTTGTGCAATTTGTGTTTTTAAACTACCTCTACGATACAGGAGAAAATACTAACTAATCGTAACCTATTTAAAAAAAAAACCCTTATCGAATCGCCATACCTTGGCGATTCGATAAGGGTTTTTTTTTTACATACATCACGTATTTTTCTTAAATAAAAAATGTGTTCTTCTGCGTTAATATAAATATAAAAACTCGGCTTCATGTTGTGGATGTTTTAAGTTATGTGCCTATCATTGTACCCTATTTCGACTAGCTAGAGCGCCGGGACATAATCCCGAACCTGTGCAACGCAAACTGAAAAAGTTTGGGAACCTCTGCTGTATGGAGCATGTGTCGACTTTGCCGTGGGAACACCCAAGCCCGCTTAAGCTTACAAATTATATCCGTCAGGCTTATATTAAGCGTTTCGCTAAACATAACCTTATCTCTTTATACATAAGGATGCGAAAATATGCTTAGTATAATCGTATAATAATTATTCGGTCCGAAATTGAATTTTATACTTTTGTAATAAGGTTTTCAAAAGTGAGCAGATAGTAATCTATTGCTTGGTGGGGTAATGTTTCTTTAATTGCTATGTTATAGCTTAAAGTTGGGGTTTTCGTTATCTAAGAGACTAATCTTTGATTAAGCTAGATGATAACTGTCTCGTGATGACGACGTAAAAGAGTTCATCACCTAATATTGTCACGTTATACATTTTAGAGCTATGCTGCATCTATAGTTCGGTTTTAGCATGAATCGACCGAGGAAGGACCACACTGTTACACATTACCAGCAAAAAATGCTGCTGTGTGCGTAGTAAATATTGTGAATGTAAAGAACCGGAGACCCTTTTTACTGGATACGAGGCATTCCATCTAAGGCCTCACGGATGACATCTAGTCTGCATTTTGATTCTTAATCAAAAATAAAATAAATGTAGATGTCTATGAGCCACAGCATCCATTAGAAGCTTCAGGTCAACTTTTGATAAATGATGGTAAATTACAGATATACCGTACTTAACCATCAGCCACAGCTCTGCACTGGCTGACCGTTAAGTAGCGACTGAGGGAGGGCGGGAGGTGCTCTTCAAATTAGGTAAAACACATCATTTTATTTCATTGAGCGGATATAGGCAAAGTCATTTTTAACATCTTATATATGTAAAGTATTTCCGCAAAGTAACACCTGATTCTATTAGATGATGGTATTCCATCGCTGTACGTCAACGGCACTATACAATACCCAAACCCGTGACGTAGAGCAGAGGCAGAGGCGAGAGATATTTGAAATAAAGGAAGAAAATAAGTTTATGTAGTAACACGTCATAGCAATTTGCTTACAACAATAACTTATCATAGATTTGAACACTAAAATGATACCCAACTCAGCGTAGTCTCTGTACTGACAAGATATTTCGACGCTGATCTTGTATTTCATACTGCAATTGTAAATTCACCCACCAAATGTGGACCCACCCACCATACGAAACACATCAATATTTTGCTGATATTTTACGCTGGTATTTGGTGAGAACGTGGTCCTTCTCTGGTTAACCCGACTTATTTTATCTGTGGCTATAATTCAACTACAACGTGACGCTAAATTACTATCTACATACTATTTACAATACATAAAATACTATTCACAATACTATTCCCGTTCGAGACGAAGTTGATAACAAGCTGCAAACCGGCGTCTGCTCTATAAATAATATCGAAATGCGTCATTTGTTGTCGTCACAGTTTACAATGATGTCATATGGAGACACATTTGCTTGCTATCTCATATTTTATGCATATTATTTTGTCGTGTTTACTGTATAGATTTTATGGTGGTGGATACTACGCCTGAGGGTATGGCAATAAGATATGGAGTCATAGTGCTGGCCGCGGATTCGAATCACGCGCAGTACAAGTGGATTTATTTTAATAAGTTTTTACATAGGTTAGATAACCAATTTAACTGATATTTTCATTTATCGATAGAGTATACTTTCACAATGTTCTAATTCATATTGAAACACTGTAAAAGTAAACAAGATTGTATAAATAAGTTAGAGTGACAAATAAGAACATAGTCCATCTGATTTTATGTGGATGCTGTAGCCCATAAAAATTCACGTCCTCGATTAAGAATCAAAACATAGTAACGTTCTCTTTAGGACTAAGATCGAATACCTCGAATACGAAATACATTATAATGCTATTGTTTTATGCTGGGATTCTGTGAGAGCGTGGTCCTTCCCTGGTCGAGCCGAACTATTCGTGGCATCTTGGCTCTACCGCATAAAAATCGAATAATAATTCGTTTCTTTTTTTTAAATAATACAGAAGTGTAATTGCATTATAATTATTTACGCGAGGTGCCCTTGTAATGTACACAACAGTCTCACAATCACAGTCAGATGTATCTTGTGCTTAGGTCATAGAAACATACTAACGTTTCTAAGAATCAACATAGGACATCATATTGCTGCATTTACGCAATAATTATCTTGACATTACTCATCCGTTGTAACTTCACAAGAAAAATAAACGGAAAAATATTAAAAGGATATTAACGTTAGATTAGAAAAAAAAAACCGGTAACTAAAAATTTATGCTTTTCGCAATTTTTCCTTTATCTGTGCTATAATACGTTGTTTCGTACCAAATTTTAAGATTCTGAGTTCACGGGAGGTATGTTTTGATTCCCTCGCGAATATCGAAGATATGCGGCATAAACGGCTGTATTTTTTGATTGCGTTGGCTTAGAAGTTTGATTTTTTCACAGCTCCAAGGGACAGTAGACTTGAGTATTTGATATAAATTTCAGCTTGATACCTCCACGCGTACCTGAGAAAAAGGGTCTTGACAGACAGACGGACAACAAAGTGATCCAATGATAAGGGTTCCGTTTTTTCCTTTTGAGGTACGGAACCCTAAAAAGGGCGGTCAAGAAGGTTCTTTAGTGTTATATCATATTTATGACTGCCCCATTAGTTTAGTGGTTGTTAGCGTGTCAGCTGATCACGAGATCCCGGGTTCAAATTCGAAACTAGTATTGGTTTTTTTTGTCAAGTAATTTTTAGTAACAGCTCTGAGTCAGTAAGTTGGCGCTGTTTTACCCTTGTTCCTCGAAAAGCACATTGCTCCTGCGCCTAATCACTTTCTGATGGTTTTTTTATAGGATAAGGGATACAAACTAGCACACAGTTCACCTGATGCTAACTGGTTGCTATGGCCCATAGACATCTACATCTATCCTCAATTACGAATTTATATGCAGGTTCGATGTCACCCGTGAGGACTAAGATGATATGCCTTGTTTCCAGTAAAAAGGGTCTCCGGTTTACTTGCCATACGAAACACAGCAGCGTTAAGCTACTATTTTACGCTGGTATTCTGTGAGAGCGTGGTCGCACCCCGGTGGAGCGGACACATTCGTGCTACGACTATACTACTTGTACAGCTGTACCATGGCTCTATCACGTAAAACTGGTGTCGGATTTCCGTCCTGTCGGATTATAAGAGTGAGAGAATAGAGAGTGCACTTGTGCTTGCACATACACTCGTGCACTGTTATCCTGTCCTGCGCAGAGGGCTAATGACTCAATGAAAAAGAAAACGGAGAGATAACCGTTTTATTTATAATGCATATATATACTATTTGCATGACAACATATACATATTCAGAGAGTAAACGTAATTACGAGTAACATGTACGTTATGTACTAGAAACATAAATAAAATAGCTAAACCATCGTTTCATCATCATCATCATTACAGTCTTTCATAAGTCCACTGCTGAACATAGGCCTCCCCCAAGGAATGCCACAAAGCACGGTCCTCAGCCACCTACATCCATCGACTTCCTGCATGTCTTACCAGGTCGTTACTCCATCTAGTGGGGAGTCGCCCTACACTTCGCCTACCGGTACGAGGCTGCTACTCGAGAACCTTTCTTCCCCATCGGTTGTCGGTTCTTCGAGCTATATGGCCGGCCCACTGCCACTTCAGCTTACTAAACCATTCGGCTATGTCGCTTACTCTGGTTCTAATGCGGATATCCTCATTTCTAAATTTATCACGCACAGAAACCCCGAGCATAGTCCTCTCCATAGCTCGCTGAGCGACTTTGAGCTTCCTCATACGGCCAGCAGTGAAGGACCACGTCTCAGATCCATAAGTCATCACTGGCAACACGCACTGGTTGTTAGACCTCGAAAAACTTAATAAATTATTAATATATGGCAAGAGGAATTAGACTTTAAAACAGGATACCAGGTTAAATATTTATCTTGTCTTTGCATGTATTAAAAATGTATGTCAAAATCTTTAATAAGAAAAGTATGTTATGCAGTTGATAATAATTCAAAGAGATTTAAATATATAGGTATACTACTTAAATGTCTTTGTAATAATTATAGGACCGACAAATAAAACCCATATGTAGTTCTTTTGAAAGACGCCAGGTTTAATACAAACCATAAAAATATCAATAAAAACCATTTGTTCAAACTGCTTTAGTTTGAACAAATGGTTTTTGACATGTTTATGTTATTGTATTTATCTGTATAAGTCATAGAGATATAAATATACTTCTAAGTCAGTGGTATAAGTATTATCCTGATATATATTTTTCACATTTATAGATCAATGCTTTCGTGTGAACTTTCTGCAGCTTATATCTTTCTTTCATCTTCTCTCTCATATCCTTATCATTACTAGAGGCCAAGTAGTCTAACCATGCTTTCTTCTTCTTCTTTACAGCTTCTTTCACTTCATCATTCCACCATGCATCTCTTCTTTTACTACTGCCTCTTTTTATTGTTCCACACACTTCTTCCGCTGCACTTACCATTCCATCCCTAAGGTTCTGCCATGTTCTTTCTACACATTCGTTTCTGCCATCGATGGTGTCAAGCTTTTTGGTTACCCTCGCATGATATTTGTCCCTAGTATCCGCTTCCTGAAGCTTCCAGCTTCGGATGCGACAGACCGACTGTGGTTCTGTCACTGTCGTCCGGTAGCGCCAACCCGCGAACAGACCCCTAAATCTAGTAATCACTAGATAGTGATCCGTTCCCAGGTCAGCACCCCTGAACACTCGCGTATCCATTACCTGTTTTCGCAGTCGGTCATCCACCAGGAACAAATCGATCATACTTCTCTCATTCTTTCTTTCTCTAGTATACATATGGATTTTCTTGTGATTAAACATAGTGTTTGTCACAAGAAGACCCTTTTCCTTGCATACCGCCAGTATAAGCTTGAAAGGTGTAGAATGGAAGCGGATGAAAGGTTGTCGCACAACTTTAAGGAGAACTCTAAACTCTTCTGGAAAGAGGTTGGAAGGACCCGAAGTGGTGCGACGGCCTTAAGAATGAACAAAGTGCTTTCGAGAACTAATGACGTCCTCTCAGAAAAATCGGACGTCATGCAGCGATGGAGCGAATTTTATAGAGAAATGTATGCGTGTGATGATCTTAGTGAGGGATCCGGGGATGACGCCGTGACTGGCACGCCAGACCCGGACCTCGATGACACTGAGGTCATCAGTATGAAAGAGATTGAACGTGCGATTCGAAGTTTGAAATGTGGTAAGGCTGCGGGACTAGACAGAGTTACTGCTGAAATGGTCAAGTATGGTGGGCCTCGCGTCTGGGACAGCTTTCATCTGCTGTGCAATTTGTGCTGGCGGACGGGGGATGTCCCGGATGATTGGCGATCCGCAGTCATTGTGCTTTTATATAAAGGTAAAGGTTCACATTTTGACTGCGGGTGCTATCGGGCGATCAGCTTGACCAGTTTAGCAAGTAAAGTTTACTCGAAGGTTTTGACACGTAGGATGCAAGAGAAATCGGAAAGATTTCTATGGGAGGCACAATGCGGATTTAGACCTGGAAGAGGATGCACGGATCAAATGTTTTCTCTCCGTATGATCACGGAAAAGCTTCTGGCTGTTAACCAGAAGATTTTCTGTGCTTTTGTGGATCTTGAGAAAGCATTTGATAAGGTTGTAAGGAAGAAAACGTGGGAACTGTTGCCGGGGTATGGTGTGGATGGCCGATTGCTAAGGGCTGTGCAGTCTCTTTACTGTGACTGTAAAGCCTGTGTGCGGGTAGGGCATGACCTGTCACCCATGTTTAGCGTCCAAACGGGCGTAAAACAGGGTTGTGTCATGTCTTCCTGGCTGTTCATACTGTATCTCGACAGCTGTTTACAAAAGCTGAAAGATAGCTGTTTGGGTGTGAAATTGGGTGACATAAAAGTAAATTGTCTGCTGTATGCTGATGATGCAGTGCTTATTGCACCATCAGAGGCAGAACTGCAGGCATTAGTCACGTGTATGAAAGAGGAATGTGAAATTAAAGGTCTCCGTTTGAATGCTAATAAAACTAAGGTTCTGGTATTTGAAAGGGACGAAGAGAGAACGAAGTGTGAAATATGGGTAAATCAGGAATGTCTAGAACAGGTAAATGAAATTGTATACTTGGGGAGTGCTTTTAGCCGGGATGGAAGATGTGATTTAGATGTGGACAGGCGTGTCGCTGCCGGGAACAAAGTCAATGGTGCCCTGACTGCGTTAGTCAAAAGGCAAGGCGTAGCGAAGAGTGCACGCCTTGCAATACATAACGCAGTGTTGGTACCGACTTTGTTATATGGCAGCGAAACCTGGGTATGCCAGAAGAAGCATAAAAGCAAGTTGAATGCAGTGGAGATGCGATCTCTTCGTAAAATGTGCGGCGTTACTATGGCCGACCGAAAGCGAAACGAAGAGATTCGCAATATGGCAGGTTTGAAAGATGACCTTATCACAAAAATTGATAAGGGCGTGCTTCGGTGGTTTGGGCACGTTGAGCGAATGAGTGAAGACCGAATGGTGAAGAAAATATATAGCGCGAAAGTTAATATTAAAAGGTGTCGAGGTAGACCGAGACTAACTTTCGAAGACCATGTGAGCAAATTGCTCGAAGAGGGTAGGGTCAAGAGTACTCGGATACCTAGACGTGCATGTATGAAGAAGATAATGAATCTGAAAGAAGCGAAAGAGATATGTAAGGATCGTGACACTTGGCGATCTGTTCTCTCTGGCTACCCAGTCAGGGATTGTGCGTGAAGATAAGTAAGTACATTTATAGATATTACTCTTTGTAACTAAGAGTATGTAACTAAAGTATATAATATGTGTATACAAATTATCCTGTGCGAATGAAAATAAATATTATTTTCATGAAAGCTAAAATACGAAAATCGATATATTGAGGAAAAACTTTCAGTTTAGCGGGAAAATGAATTCAAAATCAGAAAGCGTGTTAACTGTTTGTTTTAGTTTACAGTAATTAATACCTACTTGCATCAAGCACGCGTTCAGTTATAACCTTTGTTAGGTTACGCGGTACGCTTTAGCAATATCGGTGGTCTATTGTTCTGTACCTTTAATGTGTTGTTTAGTGTTGTTGTATAGCTATCGATATTATTTTGATTAACATCTTATTTTCATAAACAATCCTTTTTACAGATTAAAATGTATTTTAAATATTTAGATTTATGAAATACTTATTTATGTATTTAACTTGAAAGGATTTTTGTATTTTAACTTTCTATTTTTTTTTCTACGTTACGTTAATTACATGTGTTCTATTTCTTCTTTTAATACAGGAATTTTCGTTTTTCGTCTATTCGTCTATATTAATTCTGATATCTTCTCTATTGTAAAAGGGTTTTGGGGAAAAGTCCGTCTGCCTTCCCCAACACGGAATTCACATGTTCTAATTTTTTAAATTTTTAGACATGAAAGTTTTCGTTTAAACTGTCTGAATATAATTCAAATTAAAAATTTTATCGGTAGTGACAATAAAATAAACTTAGTAGGTATGTTATGTGTTTATCTATGCAATTTAAGGCGAACGCTTATTATTTGACTAGCACGCGACACAAAAAAATACAATACGAATACAAAGGAGTGGAATAATTTATCGGCGTCTGTCTTTTCGTACGAATACAATCTGTTGTCACTTGTTACACTAAGGTAGTGCCATTTACTATCTAGGTTTTCATCACCATTTGCCGCCAGGTGGGATAGTGGTCAAGCACTGGCTTATAATATATAAAAAATAATAATTCATAAAACTTTTAATATGAGTTTATTTAATAACGTCATTGTAAAAATTTGTGACAGCTCATTGTATTGAACTTAAATATTTATAATTTATAATACACAACTAACCGATTTCACTAAAGTTTGTTATTATTCATTTATCAAAATACGTTCGAAGTGTCAATGCAGTATCGAGAAATATCGACGTATACTGAAGAAACTTAGCACACCCCTAGCCCGGATGCGAATTGTAGGGCGAAGGGCCCTGTTGTTGTGCCGATGGGCCATCAATTGGTGCAATGAGTTGGTGGCAGGCGGCGGAAGTCGCATTGTGGCGCCCGGATATCCAATAGTAGTGCGGGAGCACGTACGTTGTTTTCTTTTTATGGCTATGATTTTGGGATTATTCTATTTTTAAATTTTTCAAATCTACGTTACTTGGACGTGACTTTTAGATTTTCCGTTTTTGATAAGGGCATTGACTGAATAACAGTGCTGTGGTATTTACTGCAGCGTAACGTAGAAACGGGAATGTGGGGGAGGCTAGCGTTCATCAGAAGACTTTGGAAGGCTTCAATGAATAATAATGATTGAACATTGAATCGGATTGTCGGCCTTTTTGTTGTTGCAGACTATTTAGTCGCTCTGTTAATGATATATGTATTTGTACATTTTGTCATGCTATCCGTGGTAGAGCCATGCTGCAGATATTTATATTAGTAGTATAGTTGTAACACGAATGGGTCGGCTCGATCGGGGAAGGACCACGCTCTCGCAGAAAACCAGCGTAAAATGACAGCTTGACACTGTTGTGATTCGTATGGTGAGTGTAGAGAACCGGGGACCCATTTTACAGGTAAAGCGGCATTTCATCTTAGTCCTCACGGGTGACGACGTATCTGAATTTTGATTCTTTATTGAGGATAAATGTAGATATCTATGGACCACAGCAACCAATTACTATCATGTGGGCTGTGTGCTCGTTTGCTACTCTATCCTATTAAAAAAATGATTGTTTCGTATCATTGTTAGGCGCGTTATAAACTTACACTTGACCTTCAGGGCTGCAATACATTCTATCAAAGTCCCCTGCGGAACACAAGCCTTACCCAGATTTCTTCCTAGGGGCGATTTTGCCATTGTTGGCAAATGCAGTTTTTTTGCTGCTACCCATCCCCTATTTCAGTTTCCCTCTGTCACTTCTTACGATATCCATAAAATGTGTGGGGTAGTGAATTTTCTTACAGAAGTAGAGTGGATATATAGGAAACGACCAATGAAAGCCTCTAGGTAATAATAATCTCATCTAAAAACCTATTGTTATAAATATAGAGTATTATTAGACCTTTACTTGAGCTGTAGCAAGAAATAACGTTCACCGTTGCGACCTCGACTTCCAGGAAACACAGAGATTTATAATGAAAGAGGCCATGTCAAACAGTGGACTGCTACAGGTTTAAGAAATAAGGTAGAAATAAATACCGTTATGTATATATCTTGGATTCCTTTGCGATTTTAAATGATTGACGCTCTATTTAATCGATCTCGAACCATTATACCGAATTTAACTGGCAATAAAAATGCATATCTAAATATATCGCTCAAAAGACTGTCTCTCGACTGTCTTTTGTGGAATAATATTCTGGAATATTTGACTATAACCTTTTCAAATTAAGAGTAAACAGAAATTTTCCTTTCTAAAGCATATTTTTGTTTGAATTTGGCTGTAGGTGTCCATAGACTTTAAAAACCACTTACCATCAGGTAGACTGTGGGTTTAATTGTCACTTCAGTTTTATAAAAACACATCGTGAGTTTTGTCACACATCGCGAGAAAACTCACGATACCATTCACACCTGCACGCATAGCGAACCACGACTGTGTGTTTTACTAGTAATTTTCTTCATCGTACAACCTCTTTGTGTAATCGTTCACCACCGGCGATTTTTCCGGACCGATACTACTTAGGGAATCTTGTAGAAAAGAGCTTACTTCTTATTAAAAGGCCTGCAACGCACCTGCAATATCCCTGCTGTTGCAGTTGTTCATGGGTGGCGGTAATCACTTACCATCAGATGAGCCGCCTGCTCCTTTGCACCTTATTCTAAAACAAAATGTCATTTAAGTGACATAGCAGGTTTACCAAAGGGGAATACTCGTACTAATACATTATACTCGAACATCATTACTATACATTACAGCCGTGGATGCACTGCCGCTAAGTGACACAAATAAGAAGGTATAAAAGAAGTTCTTCCAACTAGTAGCTATAACTCATTGATTATTTTTAACCGACTTCAAAAAGGAGGAGGTTCTCAATTCGAGTGTATGTTTTTTTTAATATGCATGTTACGCGATATCTTCGCAGATTAAGAACCGCTTTTAATGATTATTTTGTATTGAATAGACTTTACCTCAAGTGCAGTCCCATGAAATTTTGAAGAAAAATTTCGGCCCCCAACGATGAAAAATAGAGGAAAAAGTTTCATATTGGACTATTGTTTAGGGAATTTCATATGATATCTTCGCAGATTGAGAACCGATTTTAATGGTTCTTTTTATTAAATAGGTTATACTTCAAGGGTGGTCCCATATAAATTTGGAGAAAAAATTCCATCCCTAGGGGTAACAAATAAATAATTTCTTTTTTAGCAAATTGAAGTCGGTTTTTACTTTTTGTTAAAAGTTATAAATAATAATTCTTGTGTCATGGTTATTAATCACGTCAAATCACGTGCAGCTAATTGAGTCTGCTTGATATGTAGCACTTAGCTCGCAGCTGCAGGACGCAGGTCTCACTTGTTAAACTTATTTCGAGCAATTTAAAGCAATTGATACAGCGATAGTCACAGTGCATCCTCAGTTTCCTTTGATCCGTATAAAGTACCATTATGACACAGAGTTATATAATTATTAAATTATACGTGGTAGAGCTAAACCAGCCGCGCTGCAGCTATATTATGCTTTGTAGCTCGAATGGGTTGGCTCGACCGGGGTAGGACCACGCTCTCATCGAACACCAGCGTAGAATAAGAGCTCAAAGCTGTTAAATGTGTTTCGTATGGTGAGTGTAGAGAACTGGGGCCCCTTTTTACTAAAACGAGGCTTTCTATCTTGGTCCTCAAGGGTAGTAACGGGTCTGCATTTTGATTTATATTGACTATAAATGTAGATTAGTTAGGACCCACTTACCATAAGGCGGACTGTATATATATGATAATCATGATAATGTCCTATTATAGGACATTATCATGATATTGACATGATGACAATTTTAGAAAATGATCCCGGACATTCCTTGTTTTGTTATATGAACCATGCACATGCTTATCCACTACACCACCAAGCCGTCAAAGCCAAAGTCCACTGTACTAAATCAAGCAAGCTCGTTTGTAAATCTTAATTTAGAGAACTAAACATGACACAATAATACGCAATATTGGCGGCTGTTAAATCGCTTTAGGTTGGTTGAAAAGGCCAACTATGCAGCTATGCACTGCTATTGTTAAACCTACGCGAGTACATTTAACGCACGTTGGAGGAAATAAATGACCTATCCCAATAGATATACCTTGCTTGTTAACAATATAATATGACAAATAAACACAGAAAATGAAAGCTTGGTGCATAGTATTTCCATCCAGCCATCTATTACATCCTATAAAAGTTTAGTGCTGAACATAGGCAATCTATAGTATTATAGATTGCCTCTTATGGGATATTTACCATTGAATTGGAATCGTAGGTTTCCTAATTCAAATTCAAATTTCTTTATTTGCCATCATAGTTTTTATACGTGGTAGAGCCATGCTGCCGCTATATTAGTTACTACTAAAAAAAAAACTAAACTTAGTTGTAACACGAATGGGTCGGCTCGATCGGGGTAGGACCACGCTCTCACGGCTCTCACAGAATACCAACGTAAAATAGTAGCTTAATACTGCAGTGTTTCGTACAGTAAGTGTAGAAAACCGGAGACCCTTTTTACTGGAAAAGAGGCATTCCATCTTAGTCCTCACATGTGCATTTTGATTCGCACACGAGGATAGATGTATAATAGGTCTATGGGCCACAGCAACCACTTACCGTCAGGTGGGCTGTGTGCTCGTTTGTCACCCTATCCTATGAAAAAAAAAACATTTGCTTAAATGAAGCAATTTTTTTTACGTAATTTATCGTTAATATTAGTTCCATTTAAATGTGTTGTGTTCACGTAAACGTTAGAAATCTTTATATTCGTATTGAAAAAGCTTTTTTCGCCTTTGCCTTTACTCGAAACTCATGCGGGCGAAACCGCGTGGGTCATGTAGGAATAAATAAATAACAACAAACTTTGTAATGGTTAATTTCAAATGCCAACAGGGGTTATAACAGTTGTTAATTATAACTTATTAGCTTAATAATTTTGACATTAATTTGATGTTTTCTCATGCTAAGAGATACTTGGACGAATTGAGATATGTACATCTACATATGTAATGACTCTAAGATGAGGTGTATTTTATAGGAGGCGTTTTTTATTTCCTTTTAAAGTCATAAATAGTGGAACCACTTATGCATAATTTCATGCTTATTATTTCAAGCCATTGTTTCGTATTAGTGGTATATTCACGTTGGGGACGCGCCGTGAATTTGCATTGGGAGCGAAGCGGACGCGGCGCGGCAAGGTCGCACTGTACGCGGACACTACTTACTAATTGTCACACGGCAAACAAGGCTTGTTATACATGCGCACTCATAATAAATATTATCAAAGTCAAGGTCAAAGTGAAAAATTGTCAAAAGTTTAAAATTGGCCTTTGCAAAGTACTTTTTGAAAGCCAGAAAACTACGCCATCGGTTCAATAGGAGTTACAAGTACTTAAAAGTAAAGATAATTGCGAAAGACCATGTGAAAAGACCTTTATATGTGGAAGAGTCATGCTGCAGCTATATTTTTATGCTCTTATTACGAATGGGTCGGCTCGACCGAAGAAGGTTCACGCTCTTACAGAACATAGCATTAAATTCTTACAGCTTAAAATAACAGCTTAATGCTGCTGTGTTCCGTATCATGAATTAAGTATTGTTAACATTTAACCAATCATCTAATTTAAAACACATAACCTTTTTTATTGGAATAATGTTTAAGTGTGCCTTGCTTATTTTAATATTGCAAAACACATTTATGAAATTAAATGATATTATTTGTTCGCCTTTATATTGTAATACTAGCTGTTCCCCGCGACTTCGCCCGCGTGTTATTTGGGTCTTTAATTTTTTTTTGCGCGGAACCCTAATTATTTTTCTAAAACAAAAGTAGTCTAAGTTACTCATTGTCACATGAGCTATCTGCTAGTAAAAATCCCGTCAAAATCAGTCCAGCCGTTTCGGAGATTAGCCGGAACAAACAGACAGACAGACGGACAGACCGAGAGACAAAAAGTTTAAAAATTGTATTTTTGTTATTAGTATCATACACAATTTCATATGTATTTAGTAAAAAGCTGTAATTTTGACATTACAAACAGACACTTCAATTTTATTTATTTGTATAGATATAGATAACTTATATGTTAAGCTGTTACGATTCTGTTACATACACATTGTTACACACTTTCTCCGTAATTAAAGCAAACTCATCCCTCCTTTAAAAAAAATCGCCACATATTTATGCAAGCGTGCGTACACCGCCTAGAGTCGTGCAGACACGGACGGCATTCTGAATGTCGCCTTATGTCCGGCAGCTTGTGGTTTTTTTTATGACTGTATAAGGTTTAAAGCGGGCGAGATTGCTTAAGACGTAAACGGCGTACTGTGCGTCGGTTCTTGCCCTTCACAGCCATACCATAGTAGCTGTTGGGTTATTACGTGTAAAGCAACACGAGTCTCATTACAAGTGTAATTTATTAAATTAGAAAATAAAGAATTGTTGCTAATAACTTGAATCAATTTGTTTGAAATTTCGCTTTTTATCGAATTCGACTTTCGCTCTTATAGCTTTTGACTTTAAAAAAGAAGGAAGTTCTTAACTCGACTGTATGTTTTTTGTATGTATATAACGCGATATCTTGCGTAATATTTCATAAAAAACATACGTCAATTACTATCCGATTTGGATGACTCTTTTTTATTAAATAGGTTATACTTCAAGGGCAGTCCCAAATAAATTTGGAGAAAACTTCCACCCTCAGGGGTGGTAAAATGGGGTATTAATTTTTTAATGTAACTATTGTGATCCTTATTCCACGGAAACAGGTAAAAAATAATTTTAATGATTTTTTTTATAGGATAGGGTGACAAAGGAGCACACAGTCCACCTGATGGTAATTGGTTACTGTAACCCATAGACATCTACATCTATCCTCAATAAAGACTCAAGATGCAGATGCGTTGTCACCCGTGAGGACTAAGGTCGAATGGCTCTTTTCCAGTAAAAAGAGTCTCCGGATCTCTACACTCACTATACGAAAAACAGCAGCGTTAAGCTGCTATTTTACGTTGGTTTTCTGTGAGAGCGTGGTCCATCCTCGGTCGAGCCGACCCATGCGTGCTACAACTATACTACAAATTTAGCTGCAGCATGGCTCTACCACGTAAATTTAAGTAGGCTTCAAAAAACGTAGAAAAAATTAAATAATTTCACATTCTGAAGTCTGGTCTTTTATTCTTCTATACAATATATCTTAGCACCGACTTACATCCACCCGTGTTGTTGATAATCAATTTTCCTTTTTTTTAAACCAGCGTTAGATACCAGTATTTTTTATAGGATAGGGTGACAAACGAGCACACAGTCCACCTGATGGTAAATGGTTGCTGTGACCCATAGACATCCACATTTATCCTCAATAAAGAAATAAAATGCAGATGCGTCGTCACCCGTGAGGACTAAGATGGAATGCCTCTTTTCCAGTAAAATGGGTCTCCGGTTCTCTACACTCACCATACGAAATACAGCAGTATCAACTGTCGCGTGGTCCTTCCCCGATCGAGACGACCCATTTGTGCTACAACTGTACTACTAATATAGATACAGCATGGCTCTACCACGTATAAAACGTATTTTGAAAGTTATAATATTGAGACGGTGAACGTAGCTGGGTGAAGGTACACAGGTGACGTCAGTTCGACTTACAAGGAAATTAAATGAGTCACCAAGTAACTGTGACACCATCAAACTTCTTAATAAGTTGCGTTTTGTTTTTATAATATTGATCCTTGAATGGTGCGTTACTACACCGCCACTACATGGTGTCCACTACCCCACATCGTTCTGTGGGTGTCGTGAGAGGCGACAGAGGGAAACAAACCAGGAGATTGGGAGCAGCGTCATATTAATAACAACAAAAGTTTTATACGTGGTAGAGCCATGTTGCAGCAATATTAGTAGTATAGTTGTAGCACAAATAGTACCGGATCGACCGGGGGAGCACCACGTTCTCACAGAATACCAGCGTAAAATGGCAGCTTAACGCTGCTGTGTTTCGTATGGTGAGTGTAGAGAACCGGAGACCCTTTTACTGGAAACGAGGCATTCCATCTTAGTCCTCACGGATGACAACGCATCTGCATTTTGATTCGTAATCGAATATACTTGTAGATGTAGATGTCTATGGGCCACAGCAACTACTTACCATCAGGTGGTCTGTGTGCTCGTTTGTCATCCTCATCCTATAAAAAAAAACAAAAGGAAAACAAAAATACTGTTGTTGACAACACGCCTTCAAAGCGTAGCAAAAGTATCTCCCCGATGAGGCAATCTATGGGAGGCACATGTACAGCAATGGTCTTTTAGGAGACTGTAATGTTGATGATGATAAATAATTCTGTGAGAGCGTGGTCCTTCGTAAGTTAAGCCGACTCATTAGTGGTGCAACCATAATACAGCTGCAACGTGGATGGGTAAGTTTATTTTAGAAAAATTGTGTGTTAACGATATATTTATATATATATATATATATATATACGATGTACTTTATGAAACGTGAAAATATGAAGCAGTTATTTAAGCGCATTCTGATGAACATGAAATCTTATTACAGTTAAAAATAGTTTACTTCAACAAGCTTGAAAGCCGCCAAAGTCCCAACTAGTTGGTCAAGTTATGGTAAATTTCTGGAACGGCAACGCTCATACACTTCTACGAACTGTCATTTCGCAAGGGCAACTTCTTTCGTTTATACAGTTGATTACTTCGAACCGCTCGTTACGAAAGATGAATGTCGAATTTTTCACCAACATTTATAACAATACAATTGGGCAAGTGTTTTCTTACAATTGGATTCAACTTTATTGTGACACATTTTAAGTCTATATTGTGATTTGAAAATATGTTTTGCCTAAATGTAATAAAAACAATACGTCAATAATATTTATTACTTACTTTTCTTTCTTTTTATATTCCGTGGGATATTCCACGACTGGATTCAGGCCTTATCATATTGTACGAAAGATACACAGCTTTTGCGTGTTAGAGCCATGCTGCAACTATATTGTGGTTGTAACATGAATGTGTCAGCTCGGGCAAAGACCACGGGTCTTACGAAATACCGGCGTAAAATAGTCTTCATGTTGCTGTATTTCGTATGGGAGTGTAGAGAACTGGATACCCTTTTTTCTGGCAACGAGGCATTCCATCTTAGTCCTCAGGTGTTACAACGCATCTGCATTTTGATTCTTAATCTAGGATAGATGTAGAAGTCTGATGTCTATCAGGTGGACTGTATGTCTGGTATGTCATCCATATTTTATAAAAATATAACCTGGCATAAACGAAATGATATTGCCATCTGTTATATATATAGAACGTGCGGGTAATATGGTCATTTGGTTAATATGGTCACTTTCTTATAACTCAAAAACTACAGCCGTATTTGCATAGATGATTCTGTGATACGAAAGCTCTTCTTAAGTCATTCCATTTAAGACATTCACATCCATTCCAATAAAGGGTCAAAAGGGCGCTTTAACGACGCCATTTTGAGAGTTGATATTACGTGTACAGTAAATATTTTAGTCGATTTTAATATTGGGTACGAAATTGTTATTTGTCTCTGTCGTCCTCCTAGTTTTGGTTTTATATGGCGGAAAAGCTTAAGGTGACCTTATGACCCTCACGTATATATATACACACACACAGATGTCTTTCATACCTTTCTATAGTCACCTTTTATCGACTTACGGGATGGAATTGTTGGATTCTCTTAAGTCGTAATCAAACAGAATATTCATCTATTTAAGTTGTATAAAGTATTAACTGTTGCCATTGAGCCCATGCTCAAGCAAACATACATCGATCTTTGACTACCACTAAAATTGTTTATTACAATTTTAATTTTTTAAGTGGCAACTAAACTCGGCAAGGAGGGGAAAATGTTGAGGAAATCTTTAGATACACATATTTTTAAGGACAGTAAAGTCCGCAAACCGCGCTGTATCACTATGCTGGGGTTTACCCGCATAAATTACTCTTTAAAATTATTATAGGCTATTGCCTCACAGCTGGAAATATAGAGTTGCTACTGTATTTTTTATATTTTACTAGCTGTTCCCCGCGACTTCGCCCGCGTGTAATTTGGAGTTTTAATTTTTTTGCGCGGAACCCTAATTCTTTTTCTAAAATAAAAGTAGCGACGAGCTTCATACAAACTTTAGTATGAAGCTCGTCGTCTCAGTAATTCATATGTGAAATATTTCACTTTAGTTCTTAGATTTGATAACGCATCTCTAAACTTCTTTGGCGGTGAAGGTAAACATCGTGAGGAAACCTGCAGGAGAAATAAAAAAAAATTCTTTCGAAGACATGTGAAGTTCGCCAACACGCATTGGGGCAGCGCGGCGGGCATTTCCTTGCCCTAAAACTATCTCAGAAATGAGGCGAGGCCTGTGCCCAGCAGTGGGACGTATATAGGCTGTAACTTTAAACTTCTTTGTGTAATGTTGGTTGCGGATGTCCATAGGCTGCAGAAACCCGGGTTTCTTGCGTTCGGTGAACTTACAGCATAGCTAACCCTTAGCTAAGACGGCACTTTTAATATCTCGTTTAAAAGTAAACCTATCCCGGCAACAAGTATATGTAGTAAAATTAAAAATTCGAACGCGATTTCTGTTGAAAGCAAGTCAGGTGGCATTCCGAACGTGCACTTTCCGCGATGGATTCACCCTTTTTATGTATTTGTTTTAAGCTTAATAAAGTAAGCTAATGATACCAGTTTCTTGACTCCACGGTATCAGTAATACATTCATGGGCCAATGTATAAGCAAAGTCCCAGAAAATAAACAAGATCTCTACTATTACCAACTTTAAATATTTTACTAAACAAAGACTGTATAAAAAGGATTATTGTAATTTAAATGAACACATGGTTGATAATGACCCCTGGGAAGAAGGTGATCGTTTCCAAGCTGTTTCTTAAATAGTTTAAATTATTTTGTAAGTAGTTTATAAACCTGTATTATGTTGTATAATTGTAGTTTGAAAAATAAGTCCGGGTTTCTTCCTGGTTTTTACCTGGACAGAGGAGGTTTTTTTCCGAACCAGAGCTAAAAGTAAATAAATACTTGTGACCTATATTGAATAAAAAAATGTTCTATTCTATTCCATTCTAGAATAAGATTCCTCTGCTGAACGAAGGCCACGTTCAGCAATTGAACGTGGCCTACGTTCATATAGGCAGTAACGGAATTAATACCAAACAATATTGTTTATTGCACCTCGTTACTTGTCTTAGGTTGGTTAGTAACAACATGAATAAATTATAACAGCTATATAAACGTCTAAATGGAATTTACGTAATTTAGTGATGTAAACTTAGGCCTATAAAAGACGCCCACGGTTCGCTTAGGTGCTGCGCAAACCTAGACACTTTTGTATCTTGTGTGGGACACAAGCTACCAATGAATATTTTATTTTCATGTAATCAATATGAAATCAGCCATTCCTTGCGCAGACGCAGACACTTTTTGTGTTCAGTAGCTTCCACTTGACACATACCGACCGCCAATCAAAAAGTGTTTGGTGTAGGTAACTGGAAACTTTAAGTCGTCAGTTGAAGACACAAGCAACACAAAGCAAATTTCCTTACAACTGTACGGCGCTGACATTGATTTGCCTTTAAATGTTGACGGCGACGACGTCTACGTCAACGTGTAATCGACACAACAAGCAAAGATAATATTCCTCCATTGACATCCAATGTGAAACTGATGGAAAACAAGCAACAAATTGTTACCAGTGACCAGAAGTAGCAACTGGCGACTGTGTGCGATTGCCGCTACCGGACACAGCAACTACACGGTTTCCTGTGATGTGTGCCGTGTCGGTAACGAAAAGTGTCCACGATTGCGCGCGGACTGCAATTGCATGTTACTTTATATCGTCTAATTATAAATGAGTGAATTGACATGGTAAAGCCATACTGCAGCTATGTTATGGTTGTAGCACGAATGGGTCGGCTCGACCGGGGTAGGACCAAGCTCTCACAGAATACCAGCGTAAAATAGCAGCTTAATTCTGTTGTGTTTCGTATGGTGAGTGTAGAGAATCGCAGACCATTTTTACTGGATACGACGCATACTATCTTAGTCCTCAGGGGTGACAACGCATCTGCATGTTGATTCTTAATCGAGGTTAAATGTAGATGGGCAGCCCACCTGATGGTAAGTGGATGCTGTGGATCATAGACATTTGCATCTAATCTCGAATAAGAATCAAAATGCAAATACGTTGTCATCCTTGAGTACTAAGATAAAATGCGTGGAACCAAATAAAAAGTGTCTCCGGTTCTCTACACTCACCATGTTTAACAGAAGCATTAAGCTGTCATTTTAAGCTGGTATTTTATGAGAGCGTGGTCCATCCCCGGTCGAGCCGACCCATTTCAGCGTGGTTCTACCGCGTTTTAACATAAGGCAAGCATTAAATTCAATCGTTAGGTTTTCACGGTGTGTTGTTACTTACACTACCACTGTACCGTACCGGGATATTAACTTTCCTTTAATACGCACGTGCGAACTCACTACCAACCATTCCTTATTTATGGTGCGTTTTAAATATCAGCAGCTGCTCTTTATTGGGTGCTTAATAGTTAACACTGCTTGCTTTTAACGTCGTTATAAAAACTAACTCTTTCTTTTAACATTTGTTTCCTTTCGTGAGAATGAATCGAAGTCTATTATTATTTTGATTTCTATTTTTATTACATACTTATAGATCTGAGATGTTGTCCTTCAGGCCGTAAGTAATTTTAAGATCGCTCTGCATGATAAACTTAGAAATGAGGATGTACGTAGTATAACCAGAGTAACCGACATAGCTCAAACGATTAGTAAGCCGAAGTGGCAATGGGCCGGCCATATAACTCGAAGAACCGACAACCGGTGGGTAAGAAAGGTTCTCGAGTGACTGCCTCGCATCTATAAGTGAAAAGTCGGGTGGCCACCACTACATGGGAGTGACGAATTGTAAGACATGCATGAAGTCGATGGATGCAGGTGGCTTAAAACAGAGCTTTGTGGCGTCCCTTAGGGGAGGCCTTCCCCTATATGGTTCCCATATATGGTGGTGTAACCATTTCGTTTTCGCCAGGTGTAAAATCTGCGAAGGGCGGTAGCTTAAAATTTACAAAAGTCAAGAATTGCAATCGTCAGTACGTCTGCCAAATCTGTCCAGGTCTAGTGGACTTTTGCAGGCATATGGAGAAACAGATCCATATAGACATTACCTAATCAAGGCAACTCTATGCGGATCTTCTTTATTGACGACTTTCTTTAATAATGATGAAGTTATTTTGATTGATTTCGCATGTAATAATCTATTTCGCGTAACTTTAAGAATTTCTATGCATGGAGTTTGACTGCACTTTGTTTTTGCTTACACTACGAGTAGTAAGCGTCTATGAAATATTCTTAAAATACGATGTAGTGAAGTAGATATATTAAAAATGGGCCAAGGTACCTTTAAAAGACGAGCATGTATGCGTATTATTAATATTTATTATTTTATTTTATTTTATAAAATAAGGGTGACATACGAGCACACTGTCCCCGTAATAGTAAGTGGATGTTGTGGCCCATAGAAATCTACATCTATACTCGATTAAGAATCAAAATGCAGATGCGTTGGCACTCCTGAGGACTAAGATGGAATGCTTTGTTTCCCGTAAAAAGGGTCTCCGGTTCTCTACACTCACCATACGAAACACAGCAGCATTAAGCTGCTATTTTACGCTGGTTTTCTGTGAGAGTGAAGTCCTTTCTCGGTCGAGCCGACCTACTATTTTTCTATAACTATAATACAGCTGTAGCATGACTCTACCACGTATAAATATGGCGTAGGTATATGGGAAAAAAAACTAGAGCGATCTGTCAGGATCGTGTGTAATGTGTAGATAAATACAATACAATATAATACAATCTATTAAAACAATGACTTCTATTGCTATCGCGTTCAATCAGAATAATTATAGAATTTCTGTGGAACACTGTTCTCTTATGACTTTTTTTGGAAATAACTTATTAACCACACAGAAGCTCATAACTCTTGATTTTATTTACAACTGCACGAGATTTTTAATGGGCAATATATTATGCTTATGACCTTTCGTTTATGGCGTTGAGCGCAGTTATGCTTACTGCAAAATTTTGTAACTCATCATTAACAACTTTACATTTAACTGCTTTTTACATTGTATCCTCAGTGTACATTTTAAGCTCTTTTCAAATTTTATAACATTGCAAGTAATAAAATAAAAATAATTTTCGAAATCACTTTAAAAATATTATGAAAATAATTTAAAATTAAAAATTTTGTACAGCCGACTTCAATATAAGTTATTAAGAATAACCTCAAATAACTCAAAAACTATTGGTCTGACCTTGATCAAATTCATATGGAACCACACAAAAAGTATTAGCTTTCATATAAAAAAAGAATCATCGAAATCGGTCCAATCAGTAAAAAGTTATGAGGTAACACATATAAAAAAAACATACGCAACAGCGTCGAATTGAGTTTTTGGAAGTCGGCAGAAAAAGAACAACACAAAAAATAGCTAGAAATATATTTAATACTGCCAGTATGTATTATGTTTATATATGGTAGAGCCACGCTGCAGCTATATACTCGTAGACGAACAGGTCGGCTCTACCAGGGAAGGATTGAATACCGGCGTGAAAAAGCAATTTAATGCTGCTGTGTTTCATAAAGTAAGTGTATAGACCACCGCAGACCCCTTTTACTGGAAACGGGGCGTTCCGTCTTAGTTCTCAGAAGAGATAACGCATCTGCATTTTGGTTCTTAGTAAAGGATAGATGTATGTGTCTATTGCTCACAGCGTCCACTTTCTTATTGTCTGTCACCCTTAATCTATAAAAACAGCTACATATTTATACGTGGTAGAGCCATACTACGGCTATATTAGTAGTATAGTTGTAACACAAATGGGTCGGCTCGACTGGGGAAGGACTACGCTCACACAGAATACCAGCGTAAAATAGCAGCTTAACACTGCTGTGTTTCGTATTGTGAGTGTAAGGAATTGGAGACCCTTTTTACTGAAAAAGAGGCATTCCATCTTAGTCCTCACGGGTGATAACGCATCTGTATTTTGATTCCTTATTGAGGATAGATGTGGATGTCTATGGGTCACAGCAACCACTTACCATCAGGTGGGCTGTGTGCTTGTTTATTATCCTATCCTATAAAAAGAAACATATACGTGCAGAAATTTAGAAGATATAATAATTTAATAGTTCGCTAACATTGAGTTATATGTACTACGTACTAGAGAAGCCATTTCAAACAAAAATTGTGTCTTACTCTATGTCTTCGCGCATGCGCGGGAGTAGTAGTCGCGCATGCGCGAAGACTTTAATTTAATATAAAATAAGATATTAATGTAAAATAAATGTAAGAATTTAATATAAAATATCTTAATTTAATCTAAACAAACATATTTCTAAATAAAATGTAATAATAATTATCTTATGGAATTCACAAATCTTCAATTTACGCAATATTTAGTTTATATAGATTGCACTACAGTTCAGTTGAACATAGTCAATGTTCGGAATGGTTTCTTCTTCTTCTACGTAGTACATATAATTCAATGTTCGCTAACATGTTAGAAAACAAGTTTTACTTTCATATTGTAACACGATACTGCTCATCATGTGGCATCGCGGCTTCAGTAATGATACAGTTACGAGGAATTCTCAAATTACACGAGCACATAAAGCTTTGTGTTGTCTGTGCTGCAAATATTAATATTTAAGGCTCAGATTGCGTGTTCCATAGTCTCTCTCGATGCTACCCGCCTTGACTTAGTTGACTTTTTTTGTTATAGACATGGCGTCATTTCGCGCCATTTTTGTCTCATTTACGGTCGTCCTTTGTGAATGCAGTGTACCAGATACCAATTAAATGAAATTGAACATGCAATAATGGCATGACTTTGAAATTAAAATATTTTTTATTTGTTATCATTAAAATATACTCCTTACGGGGCAATAACTGGGGGAGACCTATGTACAGAAGTTGACTCGTGATAGCTGTTCAGGTAAAGGGTCATAAAATATTACAGACTAGACCACTTACAGACAAGACTTTTTATTACGTACGTAATGTAATTAAAACACGATAGAACATAATGTATCTATTAGAATATTTTTATGTTGGTTACCAAAATATATGTTTATAACGATTCAGCAAGAAAGCAGTCAATGGAACTTAAAGGTATATTTTATTATGCAAAAGAAAACATTTAAAAAACAACTATGTCATTATTTCCATCTTCGTTACAGGCATACCGTTGCACAAAGGTATCTAAAGCCGCAAAGTATTTGAATGAGTTATTTATTGTTATAATAAAAAAGAATAACCAATTATATACGAAAAAAAAAACACTGATAACTACAATGTAACTCTATAAAGATATTGTGTTAACCGCTGTATCGTCTTCAACAAAGGATATCCGTTTATGTAAAAACTCCTCTGTTCTAAAACAAAGTAATTTACCCGAATTTCGACAAGAGGCTGTTCTCGGTAGTGGAACAAGTGATACCCTCTTATTACTGTGAAGACTTGTGTCTAAGGTTAAAGGCAAACGTATTGACTTTGGTCGATTCTTATCTATGAGAATGTTACGGGTATTTCTTTATAGAATACGGGTGACAAGGGAACACACAGCCCACCTGATAGTAAGTGAATGCTATGACTCATAGACATCTACACCTATCTCGAATAAGAATCAAAATGTAGCTGCTTTATCACCCCTGAGGTCTAAGATGGATTGGTTCGGAAAGGGTCTCCGGTATTCTCACCTCACCATACAAAACACAGCAGCATTGAGCTGCTATTTTACGCTGGTAATCTGTGAGAGCGTGATCCTCCCTCGGTCGAGACAGCCCATTCGTGCTAGAACCATAATATTGCTGAAGCCTGGCTCTACTACCTAAAATAGTATAAATTGTAATGTATAGAATTTTTTTATTCTTTAAAAAAATGTTATCCTCCACACTAGGATTTTCTCCTGTATCGTGGAAACAGTTTTACTGGGAGCCGCGGGATTTGAATCCGCGGTCCCCAGCGCGGAGCCATCATCTCATAGGCAAATGTAGTAGTTTTTGGTACGTGAAAACCATTCAGTTCACCTGATGGTAAGTGGATGTTGTGGCCCAAAAACACCTACATATATGTTCAATTAACTTAACATTCGGAATTTTAATTCAAAATTCGAAATATGTAAGAGGATGGTATCTGCCTACTTTTTTATAGGAATAGGATGACAAACAAGCAAACAGACCACCTGATGGTAAGTGGTTTCTGTGACCCATAGACATCAACATGTATCCTTGTTTGCGAATCAAAATGCAGATGCGTTGTCACCCGTGAGGACTAAGTTGGAATGCCTCTTTTCCAGTAAAAAGGGTCTCCGGTTTTCTACACTCACCATACGAAACACAGCAGTGTTAAACTGCTATTTTACGCTGGTATTCTGTGAGAGCGTGGTCCTTCTCCGGTCGAGCCGACCCATTCGTACTACAACTATACTACTAATATAGCTGCAGCATGGCTCTACCACGTATATCCTATGCAGAAAAATAGTCCTTCCATATAGATCTATATCCGTATTTTATAGCCGTATTTCCTTTCAACTTCTTTTTTGTTGATTACTAACTAGCACTCTTGTTAGGCTAATCTGTGCGGGCTATATTACCACTTTTTTGTGGAATCGTGACTATTAACGTTATATATATTATAACTTATGGTAAGATGTTAGAGCAGAGAAAACCAAAATGTTACCACAAAGTTTTGAGAGGGTTTTGAAAAAGTTAGACTGCCTCACTCCATTGGGTATTGGTGGATGTCCTAGAAATATTTTTATTCCTTAGGTATGCAGGTTTCCTTGTGATGTTTTTTTTTTCACCGTGAAACACGTGGTAAATCAGCATTTAAAATTGCAATTAACAATTTTATCGGTGACAGCGGGGGTCGAACCTAGTTTGCTCGCGTACTGTGAAACTTGCAGCGAGTGCTTAGCCCATTTTATTACGGCTCTCTAGATCGATAAACTGATCAATATATCTTACACTAATCAATAAAAGTACTTTTTTAAATATTTTAAAATCTCACCATAAAGTTTTAAAGATTTCTACCTGTATAGTATAATTAATATCAAGTGTAGCAACATTAAATTTCTTTCATACGATATTGCAAATACAGCGAAAGTGCAACGAATGCGCTTGAAGAGCGGCAACTTTCGATTGTATAAAATTTATTATAATTGGACATGCTCTTTATTTCTTTAATATTTTATTGATGCATCAAGCTATTAGTGTAACTATCTAGATTTTTATACAAGTAAAATTGACACACTAGCTCAAAGTCCACCAGATGGTAAGTGGATACTGTGGACCATAAACACGTAAAACAACTCAACTTAAAGTTGAAATGAAACGCCATGTAGGTAGTGTTACTCACCGGATAAGGTAGGATGATGTAGTCATATTATACAAATGTTTGTTAAAATGAAGGCATTATAATATCTTTACAAATATGAGACAAATTACTGTATTGTCAATTGTTGTCAATTCTTAATACGTCTACAAAATTTCAAATTATTCACACTGGATTCAGAGTGGGTAAAAGCTATATTATAAAATTTCATTATATGGTACATACATACATGTTATACTTATGTACGGGGTTATTTTTCAATAACCGGCCAAATTTGCAGAGAAGGTTCTGAATAAGTAATATAGGTAAATTATGAAGAAACATTAATAAAAAATATCTCAATAATTCTGTCCTTTTTATCTTTTAAATTCAAAATGCGTGGTAATGAATTATTTTAAGTAATTTTACTGCGCACGCACACATTCGTAAGGGTCAATCGGTATGCAAAAACACTGTTATCCATAAATCACATTCAATTTGGGATAGTTTCAAATAAAAGTAGAAGCCTTACGTACTCGTATTTTCGAAAACTGCAACAACGATATATCATTATTTATATATTTGAACTTAAGTTTAAAATTTGGCTACTCTGTAAAAAATAACCCTATATTTGCGTATGTATGTTTGCACTTGTATTTTTTGTGTGTTTAACAAATAAAAACTAAAATAGGCAATATTGTAAAACTAATTAACTTATGATGCTTGAAACTACTCATAGACCCCCCATTTGTTGAGATCATTCATGGCGAGTGCGCAAGCAATTAACGCGCGCATGTCATATTTATTTTGTCTTTTAGCCTCAAACACAGCTGCAGGCTGCAACGGTTGAATGGAAGGGAATATGATTTTATTCTCAAATATGCAATTAAGACAATTTAGGTCTTTATTCTTACGATGAATTACCAATATTATTTCAGATATACCCAATTTCTTAAACAGTGTCTCATTGTGTTATGATTTGGTATCACTTACATTTGCCTTTCTATGCATTATTTCAAACGCATATTAGTTATGGCACCACTTTAAAAATGTCTTATATGATTGACTAACTGCACCCCGCGTGGAATTTATTACGATTTTTGCGCGGAACCCTAATTCTTTTTTTAAATAAGACTATCCTAAGTTACTCCTAACATTAGCTATCTGATAGTTTCTCCGGAGGTTAATAATTTAAAAATATTTAAATAAATCTTGCGTGTAACCATTGAGATAATTAAAAAAAAACTTACTTCTATCAACCCGACAATTACTTTCTTATTACTATTAGCTGTAATAATTGTTGTGCATTTAAGTGAACTTCATTTTTATCTACTTCTTGAAATGTTCATGTAATAAAATATACATTTAAATATATAAATATTTTAAGTATAAAAAATAATATAATATAATTAAAATAATATATTATATTGCGTCATGAACGCGTCATGATTTTAAAATGCGTCATGAGCTCTTGGACCAATTTTACCTACGAATAAACCATAAATAATAAATGTATACGAATAACCTTCAAAAACAAAACAACGCTTTATTTGTGCTTTATTCAAAGCAAATTTGACATGACAATTTTATTTTGTCTTCTCTTCTCTATATAAAATATAAAATAACAATAGGTAATTAGACGACCTCATTATAACACTAAGTAGGATTATCTTAATGCCAATTTAATAACATGTAAAATATCACAAACCGTAAAGGAATTTATGCAGACAATATTATTAAAATAGTCTCTGACCGCATTACTTAAAAATGGATTCTGAGTCCTTCATGATTGTGTCGCACTTAAATCAATATTTACCGATTGGCCACCATTTTGTTTCGTAAGTGCTGCACTAGTGAGAATGCCGCGTACTATATATCCCGATAAAATACCAATAAATTATTTCATAACTCTTCGGGATAGTGGGTCGATGACGAAACCAAATTAAATATTACATTGTCAGGTGGACTGTTATGGGTTAAGAAAGAGCGAATTAAAGTTTCCTGGATTTTTTAGAGCGAAATGTTGGCATTTACTACATTCCTCATTAATTGGTACCAACATTTGCATATAATACAAATAAATTACATAAATTACTGTGTAATAGCAGTGTAAGAATAACCAGTACCCCATATCGTCCCGTGGATGTCGTAAAGAGCGACAGAGGAGAAATTGAAACGGGAGATGGGCAGCAGCATCTTTCTGATAACAACAAAAAACTGCGGTTGCCGACTCACTTGACAAACGTGGCAACTATGGCAAAATTTCCCTTATGATACAATATAGGGGTATGTTCAACAGTAGACTTTTATCTGTAATCGATAATGGACAAATAAATAACTCGATTTTATAATCTTCTAACGCTTCGTTTCGCGCCAAAAATTTCTTCCAATTCTTGCGCGGCGTTTTCAATAGTTCGGTTGGCAGGAATAGTTTTGGCGCCAAAACCTGTTTAAAATAATAAGACAAAACAATCACTTAAAATGAAGAGAGGAAAAAAAACAACTGCCGGCTTCACGACACGATCTCAAAGCCGACATCCTGTACACCTGGTCCGGCAGCACGTGCGTAACCCGTGTTTTACAGTTTTTTGTTAGAGGCCGCGGTTTAGCTTTATTTGGGACGAAAGCATGTGCCACGTCTAGACTCCCGCCCGCTACAGATGTGTGGTTTGATGTTGTGGGTGATTGTGCTTAGGGAATAATACGTCTTGCGAGCTGCAATTGTTTGAAATTTTAAATATATTTACAAAGTATGTGGTGCAAGAGGCAGGTGTGAGAATTTGTTTATTTAAAATAACGTTTAGGTTAGGATTTTTTCTCTTATAGTGGAGGCAGTTTAAGTGTTAAGTTCAGACCCGAGACAATTCTTACTAGGCCATAAACGTGTAATGGCGATGTTTGCCGTGTAGTGGCGGTGTAAGAATATCCGCCCCATATCATACCGTGGGTGTAGTAAGAGACAACAGAGGGAAACAAATCAGCAGATGGACAGCAGCGTCTTCCTCATAACGACTAAAGATAAAAAGCTGCTGTCTTCCTATGACACAATCTATGTGAAAGGCCTATGTTCAGCAGTGGAATTTAATAGGCTGTAACGGTAACGGTCTGGATAATTACTTCTAGCGTAAACGAGATGCTTATAACGCCATCTATCGGAGGCAAGAATAAATTCTCATAGTCGCCTCTTATGACATATTTCTGTCGCCCTGTTACCACTTCTGCCGCCAAATAGCTTGCACTGCTGTCTTCCGGTGGAATGGTATATAGGGCCAGTATAAATTTTACAAGCTGTGACAAATTCCATCTTATTCCTCAGAGGTGATCTGTAGTCTATTTTAGTTGATGCAGGTGTTCATGGACTACAGTAGCCTCTTCCTATCAGGCGGACTGTAAGTTCGCTTGTCACTTAAATTTTTTAAAATAATTATAAAATTTTACACTTGTCTTTAAAAGTGAAACAACCTTATGCATTTAAATACGATAAGAACTCCCGACAGAAGTGAAAACTCAATGATATACGTCACGAGCGTGTCGACGTCATCGGTGACGCGAACCCATAAATTTTACCCCTACCAAAAATTGCTCAACGCGGCTAAGGAAGTTTTCACTTCAAAAATGTTCATATCATGTGATTCACGGGACAGGAAGACTAAAACTGCAATATTTTATTATCTCGCAAATCAAATTACGAATACTTTTCCACAATATGATGGATATGTTTTAAATTACAATACGAGTATACAAAATATTTTTAAGAATTAGGTGTGTACCCTTTCAATAATTAAATATAGCTATCTCCGGGCCGTACGTACCCTCAGTTTATTTTTAAACGGTATTTACTCTCGTAACCAGGTGTTCCAATAACTGGTATTAATTCGTGAAAATCATGACCTAATCTAAAACAGTTGGTGTTGTCTATTTTAAGAAGATTTTATGGAGCGTGCGTCACAGCTGGCAACATTGAGGTGCCTTACCAAATGTAAACGACCATGGCGGGTTTTCCAGAATTCTCTTTCAACCTTTAAGTCCTTTGAACGAGTGTATCTATTTACTTTGTTAAGACGAAATTCGTCGTTTATTTAACATATGAGCATGTAATTACTGCTGTTTTGTGTATTATAAACGCCATTATCGTTACACCCTGTCCACTCCTGAACATAGGCCTCCCCTATAGACTGCTGCATAGGGGACTGTGCTGTTTGCCATAGTCGCTTGGCAAGTAGGTTTTCGACCGCAGTTATTTTATTTTTACTCGTTATTAGGAAGACGCTGCTGTGCATCTCCTGATTTGTTTCCCTCTGTGGCCTCTTACGACACCCACGGGATGATATTGGGTAGTGTATATTCTTACACCGCCACTACACAGTAACCGCCACAAAACGGTTATAAATGCACTATATTCTGTTAGTGTTGCTATGGTATTTAAACATTATTTTTAATCGATTTGAAAAAGAAAGAGATTCTTATTTTAATTGTTTTTGTCACGATATTTTTGTCAATTATTGTGAACCGATTTTGATGATTATTTTTATATTAAATAGGCAAAATTTTTCTTTTTATTCCCAGTCTCTTGAAACAGTTTAAGTTTTCGTCCCGAACGGTTAATTGTTGTGTCTTCAAGGATTGTTTTAAAGCAGTGTTTTGTTTTATAGTATTTAACGTTTTTGTAATGTTCCTTAATGGCATTTGTCAAAATACTATATTTTCTTTTTTCTTCTTCGATACCTTTAATTTTATCTTCATTTTTTTTTCTATTTTTGGTTATATTGTGTAATAAGTTGTCTTTTTATTTTTTTGACGTTGAAGTCTTTTCTTTTATTTTCATGTGTGGTGTGGGAGGCGAAGTATTCATTAGAACGTTCTGCAAAGCTTTTTGTTGTTCTCTTCTCTTCTTGTTTCTAACTTGCCATTTTCGTAGTGTATATACTCGTATATAGTGTCGGTAGAAAAGTAGAACGACCCATACATATTAAATGCTAGGTACGTGTTTACACCGTATATGGAAGCAATGATGTCGAAAAATATTCTTTGAAGTCGACTATTACTAACATGTTATTAATACATAATAGACACTATTTATTAAGAAAAGTGTAATATTTAGTTATAAACATTTTTGCAATTTTGTTATTATTTAGAATTCTTAAATGAAATTATAATATCAAATTAAGACAATGTCGCAAAATATTTAAAATGGTTGTCAGAATCAACATGGCCGTGCCGGACGCGGGACGCCACTAAATTGGGTGAATGGGGTGTGACGCGAACGCAGGAAATTAGGAAATGGGAAGCTGTGTCGTCACGCTCCTTGCTCCCGCTTATTATAGCACCAATGGACATATCGCTTGTTTAATTTGTTCATCCGCCGTGATTTTTGTCTGTGGCTTAATTGCCTTTGATTAGAGACATCTTATGCTCATTATAGTAATCGATGATGGATGAGAAGCCATTGAGAAATATTTTTAAGATGGTTTGAAAATAGTCTACCGTGAGGTAGTTGACGGCTGCGTGGCGCAGTGTCTTAACTTTCGTTGCTACGCTGAGGCCCGCGGGTTCTGATCCCGCACGGATCAACTATTTATATAGCCTACAAATAATTGTTTTGGATCTGGATTAGGGTTGCCACCCGTACTATAATATATACGTACTATATTTCAGTCAATTGTACTATATATTTAAAAAAAATAATATAGTACGAATAATAATGTATTTTTGTCCCTAGTTCAAATGTCACGCTTTTTTATATTAACTGTGACTGGAAGTCTGGAACAAGTACGTTTAACGAAAAAAAAAATATATATAATAGAGCGTATTAATTTCAATTGCTCAAATTCCTATAATAATTTTAAGGGTAATAGACGGCAAAAGCGAAGAGCAATAACAAATATTTATGGAAAAATACATAAAGATTAAAAATATATGTGTAGTTTTTATTTCCTGAATTTCCCAAAAGTTCTATATTTTTGCATCTTGTTTTTGCTATATTTGTTCAAAAAAAGGTGGCAACCCTAGTCTCGATGTTTGTCTTTGTGCAATTTATGTATGTAAATTGCCTCCACGATAAAGGGGAAGAACCTTGTGTGGGAGTAACGTTTCTAAACTAAGGCAGTGGTTTAGGCGAATCTATCCCTTCATCTCTTTATGTATCAAGTCAATACCACTGGCTATTTGCTAGAAAGGCGAGTTGAAATACTTATAGGATATGTGCTTATTTTACTGAAGTAAAACATCAGTCTCGATTACAAACAAAAATTCTGCCGTCAATTTTAAAAGCATGTCAGAGAGCTGTGTAATAGTGTTAGTCCAATACCTTATATGATCCCGTGGGTCGTGGTAGGAATCGACAGAGGGATACTAAAATGGCTGCTACCGAATAACTATATTACAAAGCTACTTGACGGTTGGACAGATTTTCTGCTCGGGAACTCACCTCGGTATATACATCTGGAATCTATTAGAAAACCAAGATAATTAGAGAAAGTGAGCTATTCCATCTTAGTCATAAAGTGACAACCCATCTGTAGCTTTTTTATTTGAAGTTGGCTGCAGTACTACAATTTTATAAAGAAAAACACAAAAATAACAAGTGACAGGGTTGTTATCACATGCAAAATTGTAAATTAGGAAGGCTGCATTAATCAACGGCAAATTGTCGGAAAATTGTGGTGTACGAGTACGTGCGGAAACGCAAATTACGATCAATTACTGTCACGTGCCCGTTTTTAAATTAGACATTACTATATACAAGTGCTTGAAGCTATTTCGTATAGCCATAAAAGAATTGAAATGGTGACCGTTGTTGCTACCGTTACAGCCTATCAAGTGTTCACTTCTGAACATAGACCTTCTCCATTGATTGCCTCATTGGGGGAATATTTGCTATGGTTGCCAGACTTGGCAACCGCAGTTTTTATTTGTAAGTTATAATTAGGAAGACGCTGCTGCCCATCTCCTGGTTTATTTCCCTATGTCACCTCTTAAAACAACCACGGATCGATATGGGGTACACCGCCATTACACAGTCGATTTGTGGTTGGTCACTAGGAATATACTTTTTTAAAGAATAAAGGTGACAAACGAGCACACAGTCCACTTGATGGTAAGTGGATACTGCGGCCCATAGACATCTACGTCTATCCTTGATTAAGAATCAAAATACAGGTGCATTGTCACCCATGAGGACTAAGATGGAATGCCTCGTTTCCAGTAAAAAGGGTCTCCGGTTCCCTACACACGCCATACAAAACACAGCAGCATAAAGCTGCTATTTGACGCTGGTATTCCGTGAGAGCGTGGTCTTATCCCGGTCGAGGCGACCCATTCGCGCTGCAGCCCTAATATAGCAGCAGCATGGCTCTAACACGTAAGAAATAAGTAAGAAATATTATAAGCACTAAGTACATTAATGCAGGCAAGTTGCTTGATTGTGTCTAACGAGACTATAATGTAGAGATCTACATTATAACGACGCAATTAGTCACTCGTTGTAGCGATTTGTCGCACGTCGTATTTATCCTCCACTGTCATCATCTTGTGTTTTTATGCAGGGTTATTTTGCGATATACGGCCAAATTTGCATTGTAGGTTCAGTATAAGTAATATAGGCGAATGGTTAACAAAAATTAATTAAAAAATATCTTAAACATTCTGTCCTTTTTATCTTTTAAATTCAGAATGCGTCATACTGCATTATTTTATCAGATTATCACTCATAAATATCTAACGTAAGGGTTGATCGGTCGGCAAAAGCGTTGAGAATTAAATCGCACACAGAGAAGCGCGCGTACGCGTAGTTGTTGCCCATAAACTACATTCAATTTGGAATAATTAAAAAAATAGAAGACTTGTTTACTCGTATTTTTAAACACCGTAATAACGGTGTATGATTATTTATATATTTGAATTTAAGTATAAAATTGGGCTACTCTTTGAAAAACCCTGTATATTTCTTTTGAAGACTAACTCGATGAAACGAAAAATCGACACTAAAAAGAGACAAACATATACATCTATTGGATTTAGCCTGCGAGAGAATGAGATAGAATACAGCACACAGTGTTTCCTATTATATCGGCCTCCTTTTCCAATTTATGCACATACCTTCCTTATTAGCAATTCGTTGTAAACAACAGTTGTTTACGCAAAAAGGTTGTCTGAAAGAAATCGCTAAAATATATAATTAATTTAGTTTTTCTTTTAATGTGTTGTGGTGTAAAATAAAAAAATATATTGGTTGATTGATTAAGTGGTAAATTGCGAGTCATGTGGAACTATCGCTGTTCGAGCGTACTGTTACAGTTAGGTATATCTTGTGAGTGTCTCGTTGGCCTTACAATCAGTTAATGAGTTTTCCTGTCAAGAAATTCTGGATTCCAAATTCAGGAGTCAGGAAGTTTGCGGTGTTTTACCTCCGTATCTTGGAAAGCGTGTAAAGCTGTTAGTACTGCATCTGATCTCTCTCCGGTCGTGTCGTATTACCGTCCCATCGGACTATGACTTTGAGGGAATAGAGAATGAATCTATGCTTGCTCATCCACTCGGACTCTGTAGTCCTGTCCTGCGCAGATTTCTAGTCTCCGTAGAGACTGGTCGCCGTGACCGAAATTCGGTCTAGAGGATATTAGTACATCTTGTGATCAGGTTTCGAATCGAAAAGTTAGTAAAAGTAAAGTTTCGGCCTATATACTAGTCCCACCGCTGGACACAGGTCTCTTCTTATTTCTGAGAGGGATATGGAGAAATTGGTTCTCCACGCTGCTCTAGTTGGGGGATTTCACCACATGTTTTCAAAATTATTTTCAACCTTCACACTATTTTTAACATGCAGGTTTTTCGCGATGTTTTTCTTCACCAGCCAGCACGTAGCAAAAAAAGATGATAAGGTTCCAATCGCAATAAAATTTGTGCATAAACAGACAGTAAGTTTTAAAACAACTATACCAGTAATATAGCTGTAGCATGGCTCCACAACGTGAAAAAATTTAAATATGATGTAAATATAAAGAAAAAGCTGGGGGAAGAAGTAATCTGTCATCTATTTAGTATGCATCCATTATTATTGGTCTCTCTTCTTGATCCGTCTCCTTCGTTGTATAATAGCAATAATAATAACATTTCTGACAATATTTTAGGTTTTATTACGCTACTACTCACTTCAAGAGCTGCTTACTAATTATAATTTTTTCGCAAACGATCGGCCGACTGTTAGCTAGTGTGCGCTCACTCACCACTAACACGACTAAATTGTCGCCCGATAAAAAGTCTGCAGTGTGCGGTGTCTCTAATATAGCTGCAGCGTGGCTCTACCACGTAAAAGTCAGTCAAACAGTGTTGATATAGAATTTTTAGTATACGGACCTAGGTTATAAGTCAATATGAATCCAATCGTTTTCATTGTTAAATTTCTTCAGTACCTATTTTCTATTCCGGTATAAGAAGTGAAAAGAACGAACGTCTGTAGGAAGAATTCTCAATTTTTAAATTTCTTATTTTTGTTATTGTAATTGTAATAATGTATGTTCTACACAAGAAAGTTCACATATTATTTTCACGTTCTTGCATAAATCCGATTTATTATTTCTCAGGTGTATGTAAAGAAGTTTTATATTTAAAACTAGCTATTCCCCGCGACTTCGCCCGCGTGTAACTAATTACGATTGAATATTATGGGTTTTAATTTTTTGCGCGGAACCCTAATTCTTTTTCTAAAATAAAAGTATCCTAAGTTAGTTCTTATGGCATCAGCTATCTGCCAGTGAAAGTCCTATCAAAATCGGCCCAGCCGTTTCGGAGATTAGCCGGAACAAACAGACAGACAGACAGACAAAAAATTTTAAATCGTGTTTTTGCTATAACTACCGTATATACTTTCATATGCATATAGTGAAAAGCTGTCATTTCGACATTACAAACAGACACTTCAATTTTATTTATTTGTATAGATTTTTGCGCGGCAACTCAAGACGACCGACATAAACGAAAGAAGTCGTTTGGAAGTTTTTTGTTTTAATTAATGACTCTTGTCATGAATCTCCTGCACTGCAAAATGATTTTTAAATGAAACTAAAACAATTTATATTTATTGAAATTAGGTATTACTCTTTTATTTTACTCACTAGCTTCTTTACTTTAGATTTTCGGATCGGCTATAAATCAATTGGTAGAGTCAATAAGTCATGTCAGTTTTAAACTAACAATAAAATTCAACCAATTATTTCAATAAACTATTTCATAGTTCAGCATTACAGTGGTGGCCATCATCCGATATTAACCCCATAACGTAGCTTAAAAATGTTTAATGCGTCTCATTTAACAGATATTGGACTCTATTATGTATACAATAAAAATTATTTTGTCAGAGAAATCTTGTGTAGAATTCTTTAAAGAAATTGTAACCTTATATCAATGACGTAAGAGTTCAAACGGTAGCTCTTTTTGTAGTTGGTATGACGGCGCCGGCGTTTGTCGCAATGAGCGGGAATGCTAGTGATGTGAGTGGCGTTGGTACGGTTTTGACCGATTTTTGTTTAAATAAAAATTTAAATATAAAATTTAAATAGTAATCGTGGAATTTTGAATCTCTAAAATTATTTATTATGAAGATAATTTGATGACTAATTCTATTTATTTTTTAGTCTCGTGTTCAAAATAAGCTCAAATCCTTGATATTGCTGAATTACATTTAGAGAGTATTCAAAAAAAGTAAGTATTCTAAATTCTATACAAAAATAGGTTTCGTTTTCTCCTACGAGCTGTTCTGCAAAGCATAAAGTGGACGAATAAAACTACCACAAACCAAATATTGCTTCAAAACTTACGAACGACTCAAAATCGTTAAAATTAAAGTTACAGCTTTATACTTCCTAATACTGAGCAAAGTATTACTCTCATTTTAGAGAGGGTTTGAGCAGCATAGAGTTACTTACAAATTGTATGAAGTTTTGTATTTTTATACAAAACTAGTAATCCGTCACGGCTTCGCACGGGTGATTACTGGATATCGACAACAGCGCAATCTACCGGGTCCAATTGTGAATCTAAACCATCCATAACTCAAACACACCAAAACAGCCATTTTCGAGTTTTTACGAGAATAACGGACAGCAATTTTTTTTTAATATTTAGAGATAATTATAGTTTTTTGAAATTAAAAAACTGTTTTTATAAAATCAAACATTTAAAGATAATGATATATTTCTAGAATATATTGAATCGTCAGAGGAAACCAAAAAGATCCTGTGTACATCACTAAAGTGGTCGCGACGGGGCGTCACGTCATTGCGATGGTAATCGATCTTAAATGGTGTGCGAGTTGACCCTTGAAAATTGGCCTGCATCTGAACTCGGTTATCTGTATTTCCCGGAATGAGTGGCTGTTTATCCGACAACTCAGTACTAGCATTGTTTGGGATTATTTTTAATCGTCTCTTGGTTAATACTGAAGTTTATTGTATTGTATAAAAAATAACTTAAGAGGATGTGGTATAATGTACATAATATGTACTACATAAGGTACTTATAATGTACATTTTTACCCCCAAAAGTTACGTGCAATAAATTAATAAATGGGGTTTATCTCTTTATATAAAATCAATTGCTGTCCGTTAGTCTCGCTAAAATTCAAAAACGGCTGGACTGATTTTGATGAATTTTTTTGTATGTAAGTGCGTCCCTGGATGGTTTATATATCCATAATTGAACCCGTTAGATGGCGCTGTTTTCGAGATCTAGAAATCACCCGTGTGATACCGGGGACGATTAGTTAGTAGTTTTATACAGAACAATTTTGAGCCAAGTAGCGCCATCTGTTTCATACGCGTGGCATTACGACAGCAACTCAAAGCCACGCGTCTGCGGTCACAGCTGCATCAGTTTAGGAATGACGTCCAAATTTATTGACACTTCTAGCGAAAAATTTAAAATAATGATGCAATAAACTTGAGTTTATGATAATTGTGTCTCTTCACAGTCATACTATATCAAAGTAGTAGAGCCAATCATTTAATAATAAAATCCCCGTAATTTAGACAAATTAACTGAATGGAAACACATATAATATTTATACAAACTTTGTATTTGGCATAGTACCAAATACGAAACGGTTTCTGGAAGTTTTGAATTTTGTAACATTTATTTTATTAAACTTTTTAATTTCATAACACTGCAGTCGTAAAATAAAACGAGTGAAATCGTAAAAATAAAAAAGAAACCTAAAATCGTAAATTTGTAGAAAGAGTAACACTCCATCCATCCATTACAACCTATAAAAGTCCACCGTTGAACACAGGTCTCCCCCATAGAGTGTCCCAGAGGGGGGGGGGGGGGGGCAGAAAGATTTACTTCTAAGTGGACACAAACTTAAGGTTCACATCATCATCGTAGTACGTGGAAGAGCCATTCAGCCTATTTATGCATAAAGCACAATTGGATCGGATTGACTGAGAAAGGATAACACTTTCACAGAATCGTTTTCCTTTATTAGTTCATTCAATTCCACTAATGAGCCTCTCCCATTGTATGGGGGATTGGCTTTAATCAGAACGCGTGGCAGACGGATTAACGATCGCTGGACCAGATAGAAACACCTTCGACGCTGCTGCCCGTTGCTTGTCTTGTAATTTTTTATAGGATAAGGGTGACAAGCGAGCACACAGTCCACCTGATGGTAAGTAGTTGCTGTGGCCCATAGACATCTACATCTATCCTCGTATGCGAATCAAAATGCAACTGTGTTGTCAGCCGTGAGATCTAAGGTCGAATGCCTATTTTCCAGTAAAATGGGTCTCCGGTTCTCTACACTCACCCCACGAAACACAGCAGCATTAAACTGCTATTTTACGCTGGTATTCTGTGCGAGCGTAGTCCTTCCCCGGGCGAGTCGATCCATTCGTGCTACAACTCTACAATTAATATAGCTGCAGCATGGCTCTACCACGTTAAAATTTATATTTTACGTCTGGCGTAAACGAGGTAGTATACCGGCATCCATTTGGAAATATATATCCGTATCAACATCCATATGGGAATTACCAGATTAATCTTATGGCTTCCAGCCAATAATTACAAATTGCATAGTCGCCCACGATACCCACGGTACGAAATGATAGATTTTTGACCGCGAAAGGAATATAGGTGAGATCTCCCGCCTGGCAAGGTGTTTTGCTCGGGTAGCGGCCAATGCTCCGTGTGGTTGTACAGAGCTATTCTATATATATCGCAGTACTTCGGAACTTTGATAGCGCGATTTAGGCTTCGGTGCGTGTCGCTTGTGACGTGACGTTAGTGCTGCCATAGATTATTACGCCGCCACAATACGGCACACTTATCATCACTGTCTATCATATTTTGTTTCACCTAGCTGTTAAACGATGAAGTGTCGACCTTGTGAAATATGCAGGCAGTCGATGGATGCAGGTGGTTATGACCATATGTACTTTGTAGCATTCTGTGGGGGAAGCTTATGTTCAGCAGTGGACTTGTGATGGCCTGCAGTAGCAGTAGTAGTAGTGAGAGCTTTGTTGGTCTACTAGTGATTTACCATTCCATCGGACTATGATATTGAGGGAGGCAGGAGAGTGCACCTGTGCTTGCGCATACACTTAGGCACTTCCCGTTCTGTGCAGATAGCTAGTCTCCGTGGAGACTGGCCGCTGTGACTGAAAATTCGGTCTTGAGGACATTATTTTTATTATTAGTCGATGCCATTAATTATCATAGTTGTATTCAAAATAAATTTAATTGTTATTAACTTCAACATAGTGCCACTAGAAATGGGTTCTACGACGATTGCTACATTTTACCGCAACTTTTTCTAATAAGACAAACTTAATTTTGCAATCGATGTAAGGGCTTTCAACGCAAAAACGAAAGTATATAATGTTGCTGGCCGGTAAAAGTACTTTGGTATTCAGGCTCCGGTCGAATGAATGCTAGGAGGTACCGCATTCTCTCTCCGTCCGGTCGATGGTTTTTACAATTCCTTCGCGGCGAGTAGCTCGTGACGTCACAGAGATGTCCACTTTTACCAACATTTACTTTTCCTTTGTTTTTAGACCTGTCGTTCTAATAATCTTTGATTGGGTATAGTGGGTTTTATTAACAAAAAAAAAAACTTAATTAAAAATAAAATCCAACCTCAAGGAACTAAAAAGAATTATTATTCTTTAATTTTACATTCTAAAGCCAGTATGAAGACAATATACAAGTCGCGACACGTAAGTCTAGCGCTGAACGAAACGTAGAGCAGCACGAATTGAATTGCACGAATGCGACTCAAGAGCAAATCAGCGCATGCGAACGATACGCACGAGCCAATCAGCGCGACTTATGCGCAATAAGCCAATTACCGCGACTCATTCGCAATAACGGTCACCGCTAGACTTTCGTGTCGCTATTTGTATGGAGAATTAAATCCCCGAATGCAGAATGTATCATCATATTATACATCTTAGTTCTTTGAATTCGGCTTTAAATTTTCATTAAAAGTTTTTATTTTTCTTGAAGATTTTAGGTATAATTCTAGTAAGTAACAATACGAACCTCAAACTTAAAATTCCCGAGTTCTAACCCACCATTCGATTACTCTCGTGAACCAATCATAAAATAAGGCTTATCTACAGTTTAATAAAGCAAAACTTTTAGCGTTAGTAGTACTTGTTAGAACTACTAAATACTTTAATTTTTTTGGTTTAAATTTATTCTCTATGCAAAACAATATGCCACAATATGCCTTTGTATATTTTATCGCTTTAATAACGAAAGCTCAGTTGGACCGAATATTTAAAAAAAAGTTGGCAGTATCCAATTCGTTATCTTTGCCTAAAATTTATCGGTTGGTTTACACAGCTTATCTAATCGCTTTACGATTAAGTGGCGTGTTGAAACCGACTCTTCGCACTTACAACGATATTTTTAAATTTACAAACAAAAAAAAACCTTAACGATATCCTAAATGACCATCACTCTAGAGGCAGTTCGAAAATTATTTGTGGATATGCAAACTGTGAATACAGATAATATGTCTGTTAAAGAGTAATGTTAAGTAGAGAGCATAACTAACGCAATTTGTTTTCATAGAGTACTGATCTATAGTAATACTGTATAGTTATATAATATAAATACTGTATAATCATTTTGCTATGGGGTAATGCGACTGATATTGAAACTATATTTGTTTTGCAAAAGAGAGCCGTACGGGCGATTTATAACCTAAATTGTAAAGAGTCCCTCAGAGAAAAATTTAAATAAATATATTAACTTTTTCATCGCAATATATTTATGAAAATGTAATGTATGTACATAAAAACATAAATAGTTTTAATAAGAATAAGGATGTTCATACCTTAAACACTAGGAACAAACATAAGCTTGTAATGCCAGTTACTAGACTCCACAGAATTAGTAATTCATTTATGGGGCAATGTATACGCTTTTACAACAAAATCCCAGAACATGTTCAAAGTTTGTCAATAAACAAGTTTAAAAGTTTTATTAAAGAAAAACTGTACAAAAAGTGTTATTATAATATCAAGGAATACATGAATGAGGTGATCGCCACCATGCTGGTTCTATGAAAATTCATTTAAAATTGTATAAACAAAATTATTGTTAAGTGGAATTATGTTTGAAAAAGTTCCGCTGGGTTTCTTGCTGGTACTTCCCAGGACAGAGGTATTTTCCGAACCAGTGGTAAATAAAAAAAATACTTTCAATAAGTATTATGTAATAATCAATATTGAATAAAAATCATTCTATTCTATTCTATTCTATTCTGGTTCATTACACTACTCCGATTACTGCAGTAAGAATTTACACCTGTAAGGAAATACTATGTTATTATTCATGTTTCCTATATAGCAGATAATGTGATTTGTACTTCAGTTACCAATTGCTGACCGGAGGATCTATGCTTAAAACGTTCTTTTGACAAATTTGTTTCATTAAAGATGAGAAGATTAATGACCTAAGATCTAAAATATTAACTTTCACATAATTTTGTTTAATGGATCACATAATTTAAAAATGTAATATAATGGATTTCCGCAAATTATTTTATGATTCCATTTATTATAGCAAGAACCTACTGAATTGATATCACTGACGATACACATCACAGATTTCCTTACAATTAAGTTTCATCCTCCCACGATCAAAATTTCATGGTTCATAAATTTAAGGTGAGCTCTATCACGACTCAACAATATTTAATCCTATTATTCAATATAAATAAAGTATGCAACGCATACAATCGATCGAACGGTATCACAGGCTGTGATATGTCAATATTGAATGCAGAGGAACAGGTGCAGGAGGGTATCGGTTTACCCTTTACGGTAAGGGCTGTCCGCTTCCGGCTATGTTCAGTTACGCGCACGCATTGCAACGTGCGCACGCGCCATGGCTGTTCCAGTGCCAGCTCCGAGATTGCGTTTGGAGTTTCATCCACACAACATACACGTGAGTCCAACACTGTGCTTTATCCTACGAATTTCGTAACTCAGCATAGTGTTTCCTTGCATTCTGTAAGATTGCGTAATAAAACTTTTTCGAGGTCTCGCATTTGTGAATTGATGCTAAGAATTTATATGCGCCGTGTCCGTCCATTGAGGATGTTTAGAAGGATGTGTCATTTATCGCTCAAATATTTTGTAATATAATTAAGAACAGATTCTTAATTTTTTGGTCGGTTTAAATGTGAAACGAACATAAAAAATAGGTTGTCAATTAAGGCTATCGAATTAATGTTTCTACATTCTGACGAAGATTTCCTGCATAGCTCAAAGGCCTGATTTGTCAAATCGTGTTTAAATTTCTACTTTTTTCTTTGCTTAGTTGATTAATGAACTGAGAAACTTAGTTTATATAGCATAAATTTAACGTAAACAAATTTAAAATTAGAAATGGATAAGTTTTATGTGACGAATGAAAAATCAGCCATATATATCGTAAAGAGCACGTAACTTATGGATAACTATATAAAAGTGATTAGAAATAAAAGAGAAATAATTCGATTATAACTATTTCAGTCACATAACTACATTTTTTTAAAATTGTTTATGTTGTATTTTCTGCCGACTTCCAAAAAGGAGACTCAATTCGACTGTATTTTTTTTATGTGTGTTACCTCATAAATTTGTACTGTGTGAACCGATTTCGATGATTCTTTTTTTATATGAAAGCTGATACTTCTCGTGTGGTCCCATATTAATTTGATCAAGGTCAGACCAATAGTTTTTGAGTTATTCTTAAATAACTTATATTGAAGTCGGCTGTACAAAATTTTAAATTTTAAATTATATGCTATGTATAGGTAACTTTTATCCGATAATTAAGGGTCAGTCCTTACAGTTTTATTTTAAAATACTTGATGAAATAGAATACATTATATATATATAGAATATATCTTTATTTGGATACATAAATAATAATGATTTGATACGCTTAATAATATTATATATTTAAAATACATACATCAAATCTTGTCTACCTTGTCTTGTCTCTAATTCTAAGAAATCCGTTTGGTAAATTATAGATTTATATATAGCTTACCGAAAATCGCATTGATATAGATTAGATGTTTTTTTTTTTCAAAACTAGACGTACCTATATTGTGTTTAATCTTTGTATTTATTTTTCAGCTTAAGTAAACATTAATTTGATTTACATGCGGTTCTGCAAATTAACTTTGTTACCCTTACCGAAATGATTATGTGCCGTAACTAAAAAACAAGCGACATGTTCCGGTATAATATCCCTGGACACATCCGCGTAACCACAAAGGCAGTTCGCTCTCACCCCTCTTTATTCAATGAAGCGTAAAGCCGGATTCCACAAATTGGCATAACTTGCGCGTCCTTTATCGTAGTATTTTAACAGATTTATAATGAGTCACACCATTTTGGATTAGAAATTTCCAGTATTAAATGTCAGTAGCCTAATGATTATGGGTACAACTAAAAATCGTGAGCTCGAATCCGCTGTTTAATTGTAATCGTGAACCCTGTTCACCGATCCATCTTTACTAAAAATATCTAAATAGAATTAAAAAAAAAACTTCAATTGTTTATGCATGTATACAGTCCCATTAATATTAATATCAGAATATAACAGAATACTTTTTAAAGAGAACGATTGATCCGTGTAGGTGTAGTATAAGCAACACGAGGACGGGACAGTCAATTTAGAATTTTTGTCTGGTCAACATATGTACATATTTGTTTATATGTGCGAGATTCACACAAAAGTACTGGAATAGGTCCAGTAATTTACGATTTCAAATAAAGTTTAGCATTTGTTTATGGATAAACCCAATATAACCGCTTTTTAATCTAGTTTATTCCGCAGACTCTACATAGAGTTACCAAAAATATCTTATCATATATGAATTTAGGTACAAAAAATTAAGTGAAAAGAATCTTTGTACATTTATACGTGGTAGAGCCATGCCATATTAGTCATATTAGTAGTACAAGTTTGAACTTAGTATGAACTTGTACTTCGTAATTTAGTTGCAATCAAGGTACACGTTATAAGTTAAATATACGTTTTTTCATTTTATACGTGCGACCTTAACGCTAAAAATACTGGACGAAATAACTTCACAATAATTTTAAATATAATTTTATGTTTGCGTAAAGATAAAATCAATACAACGGTTTTTAATTACATTCATCCCGTAAACTCTACATAGAGCTTATGGAATGAATGTATACTATATACTACATATAATTATATACGTAATACAGTCACACTGCTATGTCTAGTGGCTGCAGCAGAAATGGGCCAGTTCAACCAGGACTTTATTACGTTTACACAGAATACCAGGACTCTCTAGTTTTTGTAGTGACAAGACTTGTTACTGGTAACGAGACATTCCTTGTTAGTCCTTAGGGGTGACAATGTATCTGCATTTTGATTCTTAATTAAGGAAAGATCTTCACTGATTTAAAATATTCATCGTTTAAGCTATATTTTATTCGTTTGTTTCTAATATTTTTCTAGTTAAGAAAATTCATAGTGATTTGTTGTGAAAAGTCATTGTGTTTTGTTCGTTGTCTGTTGACATTAATAAAAATTCTCAAGCCCATTTGACAATGATAAGTGAATGTCACAGATGCGAATGCGTACTTCACGACACTCCAAGAATACGCCACTTGGCATACATCTTACATCGTATTTGTACATATTCTCACGCTTGACAGGTTTGTTTTTCTATAGTATAAGGGTGACAAACGAGCACACACACAGTCCACCTGATGGTAAGTGGATGCTGTGGCCCATAGACATCGACATCTATCTTCGATTAATAATCAAAATGGTAACACTAATCTCCATCAACAGTCTGTGAAGTCTGGGTTTGATGTCATTTTCTTCTAACTATGGATCACCAGCGATTCGTTTGTTAATCACCAGGTAGCGCCACTTGCATGGGTGGTTGGCTTTTGTAGAAAAGATGGTATAAACCCTTTTCTACTTCTAATGCCTACTGCTGGGTACAGGCCTTTCTTCATTTTTCAGAGAGGTAAGGAGCAATAACCCTCTCAAAAATTGTATGGAACGCTTGCCGTAAATTGACGAGCATTCCGGGTTCAATCACCGCACTTATTTACTACGTATTGGGCGGTGAAAAAAAAAACACCGCGTGGCAACCGGTATGTCTGGGAAATGAAAAATAAAATAAAAAATATTTCGAAGACATGTGGTGTCTGCCACCACGTATACGCGGCACAGCGAACACTTCTTTGACCTAAAACCCTGGACGTATTCATTCTACAGCTGGCTTAAGTTTTTATTTCAAACAAAATATTTGCTTCAGAAATAAGATAGATGCACATATTTCTTCACCGATACTATCGTCTATAAATGTTGCCCGAGCAAAACAAGAGTGAAAATTTTCAATCGAATTAGAGGATGCTCTGCTTTCCTGCGTCCACTTCCTCGTGTTCAATCATTTAATATAACAGGAAATAACGGTGATAGCGTTCAAAGCGCCGGATGGCTGAAAATATCAATCTGTGTCCGTTGGACTAACCGCTGACGTGTTTACGATTTTTGGTAACAATTAATGTAGAGTCAATTATTTTTAATAACTTGATTAATTTTAGAAATTTTTCGAAGTAAAATTTCACTGATGAACACAGGTCTGCCTTAAGTAATGCTACAAAGCATAGTCCTGATATACTGATCCACCTGCATATTTAGTTATATTGCATTAAAAATAAGGTTGTTTATTAGTTTGCTGTGATAATGAATTAAAAATTTGTATGTGATAATGTCGAAGGCAGATTTAGTTTTCTTATACATTTGACACGCAGAAAAAGAAATAGCTTCAAGAAAATTGCTCTTGTTTTTGTCTAAATGGATTGTATGGACAGTATTTTACGTAATATTTTCATGTTGTATTAAAATATATTGGTTCTGTCGATTCTCATCAGACGGCTACGGTTATGCGTCGTTCGCGCGCCGAGTCGAGTGTTGAATTATATTAATTTTTCATTATATCTTAAACTATGCGTCCAAGTAACATGCTGTAATAAGCAAAGTTTATCTTCATAAAATTGTCTTGATAATTAAGTTGCTTTCGTTCGTTTAATATGCCATGCCTAATAATAGCGCTCATAAATCACTTTTTAATTTTCAATAATTTTTCGTCACAAAATACCTTATTGTGGCTTATGTATAAGAAAAAGGCATATAATATCACAAACTTGTTTTAAATGGAGTATAGATCAATATTTTTGTAGAACATTGCATTTACGTATTCACTAACCATTACGCCAGTGCACGCGGTTAAAGCAGTTCGGGGGGCTTTCTCTTCCGAGTTACTGAACAAAAATCAATATTTAAAGCTCAGCTTCATGAATAAATCATATACAACAATTTTTTTTAATCAGTCTTGTAGTTTCAGAGATAAGAATGTTTAAACAAATAAACAAAAAAAAACAAACAAAAACTCTTCCGCTTTATTATATTAGTTGGTATAGATTCTACTTACATTGATAAAATAAAAACGCGAATTCCTTATTGTTTTAACAATGTTCGACATATTCGACGACGATGTTAGACAGTGCATGTATCAGTCGCATGAACGTCTAGGGCCTACTTTAATTTACAATTTACTGTCCGTCCAAGAAAGAAAGATAATTCATTTAAATAATAAATACCTCACATATAAATTTAATTTGCTGCAGTCCCGACGAATTGAGGACGGATTGAAATCAATTAACCCGAATGGATGTTTGGTTTGTTTGTCCACAAACATGCCTGAGCTGTCACTTATCGCGGCTGTGCTATATTATAGAGTAATCAGTTGAGCTTGTATTAGGAATGTTGTTTGGTATACTCTGTATTTATGTTCGTACGGGCTGGTTTATTCGAATTTGTACTATCACAAATTTTATGTCTGAGATTTTATTTTATCATTTTTGGGCTGGCTATTACCCTAACATTACCCTCACATTCATTTTTCTAAATAAATATGATAAATAAAAAATAGTACAGTGCTACACTATTTGTATTTCATGCTACCAACTAAAGCTGATAAATGATAGAAACAAAATAAGAATTAATATTTTTAAAAAGATGCTTCAAAGAGCATTTTATAAATATCCCACAAGAAGATAAAAAAAAGGTTTGTCTTCTTTACCCCTGAAACTTACCTCATAAGTCACAAATGTTAATTAAAGTACATATATATTTATGTGCTCACTAAGTGTAGAAGTTAATATATATTACAAATGGTACTTATCACTCAATAACCTTTTACAAACAATGCAATAAAACATTAAGTAGGTATAAATTATAAAAGTAATTAACAAAAATGTGTACATTTACAATTTTTGACCTCAAGCCTGTATTTGGGTAACTGCATTTTATAATTCTGCCAAATTCTATGCGCATCACCTACTTGGAACGAAGAACACCATCATAAAAAAACAAAAATATAGATTACTTGTGGCTTTTGCTGTGCTTTCTCTACTCAGGAAAACTTGATTTTGAATCTGTAGGAGATTTAAAGAAATGACTTCAGGTTGGGCAATGTTTTAAAGTGACTTTATCTTGTTATTTTTAAAACATTTGCTCATACAAAGTGTCGTCTTTGTTCACAGACTACAATCAAAGTGTACGCGCGCTGTCTTCGACCGGACATCGAATACAAGACGCTGTCAGTGACGTGGGGCACGCGGGCTAGCGAGGTGGTCGCCACGTTGCTGGGCAAGTTCAGGATGCGGCACCGGGACCCACGCCTCTTCTACCTCAGCATGGAGGTGCGGGTCCGTGCTGCGGGGCTTCGCACCACGCTCGTCCTGGACGACGACGCAAGGCCCGCTGCGCTCCAGGCTTGCCATCCCAAAGGATACTCCAAGTAAGTTTCTTTCTTTAATTTATTTGTGGAACTGTTTACCACTGGCGGTTTTTCCTTACCGATACGGCTTAGAGACCTTCAAGATACGAGATTACGAGTACTGCTTTTTAAAAGGCCGGCAACGCACCTGCAATTTTTTTTAAATTGAATAGATGTGACAAACGAGCACACAGTCCACCTGATGTTAAGTGGTTGCTGTGGCCCATAGACATCTACCATCTATCTTCGTTTGCGAATTAAAATGCAGATGCGTTGTCACCAGTGAGGACTAAGATAGAATGCCTCTTTTCCAGTAAAAACGGTCTCCGGTTCTCTACACTCACCATATGAAACACAGCAGCACTGAGTTGCTATTTTACGCTTGTTTCTGTGAGAGCGTGGTCCTTCCCCGGTCGAGCCGACATATTCGTGCTACAACTATACTATTAATATAGCTGCAGCATGGCTCTACCACGTACACAAAACATCCCTAGTGTTGCAGTTAGTTGTTCATGGGCGGCGCGGAGATCGACACTTACCATCAGGTGAGCCGCACGCTTGTCTACCACCTCTTCTATATAAAGTACACTATGATCTCTTTCAGTTTTAAGTCATTAACACCGCATATTAATTACAGATTGTAAAATATCTATCTTAAAAATTCCAGAGATTGCTATCCGCCTGCCAAGCGTGATGATTAGAACAAATTGTCCTACCGTCCAAGGAGAGGCTTACTCTTTCTTTCTAGGTACAGTACAGTACTGTAAATGTTACAGGAGAAAGATGGTGAAAAATAGGCAATGTCAGAAAACTCTTATGATTTCCGCTAGATGGCGGTGTAACGCATTAAAGTGGCATCAGCTTCAAAGATGCATGACATTTAGGACAGATCCTACTTACCAGGGAGGCTTTTTCTAAGTAATAATTAAATTATAGTTTAAAAAATTTAGATCGGTGATTCTGATCAGCATACTAGGATAAAATTATTAAAATATTGAATTGACATCGTTCCTTGATACGCATTAAAATTTTTAAGTCAATCGGCCATCTACAAGTTGGTGAAAATGACATTAAAAGATTGCGTTACGTAGATAGATAAATAGATACTTGCGAAGCTAATAAAAGTGTGTTAAAGCAGTGGTAAGATGGTAAAAAATATCTTTCTCTAACATACTATTTAGGACACGGTTCTTCTCTTACTAACGAGAGATGTGATGGATAATGATGGAACTCGTGAAAGTCCAAACCTTTGCAACAACACAGCTTGGTGGATTTCACATGTATTTCTTTATTCTTATGAAATTCCTTAGCATGTTTCCCTCCCGTTGAAGCCTTTTTGTTACAGGCTGTAAGACATTCCATCTTAGTCCTCAAAAGTGACAACGTATCTGTAGCCTTCTTTATTTGAAGCTGGCTGCAGGTGTCCATTATCTGCAGTAGCCATTTACCATCAAGTTGACTGTAGGTCCATTTGTCACATCAGTTTTATAAAAAGAAGATAAATCTTAGGTTGTTTATATTCCTACATTCCGCTGCATTAAATTAGACGAATCCACTCGAAATTGATGCAGTATGTTTCCAAATGTCTCGTTTTAAAATAGTTCCCAGCATAAATCAGCGGCCGGTTTTGATCCTTGTATACAATGACGACATCTTAGAAATCCCACACGTGGTCACGTTTCATAGATGTCCCAATTTTTACACAATAGTTTATTAATTGCGTCCCAATACAATGAAGTCATAACAGTCTCTTGTTTCTATAAAACAGGCTTGTAGAGCGATTAATGTAGTCGTGTATATTTTTCTAACATTAAATCTGCATGTGCTTAGCGCAGGGGTAGCAAACTCGTGGCTACAGTTTATTTATCTTAATTTTTTATCAAAATGTAACAACTTTGTTTAAAACTGAATACATTTATTTAAAATTACGACCGTGTTTAAAACTGAATTTTTTTTTAAATTTTTTTCAAGTTTACTTCATGTGTGTAGAATGTAACTAGATATTTTTTTTCAAATCCAATAAAAAAGAAATAAAATATCAGCATTAAAGTTAACGTTGCCAAAATTTCACGTTACCCGAGAAAACCGGGTTCGATACCTGCTGACACCAACTTTATTGGTCTCTAAATTTATTAATTGCTAACATCTTTTCTCTCAATAAAATATAATATTTTTATTTCTTATTATTATAGAATGGATGTTTTATCAATAGTCTCACTATCATTGTTCATCATCTTGTTCCCATTATCGTAACAGCCTATCTAAAGTCCAATACTGAATGCCCAAAGATTGCCTCATAGCAGGGATATGTTGTTCATAAATCTTATAAATTTTTTTTTTAAATCAATGGAACGTTATGTAAAATAATGTATTTTGTAAAATGTGGCATGAGTTGCTGGCTAGTTTGGCACCCCTGCACTATCAAACAATAGTTTACATTACAAAATTAAGGCCGCAACCTCGTTACGATATAATTGTTTTAATTAAGCCTTGCATTTATGATATAACCGGTCACAGATCGTTTGTACTGCGCAACATTATGCTACTTTGTTATCTATATGAATACAAATAAACAAAAATGTTTTCTGTCAGTCTGTCTTCTGTCTGCTTGTTCCGGCTTATCTCTGAAATGGCACCACCGATTTCGATGGGACTTTCACCGGTATTTAGCTGATGTTATAAGGAGTAACATATGCTACATTTATTTTAGTAGAAGAATTATGGTTCCGCGCAAAAACATTAAATCGCTAAGTTCGGTGGAAGTCGCGGGAATAGCTAGTTACGAGCAATGAATCTTAATTTTCTATCGACTTCAAAAAAGAGCCGGTACTCAATTGGACTGTATTTTTTTATGTGTGTTACCTCATAACTTTTTACTGGGTAAACCGATTTCGATGATTCTTTTTTTCTTTGAAAGCTGGTGTTTTACATGTGGTCTCATATAAATTTGATCAAGATCTGGCCAATAGTTTTTGAGTTATTTTTAATAATTTACATAATATATTGAAGTCGGTTGTACAAAATTTTTAATTTTTAATTATATGATATGTAGTAGTAAGTAACTACATATAACCTTTTCTGCACAGGAGTTTTTCTTGGTAGGTACCAACTTTTTATTTTTTCCCGTCTTCAAATAGCAGTGCTTGCATTGCTGTGTTCTGTAAGGTACAGAGAGCCAGTATAATTACTAGCTGGGAGATATTCCATCTCAGTCCTCATAGGAGACAACGCATCTTTGTTTGGAGTTGATTGCAGGTGTCCACGGACTGCAGTAGCCACTTACCATCTGGTGAGCTGCAAGTTCGTTTGTCCCTTCAGTTTTTTAAAAAAAGTAGTTATATAGCATTCTGTTGGAGGTCATTGTGTCTTTCTATAATTTTCTGCCGACTTTCAAAAAGGAGACGGTACTCAATTCGACTGTATGTTTTTTTATGTGTGTTACCTCATAACTTTTTACTGGGTGGACCGATTTCGATGATTATTTTTTTATATGAAAGCTGATAGTTCTCTTATGGTCCCATATGAATTTGATCAAGGTCAGACCAATAGTTTTTGAGTTATTCTTAATAACTTAAATTGAAGTCGGCTGTACAAAATTTTTAATTTTAAATTATCCATCCCGAAACGCGGGAGGTAAGTAAAAAAAAAATAAGTTTTTTAATTATCTCCCGTGACTCTACTAATGTCTGTCTACTGCTACTCCCCACTGTACGAACAGGAGCTTACAGTCATTCAGACTAAGTTCGTTTGTCACTTCAGCACCATAAAAAAGACTAGCGATACGCCTCGTATCCGCACGTTTTTTTCTGGATTTCGAGCGCCACCTACCGGGTCTAATTGTGAATCTAAACCATTCTCGATTCAACTTAACCACACAACAAAATTTCATCAAAGTAGGCACACGCGGACAGAGGTATTATATTATATTTTGTGAGATATATTCATATATATTTACTAGCTGACCAGGCAGACGGTGTTCTGCTCTTTCCGACGACTCTTTGTCTAATAATAAAACCTTAAATTCGCAAAAAAAATATTGATGGTCACTTAACGGGATAAAAACTATCCTATCTCTCAAGTTGGACCAAACAGCACACAGTATGCAAAATTACTTTGAAATCAGTTCAGTAGATTAGGAGTTCATCGCGGACAAACAATGTGACACGTAATTTTTAAAATAAAAATTTATATAATATATCTAACAGAAATATATCTCACAGAATACCAGGGCAAAAAAGAAACAACTGATGTGATTCATATAGATCGGGAGATGGTGACAGAAAATAGTCTCCCATTTTCTCCTGCATGCCTTTTTAAGAATTGATAACTAACCCTAAAATATGAAAGATAGAGGGGTTATGAGCCCTTACGCGATTGCACGTCATAAAGAAAATGGCTTCTCTTTGTGTAAAGAATTTTAGTATTTTTCCGTGACATTATATTGCATGCATGTAATATAAAGAAGTTGGAACAAATTTAAGCTTTGATGGCATGCAATCGTAGATTAAATTAATTAAGTAAATTACATCGTAGTTCTCAATAACAATGCACTTGCATTTTGATTCTTCATCTTTTAGGTATGTAGGGGCCACAGCAACTTTTTACAATCCGATGGGATTTTCTAATAATGATATTAATATTATTCCAATAATTTAATATACTAAACATTAAGTCGTTTTTATTCATACGAAAAACTCACGAAGAAATGTATACATACGTAAATATAAAACTAAGTGTAGGAAGAGATACATCTTAATAAACAATAGCTATAGACAACTCGTCCAAACTTCGGCGCGCGCCTGTTTCGGACCACCGGCTATTCGAGATAGAAAAAGAACCACTCTTGTCCCTTTTTCTGTCCCCTTCCGGCCCGGCTATTTCTGTCGCGTAAACACACCAGCTTCCACAAGTAATAAAAAACGGTAAAACGTCTCGAAGGGTTTTTATTGACCGTACGGATAGTGTTACGCTGTGTTGACAGACGCGACTCTGTTTTGATAGCAGTAACAAGGTGTTATCTGTGACAAATGTTCAAGTACGTAGCTACCTATTTTATTATAGTTATTTAGCGGTAAATAATTTTCGTATAGATTAAAGGTAACCATCGAGCATTCAGTCTACCCGATGGTAAGTGGATGCTGTGGCTCATAGACATCTACATCTATTCTCAATTAAGAATCAAAATGCAGACGCGTTGTCACCCCTGCGAACTAAGATGGAATGCTTTGTTTTCAGTTAAAAGAGTCTCCGGCTTTCTACACTCACCATACAAAACAGCAGCATTTAGCTGTTGTTTCACACTGGTATTCTGTAAGAGCGTGGTCCTTGTCCAGTCGAGCCGAAAAATTTCTTACCATAGATGTTATTACCTGTACCTACTGTTTTGTAATTTAAAATATGACTCCTCGTTTTCATTCCAAAACCAGCTCATATTTCACTTTATCGTTTAAAGCTAGTACAGTCCGTGGTCCATTACAGTTATATTACAGCCTAAAAGTTGACTGCCGAACTTAGAACTTTCTCATAGATTGCATCATTGAGAGGATATTCGCAATAGTTGTCACGCTTAGCATGCGAGTTGCTAAACGCAGTTTTTTTTTTCATTTTATAGTTGTTACTAGGAAGGCGCTGCTGCCTGCGCTGGTTTGTTACCCTTTGTCGCCTTTTACGATACCCACGGTAGGTACAATGTGGGATAGTGGATATTCTCGCACTCCATAATCACCTGCAACTAATTTTAAACAAAAACGTCACGAATTTGATGTCATCTTTTAAGGACTTAGACGAAATTCCTCGCAGCCTGTAACTGTACTAAGTGTCCTTACACTTAAACCATAACACTACAGCTTGACGGTAGCTGTAACTATGATGGTGGTACCAACCCAGACAGTATTTAGGCAGAAAAGGACAATGAATAGAACTATCACTTATCGTAACTATCACCATCTTGCAAATAGTCCGCGTAATATCTCTCTCCTATAGTAATTTAACGCAAATGTTCGTAATCGTGGGGTATTGACGCTCGGCTCGCCTGTTGTACAATGTTTCCATGTCTTGGTAGACCAGAAGTCTTGCTTTGATTGCACTTTTGATGTTGCAACATGTCGTCGGTCTGTTTTACATCTATCTGTCTTCTTCTTACTATAACAAAACTCTAACACGACGTCTGTCTTAACACGCATCACGCAAAAACCTGCGAACGGATTTGGATGGGACTTTCACTGGCAGATAGCTGGTGACTTAGGCTACATTTATTTTAGGGTTCCGCGCAAAAAAAAATTCCACGCGGGTGAAGTTGCAGGGAAGAGCTAGTGTTAATATAAACGAGATTGTTATACCGTAATAATTGGTCTGCATGGGATGTTTCTAGCATTTTCCATAGTCGCTTTTTATGTTACCCACGGAACGAAATACGAGTAGACTCAGAAATAGAGCGATGTATTCTTTTACGGCGCTTCTATACGACCAAAATAATTGCTAGTAGTTTTATCACATTTTATTAGCTTCGCTATCTATCTATCTACATAATACAATGACTGGCACAAAAAACGACTCACTATGACTTCTTTAAATTATATTTGTATTTATTTTCGGATCGAAACAGGTCGCCAAAGACGGTAGTCCTTACCCTAGCAATACTACGTAACAGGGCCATGACTGCTGTTGAAGTCAGGAATCGCCTTGCTGAAGTTCAAGATGTGTGTTGGGATGTTAATAGGGGTATGGAACAGTGGAACCAAGTAGTGTTCAAAGATGAGTCCCGCTTTTGCTTACGAGTTTTGTTTGTCGGATATTCTTTGCCAAAGAATAACTTACTCGTAAATAACAGTTATCAATAAGACATGATACCAAAAAAAATTCTAAGACATTTAATTACTTAAAATTCAAAGTGAGTCATTTTTGTGCCGGTCAGAGTGTATATAAACCTTTTAATGTAATTTTCACGAACTTGTAGACGGCCGATTGACTATTCAGGTTGACTGATCAGGGTCACCAGGATAAAACAAAATAATTATAAGGATGATCCCAGCTCATGATCATTGCGTGTTGTTCAAGTTTTTTTAAACTTTTATATTATTTACTTATCTTAGTTCCCGCGATTCCAACTAATGTTTGTGTGTTGAATATTGTTATTGACTACGAAGAGTATTAAGTGCTCAAATTCATAGCGTCCATAGTCATCATCTAAGTTTAGGAGCGCATTTGCATTAGAGCAGAGTGCATTATCGCATTTACCAAAATGGGTTTTATCTAGTGGCTCCAAAATAATCCAATAAATTATTTAAAATTATGATGGCATCACTAAATATATCTACTTTTATATGATATCCTGGTACTTATTATTGCTTTCTAATTTTAGTTTACCCAGTTTTGGGTAGTAGTTGTTTTATAGTTTTTGTTATCTAAGCTTGGAAACGCGCTTACCTTCGAGCAGAGTGCATTATTGCATTAATTTACAAAAAGGGGTTTGTCTAATTGCTCAAAACATTCCAATAAATTACAAATAATGATGGTAAAACCACAGCTACTATCTCTTTTTTATGTTATCCTGGTACTTGTTATTGTTTAATTGATCGTTTTAGTAGTAAATGTGCTTTTTGAGGTTGATGTTGTTGTTTTATTGTGGTAGTTTTTAAACTTCCTGTTTTAAATTGTGTATGAAATTACATACGTTCCATTTCTGAAATCAGGCCCCTTTCCATTTCTAAGATAGTCTTGAAACAAGAAGCAGTTTAAAATAGAAATTTACAAACAGTTTAAAATGAAAGCCCTGGAAGCGCAGCAAAGTTTGCGCTTCCAGGTCCATATATATATTTATTACCTATATATAATATAGTACCTTTGCGATGCCATCCTTCACCACCTATCACACGATAAATCAGCACTTAAAATTGCAATTAACAATGTCATTGGTGCTAGCAGGGATTGAACCCAACCTGCGTACCGTGTAATTTACACTTATTACATGTATCTCGGCTTAGCTTCGCCTTTCAGTTCTTTAGTCATCTACTAACTGGTAAGCTAGTGACCCATTGGTTTAATGTTTTCCAATTATGTACGTAAAAGGTATTTTTGTCTTGATTTTCTTCAGACCTGTCGAACAGCGAAAAAAGATAATAAATACTTATTTACATAATAATAAGCAACGTATCATAGCTGCATTATGAATGATTCGGCTCGACCGGGTAAGGACCACACTTTCACAGAATACCAGCTAGAAAAAGCAGCAGAATGTTGTGTGTTTAGTATGGTGCGTGATTAGAACCGGGACCCCTTTTACTACTGGGTAACAAGGCATTCCGTCTAAGTCTTGCCTCCACTTACTATCAGGTGGACTTTATCCTTGCCACCCTTACTAATTTAAAAAGAAAGTTAATTACGTAATATAAAGCGGTTGTGAATCAATCCCAAAGAAATGTGATCAGATGTCGCATTTGCTCAATCTTTGCATTCTTCGTGCGGCGTGTATTTAGTAACAATGTCAATGATACTCAATACTCACTCGTTACGTTATGTAGTATAAGTTGTGAAAACTTTATATCGATATTACGTAGCAACGTTACAAAGAATACAGAAACTGAAGAATATTTTGAGTCCATTTTTCTTTTTTCTTTTTTATAGTATAAGGTTGACAAACGAGCACACAGCCCACCTGATGGTAAATGGGTGCTGTGGTCAATAGACCTCTACTTTTAGCTTCGATCAAAAACCAAAAAGAGCCGCGGTAGCTCAGGGGCTAAACGCTAGCTGTAAATTTCACAGTACGCGAGCAACCCAGATTCGACCCCGCCGGCACCAATGAAATTGTTAAATGCAATTTTAAGTGCTGATTTACCCACATGCTCGGCGGTGAAAAAAACGTCGTGAGGAAACCGGCATGTCTGAGAAATAAAAAATATAAATTATTATATATATATATATATATTACAATAAATATACAAGTGAAGATCGCCAACACGCATTGGGGCAGTGCGGCGCATATTTCCTTGCTCTAAAACCCTTAAAGAAATGGGAGGAGGCCTGTGACCAGCAGTGGGACGTATATAGGCTGTAATTTTACTAACTTTAAGAATCCAAATACAAACGCGTTGTCACCTATTTGTGTGCAATGCCTCACTTTCAGTAAAAAAGGGTCTCCAGTTCTCTACACTCATCATACGAAACACAACAGCATATTGCACTGGTATTTTGTGAGAGCGTGGTCCTACCCCGGTCGAGGCGACCCATTAGTGTTACAAACATAATGTAGCTGCAGCATGACTTCACCACGTAACAAATACGGGCCTAGTTTAGTGGCGTAGCTATGTAACCAAGGGCCCCGGGGCAGTAATGAGATTGGGGGCCTATTTAAACTAAACTAAATACTAGTCTACGTCGACGCCTCTCTTTGCTTTTTGGGCCATTGTCTGATCCGAACTATGGTACTTACACTCCGATCGCGGTTGCGTTCTGCAGATCGCGACGTGTTTGGCACTATAAGTTGGCCGATTGGGGCAGGATGTGCATTTTGCATCCTTCCCTTGAGGACAGGGGAGGATATGCTTCTCGCCGGATGATCCCATGTGATTCTGTCGTTGATGTGGTACTTCAGGGAATGGAACTCGTTATTCTATCATCTATGGTGCCTGGTTTGGTCACTCCTGTAAAATTGCATCGCGCTGTAATAGGAGTGCTTCACCAGCGCTGTTAAAAAGAAGTATAATTTCGCCTTCAGGTCGGTACGATACGGTTTACACAGCGCTTAGTGCGCAAAGCACTACTCTCCCTAGACGTCAAGACGAGTGGGCCTGATGGCGTTCCTCCCATTATGCTGAAGACTAGTTGGCAACGGTCGTAACGTGTCTTTTTTAAAACTCTTTCTCGCTCCCGAATTCAGAGAAGACAGCTTTAATGCATTAATGTACCAGATCCCTAAAAAATAACCGAAAAGTCGTCCGCTCAGACCTATCCAACTTCTTCTCCAAAATAATGGAAACCATTGTGACCTGCCAGCTCATGAGGTTGTGTCCGTTGTGGCTTATGAGGAAAAGTGACCACCAGTACGATTTCCGTTGGGGTTGCTCAGCTGCTGATCTTCTCTGGCTAACCTGACTCATAAATCGGCGGAGGCAGAGAGGGAAACCCTGGCCGTTAGTTTGAACATAGCGAAGGCCTTTGATCGGGTTTGACACAAAGCGCTTCTTTCGAAGATCCCTTCCTATGGGGCTTCCCGAGAATTAGTGCAACTGGATCGGCAGTTTTAAAGTTTAAAGTTGTAGTAGAAGGTGCGTGCTCCATTTACTAGCCTATTTATGTTGCTGTTCCAGAAGACTACGTGGACCATATCTACGCTGTTTCTTCTGCTTATCAATAATATGTTGCGATCCAGTAACGTGCACTGGTGATGCTTTATACAGCTGTACCTGTATTCTCGGGAAAATGTCGTCGAGTACCGGAACAAACTTGTGTCTGAAGTCGAGTGTTTACCGGATAAGGTCTCTGATTGGGGCGACTAAATCTAATTGAGTTCAATGCCCAGAAGTTTGCGCGTTAACCACTAAAAATAACCCTTTTGTCGTAACTCCTCAATTTCAAGGCACTCCCCTTATTAAGCCAGTGTTGGAATCTTCGGCGTTGACATATCGAATAACGTGCAGTTTCGTGGTCACTTGGAAGGAAAGGCTGAATTGGCCTCTAAAACGCTTGGCGTGCTCAGCAGAGCGGGACAGTGTTTTATGCCGGCACACTGCTTGCAACTTTACAAGGGGCAGGTTCGGCCTAACATGGAATACTGTTCTCATACCTGGGCCGGGGCTCCCTAGTACCAGCTCCTTCACTTGACCGCATCCAGAGCAGAGCGGCTCAAATTGTCGACGACCGACGAAGACGAAAGTTGAGACATTGCATTTTTTATCGCATTCACTTCAGGGAGTGTTTTTGAGGAATTGTTCGGGTTAATTCCAGCCACAAAATTTCATCAACGCATTTCACAAATCCACATCATCGAGATGTTTGGCGGTCCACTACTGTCCGATTTACTAGGAGTTTTCTTCCTCGCACGACTCTTTGTGGAATCGTTTACCACCGGCGATTTTTCCAGACCGATACGACTTAGGAACCTTCAAGAAACGAGCTTACTCCTTTTTAAAAAACAGCAACACGCCTACAATTTCTGGTGTTGTATTTGTTAATAGGCGGTGGTCGACACTTGCCATCAGATGAGCCGCATTCGTTTGTCCCCCTCTTCTATATAAAAAATGCAATAAAACGAAGTAGACAATTATCTTTAACAATGTAATATTTATGTACTGGAAGTCATTTTTATGATTTCAGTTCGAGCCGTTCGCAGTCAGAAACCAAAAAAGTTAAAACTCGAAAATTCTTTATACAACTAGTATAATACATAATTTTTCGAACGTTGGTCTTGGAGGCCGAGGGGCCCTTTAAATTGAGGGCCCCGGGGTACTGCCCCGCCTAGCCCCTGGGTAGCTACGCCACTGGTCTAGTTAAAAAAGTTAAGCTTATATTATTTTTATTATTCCAGATTCTCCCTCCAAATGCGACCGGGCGGCTTGGTGAAGATATACGATTCAGCGCTGATGTCCTCATCCCAGTACAAGTGCCTCTTGACCAGTGAGCGCACGACCGCCGACGAGCTGTTAGCCATCTTGCTGCACTGCTATGACTCCACCGAGGGTGTCGAGAGGTTCTCACTTTATGAGGTTGGTGTCGCAATATGAGATAACATAGTGCTAAAGTTAGTTTTTCTTTATAATGTTATATATAAGTATTATACTTAAAAGTATAATTAACTAGCAATCTGTCCAAACTTCGCACAGGTGTAATTAAAAAAAGAGAAATTAACTTGGTAAGAAAAGCATTAATAATATTTATTTATCCTTACTGCCATTTAATAAAGTTAAGCTGCGGCTGCGAGTTATTTTGTCGGTTGCGCGTAATTTTTAATCTTTGATATCTTCTAAATTATTGATTAGAATGATATTGTGTAAAAGACATTCATAATTTACAGTCAATATCAAGGTACTAAAGTATTTATCTGAATAATTAATACTAAATAAGAGCAAAAAGCGCCGCAAATAAAAAAATTGTTACTGTGAATCAGACCTTATAAGACCTTAGAAGATAGATATACCATCGCGATGTTTTCTTAGGATTAAAATTTTCTAGTACATAATTTTTATATATTATCTCTTAAGGTTCTACTTACACAAAAAGTTAATTAGGATATATTTTAGACTTATTATATTATTACCTTTCGTGAAAAAATATCTAACGATTAAAACCGCAAAATAAGTTGCGTGGTTTAGGAAGAGTCAGCGGATAAACAGAAACTTGTGTGAATGTGGCCACAGATATTAGGTCTTTGCCAATGAAATTGCCGTTTATTATGAAATAAGTTAACGTAATTTTTTTTTCTATATCTTTATTTCTATTAATCAAAGTAATATTCCATGCAATAGATGCATATTTTTGCCAACGCAGTGGCAGTTTATTTATGTCCTTCTTGAAGAAATCAGCTGGACGGGAGGCAACAAAATCTTCAAAGGCATTTTGTACTGCCTCTCGGGTATTGATTTTTTTCTCGCCAAAATGTTATCCAATTTCTGGAAAAAGTAGAAGTCTGTAGGCACAAGGTCTGGTGAGTACGGCGGACGATGGAGAGCTTCTAACCCCAGCTCTTGTAACTTGGAGACCGTCTGTTGTGCAGTATGAGGTGGCGTGTTGTCGTGCAGGAGCAGCGAGGACGAGCAATTGACCAAAACTGTTTGGAGACGTGCGAGCTTCTCCATCATTGTGTTCAGTTCTTCACAGTACACATCTGCAGTAATGCTCATCACGTTTGGTAAGAAGCTGTGATGAATCACACCGGCACCAGACTACCAAACATTGACCATCACTTTTCTAGGGGTAAGTTTTCGTTTAGGTTATTATTTAGGTGCTGGAACAAGGATCCCACCAACTACGGTGCTTCCGATTGTCAAAAATAATCCATTTTTCATCGCAAGTAATAAATGTGGTTCAAAATTCCTTCGTTTTTGTGCCTGTTGAGCAGTGCAAGGCACGTTTCGACTCGTACTCTGTGCTGACTATCATTGAGTTCGTGAGGCACCGATTTTCAACCTTTTTTTTTGTACCTTGTCAATTTGACACAAATGTACCAATATTTTTTTAATGCTAACGTCGAAAGCTGCTGCTAATTCAGCCATAGATGGTGTATCATCAGCTTCCACAATCGCTTTTAATTCGTCATTGTTGACCAAAATTTTCGGACAACCAGGAGGTTCATTTTTCAGTTCTAAATTTCCAGAACGTAAGTGGGCAAACCAATAACCGGTGATGCGTTCTTTATCGCTCCGTAGCCTTCGTATATGTTGCGTGGCTCTTGTACCGAGTTGCTGCCACGACTTTACTCATATTTTTAGAATAGAATAGAATAGAATGTAAACGTATCCATGATGACTAAAAACATTCAAATGCGATGAAAACATAACGATGATTAATAAAATAAAACAATTTTGAAAAAAGAATTCAGTTTTTAAAATAAAATTAATTTTAGCCAAACAACCAGATACACAATCAGTGACAAAAATGTCCTTACCGAATGAGCGCCCACTGGAACATTTGGGTGCGCTTTTAATTAGTACGTAGCTTTGTGAATACAACTTTAGGCAATGCATTTAAGGTTGAATTTAGATTGATGTATATTTATATCAACTAGAATTAAGATACATCTTTTATTTGGAGTACTTTTGCATGGGATTGTGTTCTAGTTTTTTATTAGTGATCGATGTCAAATAATAATTATTCTGATTTGAAATGGCCAGTACTGCAGAACGGAAATTTCATAGGTAAAGACCTATTATCTACATCTTTATATAATTAAGAATCAAAATGCAGATACCTTGTTACCTCCTATTTATTGCCAATGTAATTTCAATAAATAATAATATAATGTCCTCCAGACCGATCTTTGGTCACGGCGGTCAGTCTAAACGGAGACCAGCCATCTGTGCAGGACCTACGGTCTTACATACTTTCCGAGGCACGGGGATGATATACCGCCAAATTTTTGACTGTGGGCTGCTGAGAATTTTTTGACAGAAAAACCCAAATGATTTTGGCGCGACCCCGGATTCGAACCCAAGACCTCACGATCAGCAACCGTCTTTACAACCACTAGACCAATGAGCTAGCCTCAACCTATCTAATTGTAAATATCAAAATGACTTTACTAAACTTAAGGATATTCTTTTCCAGGTGTGCCCTTCTCAAGAGTACGAGCGGAAGCTGCATCCAGACGACTTGCCCCTCTTGGTTCAGCGCTCGTGGCCAGCGGACAGCGACTGTCATTTCCGGGTTCGGAGGAACCCCCGGGCTCCTCCCCTTCCACCGCGGACCATTCCCGCCCCCGTTGAAGTTCCACAAGAGGAAGACGAACCCTCTAGAGCTCTATCAGCTCTATCCCTAGAGTCCGATGACGACAACAAAAGATACAGCCCAGTGTACAAGTTCCCTAGCATAAGCTACTGTAGAGAGACGAAAAACGATTATCTTTACATATGACTAGCGATAAACCTGGTTAGGTTAAAGTCTACAATAGAAGGCCGTAAGTGGCGAGTGCGGTCGACGAAAAAGAGACTCTTGTGAAGTGTAAATATGGTAAGTTATTGTATAGTGTACATAGTGTTGGACTCGCTGATAACTTACAGGGTGTATATTCTGTTATGATGAGCGTAACCAAAGAGATTTTTAGACGGCCTATTCTGGGGAGAGATGAGTGTGACATCATATAAAACAATCATAACTTTTATAATAATGTATAATCCATTCAGATAATCCTACAATTAAGAGTCTATTCTTAAAGGAATATGACCTTAATTGTTTTTTTTTTAATATTTTATTTTAGTAAATGTTCAATAGATAATGTTGCTGTTTTGTGGCGTGTTCAGAACATTTTGTCAACAGGCTGTCACAAGAGATATGCCAGGAAGATTTCATGACTTCCGATAGAGGGTAGTGTAATCATTTCGTTGACATTAGACGTAAAATATCCAGAGGTGGTTTTAAATGGTAGATACTTCTGAAGATGTGATTGCCATTCGCCCACCAAACGTAACAAACTGTCCATACAACATAAGATGATGAACGGCGGTGAACATTTGCAAGCTGATGAAGAAAAATATTAATGTTAAAATTTGTATCTACATACTATAAGTTAGAAAATTTTGATATATTCTTAAATGTTTGTATTGTTTCTTATTTTCTAGTCTCTATAAAGTTTCACCTCGCTGCCCATAGATAATAAAAAATATTCACATATATTTCTAAAATAAATCAGTTCATAGTTACCTTTCGGTAGCAAGCAAATGTTATTTGAGGCTTTATCTAGGTTACAGTGCCAAAGACGCTTTATTTAATAGTGCATACAGGCACTCGCTCGATAACATATTGTGCTATATGAGATTGAGGGCAATGTTTTATTTTACGTTGAGTATTTGATTAACCACAATCCTCCCAAATCAAAAAACATGGATTGATAACACTTTAAATTTCTTGTATGTGAACGCTGATTTTTTAACTGCAGTTTATTCATGCACAGAACAATTTTAGAGTAAAGACGCAAATTGCGTGTGTAACCTTCACAATCGTATGACGAAAATTGTAAATACTATTTTAAGTTCGTAATATAATTAGCTAGTAGACACCAAAGAGGCAAACAAGCGAACGTTTATATGATTTATTTATCTGTTATGCATTGTGATGTTTAATTTATTTATAAAAAAGGCAGCGGGCATTGTCCCCTCGTTTTGGTGGTAGCGATGCTTTACGAACTTGTAAAATGTAAAATAAAGATGTATCTTTAAGTGCGAATTCATATTGCATCGCTTAAATACAAAACGAGATTATTCGCTTGAGATGTTAAAGATCATGGAATTTCTACTTTTAATTCATTTTAATAAATGAGGTACCTTCTCGTGTATCAAAAACTGTTTTATTATTTCTACATTCCCCCCAGTCCTGCAAATTTCATAATCCCAATACACTACACCTACCTTTTGTATATCTGTGTTAGATGTCATGCTTAAATATCATCATCGCAGTCCTTCCGAAGCCGCTGCAAACCACAGTCCTGATCCAATTTTTATACATCGACTGTCTGTATTACTTAAGTTTTTTAAAAGGTTGTCACTCTTATCTATTTTCGAGTCATTGATTACATTGCACTTGTAGGCGCGAAACTGCCGTTCTTTACCGTTTCCATTATTCACTTGTACTTAATTGAATATGCTAAAGCTAGTAGTGGTTTAAGACAGTTAAATGGAAGATTTGAAACAAAAATCTAAGGCTAAAGAAGAACACAAAAAATCACAGTAGGTTTTACATTGACAATAATATTTTGTTGATATTCGAACTCACAACTAAATGGGCATCTGTACTTAACCACTAAGCACATTCTTAAATAGATAGATACAAAATAAATATTAGTTAAAGTAAAAAAGAAACGCAAGGAAAGACTTAGCCATTGATATAAAGTATTTTATTTACAAATGATTGCAACAATGAAGTACAGACGATGCAATATAATTACAAGAGTATGTATGTTCAAAAAATGGGAAACGGATAATATCTAACGGCACTAAAATTATCATTTATGTAAAATTTTATACATTCAACGCCAGCTTCGTACCGTATGCTGCGACAGTGGAAACTTAACGCATATGATGGAGGCAACTTACTGATTCAGAAAATTTCTAAGTTATGAAAAATTTGTCTTTTTTTACCAAAATAACTTCTTTGTGAAAAAACGAAATTAATGACTTATTAGGTTATAATACGTTATTTTAATATTTTACTTAACCTGAAAACTGTCATAAGAAATATTGACATGAAATTCTTTATTACGAGAACGTTCAATAACATGTTTAATACCGCTTATAACACGTTTACATATAAAGACGATAAATGCGAGATCTATCTAACGCTCAAAGAAATAAAAGTCTTATCTTAGTCTTAAAATAATTTATAATAATATGTACTTGGTTCTTATTTCATTGTTTACTTAATGGACTAAAAACTGCACCAGGTACTTACCAAAAAATAATGTTTGTTTTATGTTTTTGAAATTCTTTGGTTAACTACAATTTAAATATAGAAATGATTTCCGAAGCCCAGTAAATTGCCTCTGACAGATGCTTTAAGAGTTTAGTACGTACACTATATATCTTAATTAGAAATCTCTCTCCAATATCGAATGACACCACGCGTCCGTTACTCACACACCTCCACATATACGAATTTGAAAGCCTTACGTATGTGCACACGATTCATCTTCTCTCTATCAAAGGTCAGCACAAATAATTTTTACAAAAGTTTCTTTACCATAATGCACTTGTTTTTCTGTAATTAAATTTTACAACAATATAGAGAGGAGATTAAAATTTCGCACACACGTCATTACCCCAGACATTAAAATGAAACTTTATCAGAACCAAACCCTTACTCTTTCCCGTTTTGTCAAATCTGATAAAGTTTAGTTTTTAGTTCAACTCTATTTCCACGACAAGAACAGTTTTTGCCTCCGTTGATCGTATCAAAGTCTAATAAATCACAACATATTAAATAATCTTGTGGTTCAACAATATTAACATTTTGTTCATTATAAGTAACTTATCTTAATGAAAGCAGTTTTTAAAACGAAATTTCATTGCACTCTTATAAAACAATCAACCACAAACTCGACAAAAGCAACTAATTTAGCACAGAACATGAGATACATTTAGTTTTTCCTGTCGTGGAATGAGTTTAGGGATATGCAGGCTAAGGAGTTCACACAACCGCGGTCATTCGTAACGCCGCGAACAGAAGCGTGTTACTAAAGCTCAGCAAATCGAAACGACAGTCAGCGCGACCGACAGTTCGGGAACTGCTCATATTCAACGATTCCCACAATCACCTCACAAATTCCTTTTACAGCTGTTTGGACAAAGATTATCGACTTTTTAATCACCGCTTAAATTAGACTAATAAATCATTAACATCAATAGATATTTTCATCTTTCAAAATTCGTGGATGGGTTCTTAAAAATAGCTCTGAATTATTATAAAATTATTTTGATTTAATTTGAAATCAATATTAATTAAAAAGATGAAGGAGAATACAAACCATTGAAAACTTACATATTTTTTGGGGAAAAATTGATTTGATAATATACACTAGAATAATAAGTAAGGCTATTTCTAACTGTAAAAAAATCACTGAGGATATTATCATTACACAAACAAACAGTTATCGCTAGGTATGATCAGTTCTCGATTGTGTAAATGCAGCTGCTTCTGATATTATAAAATACATTTTTTTCACGAATATCGCACATTTTTGCTAGACATAAAATATAGAAGCTCGTAATGTTTGAAAGAGCAAAGTACAATATACAACTGTCTCTATTGAATTAAAATTTTTTATATAAACTAAACGTCTGAAAATATTTTTGTGAATTACTACTAAATATAATTTAGTGCTATTAAAGCTGATGTAGAATGATTTTTTAAAACTAGATTATGCTCACTCTGGGTATAACTATGAAACAATTCAAATTAATCATGAAACTTCAGTTGATCTCGACTCTTCGATGTCTCTTGTGTCTTTCCCAACAGCAAAATCTAATTTTAAAATAACCATTTATTATATGCCTTAAAATATTTCATATTTAGAGAAAAAGTTGTCGATGTGTTGCATAATAGAATTAATATTCATCGCTCGACAGGTGTAGCTATCCGCTGAAATGACGGTAGTTCATCGTCACAGGTGCAGTTGCGTTAACACAGCGAGCGCGCGACTCGCCACCAGAACGCGCAAGGATCACGAAAATACTAATAATACACGAAACCGCAAAACAAACGGTCTTAAAGCACCACGCGAAATCTGGGAACCGCTACACGGCGTTGAGTGCACGCCGCGACGGCCCGTAATCGTCCGGCGCGTCCCGCTCTCGGCTTCGAGGAGGCCTTTCCTCCCTCGGGTACCCCTCCCTAGCATACTCTCTTCCATAATCCTCCCTCGCGTACGCGTCGCGCGTATAATCGTGCCCGTACGCTTCACGATCGTACGCGTCCGGCGGCGGGTAATCGTGCGAGTAGCCCTCGTGATATTCTCGCGGGTAGTGATCTCGCGGATACCGCTGGTACTGATCCCGCGGGTAATATTCTTCCTCTAACCGCTCGGGCCGTGCCGCCCGCGACCTGCCTCCTGGAAACCCACGAAGAGATGAGACCTTGGTTGTCAACCTGCGTATAGTTAGTTTAATTGCCTTCTGATTTTATTTCAAAAAGGTTATTATGTCTTTTTTTCATTAACGTTTACTTTAATAAAACTACTAATATGAAATTAAATAGGCTTTTGGGGTTCAATAATTCACCATCCCTTTACCAAAGATATTATTAATTATTTATTAGAATAGAAGGCAACTGAACTAACAGATAAAGGGGTTGGTTGGGACAGGATGAGCACAGCAAACATCACACAGGGAGTGATATAATGAGGGGCCGCCGTCAGGGTACACGCGTTCACTCGGGCACCCGGACTTACTGAGTTAGGATTCAAGATCGAGCGACGGCGTGAGTTCTCTGGTATTGCGCACTTTACCCGGGCACGGGAGCACCACCTCCGCGGCGGGGGTCGGAGACGGTGTCGCTGCGAAGAAGTAGACAGTGAAGCGGACACAGCTTCGGAAGTCCATTAATACGTAGAAGATATATAGATGATGTTTATAGAGAAAGCTTTGGGATGATGAATGAGTTACAAAGGCTCCGACAGCGACGTTTTTATTAAAATAAATTGAAGCTTAGTTTAACGTAGATTATAAAACCTCCCTGTTAAAAAAAGCAAGAAATCGCTAACACTGTTAATAGCGTCCAATGAAGAAAATAGTATATATTAAATGGAATGTATGTAGGTATTTAGTTATATTTAGTAACGTTATAAAACGACTGGAGCGTTAGTTTTTATTAAATATTTTGTGCGGGGATTTAACAAAATTTATTCTTTTAGATATAGGGATAGATTTAAAAATGGATGCAGATAAAAAAAAATATTGAAGAAATGTTAATAGTTCGAAACGGTTAGTTAAAGCGACACCCTTCAAATAGCTATTTAAGTTGTTAATGGCGGGCAGGAGCCGCAAGAAAGTGTTTGCAACCTGAACGGTAGCCATCGCCGACGGTACTGCTATATAATGGTAAACTGGAATATATGGTCTTCGGCGCGACGGTTAGTGTGCTTGTCCTGATGCTTGTACTGAAATGAACAGGAGGTGTGAGCGGGTACAGGCGCTACTTGTTAATCTAACACAAAGACTTCTATATATACGAGGAGACCGGCAATTAAGAACAAATAAAAATAAATAGCCATAGGTTACCGGAAATATGCCAGGCAAGATACTAGACAGTTACTGCTTTTAGGCAAATACAAAATGAAAGTTACATCTATCTTTATTTATAAAAAATCCATTGCTGTCCGTTTGTCTCGTTAAAACTCAAAAAAGACTCAACCGTCTGTGATGAAGTTTTTTGTGTGTGTTTCAATGGGTCACTATATGGTTTAGATTAAATTTGGACCCGCTATGTGGCGCTGTTATCGAGATGCAGAAATCAGCCGTGCGAAGCCGAGGTAAACCACTAGTCTGAAATTAACTTCAAATGACATTCACAAAGTAGGTACATATATAATGACAGCGTTTTCTTAGTTACAATAAACAAAATGAGTGTAAGATTGTCGAAAACAACGTTCGCTCGCGGTTTACAAAACAAAGAACTAATCTTTTCACCCGTTCGCACTCGACTAAAGTAGTAACGCAAAATTGACCTTAACTTAGTGCGCAATGATTAAGCCCGCAGAGCCCATCTATCAGTATATATAGAAGTCCTTGATCTAACATCGATCGGAAGAGTGCATACTACAGGGAGCATAAGAAAGGCACATATTTTTTTCACGGCAAAGTAATAAATGGACTTGTGTTTGTTTGAGGGATAATTATAAAATTGTTATTTCATGGCACCCAAGGAGTACAATTATTGATTTTTTTTTATTTATTTTTTTACGGTTTTTAAGTAATATATTAGTACAATCATCTCGGAGCTAATTTTTCAAACTGAATATAAAAAAAAAGATTTGTCATTGCATTTTAAAGGAATGTGCGGTGCAGAAACAGGCAGGTAACAAGGTATTGTCATTTTCATTTATATAATGGTTGTCTAAATAATAAATGCCGTACATAAATCTTTTTAAATTGTACCCACTAAGTAAGTATGTAATAACAACAAACTGTGAACAGTACCATGGACGGTACTGGATTTTATATCGCGAGTGTGTCCTTTCATTACTTTGGCGAGTTAAGAATAAATAGCTGTGCATTGTTGGTTGGTATGGCGTAAATATAAAAACGAATCCTTCTTGTTCAATATTCTAGTTATAAATATATAAAGCTCGTCTTCGAAGAAAGCCTTAATTGATAAGAAAAATAACAAGTACTGCTAAGCATATAATATAATGAATACGCAGACAACACTTCTGTTATATACCATAATCATAATAACTAAAATATAAGTCTTGCATCTAATAACCAAAAGGAATAAAAATCTCGTCAATCGTTTTAAAAAATCAGATTTATAAATGCTGAATGCTATATTGGGATTCCAATTATAATACGTAATAATCAAAAGATTTATACTAAAATAATATAAAGCATGTATAAGAAAAATAACATCGAAATCTACGCCAGTTATCGTCAGCCTTTTTTAAAGTTTAAAGGCCTTTGAGAAAGCGCCTTTAGGTCTGCTTTTCGTCAGGGAAACTGTAAAAAAATCTATAAACCAGCTTATGATAAAGCATCTACAATAATATTTTCTCAGCGTGGAGAATTCGTAGGAAACAAATCTCTTGATACTCTATGTGGCTCTCCTTTTTACCTCTTTCACGCTCGTAGTTATACGAGTCCGATCTCTCTCGATGTCCGCCGGAATGTGCAGGGGGATCAAAAGAGGGAAATTTTGGTTACAAACATATAGTACAAAATGACGCATGCAATTTTATCCCCTATAATACATTTAGAATATTTTGTATATATATATATACACATTGATATTATACAACGATTATGTGTAACATCTCAATATTTTCAAATATATTGATTTTTGCTTATATATAAACATCTTAAATACAATTAACAAAGTCACTAAAAGCTTAGAACCATTTAATTTACAAGAGAAAACATGTAATAAAATAAATGTATCTTATTGTTTTCTTATTTCAAATTATATTATTAAATATTATAAGTAAATAGAAAAATCAGAAAGAGAAAAATAGTTTAATGTAGAAATACTTACATAAACAATTTGAAAATAAATACAAATAAAATTAGTAAAATTAGTTTTATCCATTAATAATGCGTCATTAGAGTACTTGTCGGTAAGTGGATGCCGTGGCCCATAGACATCTATATATACCCGCGATTGAGAATTAAAATGCAAATGCGTTGTCACTCCAGAGGACAAATCTTACTTGCCTTACAGCCTGCAATTACATTCGTAATTATGCCTCTCTACATTCTATGCCCTTCAGAGCGAAACGCAGCTGTGCAGACACTGCTGTTCGGCGGCAGACAGAAAAAGAGTTCTATCACCTATTTTTTTTAAATAACTGACTTTACGGCTCTGTGTGCTAGCCCTTCTGAGCCTGAAGTTATTACAATGTATAGTTATCCTTCATAGTATACTGCTTCACAATATGTTGATGCCTCACATTGTGCAGCCCTTGGGAGATTTTGACGGCAACTTGAGCCAGCAGTCAACTGACAGTTGGCGATGGTATTTCAAGGCGCCTAAGCAGACAGACACCTTATCTTGAGAATCACATCACCATCACAGCACTTATTTGACCGTTTCCACTAATAGTTCACATGCGTAGACATTTAATACATAAAATCGCACCACTTTTACAAATCAAAATCCACTTCAAACCATTATTTAAACAATAATAAAGGAGCAGCAATCCGCCGCCGGTCAAGTTCCCGCCAAAACTCCTTCTATCACCTAGTGTAAGACTTCTTTAGTGTAAGTAAAAGCACTTACTAATTCATAGAGTAATGCAGAAACTAAATTTATATATATATATATATATATATATATATATATATATATATATATATATAATATGTATTATAATACATATATAATATGTATTATACATTTTTGGACGAGTAAAACTACAGAGTAGGTAACAGTAGAGTATGCAGTGTAGTGTAGCTGTTGTCTTACCGTGCGTGAGTGAGTGCGCATGTGTTCTACACGCTAGTGTGTAGCGAATACGTGTGTGTGCGTGCGTATTATACATATTTTTTTAAAGTATTATAAGCCAGAGCATTAAGCACGTGTATTCAATACAATACCACCTGATAGTAAGTAAGTAATGAAGCCCCAGATGGTGAATCGCACTGTTTCAGTGCAAGAAAAGCCTATTCACTTTTACCCTTAAGAAGCCCAGATTGTAATCGGATGGAAAGAATGACGCTGGCAGACTGTATTACCAATGTACCTTACCCATATATGTGCGGTGAGTGTACGTGCGTGCGAATTACATTAGTTTATGTTGCGTGCATGTGCATGTGCGTGCGTGAGTGTGAGTGTGAGTGTGCGTGTGCGTGCGTCTGAATGTCACCAATCTGCATATAACATTATAGCAAGGCTGCTCAACTTTTTTTTTTAATTTAACTATTATAATTTTGTAAGAAATAAATAAAATTTTATGTTAATATTTTAAATCGTGAATTCAGACATCGTTTCTGTTGGAATAGTTTTCTTAGGTTAAGCGTTAAATCAGATGTTGACAGTAGTAACAATTCACAAATACAGGGTGGGCCAAGAATTCGTTAACATTTAAATGTAACTTACCGCGCAAACTATTGCCGCGCGGGGCGCGGGCGCGGGCGGGGGCACTAGCTCGCTTCTTGGAAATTTAGTCGCAATGGATCGCTTCACGGGGCCGCAACGCGCTTACTGCGTGAAACAGTTTTATTTAAACGACTTTTCGCTCATTACTGTGAGACGCTTATTTCGCGTTGAATATGGTTTACACGACTTAAGTCAGTGTCCAAGTGCTCCTTTAATAAAGAAATGGGTGGAGAAGTTCCAAGAGACGGGATCTACACTAAATGTGAAACAAACCGGCGGCCCACGGACTTCTCGGAGCGAAGAGAACGTGCAGCAAGTTTCCGCTTCTGTTCGACGTGATCCAGATTTATCAACACGCAAACGTTCGGCTGAATTAGTATTATCCCGCACATCATTACGCCGTATTTTGAAATTAGATTTGAAATTACATCCATATAAGATCCAGCTAGTGCAAGAACTAAACCCTAATGATTTAAATTTGCGTAAGTCATATGCGAAACAATGTTAACTCGTTTCAGTAATTTTCACAACATCTTATTTTCTGACGAAGCCCATTTCCACCTAAATGGACATGTAAACAAACAGAATTGCAGGTATTGGAGCAGCGAAAATCCTAAAGCTAAACATGAGAGGCCACTTCACTCTCCTAAGGTAACTGTATGGGCTGCAATTTCAGCAAAAGGAATCATCGAACCTTACTTTTTTGAAGATTCTCGAGGCCGTTCAGTTACTGTTAATTCTGCCGAGTATGTGAAAATGTTACGGGAGTTCTTAGCACCGATGCTACTGGAATTTGCTGGCTATAATCGTAACACATGGTTCCAACAAGATGGAGCCACGTGTCACACATCGAACGAGTCCTTGCCGGTGGTCAAAGACATGTTTCCGGAAAAGCTGATATCCAGACGGGGTGACATCCCATGGCCACCCAGAAGTCCAGATCTATCCCCAGCAGACTTCTTTTTATGGGGTTATTTAAAGAGTCGTGTCTACATTGATAAACCGAATACACTGCGTCAACTTAAAGAAAAAATCATCGAAGAGATGTCGGCGATCTCGCGGTCTCTTTGCAGAAGAGGATTCGAAAACTTCAGGACTCGCTTAGATGAGTGCAAAAACCGAAACGGTGGTCATTTAGACGAAATAATTTTTAAAAAATAAATTACAACTAATTAGCTTTCTCGTAAATAAACGATTTCTAAAATATGTTAAATGGTTTTTTTTTATACGATTTTTTCAAATGTTAACTAATTCATGGCCCACCCTGTATGTTGCTCAGTTAGTGATGTGCGCTAGATTCTAACTCTTTTTCCATTTCAACTTGGCGGGAATTTTTGACTTGCTTGCGTGGGCTAGTCAATATTCGTACGTGGGACACAGTGTGTCCCACGGGTGTGCGATTGGGCAGCGTGCGTGCAACGTGAGTGTTCATGTGTGTGCGTGTACGTGTGCGCTACGTTACTTGCGTGTTGGAGTGTGTGCGTGTAAGCGTGCGTTATGTTCATGTGTGTGTGTGTGTGTGTGTGTGTGTGTGTGTGTGTGTGTGTGTGTGTGTGTGTGTGTGTGTGTGTGTGTGTGTGTGTGTGTGTGTGTGTGTGCGTGTGCATGTGCATGTGTATGTACTCACCAGGCTGCGCGTGGTGCGCGTGGTGCACGTGGTGCGGCGCGTGGTGCGGGTGCGCGGCGGCGCGCGGCGTCGGCGCAATCTGCGGCGGGTGCGTAGCGCTCCAGTACGCCTGCCAACCAACAAGCAAAATTCGTTCTTATTCCGACATAGAAAGGACGCAAGTATGCTAAACCGGTCGTTGCGTAAGAAAATCGATCACGCCATTTGTCTATGTGGTATGTGTATAAGAGACGACTATGAGAAACACCAAGAAACCTTTAATAGATGGCGGTACGAGTATAATAACACCTGTACAGTAAAAACCTAGCCATTTGCAATATTTTGCATACAGACGCCTGCATATGCTCGCATACTCCCACCTAGCTTACCCCTTCTCACATCAAGCCTATTCCCCATCTATAATGATGGTTGGACGAAGTACATACTGTGACTCCCTGGCGGTACGTACTACGTAACTATTTGTGAATACATCTGTGATCTCGCGTCAAATTATTAAGTGCTTGTGAATTGCAGTTAAGTGATTGCCTGGTTCCTTTGCCGATTGGTAACGTAATACTGTTTTGTCTACTACTCTTCTCTTGTACAATACCGATCACGCTGGACGTAAAATATATGTTCGATGTCGGAGAGCAGCATCAAAAAGACGAGATGTCTCTATCGGTCTCTATCTATCGCGACGATAAGCCAAATCTTATTTACGATATGAGAGGCCCATGTCCACTAATAAACATTTTTTTTTTCATTTTATTTATTTTACTTAAAAGGATTTATGGACTGATGCAGTAGAAGTTAAAGTAGAAAGTATTGTAATATATAATTGGAATAATATGTTTATCTTTTTGAAAAAAATCCAACCTCACTTGCATGTTACAAATTGACAGACAATGCTGTCTCAATACCCATCTGACGTCGAAACCATCCATGAAACAACAACTGTTTTATCTCTGCACTCACCGACGCTGCCCAGCGTAGTGAGTACGGGTTAATCTTTCAAGTAATTTCAACTGACACATTATCAAAAATACCTATGTCCGGGAGCAGACGTAAAGAGGATTATAGATGTGAAGAATATCAGAACTCAAAAATGATAAAATTAAACTTTTAAAAATCTAAAACAACACGCATTAATCTTAGTGATGCTCATGGAACAGGATGATCTAGTAGGAATACTGTGTCATAGTCATAAAAATAGTATATTGCCATCCTCTGCAAAATCATGCCTTTAAAAATTGGTAATAACCATAATGAAAAATGTCAATGAAAATAATTCGAACATCAAAACACACACGACACAGTTCTTTGAACGATATCATCCGAAGGGCTCTTGTCTCTATAAATGTTCCCTCGGTTTTAGAGCCTTGTGGAATATTTAGAGACGATGGCAAGAGACTCGACGGTATGACATTGGCCCCTTGGGAGAGAGGTAAATCCCTAGTGTGGGATGCTACTTGCGTAGACACTCTGGCGGCCTCTCATCTCAGGGGTACCTCGGTTAGAGCCGGGGCGGCATCAGAGGCAGCTGAACTGAGTAAGTGGCGCAAATATGAGTCTCTGAGAGATGACTACATTGGCTATTTGCCATTTGCACTATCGGTCCGTGGCATCCACGTGTGGTGGAGTTCCTAAAGGAACTCCATCCGTGGCTGGTCGTTGCTGCTGGTGATAAGAGGGCTGGTTCTTTTCTCGCTCAATAGCAATTCAGCGAGGAAACGCAGCCAGCGCTCTTGGCACGATACCGCGGGGAGTAGCACTATATGATAATTAAGTTTCTAGTTTTAGTTTTTTTTATTATTATAGTTTTTAATAAGTTGTAATAAAACAAAAATCTTTTTTGCATTTACTTATGTCTAAAAATAATGTTTTGCTATGTTAGGATATTCCGTATAAGATAAATAAATTGCTTGTCAAAAACAGTTTCACAATATATATTTTAGACTACAGTTTAAATAAGATGATAAATTAAAAATAAAGTATGCATTTATTATTTTTGTGTGATTTAATGAGAAAATTTGAGTGCGTAAGTGCATGTATTTTTTTATAGAATAAAGGTGACAAAGATGCACACAGTCCACCAGATGGTAAGTGGATGCTGTGGCAGTGTTCCAGTAAAACGAATCGCCGGTTATCTACACTCACCATACGAAACAGCAGCTTTAAACTGCTATTTTACGCTTGTTTTCTGTGAGTCCCCGGTTGAGCCGACCCATTCGTATTAGAACCATAATATGTGTGTGAGGAATATGTAAGTGTATGTGTGTGTGCGTGTGTGTGGGATGTGCTGTGTGTAATCTTCAAAAAATATAAAACAACATCAATTATAATTGCATATGGTCGACATATGGGACCCCTGTAAAGAACACTATGTCTCGGAGATGTCTTGTTATACATAAAAAAGTAAATACAATATAATCAATAACTGTCTTTTTATATAGTCGGTCCAAGAAAAATAATAAAAGAAATGTGAACGCTACAGTACCTCGAGGTATTCCGCAATGTGTTCGCAGGCATCCTCGAGCTGGTTCTCGTCGAGGATGACGTCGAACATGTCGGGCGGGCACTGTGCCAGCTTCTCCGCCGCCACCATCTGTACTGACAGGTTCTTGCTTTGCCCTTTACCGCGCGATTTGATCAACCGCTGTAGCACCTGTAAACGTTATATAAAAATAAAATAAAAAAGGTCTCAGTGCTGGAAACAGGTCTCCTATCGTTAGTGAGAGACAGATTTCATTTCCATTTTCAGATTTTATTTCATTGCAGAACAAGTGAATTTCCGAACAATGTTTTCCTTCATCCACGTGTAAATGAATGCTTAAAGTTGTAGTTTGCTTAGTACAGGCGGAGATCAAAGACGGTCTGCTTTTGTAGTATGAAATTTAAGGTAAATGATTATTATCAACGCTGCCTCAGCCAAGTGCACAGATTACAAGGAATCATTAAAATATCAGAGAGGTCTCTTCCAGCAGTGTCAGTGTCAGTGTCACCATTAATCCCTGTGTCCATTGCGAGATATAGGCCCTTTCAAGAATATACCATCGGCTTACATATTTCAAAAGCGTTGCCCATACCTACTTACCATACTGAATATGCTGGGCGCTATTACAATGAGCGAAAACGAAAGACCCTAAAACCTTGGACTTTCAGTCGGTCCCTCTAGGCTCGTATAACAAGTACAGGTGTTAAACATTTAGATAATAAAAAAATCTCCAGTGCTCACCAAACTGGATCACCCAGAATTGATAAGCGCAAAACCGGCAACTCGGTTCTAGTAATGGTACTCCACATAACCAGTCTGTGGAATTTGGGTTCAGCATTTGTCGGTCTCTGGTCTTATAGGGCTAGTGTTTAAGGTGCAAAAACTAGAATCTTACCTTGGGACTGGATATCTTCAAGTACACTATGGTAGGCGCGAGCGAAGTCTTTGCGAGCTGTGAGGGATGGTTGATGGTGTCGCAGTCAAGCACCACGAGCTGTAGTGTTCGCGCCAGCTCGAATATCCTTTCGATTTCCGCCTACCGACATATTTCATTCAAAATGTTAGATTTTTATACGTGGTAGAGTCGTGCTGCAGCTATATTATTAGTATGGTTGTAGCACGAATTGGTTGGCTCGACCGGGGAAGGACCACGCTCTCACAGAATACTAGCTTATGATAGATAGCAGCTTAACGCTATGTGTTTCGCATGGTGAATGTAGAGAACTGGGGACCCCTTTTATTAGAAACGAGGCATTCCATCTTAGTCCTCACGAATGACAACGCATCTGCAATTTGACTCGTAGTTGAGGATAGATGTAGATGTCTATGGGCCACAGCAAACACTTACTATCAGGTAGATGGTGTGCTCGTTTGTTACGCTTATCTTATTAAAAAAAAAGTGTTTTTACTAAGTTCACTGCCGACTAAAGAAAGTTTCATATAGGTTGTAGATATAATATCTGACTGCTTCGTTATTCTAGTGGCTTTATACGCGATTACTAATCATGAGGTTCCGTGTTCGAATCCCGAGTCGGGCGAAAGTCATTTTTTTTATTTTTCTGTGTAGAAATTTTCAGTGTGAGCCCGGAATTCGGTATTTGGTTCTGTTTCACCCGCGTGCCTCGGAAGCACGTAAAACAGCCAACTGTTTTACGTTTCCTGGTTCCTCTCCGGCCTTGTCATATTACCGTGTCATCAGACTATGAGAGTGAGGGAATAGAGAGTGCACGTGTGTTCGAGATGCTCGGGCAATATATATGTAATCATGTCCTGCACATATGGCTAGACTCCGTTGATACTGTTCGCCGCGACCGAAATTCGGTCTGGAGGACATTATTAAAATTATTAGTGAGTATTATTACATTGTAGTATCGTTAGATACATTATCGATGCGTATGTAAATACATCCAGAATATTTTATTTTTACAACAGTATTTTTCAAACAATGTTAGCGGTTATATTTATGATTACCAGCAAGGGATTTTAATTTCATGCATTAAGATTAATTATAACACAAGTTGAATTTTTTGTTTATTATTATATGAAACGTAAAACTTAAGAATTGTTTTAAAGACTATCTTTAAATAATATTTATATTGTTAATCTAATATTAAATAACGAATTGCAGATAAAACAATTGTTATTTTAAGTATAAAAGAAACAGCTGGAATTAACGTAATGAAACCATAGTATTATGCAATTAAAATGTTCCACAAGTTCTTTTTTAAAATATCATTATTATAGCGTTTTGCATGTTTGTTTAAATTTATATCCTAACCAAAACATCTAAAAACTAATTAAATTATATTAAAATTTTTCCATTTACATTAATTTATATTAATGGATGATCATTTTGTAAATAGTATGATTTTAAATAATTTACAATGTTATCTGCATAAGGCATTTGTTTACTTATCAAGGGTAACACCATGCTTATCAACTTTCTAAAATAATCTGCTAACAAATGTTATTAATTTCAATTAGCAAATATCGGATGCCAAATACTTTTTAAATGTATGGTTAGAATTAGCGTAAAAATTGAGTGATGAGTGTGCAACGAGGCGGACCACTCAACATGCACGATACACGCCCCACAGAATGCTCTCCACTCTTGTCTTAGACTTGGATCGTCTTATTACAAAAAAAGGGTTTATAATTAGTCTCAGGTTAAACAAACAAGAATCTGTTTTAATAAAGACGTCATATGAACAATATTTGAGCTAAAATGCAAAGTTTTTATTTATTTATTATAAGCCAGTGCTTGACCAGAATCCCAGTCTTACCGTAACAAAAAACTATTCACTCTATCTTTGAAAACGTCCAGATTATATTCGGCTGGAAAGACAGACTTAACCATAGACATAGAGAGAATGAACTGAGCGTTAGCCTCACAAAAGTGACCATTCTCTAGAAAAAGACAAAGCGACTGCGCGGTCAATACCTGCTTCTTTCCTGCAAGCCTGATTGGTTCGCGTCCTGCAAGCCAGTAACGTGGACCAATCAGAATTCTAGAAAGAGACAACTACTGGCCGCACATTCGCTTTATCCCTCTCATACTTTTCGATCTGTATTCACTGTACAACTGAATACGGAACGCACAGTCCATTCTTTCTATATCAAATTAAAGTATGGAATTGAGAGCAAGTGTCAAATTTCGCGATAACTGTGGCACCGCTGTAAGGGAACTTCTTTCGAGGAAAATACTCTTCTTTGAAGAGAGAGTCTTCCATAAATAAACGTTTTGTAATAAGACCGTGAGAGTTTTACTGTCAGTCTTATTACAAAACGTGGTTAAATTGCGCGAAGACTGTGACGTCACAGCAAAGGGATTTCTTTCCAGATAGAGACTTCTTTAAAGAGAGGAACTTCTTGAGACTATCATCAATAAACCACGTTTTGTAATAAGACCGAGAGAGTCTTAGCCAATTTCCACTACACAAACTATAGGGCAATCTTTATCTACATTAGTCGGGTTATTTCAAACACTAGCGGTTAGCGGCACACAATATCTAATCGCACCAAGCCCGCACCTGGACCTCAGCGAGGCAGTTATTTCGCGAATTGCCGCGCTCCATTGGCTTTTTGGACGGCGTGAGCAGTGACCGTTTCGCTAGGGAAATGTCCGCTGTGACTCGCGTAATGATGATCCTGAAACGAGACGGATGGTGCATTAACCGGGCAATATTACCTGGACCTCGGCCAGGCAAGTGGAGCGCGAGTTGGAGCGCTCCATTATGGCCCGCTTCGACGGATTGTTGAGCAGCGAACGCTTCGCGAGTGATATATCCGCCATCACACGAGTTATTATTATCCTGGAATTGCAATTAGTAAAATACATTCGAAGTTCCATATATATGGAATAGCCAAGGAAAAGTATGGGTGATCTGAAAACAATTTGAATAGCTTTACATATGTAATATCATTAAATCCTATAAAAGTCCCCTGCTGAACATAGGCCTTCCCCATAGATTATCTCATAGGGGGGATATTTTCCATAGTTGTAATGTTACTGTAGATTTGTAAATTTCACCTCTCAGTGGGTCATGTGCTCCTGGTAGATTATCTTCTTTACATCCATCCATTACAGCTTATAAAATTCGACTGCTGAACTAGGCCTCCTCCCATAGGTTGCCTCACAGGGGGGATTTTGCTATAATTGCCACGTTTCGCAGTTTTTTTTTCTTATTTTGAGTTGTTGTCAGGAAAATACAGCTGTCCATGTCCTATTTCAGTTTCCGTCGCTTTTTATGACACGAACAGGATGATATGCAATTTGAAGAGGTTTACGTGTATTATTAATTATCCCGAAGTTTATCTTTTTAATCACTGGTCTAGCAAACCGCCATGTGCAATTAATCTATATAAAATGCCTCTACAAATCAGTTAAAACATTTGAATTTAGAAAGCATTTTTTTTTTAATTTCGTAATTAGTGTTACGTATTAAGTATCGATAGACTTTTCTAATTCTAGTGTAGTGGTTTTGATGGTTATTTATCAAAATTAACATTTAATAATATGGAATATATGTATACAAATACCTGCCCTCTCCCTGTCTTTCTAGTATTTTCTATTTTCTGCCGACTTCCAAAAAGGAGCCGGTACTCAATTCGACTGTATGTTTTTTTTTTCGTTTTTTTTTTATGTGTGTTACCTCAGAACTTTTTTCTGGGTGAACCGATTTCGATGACTCTTTTTTTATTTGAAAGCTGGTACTTCTCGTGTGGTCCCATATGAATTTGATCAAGGTCAGACCAATAGTTTTTAAGTTATTCTTAAATAACTTATATTGAAGTCGGCTGTACAAAATTTTTAATTTTAAATTATTACCTTATAATTTGTACGCTTTGTGCGTACCTACTCAAGCATTTGATTACTGCTGTCATCTTAAAAGTTTAATAAGTAATTGTACAGAAAAAGAAAAATGCACTTAAAACCTGTACCTGCCCTCAAAACGCCTTTTAAGAAAATCAAAGAGCGCCTTCTGCATCATATCCGTGACCTCGTATCCCTTGAGCGAAGGCCCCACTAGCACCACTGGTCGCATTGAAGGCACCACGTCATATGGACTGCACGCCTCCTGCTTCTTGAAGAAGGGCTTCCTCTTCTCCTTGCCAGCTGGTAACGCCCCCGCTCCTCTTCCCCTGCCCGAGTCTGAGTCTTCACCTATAGGTAACAAAGCTTTCCATGGAACACGCGCCTGATGCGAGTTTGAGGTAAATTTGCAAAGCAATTTTTTAAATCGATTTCCAGGAGAGATAAATACAATTAGAGATAAAACCTTTTGACTGAACATTCAAGCGTTTGCGGTCTTCCAGATACAGAGAGAAAGAGACAAAAGATTTTCTTTTTTTGACTTATAGCAAACACAAACATCAAGCATATTAAAATACATTTAACATTGAAATATTATACCAGATAACTCTTAATGTAGACAGCATTCTGGGACATCAAGGCATGCTTAGCGCTTCCAGTTACCAAAAGACTGATTTATTATTTAATATACTTCTAACAACATCAAACAATACAGATATATTTAAAAATAGAGAGAAGGTGTTGCCATTCATAAGATCTAATTCAATATTTTAATTTATAGCTGTATACTTCATAGAATTTAGGGTTTTAATTGTTTGTAGAGAGAGTTGGTGATCTGAATTAGAACTTTGGAATATTATAGCTAACCTACGTATTAGGGCATAAGTCAAACAATAACAGCTCTAATTTAGGACACAATCAAAAATGCGTCTATGTAATGTTAATGTCTGGAAATAAGAGGATCTTGGCCAGGAGATGTTTACAGGAAGAGCGATCAGCGGTCTGTATATAAAAAGTAGAAAGTTGGTGATTGCAGAGCTGATACTCTAGCAGTGTAATACTGGTGCTCATCAACAAAATCTGGGATTTAGTTTCGAAATGAATATTCCATTTTTTGGTCGCTAGACCTCATCTCGTGATCAGTGTCGCGCCCCGATTATGTAGGGGCATGAGCAAATCACAAACATAAGTCCTACACCGACAAACATCAAAACACAGAACAATCTTTATATATATATATATATATATATATATATATATATGAAAATTACATGTCACGTTTGTTTGTCCGCGATGGACTCCTAAACAATTAAGTGCATTTTGATCCAACTTGAGAAATAGGATAGTTTTTATCCCGCTAAATGACCCACAAATTTTTTATTGCAAATTTAAGGATTTTTATATGAAGGGTCATTGGAGAGGGCAGAACAACGTCTGCCTGGCCATCTAGTAATTTATAAGTCATACAAATAGTTGCTTGTTGTATACAGTATGGAAAAACAACCCTGTCCGATCAGTGATGGTGCTTTTAGGTATCGTGATATGATTTTGTTCTATTCTTGTTATTGATATGGGTTTCTTACTGGTTCTTCCCAGAACAGAGGTATGTATTTTCAAAGCAGTGGTAAATGAGATGAAACGAATGAAATAACCTTAATTGATTTAACCTTTATTGAAGCAATAAAGGTTATTTCATCATCATCATCATCATTAAAGCCTTTCATAAGTTAACTGCTGAACATAGGCCTCCCCCAAGTAATGCCAGGCTCAACAAAGGTAAATCATACATAAGAGTGACTTGCAATAATTATTATTTATGATCTATATTGAATACAAACGTTTTTATTTCTATTTCATATAGTGTTTTAGAGAATAAATAGAAAGAAAAACACCTCGCAAAAAGAAAATTGAGTAATATGCGAAAACCACCACTGGCCATAAAAATAAATCGGGTGGTACTTCGTCTGGGTTGACAGATTCGTAGATTGAAAAACAGACCAGGTGGTATGTTTTTTCATATACGAATCTGTCAGAGGATCTATGGAAAAAAATTAATTAGTTCATATTCAGCTCTTATTGTTTGACGTTTAAGCAGATACACGTGTACAGATGACTCCACAACATCGATAGCAATATTTATATAAAACCAAACCACATTTAAAGGCAGCCTTGTTAAATTTCAAAAATGATGGCATTATCCATTCCAATTATAATTTTGTTTTTGTATTATTTGTTTGGTTTTGTATTATTGCAAACATTTTTAAATTTAAACAAGGCTTAGAATGTATTGTCTTTTAACTAAAGAATCATTATTAAAAGAAAACAAAAGTATGAGAAAAGTTGACTTATGCTCTGGAAATGTAAACGAGCATAATCCAACCATAATGAAATGAGTAAAGGATAATAATGGAGCGAAAGAGATAACATATTTCATCATAAATAAACAAAATTTATAAGACAAATAATTAAAAGAAAGAGGTGAAAATTGATAACATTTCCTGGTCAAGTATGAATGATAGTGATCTTACCTCGGTCGAAGGTTGGCACATCTGAAAATATGTCAGACATGAGTGCAATTATAATAACCAGGAAACTGGCAACTTCCACCAACTTGATGAGCGTGAGATATGGACACATGGTAAGTACAAAGCAGTTATGTATTGAACGAGACAATTTCAAATATAAATAAACAATTTCAGAGTATTTCATTCGAGTTACAAATTTTTCATATCAAAGTTACGAGTGACAATTTTATTTTTAAAACTATTATTAATGAAAATCTCACATATTAGTTTCTATATTATTAGATATATAGAACATATGTTTAAAATGGTTCCAAATTTAAATTCAAAGCAATATCTGGATACAGTTGAGTTAGTTGAATTCGGCGCTCATTGCCTTGTAACAGAAGATCGAGAGTTATGACATTCCATGCTTTTCTTAGCTTTTTAAATAATGGCAGTAAAATTCTCAAAAATAATTGGAAAAAGCTATAACTGAAGCTGTCTGCGCAATCTGAGGATATTTATCTTGTGACGGTCTTGTTGAGTAGTCTAAACGCGTCTACTGAACATTTGATGGTCGGGCTAAAAACAGTTATCGTGGTGTTCTTTCAAGAAATTTTAAGTACACAAGCAAGTTGGCTGTATTTCCCCTTTGGAAATTCGAGTCGTAATGGAATTTTAGGGGCTGATGTAGATACAAAGATTGACACAACAATTCATGTCATGTTGACTTTAGCAGCTTGTGGACACCTGCAACAGTACAGAGTACAGAATCAGCAGCTTGGCGGCAGATAAATCAGAGGGAGGCACTTATACAAGAAGTACTACCGCCGCTTTGAATTTCAACTAAAAGAAACGTCACTCGTAACTTTGATGAAGCAAGTTTAGTACCGAGTTGTAGAAGAAATAGTAAAATTAATTTTGAATTTATATTTGGGATTACAATTCAATAACAATCCTTAAAAATAAGCAGCCAATCAGGACCAAAATATACATTTGCTTCACCTTTTCGCTTTTTCATTTTACAAGGTATTTTTTTAATATTAAGTTCCTAAGAAGAAGTCCGAGAAAAAGCAATACGACAGAATTAATCATATGAAATAGATTAGATTCAACTGCATTGTACAAATTTACATCAGATCAAATTGTGGTACGGTTACATATGGTTTTAATTCACAGATTTCATTTTTAATGTAGCTGCAAGATATGTTTCATCGTTATAAATCTGTTAAATTTGATCTGATGTAATTATAAGACGTCAAAGTTTACGACCTAGAACGCAGACAGCGCAAATTTAATAGTCGAATATGCTGAAGTTTTCAAAGATTTGCTTACTAATATGCTATAGACGCGGGATAGATACAGTGTGTTTTGGTCAAATTATTTGTTATATAAGTCAACAAATCTCACAGATATCGTGATATATTAAATTAGATAAGTACATAAAAAAACACAGTTGAATTCCTAACATCCCATTTTATTATTTTACCCAGGGCTCGGATAACGGTATATTTTTCGAAACGTTTTCGCCTTAAATACCTAAAAACTTATTTGTTTCGTTAATGTTCGAACGGAATCATAATAAAAACGTTATGAAGAGAACGAAATTTTAAATCGTTATTGTTCAGTAAAGGTTTTTAACCATTTTAAACAGTTTTTTTTTCATTTTTGGCCCTGCCATTCTTGGCTTCCTGCGGAATAAACCGTTTTTAACGTTTTCACATTACGTTCTCATTTCGTTTTTGTTCCGAACAAAATGTTATACAAGGAACCGTCCTAAACGTTTTAAAAACGTTATTTTTAATAACGTTTCCGAGCCCTGATTTTACCGCGTTTTTATTAATTCGCTTTCGTGTATGTCTGATCGGGTTAGATTTAGTAATTCATATTAAACTCAATTTCCGATGAGCTTGAAATTTTGATCTTAAAAAAAAACACATGGTATAATAATTTTTTAACACAAAAAATTTAAAACATGACACTAGCAGTTATCAAGTGAACGCATTACCGTTTGGCGGCAAAAATTGTTAAGAGAGTGGTTACTATCCAGACAGTTTCCAGGGGATAATGAAGTCCTGGTACTTGGCAAAATAACATTTACACAAAAGAAAGAAAAGAAACCTAAGTAATGCTTTCAAACATTAGCAATGTCGGTAATGTTAAGAACTGCAAAAGTTTCCAATGGCGAATTCGAATCCCCAGTCCCCACATTTAGTTTGGCGACCCTTAAGCACCGGCTACTTCTGCTGCAAGTTACCTACTGGCATAAAATAGTCATGACCTCATAGTTTAATAAATTACTTCACTTTAAAACATCATTTAAGTACTCACTGCCTCAATGATTTCTTATATTGACGCGAACGCTACACATTATATGAAACAAATTTTTCGGATTTTATCGCGTTTAATTTAACTTTTTAATTCCCGACGTTTCGGATTCTTTACAGCACCTTTTCAGAACGTCAACCAAGTATTGCAAGACAACAAGCTTCGGGTCCCGCGCCTACACCACAGAGACCGAGTGCCGCCGGCCACAGTCGAACGTGTCTCAGAGGAGTCACAGACAAGGTTGGCTATAACTTGAAGCAAGCTTCCATTAAAACCTACTACAAGCCGCCGAAGAATATTAATCAATTTTCACCATCCGTCAAGTGTCATATCCCTCTACAAGTTGCACGAGTGTACAAGCTGGATTGTGAATGTGGTCTCTCTTAGATAGGATAAACAAAAATATCTATAAAAAACCCGCGTAAAAGAACATATAGCTAACTTGAAACACCGACGTTCCGAGAAGTCTGCAGTCTGTGAACATGGCTCAAGATCGGGGTCCCATTACATTAGATTTGATAGATCACAAATCCTCGCAAAAGAACACCGATTCCTACCAAGGATGATTCGCGAGGCTATTGAAATTAAAAAACATCCTAATTTCAATAGAGAAGATAGATCGGTGCTGGCATCTGCTTAGAATCCTATAATTAATAAAATTAAGACCAAGCCCAAGCATACCACTGCAAGACTTCAAGATACTGTAAGCTCATTCGGCGTAGATCGGACCAAAAATTAATATTCAGAAACTGAAGACAGCCGGACTAACTATAACATCGGGACGTCAAACACCTCAGTCCCCTCGTGACCATGGGTGCTGTAAAGTACCCGAAACGTCGGGAATTAAAAAGTTAATATAAACGCGATAGAAGTAAAATTAGTTTCATTTAATACTCACTGTCTTACTTATATTGGTTATTATTAATTACTTCAATTTAGTATTAATTTTATTCCATTCCATTCCATACTTATTTCTTTCTAATGTCATTTTGTAAATAAGAGAGAAATAGAATTTTAGGCATTTTTTTAAAATTGACATCGATTGTTGTTGTTTGTTTTATAGGATAAGGGTAACAAGCGAGGACACAATCTAGGTAGACTGTGTGCTCGCTTGTCACCCTTATGTGATAGTAAGTGGATGCTGTGACCCATAGACATCTACATCTATTCTCGATTGCGAATCAAAATGCAAATGCGTTGTCTGCGGTGAGAACTAAAATGGAATGCCTCTTTTCCAGTAAAAAGGGTCTCCGGTTCTCTAAACTCACCATACGAAACACAGCAGCATTATGCCGCTATTTTACACCGGTACTCCGTGAGAGCGTCCTTCCCCGGTAGAGTCGATCCATTCGTGTTAGAACTATACAATTAATATACCTGCAGCAATGCTACCACGTACAAAACGTTTGAGTAAAGCGGTTAATATTTATATCCGTTTCCTTGTGTAGATAATGAAACAAACATTATGATAAACTAATGAAGTACTCTTTATCAATTTCCCTATAAGAGACGCTTTGTTATGAGGTCGTTCAAGCATTGTGCATACGATCGCAACCTGTTTATGATAATTTGGTATATTCATATATTATAGGCATCCGAATCAGTATAGATTTATACTGATTTGGATGCCTTTTGTTTGTTGCAACTCAATGTATTTTTACTTTTTTATTTCTAATATTTTCTTAATTCTAGTGTAGGTACGTTGTGTTAGTGAGGAATAAAACATTTCATTTATTTATTTATTCATTCATACAGCTGTATTATTATATGTGTGTTTATGGTACTAATAAACACGTTTTAAAAATAATTGACACCAAATGTTTTAAAACCGATACCAATTTTTTTTCTTATTACGGCCATAATAACTAATTACTTCAGCATATCTTCATATTTAAATTGCACCGTCAGCATGAGATAGAGGACGCCGCGAAACGAGCGAAGAAATATTTATTAGAAATCAAATACACGTAACGGAGATCGCCTCATACGCAACAAATATACGGACTAATTGTTTTAAGCCAATTTAAATATATTTGCACAGATTTATGATCATTTCACGTAAGTAATTTTTTGTATTAAAATGTATTTTTTTTTTACATTAAAAGGCTTTTGCAGTCTATGAACACCTGCAATCAAATTTGAACAAAGAAGGCTCAAGCCGCGTATCGATTACGCGCTTCAGGCGCGCGCGCCATGAATGACCGCTCCGACCAGCGAGCTCCGCGGAACGCGTTCCAAAAGTTCAAAGTGTATCAACTAAGCGTTCCCGCGCTCGCGACAGCCGCTCCAGTGTTTGACCGTTCAACATGGATATCGGTCGTGTACGACCAGCTACCGCTTTCATAGTTTCATGCATCTTCTCTGAGGACTTTAATATGGTAAAAACGACTTTAGCTATTCCACAGCAGATCTGTTAAATTAGTATTAATTTACGGCAACTTTGGTTATCCATTGCTCGGAACGCAAAGAACACACAAATAATGAAAAGAAACGTCCCAACTGGCGCGCGCTTCAAAACTTAAACTATTTTGATTCTCGGTAAAAAACCGACACCAGATGGAGCGGCCCGCTCCACGTTTTAGTGCTCCAACGAACAATTTGGAGCGCGCTCCAAGGCGGTATCCATTTCGCGCGGCTGGAGCGCGCGCCAATGTTCGACCTCTTGGAGCGCGTAATCAATACGCGGCTTCAGGTGCGTTGTCACCTCTGACAACTAAGATGGAATGCCTTACTGTAATTATACTCTACCCTCCAGATCGGGACACAGCAGTGCAAGCACGGCTATACCCATACGGACTTCCTAGGTCCGACCACCTAGTAAAAAATGCATGCAACGGAACAAACAGACAAAAATTTTAAAAATTGTATTTTAGTTATAAGTATCATATTTACTTTCATATGCATTTAGTAAAAAACTTTAATTTTGACATTACAAACAGACACTTCAATTTTATTTATTTGTATAGATTTGAATTAAAGTTAAGTCCGTAACATTGTTGTTAAAGCGATTTGTCGCTGTATTATGACGTAACGAAGGGCAATAGGATTCTCTGCGTGATACCGTAAGCCGATTGGCTATCACTCGATCTCACTAAGTACATCAGTGCGTAATAGGCGATGCCGTATAATGTTTCCAGGTTATTTATAGTAGGTGCGTATTTAAGGTTTCTATGCGTGAATGCAGATCTGATGTCAAAGCTTTATTGTCTACGTTCGCGTTGTTAACTCACAGTAAGTGTTTATATAGGTTTTATAAACGAAAACTGTTAAGTATTTCAGCATATAATAAACTAATGCAATTTTATTACAAACAATTAAAGTTACTATCGACTTTTATGTAATTTAACTTTGAAATTGTTAAAATTGACTTTAAAGAACTTAAAAGAATTAGAATCACAGAGTTCGGTTGATGTGACAAAAATTGTTCGCCCATATAATGTGCAGATGCCGTTGCAAATTGTAGAGTTTGATCACTTTCTCATGCATCTCAGATCTTGGCTAAATTTATATGGGATCTCCCCTCAGGTACCCCCCTAACAATAATCATTGAAATCGGACAGTGTGGAGTTATCGCTGAACATACATAGGTACTTTCTTCAGAGCTTCGTTTTTAAATAAAATACTTTCTTACTTACTTTCTTTCTTTCTACTTCTTATTTATGCGTGCATTTTATGAGGTAAAATGTAACTACCGGGAGAGTCTATTTTTGAATTACGTGCAGTTTTTGATTTTCAAAAAGTGCTTTGTAGAAGCCAATTTTGGATAAAAATATTTGACTTTGGTACATATAAAACTATTCTAGCGAAGAGAAAACATCCTCCTTTTATGAAGTCCGTCAAAAAAGAAATTTACATTGTGCAAAAAAGATAAGAAAATAACAAAATTATTAGGGATTTGGTAACATCTTGCAAAATTTTCAATGTAATCAATTTTCGGAGTCAGAAATCTTAGAAAAGTATTTGTAAATATTTTGCAAATATTTTGCAATATTTGCAAAATAAAACTACTTATATGCCATTTTTAAAAGATGCGACAAATGAGAATGAGAGCACTCTACTCGCACCTGATGGTAAGCGGCTATTGCAGACACTAAACTTTTGTAAACAATATCAAACCAAAAAATTATGTTGTCACCACTGAGCACTAAGCTTAATAAGAAGGCAGAGCAGGAAGACATCCCAGTAATTTCCACAACTGTAACAGAATTACCACTCTATTTTACGCAAAAATTAAAAGATCCGCGTCCGCGCGTCATCGGAAAGTCCTACAACTTAGTAATACTTCATAAACTGTAACAGAATTACCACTATTTTACGCAAAAACTAAAAGATCCGCATCCGCATGACATCAGATCCTACAATCTAGTAATATTCCAGAATTGTAATAAAATTACCACTTTATTATACGCAAAAACAAAAAGATCCGCATCCGCGCGACATCAAATCCACGTTCGCGCAACATCAGATCTGCGTCCGCGCGACATCGTTCGCTCGGTATCCACGGCGTCCCTGCGAATGTAGTGCGTGACGTACCGGGCGTGGGGGGAGTGCTACCTCGGCTGGGGAGGGCGGCGGGCGCGGCGGACGGCGGCCGGTAGCGGCCGCGTGCGAGCCCCGCGCGCACCGTCTCCAACTTCACGGGCGACGGGATGAACCCGATGTCGCAGCCCTCCTTCACGAGCCGCCCGATCCACCAGTTGTTGTCGTACTTCTCCTGGGGTGGCCAAACGGTTTACCAGTGAGCGTGGTCATTGTTTATTAGAATCTACGCACTCACTAAATACGTCACGTAAATACACATTTATATAGAAATAAGGTGACAAATGAGTGCTCACGGCTCAGTCCAATTGATGGTAAGTGGATACTGTCGCCCATAGACATCTTTCATCAAGACATATGTCCTCAATTAAAAATCAAAATGCAGATGCGCTGTTGCCCCTGAGGTCTAAGATGGAATGTCCTGTTTTCCGTAAAAAGGGTCTCCAATTCCCTACATCATCATTAAGCTCTTATTTTACGCTGATGTTTTATGGTCCTTCCTCGGTTAAGCCGTCTCATTTGTGCTGCAACTATAATATAGCTGCAGCGAGGCACTAACGAGTGACGACCTGCTGAGACATGCAGGAAGTCGATGGATGCAGGTGGCACAGGACCGTGCTTTGTGGCATTCCTTGGGGGAGGCCTATGTTCAGCAGTGGACTTGTGAAGGGCTGTAATGATGATGATGATGATGATGAGGCACTAACAGGTGTACAACTTATATATACCGTATTAAAACAATATTCAAGGTTAGACCTGTGCTATAAATTGAAAACACATGACGTCATTTAAACCAATTTACAGTCTTTTGACCCAACCTTGAATATAATTTTAATAGGATTTTGATTTATAGATTGCGAAAATAATCGATTCATCACTAATAGTCGGTCAAATGCAAGCTTGTATCGCTCAATAAAAGTAAAATTGTTTATATTTTTTTCCAATTTATCAGAATTTGCTTCCGTATAGTTTACACCGAAATCATCATCTATAAGTATAAGACTTTCCTACACACGTCTTCCGGTAATAAATGATAGTATAATTTTCATTGCACACGGTAATTATTATTATGTTATTTTCTTCTCCATCATCACCAACCCTTTAATATTTGCTGCTGGAAATAGGTCCCTCCCGTTAAAAATTCTAAATTATTTTACCAAATTATCGCGGGCGGGTTGGCGAATGCAGTATCAGACGTCACACCAAGGGTCGTGTAACTCATCGGCTCATCACTGGTACGAGTATAAGGTACTCTACAGACGTAAATGACTGCTATCTATCGACACGTATGAGATATTAATGGCATCTCTCTTAATCACTTCTTACAAGGCCAAAAATTATAATTATCATTGAAGTAATAGTACGTAAGTACGAGTACATTATACGTCAATGCTTTAAATTTGAGATATTACTCTTTGGTAGGTTTCGAGATTTGTTTTTCATTTAAATACCTAATTTGTTTTTACGACCTGACATTAGCGCCATTTGAAGAGTATATGTAGTGCGATATAATATATTTAATATGCCGACAATGAAGGCAGTTATCTTACCAGTTATCTTCCTTTCGACGGGAATGGTCTATCTCCAGGCGTGGATTTTCACGATCGGGTGAAGAAGTTCGATTTGACGAGGTTTCCTATTCAATTTTGTAATAAATCTATTTAAGTTAAGGTTGAGGACTCACCTTGATGTGAAGGAAGTCGCGCACCTCGAAGGAGATGGCGCTGCCGTGCACAGGCGAGTCGTCGTCCAGTGTTCCATCGTACGCGACATTGGTCCGGACCGCAAAGGCCACTGGCTTTGTCTGGAATGTGACAACAATATTTTTTTAATTATAAAAATGTTAAATAAATTAACTTCAACCGAGAAGTCAATCGACGGATTCAAGTCGACTGGGCAGTGTTCGGGAGATTAAGACACATCTCGGCAGTTATACCTCAAAACTTCAAAACGAGATTATAAGACGAGGCAACCAGTGCGTGTTACCAGCGATGACATGGATGTAAGGCATGGTCCTTCACTTCTGACCGTATGAGAGGACTATGCTCGAGGTTTCTCTGCGTAGTAATCTTAAAGATTAGGATATCTGCAGTAGAACTAGAGTAATCGACATAGCCCATTTAACCCAATGGGCTAAAGTGACTAAAGCTAAAGTGGCAACGGGCCGGCCATATAGCTCTAAGAACCTACAACCGATGAGGAAGAAAGGTTCTCGAGTGGCAACCTCAAACTCGTAAGCTCTACAGCAGCTCCCACTAGATGGAGTGGTAAGATATTTAGGAAGTGGATGGATGCAGGTAGCTCAGGACTGTGACTTGTAGCATTCTTTAGGGGAAGCCTATGTTCAGCAGTGGAATTGTGAAGGGTTTAAGTATTAAAGTAAAGTAACAGCCTAATACACGTCCCACAGCTAGGCTATACGTGGTAAAGCCATGTTGCAGCTATATTAGTAGTATAAGTTATAGCACGAATGGGACTAAGATGGAATCCCTCTTTGCCAGTAATAAGGGTCTCCGGTTCTCTACACTCACCATACGAAACACAGCAGCGTTAAGCTGCTATTTTACGCTGGTTTTCTGTGAGAGCGTGGTCCTTCCCCGGTCGAGCCGACCCATTCGTGCTACAACTATACTACTAATATAGCTGCAGAATGGCTCTACCACGTGAAATTGCCTCCTTACATCTGGTATGACCACCGAACATGTATTAAAATTTAGGTATAGTTTTTAATAATATACGTTAATTGCAATTAGTTCCATCAATTAACATTAACATTAACACTCACGCAATTAAAAATAATCTTTAACTGTATTGTTCTCGTCTGGCTAATAAGTTAAGATAAAGTATATGTTAAATATAACACTAATAGCTATAACATGAAGTAAAATAAATATATAAAAACCACCTGGACGAAAGCCAGCAGACCAAACGGTCGAGGGTCAGTAGGGGGAAAGGCAGGCAGACGATGCGGGCGGTATCGATCTTTAATTGCATGAATATGGTTGCCCAACGATATTGTGGAGTAAGTTCTATATAATATGCTACTAAATTGTAGCATATTAAAAAAATCTCTAAGCAATGTTTGTCAACAGCGATGTTCATGGAAAGAAATATGAACAGCAGTGAACTTAATGATTTCTAACATTTTCGTGAAGACTACACATTAAATGAAACTAATTTTTATGGATTTTATCGCGCTTAATTTAATTTTCTAATTTTCATAGTCCCCCCCGTGACCATGGGTGCTGTAAAGTACACGAAACGTCGGGAATTAAAAAGTTAAATTAAACTCGATAGAATCCGTAAAATTAGTTTCATATAATGTGTAGCGTTCGCGTCAATATAAGAAATCATTAAGGCAGTGAGTACTTAAATAGGTAACTTGCAGCAGAAGTAGCCGGTGCTTAAGGGTCGCCAAACTAAATGTGGGGATTCGAATCCGCTATTGAAAACGTTTGCACTTAACATTACCGACATTACTAATGTTTGAAAGCATTGCTCAGGTTTCTTTTCTTTCTTTTGTGTAAATGTTATTTTATTTCTCTAGGTGCCAGGATTTTAAAATCCATAAAAATTAGTTTCATTTAATGTGTAGTGAACTTATGAGGTTATTGATGATTGTGACGTAGCATTTCACGAGTTACGATAGCAAACAATAATTGAAGAGTTAGCACACATTGTAGCCTTCTCAATAACGAGAGGATGTATGTACTTTCTTATATAAAACTGTAGTGAGAAAATAACTGATAGTACACCTGATGGAAAGTGATTACTACAGTCTATGGTCACTTGCGACTAATTTCAAATAAAGACGGCCGCAGATTTATTGTCAGGACCAAGATGGAATGCTTCAGATCCTGTAATTATAATGTCCTCCAGGCGGACTGTCAGTCACGGCGGAAAATAGACATCTGCGTAGGAAAAAATTATAGTGTTTAAGAGCATGCACAAGCACAAGTGCATTCTTTATTCCTTACTGTCATAATCTGATGGGATGTTAATCTGGCTTTTATATGGTTTCCGAGGCACGGGAGTAAAACACCGCCATCTTCTTGCAACCGGGCTGCCATTGAGAATTTCACTGTGGTAGAGCCATGCTGGAGCTGTTAGTAGTATAGTTGTAGCACGAATGGGTCGGCTCGACCGGGGAAGGACCATGCTCTCACAGAATACCAACGTAAAATAGCAGCTTAACGCTGCTGTGTTTCGTATGGTGAGTGTAGACCCTTTTTTTTTTTTTAATTTATTTAATTCATAAACTTGTGGCTTACAGAAAATCCAACACGCGCACATGATTAAATTTTACATGCAAAAATTTTTTTCAGAAATAGTATCCATCCATAACAACAAAAATTAATAATCATAAATTAATTAATTATAAAATAATAGTAATATAAAATCTCGAAGCTTTTGGCAGCCCGTGTCAAAAATTAAAATGGTAGTAAAGCCAAATAAAACAATAAAGTATTAAGGCTTTAACTAGCCTGAGTGACCTTGACGAAACGGCGATCGCAGAGATTTTAGCCGATGTCAACACCGTCTAGCAACTACGTTCTGTATTACTTATAAAAGTGCAAAGATTAATAGACTGCAGAGATGACAATTATATAAGTGACATACTGCCTGTTATGCTTGCGCATCACTGAGAATTATGTCGCGGTTACGCATCTTCAATTACATTGCACGGTGTGGTGCTGTAGCTTTGTCTGGTAGGCATCACGAGCTATCAAGTGTTCAAGTTTCAAGTACGTAAGAATTTTTATTATATATGTTAAATCGTATTTATTTGTGTCGTATTAAAAATATATCGTCAAAGCGTTCGCTGTAAATTTTCCCGGGTTTGATCCCCGACAGCACGAATTAAATTTGTAATTGCAATTTTCGTCAACACGCATTGGGGAAGCACGGCGGGAATTTCCTTGCCCTAAAACCCACTCAGAAATAAAAAAAGAGTCCTGTGCCCAGTAGAGGGATTTGTATAGCCTATTACTTTACTTTGTAGCAATATTTATATTCGTTTCAGATATAGAAGGGTACCTTATGCTGACAAAAATATCATGTGGAGGCGACGAAAACGTAAAACATCTTTGTACCTAGATAAAGCGTTCGAAAGATTGTCAGTCATGTCATACGCCACATTTTCTATAGAGCGTAGAACATTACAGATAGGGCAAAATAAAAAATAATCCAATATATTATGTGAACTATTTATTAATAATATATACATTTATAGGTATTTATAATAAAAATAATGAACAAGCTGCAAGGTTCAACTAATAATGTTTTTTGTAAACACAATCGTAAAATTCATGTTTCAATTTTTACCAATGGTTAATTGATGAAACGTAGTCAAGATCACTTCATTTAAAATATATTTAATTAAAATTGACACGTGACCTATTTGGCCTTCTACTTACAACTCGGCGGAAATTTGAAAAGAAGATTTTGTCTTTTCACACAAGTATTGTTTACAACTGGCGTGGTTTCGAAAAGCGTGATTAAGTGTCAGCGGTATATAATCAATTAAATACTGAACTTTATGGAAATTTATTTTTTTATTTATTTTTGTTATATCTTCTTAAAAACTGACGCCATCTCACTATTTTATTATTTGTTTTTTTTTGTACGCATAAGGATAAATTAGACTAAGTTAGATTAACTTGGATAAGTTTATATTTTTTTTAATTTTATAACAAAATTTCCGCATAAATTATTACCTTTTCTACGGTGATTCTCTCCTATTAGTTTCGGCGTGACTGTAGGATGTTATAGTGAGTCACCGTCAGTTACTAAGCGGCCATAAATCATTATGTGTATGTATAGATATACATATATACATTTTTTGATTTTAATATTTATGTTTTTTGAATTTTGATTGATATTTTGAAACCTGGTAAAATTACTTTATTCCATACCAATTGATGGGCCTGAGTATAATGCCAGTTATGCTCTTTGGCTGAAGTTATTTTTTATTTTATGCTCAATTGCAGACAGAACAATATTGATTGCGCATTTCTAAAACAAAATTTTACCTCTTCTCCTTCTAATAATAGCTCCTGCACCTAACACGGCGGAATAGATATTATTATCTATAAGACCATTTGGGAAAACAGTTTTTGTTAACAGTTATGAGTGTAACATTTTATCAGCCGCTTTGTTTATAGTGCCTTGAGCAACACTTTGCCGGTTTCTGTACAGAAAATGATGCTGGCTTTGCAAATACGGATGGCTACTACCATTGAATATAATTCCCGCTATGTTACACTTATTTACATAGAAACTTTAATTATCATTTGCATAAAATTCTAAATAGCACTTTTTACACAAGAAAGTAAACTTTTAGATCAGTCCATTTTGTTTTTCACTAATTAAGTAAAAAGTAAAACAAACCAATAGGGCCGGGAATTAAAATTTCTTGCAACTTTTTATAGAAAAGCATGACCTTATCATAATATAAAAGTCAATCATTTAGCCATGTGATAAAACTTTTAAGTGTGCCAGTCAAACATTAATGATGATATTCGGGTCATTATACTGGAAATAGTCTTTTAAATATTTTGTAGTACAATTGATAATCTACAGTATGATTGACCGTGTATATGACTTTTATAAGTCTATGTTATTTTTGATGAAAATTATTATTGCAGATAAAAGCCCTTTCACATTTATTTTAGTCTCGAATTAAATTAATCAAAATGAAAATAATAACATTGGCTTTTTATAACTGATCTTTAAATGTAAAACACTGACTTGAAATTATATAATTATTGGCATTTTTTTAATTCATTGAACTTTTTTAAGATTTTGTTAAAACTCTACTGGTAAAAAAAAACAAATATATATATATATATATATATATATTATAGTTCTTGATGAAAATAATGTATGCGCGTTACATCGCATCCCATCAAGAATTTGTAATGTAATTCTTGGTATAAAGCTAAGACGTGATAATAACTGTAAACAATAGAACAACAAAATAATGATAACATTTACATTTACATACAAAACATTTACAAAAATACTTGCTTTATAACCTTATAAATATTATTTGACCGTAATAAAATTAAACAAGGTAGTCTTGGGCATGAAAGTAAAAATAAATATTTTCGATTATTTTTGCAATATCTAACAGCCGGATCAGCGGGCGATTCTGATCCATCTAAAGATGCTAAATTTCAGCAAGCACTGTCAAATTCAATAGGAGTGACAGAAAAACGGTTCTTGATATAGAAAGGTAAATAAATTATTTAACCTTTATTAACATGAGACATAATTGTACGAGTGCTTACAATACTTAACATTATCTTACTGAAATCTTAGAAAGTTTTTTTTAAAATAGAATAAGGGTGACAAACGAGCACACAGTCCACCTGATGGTAAGTGGTTGCTACGGCCCATACACATCTACATCTATCCTCAATTACGTATCAAAATGTAGATGCGTTGTCACCCGTGAGGACTAGGATGTAATGCCTCGTTTCCAGTAAAAAAGTCCTCCGGTTCTCTACACTCACCATACGAAACACAGCAGGGTTAAACTGCTATTTTACATGTTTTTCCGTGAGAGCGTGGCCCTTCCCCGGTCGAGCCGACCCATTCGTGCTACAACTATACCTAATAAATATAACTGTAGCATGGCTCTACCACGTAAAAAAAATTGACGTTGAAAATTTATGTATTTTTAGAAGCAACTTTGCAATTATTTTCTATTGAGTTAATTTTTGTGGAATCGTGTTTTGCAAACCGCCACCTGAAATACGTACAATTTTTTTTCGATAATGACGTGAAATTAGAAAACCATCCCCATGCATTTCAATGTGGCTCTATTCAGCCTCTTAATATGAACATACCTCGGATTTCAGAGATAATGGAAGATATAATATTATATTATTACTGTTCCGTGTGAGGCAACCTTTATACTTATATACATATTCTCATCATATTTTTATGGTTGGTTAGAAAAATTATATCTAAATGCAAACTTTCACAGGGTAATTTTTTTTTTTACTATTTTTACCCAGCAAGTAGTGAAGCAACTACAATCCCATCGGTAAGTGGTTATGTAGTCTAAGATGGTGAATTGCACTGACTTAACAAAAACCTATTCACTCTTGCCTAATAGTACTAGGTAAGTATTATTAGCGACCTATTTGTGTGTGTGTGTGTGTGTGTGTGTGTGTGTGTGTGTGTGTACGTGTGTGTGTTCTAACTTTATAACGTAGAGAAACCCCTCTCCAAATTAAAATTTTTACATTTTTTGATGATAGTTTGTCTAACATAAAAAAAAAACCATAAACCCAAGAATGTCTTTATATAGTTATTTATACTTAGGTAAGCACCATTCTTTTATTTATTTAAATTGTTTGATTTAATTTGATAACAGCGTACCTAAATGTAAGTATCTGTATCTTTATTTCCCTCCCCAATAATATTTTATAAAGTCATACTCATAAAAACAGCGTTTTATTGTAATACATAATTATAAAACTCAGTATCAACTAATTGATAAAAATATGCAACAATAAAATTACATAGGTATTAAAAACTATCGAAATCTAAGTAACGAGGCCATGTTCGTCGTTTCACATCTAAATTATATAAAAATGCATTTTTCAATTTGACTAATCAACGTCGCTGCGAAAATTTCTTCTTCTTTGGGCACTTTAAAAATTCATTTATTTAGAAAATGATATTTACAGTTACCAGTGTACAGATATTAACTAAATTAAGTATTTCTGGTCATAAAAATATTTATAATTGAGTATAAACTTTTAAAAAACTAATATATATTTGAACGAAGTCGCTCCAACACCGACGTGCGGTCCACCCTCGACGATGTCCGAAAACGGACTGTGACAGAGCTTACATGGCGACGGAGCATGCGCGCTCGCGTAAATATATTCAATTTCAGGGAAAAATGATATATTCTCTTATAAAACGGGGAATAAAAATAAAACTCTCAATTAAAAAAATTAATATTTTTAAGACCTTTTTTTTAGTGTAAGAACTATTTAAAAAGCTTGTGCCGTTTTGGAGAAATTTTGCAAAATATGACAAAGATAGGTACTCTTTGGGGATTTTTTTTCTAATAAGGGGTTGACAAAAATACAATTATGTTAAATTAAAAACATTTACCAGATCCTCTTCTGTTACCTTGTATTTTTTCTTTGTGGATTAAATGAACAGTTATTGAGATTTTTTTACTTAAATATCCACGATTTAGGCATTTCAACGACTGTTAAGGCCTTAATAATTATACAATGAAATATTTTCTCATATCAATTTATAATGCAATGTCAATAAAAACTAATAACAATCTTAATATGCCCATAATTAAAATTACATCTTAAATATAAAGTATAAATAGTACATAGTCAACGAAATTAAATTGTCGAATTATTAATTGTCATATCATCAATAATTTTATAAAAAAGAGTCAGCAGACGTGTTATACAGTCTGCAAATAGGTCAATTTCATCGTGCTGAGTGAGTATGACCCCTATAAGTATTATTGCACGATTTGTTGGTGCAAAAGCAGCACGTTTGGTACGCGTAACTGGTCTATCTAGAAGACGCGCTCTACGGCGCGGAGCCACCGTTCCTCCATTACCTCTCTGCAGGTACCTGGGCACCAACAAACCAATTCTCTCCATAACCGACTGGCAATCCAACTTGTGGTGAATTATAGAAAGATAGTGCCTAATAGTTGACATCACCCTCCTAAACATTAGGGTTTCAATATCAACCATACCCAAGACGAATAAAGAAGGATGATACAAATAAGGGTAGTACCCTTGAACTTTCTTATAAAGCCAACGAGCAAATTTACGTTGTATCCTCTACAACAAGAGAGTATACTTTTTCTCGTAAGGATTCCAGACCACAGATGCATACTCTAGCTTACTACGAACATACGCATTGTACAAAGTTTTAGTCGCCCTTATATCATCAAAGTCAGCTGCAGTCCTCATCACAAAACCCAAAGTCTTACTAGCTAACTTGCAAATGGATGTCATATGATTGTGAAAACTCAATTTACTATCTAATATTAAACCTAAGTCACGTATGTCATATACTCTTACCAAAGGCGCGTCGTATAAGTTATAATTAATAGAATAGAATAGAATGATTTTTATTCAATATGGATTATTACGTAATACTTATTGAAAGTCATTATTTTATTTACCACTGGTTCGGAAAATACCTCTGTCCTGGGAAGAACCAGCAAGAAACCCAGCGGGACTTTTTTTTAAACGTAATTTCACTTAACAATAATTTTGTTTATACAATTTTAAATGAATTTTCATAGAACCAGCATGGTGGCGATCACCTTATTCCCAGGGGTTATTTTCATTCATGTATTCCTTGATATTATAATAACCCTTTTTGTACAGTTTTTCTTTAATATAACTTTTAAACTTGTTTATTGACAAACTTTGAACATGTTCTGGGATTCTGTTGTAAAAGCGTATACATTGCCCCATAAATGAATTACTAATTCTGTGGAGTCTAGTAAGTGGCATTACAAGCTTATGTTTGTTCCTAGTGTTTAAGGTATGAACATCCTTATTCTTATTAAAGCTATTTATGTTTTTATGTACATACATTACATTTTCATAAATATATTGCGATGCCAAAGTTAATATGTTTATTTCTTTAAATTTTTCTCTAAGGGACTCTACAACCAAACCAAAAAATAATAACGACAGGATTCTGTTTTAATGCAAAAGTGATAACCTTGCATTTATTCACATTAAGAGGAAGATGGTTCAGTTCACTCCATTTCTATACCGCATCTATGTCTCGTTGAAGAGCCTGTGCATCAGCAACACTACCAATCGCCAAACTTAATTTTAGATCATCTGCGAATAACAAACACTTCGCAAATTTTACTTTGGTAGGCAAGTCATTTATAAAAATTAAAAACAGCGTAGAGCCAAGAGTAGTACCCTGACTCACCCCAGATCTAGTGAAATAATCAGCGGATTCGAAACCACTCACTCTAACAAATTGACGACGATTATCCAAATAGCTAGCAAAGAGTTGAAGAAGTTTCGGAGTAAAGCCCAACTTAGCTAGCTTATGTAACAGTATGTCATTACTCACCAGGTCAAAAGCCTTCCTAAAATCGTAATAGGCGGCGTCTACCCGTCTCCTAGAATCCATCTCAGCACAGACATAGTCCACGTGCGCTATCAAGTTAGTAGTGGTTGAACGATTCTTTCGAAACCCATGTTGACTCTCATGCAAAATGTTATCTAGCTGATTCCTAATGCGAAAGTCCAACATGGTTTCAAATATCTTCGCCAGAACCGAAAGCACCGCAATAGGTCTAAAAGCAGAAACATCTTTTCCAGGTTCTCCCTTTGGAACAGGTGTCACCCTAGATAGTTTCCATTGTTCTGGATATTTAGCCTGTCTAAGGGACAGATTAAAAATAATCAAGAGCGGTGAACGAAGAGTTGGCGCACAATCCTTGACCAGAAAAGCGGGAATGCGATCAGGGCCACCAGCAGATCGTGGTTTTAGGCGTCTTATTGCCAATCTAAAATTACTTTCGTCTACTTGCCTGACTGAGATGGGCATCACGTTAATTTGTGAGTTAGCCGCATTTTCGGCATCTACATAATTTATCTACATAATTTTTACTGGAAACGAGGCATTCCATCTTAGTCCTCACGGGTGACAAGGCATCTGCATTTTGATTCATAATCGAAGATAGATGTAGATGCTTATGGGCCACAGTAACCACTTATCATCAGGTGGACTGTGTGCTCGTTTGTCACCCTTATCCTATAAAAAAAAAACCTAATTACTGATTTTTACCCGACCCGCGATTCAAATCCGGGACCTTATCAGCAACCCCGTTCACGACCACTAGATCGGAAGAGGTATTCAATAATTGTAATTATAACTTGTAATTATACCGGCTCTGTATACCAGCCAAACAGGAACGCAACAGAGCACGAATTGATGCTTGGCGGTAGAAATAGGTAAGAGTGTGGTGCTTACCTAGACGGATTCCTTGACAAAAAAGGACTAACACTAAGTAATAAAAGCACCTAGTACTAGTATTCGAGCGTAGGACGTTTCTACCCTTTTACATCTATACAAATAAATAAAATTGAAGCGCCTGTTTGTAATGTCAAAATAACAGCTTTCTACTAAATGCATATGAAAGTATTTACGGTACTTATAAGAAATAATTAAAAATAATTAAAACTGACTTGAATATAAATTATTAAGAATAACTCAAAAACTACTTGTCAGACCTTGATAAAATTTATATGCGACCACATGTGAAGCACCAGCTTTCAAATGAAAAAAATCCGTTGTCTGTAAAGTTGGTTTACTGACGATAGTTGAACGTGACAACTCCGATTGTGCCTCTTTGTCGCTCGTTCCGCGCTCTCGCTTGCACTTCAAGCCTTAAATGGAACGCCTCAGAGCGAGGTAACGCCGCATGAGTCATGTTTTTTCGTGCGTGCAGCCAGCTTCATCGAATTATAAGACGTTGTCACGTCAAAAAATCATCGAAATCGGTTCACCCAGTAAAAAGTTATGAGGTAACACACATTAAAAAAACATACAGTCGAGTACCGGCTCCTTTTTTAAGTCGGGAGAAAAACAATTTTAAATTTTAAATTGTTTTGTCTGTCTGTCTATCTGTCTGTTTGTTCCGGCTAATCTCCGAAACGGGTGAACCTATTTCGATGGGATTTTCACTGGCAGCAGCTATCTGCCAGTTGTTTTGAGAAGTAACTTAGGCTACTTTTATTTTAGTAAAACAAATAGGGTTCCGGGCAAAAAAAATTAAAGTCTTGAAATCCGTAACAAATTCCACGCGGGCGAAGTCGCGGGGAACATCTAGTTTATAATATAAAACAAAGTGAACTTACAATGTACTTGTATCTCACAACGTGAAAACAATTTCGTGCTTGCACCACATTACTTTGCCTAGCTGTAAAGTTAAGTTTATATACCGAGTGAAGACCGTTAAATTTATGACCCATTTCTGACAAGTCCTTGTACATCGGAACGAGGCAAGAATCAAAATGTCTACACAAAGTATATTTGTAAATTGTATATAATATATAATAGATGATAAACTTAGATACATAATTAAACTCTACAGATAAAAATACATGTAGATGTTTTAATTTATGTTTTTGTACTTCTTAAGTTACCTACCTATGCCCCAAATTTTGTGTCTCTGCATGGTCTTAAATCTAATGATTTCTTAAGCCGCGTATCCACCAAAAATGTTGACAACATTTATGTTTCCAACTGTTTACAACTCAACAAAAGTTACCAACATTTGTTTCTGATGTTGCCGACAAATGTTTCCAACAAGCGTCTCCACCGAAGGAACAAATGTTTGCAACAAGCGTATTGCTTTGATGTTGCCGCCGAAAATGGAAACACGGTTCCCAACATTGTTTCAAGTTTTGTTGATACAAATTAGAAAGGTTAATTCACTCACCCTTGCCTTGTCGAGCTGTGAGATAGCCTGCGCTTCTTTCTCTCGGCGCAGCGTCTCCTTGTCTTCGTCCAGCGACAGCTCCGACGATGGCTGCGAGTAGTTGGAATCCGCAGAGCCCTGCAATATTATAACAACACACATTATATTGCAAAATCACGAAATGAAAAGGTCTTTTGGTTTAAATTATTTAATCTGAACTAGTGGTCGCCTAGTAATCGAAATGCGAACGTAATCCTTTTTTTTTTTAATTTTCAATTTAAAATATTACAAAGGTGCTAAACGAGCCCGCAGTCGACCTGACGGTTAATGGATGCTGTGACCCATAAACATCTAGATATATCCTCAATCAAGAATCAAAATGCAAATGTGTGCGATGCGACCCCTAAAGACTAAGATGGAATGCCTCGTTTCCAGTAAAAAGGGTCTCCGGTTCTCTACACTTACCACACGAAATACAGCAGCATTAAGGTGCTGCTTTATGCTGGTAATCTAAAAGAAATTTGTAAGTCTGTATATCATTAAGTAAGCTGTACTTCACTTTCAATTCTCAGTATATATACGTATTGTATTATCTATGTTTACAACATCACATTATTATACATGGTTATTTTGCAATAACCGGCCAAATTTGCAGAGAAGGTTCAGAGTAAGTAATATAGGTAAATGGTGAAAAAAATTAATTTAAAAAAATCTCAAACATTCTGTCCTTTTTATCTTTTAAATTCAAAATGCGTTGTAATGCATTATTTTAAATCATTGCGCACGCAAACATTCGTAAAGGTCGCTCGGTAGGCAAAAACGTTGTTGCCCATAAATCACATTCAATTTGGGATAATTTCAAACAAAAGTGGAAACCTTATTTACTCGTATTTTCAAAAACTGCAATAACAGTATATAATTATATATATATTTGAACTTCAGTTTAAAATTTGGTTACTCTATGAAAAATAGCCCTGTATAAATCTATGGGAATAATCACAACTCCATGCCACTGTTTGTATTTTGTTTGTGCCCACATTAAAAATAAATATTGACGTACGTCAAACCTACGTATTTTCGAGGATCTTTAAAGTTCGCCAACAAACAGCGGTGTGCAGCGCGGTATACTAGCCGCTCCATAGTACTTCCAGAAAATTGGAGGAGGCCTGTTCCCAGCAGTAAAACGTATTAAGTCAGACTTTAGTAATAGCTAGCTGTACCCTTCATACGTAGCTACATTGAGTTATATGTACTACGTACTAGAGAAGCCATTTCAAACAAAAACTGTGTCCTACTCTATGTTTTCGCGCATGCGCGGGAGTAGTAGTCGCGCATGCGCGAAGACTTTAATTTAATATAAAATAAGATACTAATATAAAATAAATATAAGAATTTAATATAAAATATCTTAATTTAAATGCTTTTACAAAAAATTTACTTCGCAAATATCCGCGTTATAAAATAAAATGATGTGTCTTACCTAGTATGAAGAAGCACCTCCCGCCCTCCCTCAATTGCGTGCACTATCCCCGTCACCACTAATCCCAGCACCGCTACTTCCAACACCACTACACTAGGCAAGACACACCACTGACGATAATACGACACGTGTTTCGCCTCTACACGAGGCATCCTCAGGTGATATAGACTCTACGGTGGCTAACCGCTAAGTGAGCGGCGAGCCAAAACAAGTGCCTTTTATACAAACCGATGATGCAACCGCTCTCTACCTAACGAGCGAGCGATTGCGTCATGCGATAAAACATGCGACCAATCACCGCTGGACTTACGCAGCCGTTTGTAAAATTAAAAACAAACCGCCGCGCAACGCCCACATTATTAGAGAGCAGGCTTGAAGATATTTAAGAGAGGTGAGTTAGTAACATTTGTTTGTTCATTCAGCAATGCAACGGTATTATTATTACTTTTTAATATCTCTAACTGTTCCAGCACACACAGCCGCAGCCCTTTATTACACGTATGTAAGACTTTAAAGGAGTGGTCGTTGGCTAGGTTGTGTCCAGTGTCCAAAAGATGTTTGGCAAAATGGGATTTATCGGGATTGCAATTCCTGTACGCGGCTAAATGCTCTTTATAACGTGTCTCGAAATTGCGACCAGTCTGACCCACGTAAACGGCGTGGCATTCGTCACAAACTAGTTTGTAAACACCTGACTTTTGACGAATATCTAACTTATCTTTACTATTACAGATATTTCTAAGAGAATTGTTTGTTTTGAACGCCACATGAACGCCGTTTTGTCGAAGAGTATTAGCTACTTTTTCAGATATGGGGCCTAAGTAGGTCAAACTGCTCACATATCGATGAACACTTTGAGGTTGAACCGCGTACAGAGAATTGCGAATAACATGCTTTTGTTTCTTTTTAATTAAATTGTTAATGAGATTTTTTGAAAAACCGTTAGAGACCGCTATTTGATAAATAATATTAAGTTCTTTTAAATAATTTTCTTTACTTAATGGGACAGTGAACAAACGGTTAATGTAACAATAAAAAGCGGCTACTTTATGTTGCCATGGATGACATGATGACGCGGGGATGACCGTGTCGGTGTGAGTTGGCTTTCGATAAATTTGGAAAACATGTGACGATTCTTTTCTTGTTATTGTTAAGTCAAGAAAATTAAGGGAACAATCTTGTTCCAATTCAAGTTTAAATTTAATTTTGTCATGGACTCTATTTATTTTATTGAGGAAAACATCCAGTTGTCTCCTTGTGCCAGTCCAGCAAATAATTATGTCGTCTACATATCGATAGTAATATAAGATATGTTGATTAACAACTATATGTTGTTTTTCGAAATTATCCATGAAAATGTCCGCCATAAGGGGACTTAGAGGGGACCCCATAGCTAACCCTTCTTTTTGTAGATAGAAACGGTTATTAAACCGGAAATAGTTTTGTTTCATACAGAGAGAGGTTAAGTTAAGAAGATCATTTGTTTCCCCGGGATGTAGACGACGTTTTTCAAAGAGATCTGCGAGTATACGCAAACAGTCAGGGGATGGGACATTTGTGAAAAGACTATCAACGTCTAAAGATAACAATATGGATTTAGGAGGAATACGAATATCTTTAATTTTGAAAATGAGATCTAAGCCATTTTTTAGGCTGTAAGTGGGGTTGAATCCAGATTTCTCTCGAAGGAGGAAGTTTAATTTTTTAGCAAGGAAATAAGCTGGTGCACCAATATATGAGACAACTGGACGAATAGGAACATGTTCTTTATGTATTTTTGGTAACCCATATAAAATGGGTGCTTGAGGATTCATTGGAACAAGATTGCTCCGAGACAAGTTGTGATCGGGAAAAACATATGATGACTGTTGTATACATAACTTAATATCCGAAGTAAACTTTTTGGTTGGGTCAGACTCCAATAGCTCAAAGTCATCACCTTGGATAACATCGTTAACTTTCTGGCTGTACCCACTACTCTCCATAATAACAACAGTATTGCCTTTATCGGCTTTAGTAACAATAAGGTCGTTTTCTCTTATTCTCTGCTTTAGGGACTTAAAAACAGGGAACTCAGGATTGAAATGGGAAGACGTGGGCACAGCCCGAATTTCATTAGCTACCAAACTTTTAACGATGTTATCTTTCTTCCCGATCACAACAGCCACCTCCGCGTCAACAGCCATAGTCTCTAACGATTTTTGGGAGACCGAAGGTGTTAAATTGTACTTTAGGCCTTTATGTAAAAGGGACAACTCATCTGTTGGAAACTGGACATCGGAAAGATTTTTAACTCGGGGATAAAATTGGTGATATTCTGTATGTATGTCGTTATTACGATTACGGGATGAAGAGGATACAAGTCGTTGTAATTTACGGGACTGAATTTGATATTTCTCATAAACAGCCATTGAAGCAAGTTCTCTGGCTTTCCCATCCAAAATATCAAATTCAATATTATGTAATTTATATGAGAGTTCAGAGTATAATACTTTAAGGTGGATTTTTAAATTATCTCTATTGGAAAACCAACGACGACACTCCTCATTAAGCCAAATGTTCTGAGCTTTAGAAATAGCAATACTGGCCGCTCGACTATTTGTGCTGGAACGTATTTGAATATAATTGGGAATAACATGAAGTTGTTTGCACTGCTGATTGAACCAAACATTTTGGGCAGCAATACGATGGAGTTTTGTTAATTTGACATAGAGTCTTGCCTGGTCGGCCGTGCTAGCCTTTTTAATATAATTAATAGAATCAGGCGTTACTTTGCGGAAATCCATTAATAATGGATTTCCGCAAAGTAACGCCTGATTCTATTTTTAATGCCTTTTTAATATAATTAATAGAATCAGGCGTTACTTTGCGGAAATCCATTAATAATGGATTTCCGCAAAGTAACGCCTGATTCTATTAATTATATTAAAAAGGCTAGCACGGCCGACCAGGCAAGACTCTATGTCAAATTAACAAAACTCCATCGTATTGCTGCCCAAAATGTTTGGTTCAATCAGCAGTGCAAACAACTTCATGTTATTCCCAATTATATTCAAATACGTTCCAGCACAAATAGTCGAGCGGCCAGTATTGCTATTTCTAAAGCTCAGAACATTTGGCTTAATGAGGAGTGTCGTCGTTGGTTTTCCAATAGAGATAATTTAAAAATCCACCTTAAAGTATTATACTCTGAACTCTCATATAAATTACATAATATTGAATTTGATATTTTGGATGGGAAAGCCAGAGAACTTGCTTCAATGGCTGTTTATGAGAAATATCAAATTCAGTCCCGTAAATTACAACGACTTGTATCCTCTTCATCCCGTAATCGTAATAACGACATACATACAGAATATCACCAATTTTATCCCCGAGTTAAAAATCTTTCCGATGTCCAGTTTCCAACAGATGAGTTGTCCCTTTTACATAAAGGCCTAAAGTACAATTTAACACCTTCGGTCTCCCAAAAATCGTTAGAGACTATGGCTGTTGACGCGGAGGTGGCTGTTGTGATCGGGAAGAAAGATAACATCGTTAAAAGTTTGGTAGCTAATGAAATTCGGGCTGTGCCCACGTCTTCCCATTTCAATCCTGAGTTCCCTGTTTTTAAGTCCCTAAAGCAGAGAATAAGAGAAAACGACCTTATTGTTACTAAAGCCGATAAAGGCAATACTGTTGTTATTATGGAGAGTAGTGGGTACAGCCAGAAAGTTAACGATGTTATCCAAGGTGATGACTTTGAGCTATTGGAGTCTGACCCAACCAAAAAGTTTACTTCGGATATTAAGTTATGTATACAACAGTCATCATATGTTTTTCCCGATCACAACTTGTCTCGGAGCAATCTTGTTCCAATGAATCCTCAAGCACCCATTTTATATGGGTTACCAAAAATACATAAAGAACATGTTCCTATTCGTCCAGTTGTCTCATATATTGGTGCACCAGCTTATTTCCTTGCTAAAAAATTAAACTTCCTCCTTCGAGAGAAATCTGGATTCAACCCCACTTACAGCCTAAAAAATGGCTTAGATCTCATTTCCAAAATTAAAGATATTCGTATTCCTCCTAAATCCATATTGTTATCTTTAGACGTTGATAGTCTTTTCACAAATGTCCCATCCCCTGACTGTTTGCGTATACTCGCAGATCTCTTTGAAAAACGTCGTCTACATCCCGGGGAAACAAATGATCTTCTTAACTTAACCTCTCTCTGTATGAAACAAAACTATTTCCGGTTTAATAACCGTTTCTATCTACAAAAAGAAGGGTTAGCTATGGGGTCCCCTCTAAGTCCCCTTATGGCGGACATTTTCATGGATAATTTCGAAAAACAACATATAGTTGTTAATCAACATATCTTATATTACTATCGATATGTAGACGACATAATTATTTGCTGGACTGGCACAAGGAGACAACTGGATGTTTTCCTCAATAAAATAAATAGAGTCCATGACAAAATTAAATTTAAACTTGAATTGGAACAAGATTGTTCCCTTAATTTTCTTGACTTAACAATAACAAGAAAAGAATCGTCACATGTTTTCCAAATTTATCGAAAGCCAACTCACACCGACACGGTCATCCCCGCGTCATCATGTCATCCATGGCAACATAAAGTAGCCGCTTTTTATTGTTACATTAACCGTTTGTTCACTGTCCCATTAAGTAAAGAAAATTATTTAAAAGAACTTAATATTATTTATCAAATAGCGGTCTCTAACGGTTTTTCAAAAAATCTCATTAACAATTTAATTAAAAAGAAACAAAAGCATGTTATTCGCAATTCTCTGTACGCGGTTCAACCTCAAAGTGTTCATCGATATGTGAGCAGTTTGACCTACTTAGGCCCCATATCTGAAAAAGTAGCTAATACTCTTCGACAAAACGGCGTTCATGTGGCGTTCAAAACAAACAATTCTCTTAGAAATATCTGTAATAGTAAAGATAAGTTAGATATTCGTCAAAAGTCAGGTGTTTACAAACTTGTTTGTGACGAATGCCACGCCGTTTACGTGGGTCAGACTGGTCGCAATTTCGAGACACGTTATAAAGAGCATTTAGCCGCGTACAGGAATTGCAATCCCGATAAATCCCATTTTGCCAAACATCTTTTGGACACTGGACACAACCTAGCCAACGACCACTCCTTTAAAGTCTTACATACGTGTAATAAAGGGCTGCGGCTGTGTGTGCTGGAACAGTTAGAGATATTAAAAAGTAATAATAATACCGTTGCATTGCTGAATGAACAAACAAATGTTACTAACTCACCTCTCTTAAATATCTTCAAGCCTGCTCTCTAATAATGTGGGCGTTGCGCGGCGGTTTGTTTTTAATTTTACAAACGGCTGCGTAAGTCCAGCGGTGATTGGTCGCATGTTTTATCGCATGACGCAATCGCTCGCTCGTTAGGTAGAGAGCGGTTGCATCATCGGTTTGTATAAAAGGCACTTGTTTTGGCTCGCCGCTCACTTAGCGGTTAGCCACCGTAGAGTCTATATCACCTGAGGATGCCTCGTGTAGAGGCGAAACACGTGTCGTATTATCGTCAGTGGTGTGTCTTGCCTAGTGTAGTGGTGTTGGAAGTAGCGGTGCTGGGATTAGTGGTGAAATGGATTTCCGCAAAGTAACGCCTGATTCTATTAATTATCTTAATTTAATCTAAACAAACAGGTTATATTTCTAAATAAAATGTAATAATAATTATTTTATGGAATTCACAAATCTTCAATTTACGCAATATTTAGTTTGTACGGATTGCAGTACAGTTCAGTTGAACATAGTCAATGTTCGGAATGGCTTCTCTAGTACGTAGTACATATAACTCAATGCGTAGCTACCAAAGAGATTTAAATATGTATTATACTACTACCTTAATGCCTTTGGTAGCTACGTAGCAAAGTTGCTACAGGCACACAAGAAAACAGAGGTTACATCGTAATAGGATGAACGGAACGGAACGCATATAGGACAAACAAATATTCATTTTTATAATATAGAAAGTAATTATGCACAAATCAAATCAGTATGAACATGTGTAGCTTTCATGGTAATACCAAGACCCAAAATATGACACGACGACTCCCACTGACATTGGAAAAGCTTTCCATCACTTTCCATGTCGAATTTAGGGTTGTAAGATTGAGGAGAATTGACGAGAGATGTGAATACCAAATTCTGTGACATTCGGATCAAATACATTTATTTATTTATTTATTGGGTCTACCAGCGATTTTACAATACATACGTTACATACATTTCTTAAAGTATAATTACTATATTACTTGCACAGAGTATGTAAAGTCATTTAAAGGTAAACACTACATGCTATTTTTTTGTCGAACGAAATCTTCCCCCTTCGGAGAGAAATCTTTCCGAGGCATTGTGAATAGCCTTGCAGGTGGCGGTAGGTGGCTATTAAGTCCATGGACGCCTATACCCAACTCTGAGAGCCAGAGGCTCACTTGGTATGGAATGTTTTGAAAAGTTGCTAAAGCCTGGTTTATATATTTGAAAGAAAGAATAACGCGTTTATTCGTGGTTTGAGAACAACATATACAAAATAATTTACAAAACAAATAAGTATATTAGAAAAAAACAGACATTGAGAACCATTTTCTCTTATTACCCGTCCTGTTCTTGTAGTATGTTCATTAAAAACCATTTATAAAATAAATAACTTTTCAAAAACCATTTATAGAATAAACAACTAATTTAAAACTTTCGACAGCTTAAGATGTCTCAACTTGCCGACCGAATATTTTTAGTAAAAATCATCTAAGAATCTGTTTTTAGATGCACTACGACTAAATAATAAGATTAATATATAAGAATAACGAATTAAAACCCATGAAATCCAATCGTAATAGAGCGAATAGGCGAAGTCTCGGGGAACAGCTAGTATATATATAAATACATACATATATGATGTAGGTGTCTAGGGGTCACTAAGTTCACGCACCAGCTGGAGTGTGTAGGTTTGTCACCCTTACTTTATTAACAAAAAGACTAATTATTTCACTTTTGTTTATTTATAGTTAATGTATCCAATACCGTAGCTTTATTTTGTGCCGTAGCCAGCGTAGTCTGCCGGACTTGGCAGCGGACAATGATATGCGCGCGCACACTTCGACAATTCTGCGTCAAATTTATACAGATGAGTTTTGTTTCTACTAAGATATACCTTTATCTATTATATAATTCTTCTGTACGTGTGTTGGACTGAACTTCTAAACGACTACCACAATTTTGATGAAATTTTTTGTGTGCTTGACTGGGCCCCTGGATCGTTTAGATTCACAGTCGGACTCGATAGGTCGTAATAAATAATATTCCCGTTGGGTCTCTTGCTGCTTCTTCGCAGGACAGAATTATTTTCCGGACCAATGGTAAAACTGTACTAATATATGTAATAAAGCGGAAGCGTTATTTATTTTTATTTGTTTGTTTAAACACGCTAATCTCTGGAACTACCAGTCCGATGTTGAAAAATTATTTTTGTATATTATATACTACTACTGTACTGTATACTTGGGGAGTGCTTTTAGCCGGGATGGAAGATGTGATTTAGATGTGGACAGGCGTGTCGCTGCCGGGAACAAAGTCAATGGTGCCCTGACTGCGTTAGTCAAAAGGCAAGGCGTGGTGAAGAGTGCACGCCTTGCAATACATAACGCAGTGTTGGTACCGACTTTGTTATATGGCAGCGAAACCTGGGTATGCCAGAAGAAGCATAAAAGCAAGTTGAATGCAGTGGAGATGCGATCTCTTCGTAAAATATGCGGCGTTACCATGGCGGACCGAAAGCGAAACGAAGAGATTCGCAATATGGCAGGTTTGAAAGATGACCTTATCACGAAAATTGATAAGGGCGTGCTTCGGTGGTTTGGGCACGTTGAGCGAATGAGTGAAGACCGAATGGTGAAGAAAATATATAGCGCGAAAGTTAATATTAAAAGGTGTCGAGGTAGACCGAGACTAACTTTCGAAGACCATGTGAGCAAATTGCTCGAAGAGGGTAGGGTCAAGAGTACTCGGATACCTAGACGTGCATGTATGAAGAAGATAATGAATCTGAAAGAAGCGAAAGAGGTATGTAAGGATCGTGACACCTGGCGATCTGTTCTCTCTGGCTACCCCGTCAGGGATTGTGCGTGAAGATAAGTAAGTATATACTACTATAGCCAGACTATCTGTGCCCCACCGTTAAGTTAACTTTAACTACTACCCCTGCGCACCAGAAAGTGCCCCGGAGCGCGGTATTTTTCAGTTTTAAAGAGAACCATACACGGTACATAAAAAGTGTGGAGGGTTCGAAATGATTCTTGATAAAGTTACTAACCTTTTATATATATAAAAAACGATATCACTTATATTTTTCGCGCAATCTGCTACGAAATATGATTTTTTTTATGATTTATCGATTTTTTTTTGTCAATGTTTAGTTTTATTAAAATTTCAAACTGTACCGCCAAAATATTTATGAGTTGTAAAGAATAGAATATGGTCTTTAAAAACAAGTAAAAATTATTTCTTAACTCTATCATTTTACACTGCTGTGCTACTTTGAAAATTTAATTGATTCGGCCATTCAGCGGAATATAAATATTTATATGTTAGCAAAAAAATTGGCAAAAGTTATGGAGTACTTTCATCTATCGTCATATGTACAATATGACAAATGAGCACACAGTCCACCTGATCGTCAGTGGATGCTGTGGCCCGTAGACATCTACATCTATCCTCGATTAAGATCAAAATGCAATCATCAAAATCACCCGTTCAACACTAGCAAGGCAGCAAGGGTCTTTTGACCCGTATTTGAACTTGCAGCGCTTTATTTTGTCACTGTTTGTTTATACAGTTTTGTACTTGGTGACTTTTAATGAATTACGATTGTTTTATAAACAAAAGTATTTACATTGTAATATGTTTATACAAATATGAATAAAAATAACATTTACATACAAAGACGGCTAGGGTCAATTGACCTATCCAATAGGTGAATGCATTGCTGTTGTGACTAGGATAATTACATTTCCTTTAATTTTATTGCATGATCTTGTTTCACATACCTAAATATTTTAGTTTATATATGTTCATTACTATACGCTTTCTCATTGAGTCAATTTCATTGTTTTGGTTAATATTTCGTGAAAATGTCTGAGTGTATCAGTGATGCAGAAATATTGACATTGTTGCAATCGTTGCCAGAAGATCAATCGGATAGTGAAGTTGAAGGTGTCTCATTACCACCAGAAATTGAAGATAGCGATTCATTTATTCCTGCGTCTGCTGACTCAAGTTCTAGTGATGATTCAGACAGCAACATACTGTTGACTACCATTCAACAACAAACTAGGGGAAGATTGTATCGGCGACGAAGAGTACGTGGCGTTCGAACATCATTTTATGGAAATACCTCTCAAAATAATATGATGTCACCGGGTGGAATCCATATTTGAAAATGGCTCAGAGGTAGCAGTTCGCCGAGGAAGGCATAATGTTGTGACTGAACAGCCAGGACCTACCAGCTATGCACGGAGGCAAGTTGGAGAGAAATTCATTACAGCCTGGAAGCTTGATTGATGAAAAATGTTTTGTTATTGAGTACATTACATGACATCACCACTGTGTATTGCATATACACAGTGGTGATGTCATGAAATAACCTGAAACTGTTATGTTTTAGAATTCAACTAATAAAGGTGTTGACGTGGTCGATCAAATAGCGAGAAGATACAGCACAAAAGCACCTTCTAGAAGATGGCCGGTACAAGTATTTTATAATATTTTAGATTTATTTGCAATAAATGTCAAGAAATAAATAATAAGAAAATACGAAGAAGAGAATTTATTCTGCAATGGGCGGTTGAACTGAGTAACATTTTAGAAGAACCCATTCCTGAAACCTCACTGCAACATTCTATCGCCTCAGAAATGCCAACACCTGAGTTGAGGAAGAGGCGTAATTGCTATCAAACTCATTGTATAAATAAAACTAATAGTGTGCGACTTCTGCAAAAAACCACTATGTGGCAGATGTTTTCTATCTAAAATATTCATATGTCACAACTGTAAATAACTTTTTTATTAAACATATTTACACTGGAAAAAATATTTCATCTGCCTTTGTAACAATGAATATTGTCTACTATCTCTACTATAACACTACACATATATACGTAATTAGAGACTAGGTAACAGTGATAGGGTCAAATAACCCATGACCGTCTTTGTAGGTTAGCTGTTTTCCCGTCTTGCTAGTGTTAAGAGCTACGTTGCCACAGACAGACAGACAGACACATAGACAGACAGACCGGCACACATAGCGGTCAAACTTATAACAGAAGAAGACGCTGATTCTAGTGTTTAATTGTTAATACTAGACAAAGCGAGGTGACATACTTTCAGTAAACATACTTGTTTTGAACACCATACTTAGAGTTATATTCATAACAATCCTCATCGCAGTAAAGTCAGTCTTGTAGTGAATCAGTTTTAATTAATTATTTTAATGGAACAGTAAGATATTATATATCCGCCCCGGCTTCGCATGGGTGATTTCTGGATATCGACAACAACGCCACCTACCGGCCCAATTGTGAATGTAACCATTATCGAATAAACTTAATCACAAAAACACACACACAAGCCGTAGGGGGAGTTCAGTCACATATATACGAACAGAAGAATTCTATTATACATATTAACCTTTCTCTCGAATTACATATTTTGTCCATTGATGAAAACTGCATCAAAAACCGATGCGAAGTGTAAAAGATCTATGCGTACAGACGACGGGAAACAGTAATGTATTACGTCATTGAGACATAACTGCACTTGTTAAAAACCTTCAGCACCGCTCTCGAAACTTAACAAGGTAGTGTTGACTTGATATATTGAAACAGTTTAGTGCTGAGTTTATTTATAAGTACTTTTGTCGAACACTACACACTACTCAATTTTAAGATGTCATGAAGTCTCGTGGTGTCACAGTGACTTCGAATTAAAGCGATAGAGACAGCGCGAGACTTAACCATTAAAATTGAGCAGCATTTCAGCATTTAGCTTAGACCATTCAACCAAATAGTAACTTTAATATTTTCGTGTTTTAGATTATGTGTTCTTGTTGAGTTTCGGTTTATATCTCGTCGTAGCCTCAGCAAAGAAAACCAAAAGAATGCTTTTCATTTTGTCTTGTAAGAATTGCGAAAGGTCACTGTCAAGGTGAGATATAAGTCTATATAGATTTTATATCAGCCTCTAACTGCCTTGAGGCTGATATAAACTAACCATTACTACAACTAATGGACCATATTCCCAGTGAGATGGTTTTAGAACAGAAAATATAATTTAGTGTGAATTGGTAGACTTTATACGTCCTCGAAATTTTTCATTTTTTTCCCCGTCCTTAGGTACTGAGATAGAATTCCTCGTTACTAGCAACATTACAGCGTGACTAACACGTATACACGTATATTCGATATACAGTGAATTTGAGACTTCAACACTAGTTATTTCGCGCTTAGATGCAGTCACAAAACTCTCTATTATTTGTAACACTGTACTACGTCGAGAATTCATTAATCGATATTTATGACCCCCAAGACTATCACGATTTATTTTCTCACGAAAAATTAACTTAGATAACAAGTAGCCGTATTCATAACGTAGAGTGGAGCTTAGTCTATGTATTTTTTATTGTATAGGGGTAAAACAAACACACAGTCCATCTTATCGTAGACGGATGCTGTGGTCCATAGACATTATCTATATTAAAATATAGATGCGTTGTCGCTCCTGAGGACTAAGGTAGTTTCCGATTTTCTACACTTGCCAATGAAATTGTTAGTTGCAATTTTAAGTAGTGATTTACCACGTGCTCGGCGGTGAAGGCAAACATGGTGAGGAAATCTCCATGTCTGAAGAACTAAACATTTCGGCGACAAACATACTTACATGTTTGTTACTTCAATTTAATAAAAAAATATATTTAAAAGTAATAAAGTAAGATAACGAATGTAATCAATTTTATTACACCTATACAAATGTCAAAAGGCCAAACGCATCGTAAAATATATTGACTGCATCACCATTATAGTTGGTTTACTAGCGTCGCTTGCAATATTTTTAAACTGTCCGACGCGACGTTTCGATTTTATCTGTCACACGTCAAAGTGTTTAAAATTGCCGCACTCAGTTATATTTGTAACGAAAGAGCATTTGGAAATGAACGAGTTTGGATATAAATGCCAAAATTATAAGAATAACATTAAAATTAAAAACATTTTATACGCTTTTAAAATACTTTGTCATACACCACTAAAAGTCGGAGTTTTATAAAATAAACCTGCATTAAATTAAATGTTATGTGTATGGTAATTATTTAAAGTTCTGTTTCAGATATACTAGGACTAAAAGAAAGGCAGACGGACTGCTACGTATGTGTCAAGACGTCAAAACCATGCTCAAATTCTTGACACGAACTCACGAACACGACTTCCTGGTTTTTTTCTTTATTACACCATAAAAGTCCATTGCTGGACTTACACATCATATACACGTAAAATAATATTGTTGTTTTTTTTTATAGAATAAGGGTGACAAACAAGCACGCAGTCCACCTGATGGTAAGTGAATGCTGTTGCCCATGGGCATCGCCATCTATCCTCGATTAAGAATCAAAATGCGGATGCTTTGTCACCCCTGAGGATTAAGATGGAGTGCATCGTTTCCAGTGAAAAGGGATAGGAGATCCCTTTTCACTGGAAACGATTCTTTATACCAAAACAAAACAGCATTAAGGTGCTATTTTACGCTGGTATTCTGTGGTATTCTATCTCTGTTCTCCGGTCAAACCAACCCATTCGTGCAAATGCTTTTAAGAAAATTAATGGATGTTGTGTATCTTCATAATAATTTAAATTTATTTTAAAATTACTGGTTATCAAATGCATAAATATGTATTACATATTTTTTATAAATTAACTAGCTGGCACACGGCGAGTTGTAGCCGCAGAAGAAATAATTGCGAAAATATGTTTTTAAATTTGGAAGAGTTAGTTAAGAGTTGTTTAATTAGGAATGATAAGATATTCATTGAAATTGAGTGATATATAATAATAATAACTTATAAATTTGTTGGTACGATACCCGCGCCACCGCGATAAGTTAATTGTACTATGCCAATAACTTTCGCGCAAGTGCTAGCAATAAGTTGACAAAGTTTTAGCTCAATCCAATGAACCGTATAGCAACGCATAAAATACGAACAAACAAAAATTTATTATTATTTATTAGGTGACGGAACCGAAGTATATGGATAGGAGTTTATGTCTTATCATGTGTTTATTACTTATTTTCTCGAAAAAAAATCATAATTAAATTCATCGTGAACCATTAAAACGTTAATGTTAAATTTAATTGATACTTAAACTACCAAGTTATTTTTTAAAAAAATAACGAGAAAACTATTTTAGCAATAAAATATTTCCGGATCATTAAAACTTTTTCTATTGTTAAAAAATAAACTCAAGTGAACTACACTAAATGTCAAAGCAAATATAAATTAGTTTACTATATATACCCTGTTCACTTTAGCATGTGATTTTATGTAAACAAGTTCTACGAGCACTGAAATTATTTCTGATCTTTATTCGTCTGAGACGGTCACTAACACATAATGCAAGTACTTTATTGGTCTGAGGTGACCGTGTAAGTATATCTACAACCCTATATCGTCCAGTAGGTGACGTAAGAGGCGACAAAGGGAAACAAACCAGGATATGGGCAGCAGCGTCTTAAATGCGGTTGCAAATCCGTCTGCCAGGCGTGGCAACTATAGCAGATATCCCTCCTATGAGGCAATCTATGAGGAGGCCTATGTTCAGCAGTGGACTTCAATAGGCTGTAATGTATGGATGTATAGAAGATAATCTACCTGGTGCACATGACCCACTGAGAGATGAAATTTTCAAATCAATAGTAACATTACAACTATGGCTAATATCCCCCTATGAGACAACCTATGGGGAGGTTTGTTCAGCAGTGGTCTTTAACAGGCTGTAATGTATGGATGTATAGAAGATAATCTACCAGGAGCACATAACCCACTGAGAGGTGAAATTTTCAAATCTACAGTAACATTACAACTATGGCTAATATCCCCCTATGAGACAATCTATGGGGAGGTCTATGTTCAGCAGTGGACTTTAACAGGGTGTAATGTATGGATGTATAGAAGATAATCTACCAGGAGCACATGACCTACTGTGATATGAAATTTTGAAATCAACAGTAACATTACAACTATGGGAAATATCCCCCCTATGAGGCAATCTATGGAGAGGCCTATGTTAACAGTGGACTTTTGATAGGCTATAATGGTATAGGTACATGTATTTGGCAGTATATAATAATGGTTTTATCTGTAATAATAATATATTTTGTTTACTTTTTATCTTAAATTGCGTTGAACAAGGTAGCACTTTTTTATTCAATATGGCCCTTGGCAAAGGTAGCACTTAAAAATAAACTTAACGACAATTCATAATAAAATTTCACATTTAGTATTCACCTTGAACTAGACAAATAAAAAGCGAAACAAAACAAAAAATCTTACCAAAGGCTTGTAGTTTGTCATTGGGCGATTGCTGCGAGACGTGCCGACTGCATGCAATGCACAACATACACATACAAGAAGTCAGACGAACATGCCTTCAAATATAATAAAATAATTTGCGCATAACAACATACATGTCAGATGCAAGTGGAAATATTCTTTATGTCCAACAGTTAAAAATCAATTTTAATTTGGCATATACTTGTTGGACTAGAAAAAATACATGCAAAAATTTAGACTGGTAAATTTTATTACTTAAATACATAAATATTTTATTATTTAATTTAATTGAAAATATTTTTAAACTAGCACATAATTAAATACAATAAGATAACAGTTCAAATGAATCGTAAAATTATCATGACAAGCATACTACACAAGAAAAAAAAACAAAAAATGCATTAACGCATTAGATAATATAAAAATAGCGAGTAAAAATGTATCACTACGTAAGGCAAAGAGACTAATATTTAATATTTATTTCACGCTCACCTTTGTCTCAGCATTCAAAAATTAAGACAGTATATTAAATACCGGCTGGTAAAATACTTGAAATGATTTTTTTTTAAACTAAGTTTGTTAAACGTTACTTGGCGGTACACGGTTAAATGTCAAACGTAAAAAAAATGTGAGAGGTTCGAAAAGTGTATTATGTAAATGTCATGTCACTATTTGTATAGCATAAAATAATCTACGGAAACATGTAATTTGTTAATATTGAAGTGATTAGATGAGACAGTGTTTACGTTTATTATTGGTAATCGCATTTCATTCACAAATATTGAAACTAAGAAGGACTAAACCAATGTAAGGTTTCGCGCTTTCCTATTTTCTAAATCTCTTTCCACGGTAGTTCGAAAAACACTGGTCCATTCCCGTAGTAAACGATTGATCGAGATGTTTGAATAAGACTAGTCTGACTTTGTGTTTCGGCGGCAGACTGGCGCGGATCGAAGTCGTGACGTCATTCATCCCCCCGCCCTAATAAGCCCCTGCATATTTTACGCCCTCATTTCAAAGTATTTCGGTTTTAGTATGCTATTCGTTTTTCTTTTCATACAAACTTTTACGTTCGGAAATATTTAATTTATTAAAATGTCATTGTCGTTTTAGTGAAAGTTAATTATCGTTTATTTAACACGGACCTAATTTTTTGTATAACATGTTTGGTTCCGGGTCTGGGTCTCTGTTCGCGTGAATTTTTTGAATGTATAACGCCGCTACGACACAGGAAAACATTGTAGGGGTTAAAACTAATTTTACTGATTTTATCGCGCTTAATTTGACTTATTTTCAACCGACTTCAAAAAGGAGGACGTTCTCAATTGGACTGTATTTTTTTTGTGTGTTACCGCAGAACTTTTAGGTGAACCGATTTTGACGATTTGATCACGATGTGACCAGTGGTTTTTGAGTTAACCTTGATAATGCGTATTTGATTGACTACGACTACATCGATGATGTTCTCCTTTTATTTATATATTGAAGTCGGTTGTACAACATTTTTAATTTTACCTCTTGTACGTATTTCAATTTCGCCATGGTCCTAAGGAGAGCAAAAGTCAAGAGTTAAAATAAGTAAAATAAACGCAATAAAATTCATAAAACTAGTTTTATTCAATGTGTAGTAATCGTGAAAATATAAGAAATGATTTAATCTCAGTAGCGGTAACTTTTGCTAATAGAAAAAGTTAGCTCGCTTTCCACTTAAACATTATAAAACATTATGATAGTGCTTCCAATAGTTTTATTTTAATTCTCGAAAATTTTAGTTTAAGACTTGTACACGATGTTATCGGAAAAATATTTTAAATTTGAACCTGTCACCTGAGTAACTGCTTCAGTATGCGTATTTGTCAAACTCCAATCATCTACTAGAATTAGACTCTGATAAAAACGCTTGATATAGACATACCGACAGGGCGACCGGTGGACAATCAGTTTCACTGATTTTAGAACGGAATACTGTAAGCTCATTCTACATATGTCGGACCAAAAATAGCAGTTGTAGAAAGTAGCGGCAGTTGTAAAAGGGTTTCATAAAAATAATGAGAATCGAAATGCAGACGCGTTGTTACTCCCGAGGACTAAGATGGTAGAAAATTAAAAAAGGATAAATAGAAGTAAGCCAAGCAAATGTAAAACTTCGACTTTTACATTCCTATCTGAACAGCTCAAAATTCTACGCAGGAGACATGTGCAGTGATTCCGTAAGTCTTTTAAGCCGTAATCTTGTTTATCGTGATACTATTCTTGTAAAACTGACCAGTGTTGCATTAGCAGTGTTGTGTTGGTTTGCATAACCAATCTATTTTCTTTTTCATTTAAAAGAAAGGCTCTATCGTTTCACCGAAGATTCTCTGCCAATGTCAAGGTCAAAGTTGAGTAAATCCTTAAAGCTGGCATAATAGGGAACATAAGCTGTTGTAAAATCCGCCAACCGGTTCAATCTATTTTGGGGTATCATTTAATGACGTCCATTACACTACGTGTGTGATTGTGACCGATTTATATTACGGTGTGGTCGAATTGTAATTGCGCTACGCTGAATATGTAGTGCATTACGCTGTTTTATTGCTGACAAATAATGATCTATTGCGTAATCTAGTTTGAGCATCCGCGCTCATACTCAACTATTTTTAACAATAACCTCTTGACGCGCTTCTAACAATAATATTACTAAACATATATATAAAAGATTTCGTGTATTTTAATTGCTTCGATGGAATGTCTAGTTACCAAAGAGTCTAGCACTATCCATTTTTTTATAAAATTGAAGCGACAAACGAGCTTTACAGTCAACATGATGGTAGGTGGCAACTGCAGTCCTTGGACACCTGTAGCCAGCTTCAAATAAATATGGCTACACATGCGTGGTCATATCTGACGACTAAGACGGAATGCATCATGGCCTATAATTACACTGGGTCTCTATACATTTCAGGCTGGTACATAGCAGCGCACGCCCGCTATTTATCGGCAGAAATAGGTTAGAGTATGGAATCTACCCGGACGGACTCTCAGTCATTCAGAATACTTTAAACATACAAATATTTTCAACGATCCGATTCTTGATATCGGTTCGTACCTCAACAATCGTAATGTAAATATTTATTTATCGTACATAAATAATGAAACGGATGTCTATATTGATGTTTCATTTGCAAACGTTATTCAAGTGGCTCGTTCTAGAAGCACGTTTTAAATTCTGTCTGACGTGGTTTGTGTAACGCGATAATGACTGAAATTACTTTGTTAGTAATATTGCGATACATTTGGTACGATATAATGGTGAAACTCTTCACCGCTACATTTGTAGACGCTTTCAAACTACTCGACTGGAAAGGATACGGTTTCAACTTTCAACATCAATAGCACGTACATTCCTCACCTTCGATTCGCCGCCAATATTATCTTCAGGCCTGAATCGCTGGTAGACCTCAGTATCAAGTTCAGAGACCTCACTAGTGTCTACTAAGAACTAGAGAAGGTTATGCTTGGGATTTCTCTGCGTGATAGACTTCGTGATGAAGTAGAACCAGACCCGCAGTAGAACCAGAGTAGCTGACATATTAGTCCTAACAGGTGGCAATGCATCTGTAGCCTTTTTCGTTTGAAGTTGACTGTTGGTACCAATTACCAGGTAAATTATAAGTTTGATTATCACAACAATAAAAATAACCGGCCAAGTGCGAGTCGGACTCGCGCATGTAGGATTTCGTAATATTGCAATACACGTTTCTAGTAGAGGAGCCCCTTTTATTTTTTTTATATTTTTAATAATTTGTTATTATAACGGCAACAGAAACACACATTCTGTGAAAATTTCAACTGTCTACCTATTACGGATCATGAGATACAGCCCGCTGACAGACAGACGAATGGACAGCGGAGGCTTAGTAATAGGGTTCCGTTGGTTACGGAACCCGGAAACGCCCCGTACCCTTTGGGTACGGAACCCTAAAAAGATAGGATGCTATCTAAAAAAAAAATAGTTTAACCATAACGTAACGCGTACCGGAAGCGTTGACTTTCTACAAGCATTTTAACGCTTGTCATTGCTTTCTATTAGCGTTAACGACTGTAGTGAAGTGGGAAAGATAGTCGTCGAGCCTCTACGTGGCTTATAAAAAAGTTTCTTTTCTAAAGTGGGATGTTTACACGATGTTACTGTACATTGCATTCGTAACTTACGTCATTTGACAACACACAGACTTCACCGGCATCTCACAGTCTATTAATCTGGCAGAACTGACAGCAAAGATCCGGGAATATCTCTGCTCTGCAGCCGTCTATAAAATTCACACACAATAAACCTCTCAGAAGATTAAACATTAGAGTGAACTAGAATGTGATACTATCACGTATAACTCGGTCACGAGGAATTACAAAGTCTGATACTTCGTATGGGTGCACTTGCTATGTAAATACAGTCAATATTAATTTTAATGGAATTACTACCTCTATTTTGTTATTTTTCTTACTTTTTGGCCATTTTTAGCACGTTTTTATTAACTCGCTATTGCGTATGTCTGTTTTGGATGTAGTTTAGTCATTGATTTTTAACTAACTTCCCGAGGAGCTATAGATTTAAAATTTTTGACATAACTCAGATCGGATGACAATGTAAGAATTTTAAAAAGCTGGTATATTAAAAAAAACTTATGCCATGTTCAATGACAATTTTTCTGTTATAATATCTGAACATTTTTAATAATACGTTTATCGACATCTATTTTTGTATGCGTTTTAAAAGACAGTGCTTGGTTAATATACCACCTGATGGTAGGTAAGTGTAGTCGAGATGTTAAAATGCACTGTCTGTTTGTGCTTGTTTTATCTGGAGTCGTCTAGTCAAATTTTTTTAAAATTTATGTCGATATATGCATTCACCAAATAAACAACAAAATCCAATCAATGACATTATCTTGATTTCTACCTAAACGAATGTGGTAAATAAATTACGAAAAAATTAACTAAAAGTATCGACTATAATATTATGCACTTAGTTTTTCATAAATTAACTATGGGGAATAAAAATCAGAATCTATTTGACAGCTAGGTAGCTTAGTGGCTAAAGGCCTTAAACGGGCGAGCCATTAGCTTACGGTAAAGATTACCGCGGGTTTACTCGCGCTTGTCGTTTCCGATAAGCTGATGCCAAACAGTTATTTTTGATAATTATTTGAAGCAATGTGGCCATGTTTTATACAACACTGACGAACTTCTAGCCTGACTCGTCGTCTCACAAAACCGCGGTTTTCCAATGATCCACTAACAAGCTTTACCAACGAGCAACAAAGGCGCTTTTCCGTCGATCAGGATCTCCTTTAGTGTTTGGATGGCGCGTATTGAATCCCATGTGTATTTTTATTCCCCTACTGATTATGATCTGGCTCTTTGTGTCTATTCATGTGCAATTTATGTATGTACAAAGCCATCATGAGGCAGGAAAACAACTATTTTTGTTTTGGGTTGATTACAATAAAAAAAAAGAACAGAAGGAGCTAGATTGAATAAACCTGATATACTCCCCTTTTTCTCTACAGCGATGATGATAATGATATTTTCCTAATTGGTGTTAACCACAAATAGCATTCACTCATTAATACATAAATAAGAAGATTTAAAGAAAAATGTTGTACTGATAGAGTGAAGTTTTATTTCATAACAATATCAAACAGAGAAATTAACGCGTTATTTGTACTACATAGCTACAGACACGGGAACCGCTGTTTTTTTCTGCCTGCTTATAGCTCATAGCTCATCCAGATCAAAGGAACATTAAATTTGAACAAATTTCAACTCAAATCAGATGACGAACACTCCGTTAAAAAATCAACAGATATCCTATCCTGGGATTTCTATAGCTGAGTTAGTAATGAACTTCTATTTAAAAGACAAAAGTGCATTGACAATTAAAACTAAATAAATAAAAATAAAATGATTAACAGAATGAGCTAAGATGACACCACCACGACACTAGGAAAGACAACACCGGTTAATACGACACGTGTTTCGCCTGTAAATGAGACATCCTCAGGTGAAGTAGACTCTGCGGTGTGTGACCGTGATTTTATTGACGGTGGTGTGTCTTTCCTGGTGTAGTTATTAAGCAGATGTTAGATACTTAATTTCTAACATCTTTAAGAATAAACATGATGAAAAATATGTGTTATTACTAGCTGGCCCAGGAGACGTTGCCTGCCTTTTCGGTAAGGGTAAGTTCTTTACGTGGTAGAGCCATGCTGCAGCTATATTAATAGTATCTTTGTAGCACGAATGAGTCGGCTCGAATAAATAAATATTTCCAAATTTTTTATTATTTCAACAACTATAAACGCTCTTTGGAAATTTTATTTATATATTTATTAAAATCAACAGAAATCATAAATCTCTTTTTTATTTCATTTATTGATTAACCTCTAATTTCATGTGATATAGTAAAATGAACTAATTAGCTTGATTGTGCCTCTATATATTACTTACTTTACATTTTACGAAATAATATACTGCCTTATAAAGAGATTTATATTATTAATAAAAAAATATTGGCACATAAACAAAGTAATCTACAAAGTAAGAAAAAAGACACTAGCGTTTAATCATTGAGCGATAAATGGATTTTTGGAAGTCGTGTGATCGTAAAAAAAATCAATAAATTGTTTTGATAAAGTAGCCGATGATGATTGCACTCGTATGAAATTGGTAAATTATATAAAACTTGTGTATATTCCATAGAATTAATAAAAATATTGTTATGTATCAATTAATCCAGGCGCAATAATCCAAAGTGTAAGGCTACTGAGCGTATAGAGACTAAATATATTTTATAAATCAAAAGAAAACCTTTCCAAGTTTTCGAAATGAATGAAATGCGTCGCGCGGCGCTACGCACTCGTTTGAACAACTGCAATACAAAAAGACTGACGAAATCACTCCAAATATATTTATAAATAACGTACCTATCTACTTTCTAAAGTTAAAATGTATCATTCACTTTTGAAGTTATTATCGCTTTTTTAACCACAAGTAATTAGCTTTTATGATATTTATTTATTAAAATAAATAGCTTACAAATAAACTTTCAAACTTTGTGTAGTATAAATTGAGGTTATAACTTCACGAGGACCAACGCCTTTCCAATAAAAGAAAACAAAACTATCTTTTTTGTACACTATTTTTATATCGACAAACCAATTCCACCATGCATCAAGCAAACACAATTTTGCGCGCGCACCTGCGTAAATAACTTGTTGTATCCGTGGCCCTGGTTATTGTAACCCATCATGTTACGGCATGGTGGCAGCTGGTGGCCGCTCTGGACCACCAGTGGGATCGCGTCGGGGTCGGCCGTGATGGCCACGCAGCGGCGCGGCTCGCCCGGCGGCCACGCGCTGACAAAACCGATTTGACGTGGACGCACTCCCCACTTCTCCTCGGTATCGTTCAATTTAGGGTTGCCACACTCATCAAAATTATTAATTCTTAACTAATATTGTTTTAATTCAAGTCAAAATACTGATACTCATACTCGCGGATTTACGTATTTAAATTCTAGAAAAATCGTGAAAAGAAATTAGATTCCATATTAAGACTTCTTATTTATTTATTTATTATTTATATTATACACCAAGTATATAACGGTAGTAGTAGTATAAAAATGACTTCCTGTAATTTTTTACTCCAGTTTTTGTGTAGAGAACAGATGTGATTAATAAACAAAGTATATGTTACTTTAATATGTAATCGCCTTTACCTTTTCATTTTTATACTTGTATAGCTGTATACATTAATGTACATACACCCAAATATTCATTAATGGGTACAATGATACAATTTTAAAAACGAAAATATTAAGGCAATTATATATTAGATTTAGTACGACGGATGTGGAGTTGTAAGGAGTTCTACAAGCATATATGTAGTAGTGAATTAAAGGAGGTGAAAAAGAACAGGTATACGAAACAGCTGTAAGATAAAAAAGAACATCGGAGGAATTGATCATGGGAAAGAAAATTATACTGAAAACTATTTGTTTAAGTAATGAGGAGTACAAGCATAGATAAAAGTCACGTAATTTACTAAGATCTGAATACTTAATGTAGTAGAATAGGAACTAAAGTTTTACAGTTTTTAATGACTTCATTTTGTTTTATGAATTACGACGTTTAATTTAACTTATTTTAATTGGCAACGTTTCAGGTGCTTTACTGCACTCATCGTAATGGAGGGACTGAGGTATTTGACGTTTCGATGTCATAGTAAACTGGGGATACCCTCAGTTTTTTAATATTAATTTTTGGTCCGATCTACGCAAAATGAGCTTACAATATTTTGAACTTTTGCAGGGGTATGCTTGGGTTTGGATTTAATTTTATAGAATATAGGATTCCATGCCGAGGTAGCACTCAGCCAAGTTCTCTAATGAAATTTGGATGTTATTAAATCCAGCAGCCTCACAAATCACTCTTGGCAGAAATTGGTGTTCTTTTGCGAGGATTTGTGGTTTATTAAATCGGATGTAATGGTGAGGACGATCTTAAACATGTTCACAGACTGCAAACTTCCCGGAAAGTCAGTGCATAGATTGTATTTAAAAAATCTTTGCGTGACAGCCCTAGCCGCACGAGTCCTTTCCGCCCCGCCGCCCGCCCGACGTTGCCGGTGAATGAGATGCGCGCGCAGCGCCCACTGCAACGCTACTATCAACTTGGCGATTCGATTGTGGGCCAAGACCTTTTTCTAAATGTCTTGTATATAAAAGATATCCATCAATTTTAATAAGAAACGCGTTGCTTGCAGTATTTTTATAATATGAATCTAAACATATAAATAAAATTGAAGTGTCTCTCTGTAATATTGGAATAACTGGCTTCTATTAAACTCAGTGAGTTATCTGCATGCTGTTAAGACGTAAATAACCATCTTTTTTAAATATGTCTGTCTGGGCTAGACTCTGGAATGGCTGAGCCGATTGTGATGAAACTTCACGAACAGAAATGAGAGCAATGTCAGGAGGCATTTAGGCTATATTTTACTCTAAAAAATTTTAAGATTTTTTTAAGTTATAAAATATATGGTATTTGTTTATCTCAAATCTAAATATGCTACATTATCATAACATATCCAGGCGAAGCCGGGCGCTAGTTACGAATATGTTTAAGAATTTTTTTACAAAAAGTTTTAGCACAGGTTAACCTAGTTTGGACTTCTGTCTCCTACAACAACTAAAATGCTTTAGCTATTTTTGATATGAATGTAAGAAATAAATATTATATATGTAGGTACGTCTATAAAATACTGGCTAGATCTGGAGTAAACGTTTTACGTCGTTTCTTTTGGTAACGTGGCAACCGTTGTTGTTTATAGGATTTTTGAAAATAACATCATCGGGAAAGCGTATCTTATTTGCGACGAATTGCTATCGATCTGTTTATTATATTTTCTTGTATTGTATGTTGCAACGCACGCAATTTGCGTTCATCCCTCCATCATGAGTGCATCTGAGGATGATCCCCTTAATATATATATACATATTGTCGTTAAATCGAGTGACGTTACATGGAGTTTACACTATATGTAAACTCCATGTAACGTCACTCGATTTAACGACAAACTCCCTAAAGCGTCAAAATCACTCGGCTTTGGTTGGTTTAGCTTGTCTTCCATACAATGATGGATTATCTATACGTTCTGATATTCGTAGTTGCTCACAGACTTTCAAACTGTAAACATGGCAAGTAAGAGAAAATCACTTTGTATTGACGAAACATTGTTACTGATACGCGCAATAGAGGCGGGAGAGAAGATAAGTGATGTTGGTTGGCGCTTTGGATTTAGTCGCTCTACCGTGTCCACAATATGGAGAAATTAAGAAAAAATTCTGCAAGCAGAGGAGGATGGAAAATCTTAAAAAAGTTAAAGAAACCTAAATACGAAGCTGTACTATCATAGTTTCACTGACAGCGCCAGAATAATACATATGCCTATCTCGGGACCGATCATAAAAGCTACGGCGGAGAAGTTAGCTGAAGAACTTGGTTTAACTTCTTTCAAATCATCAGAAGGATGGTTCGGAAAATTCAAACAACGTGATCATATCAACTGTGGTAAAATTAGTGGAGAAGCACGAAGTGTTGATACAAATGTTACTCACGACTGGATTAATAGAGTGTGCTCAAAATTGACCGAAAAAAAACGCCCCAAGTGACATTTTTAATGTTTATGAAGCAGGAATTTTCTATAAGTTGACCCCAGATAAAACTCAGAATTTTGAAGGGGCAAAGTTTGTGGGAGGAAAGTTATCCAAGGAGCGTATTACAGTGCTTGTGGCTGCTAATATGGATGGCACAGGAAAAGAAAGTGGTGGTAGTAATAGGTAAATCGAAAAATACACGGTATTTTAAGAACATTAAAAATTTGCCAGTGACGTATACAGCTAATAAATCAGCTTGGATGACCACTCAACTATTTGAAGAAGAATTGCGAAAGTGGGATGCAGACTTAAAGGGACGAAAAATTTTACTTCTAGTTGACAACTAGTGCCCACCCTCTTATATCAAAACATAGAGTGGGCATTTTTTCCTCCAAATACGACTTGTGTCTTGCAAGCAATGGATCAAAGCGTGATTAAAAGCCTTAAGGGTCACTACAGAAGGAAATTATTGATGGAGCTAGTCGAATCTGATGATAAAACTTCTATTAACATGCTACATGCTATTTTCGACATGGACTTTGTACAAATTCTATGAGTGATTAAGTGGAAACGGAACTCGAGTTTGATAGCGACGACGACCTTCCATTCATTGAGTGGATTCAACAATTCAACATGGCAGAAAAAAATTACAGAAAAGACGACTGTATGCTTACAACGGATTTACTCACAGACAAAGAAATTTTAGTTTTGGTAAGAAAAGTTGAGGATAAAGATCAAGGACATGAAGAAGATGAGCCTGAGCCTCCGCCAAGCATTAAAGAAGCTCTTGAGCAGCAAAATTATTGGAAAATAACTTTCTTTATCACCAAGATGACTCAATATCGCTAGATCTGAGTAAAATAAGTAAAAAAATACGACACAATTACTGGTGCAGCAAAAGACGTCAGACGAAAACAACAGATTATACGCAATAGTGTTCAAATAACAATTGTTTTTATGTAAATACTAACACTGGTCTGAAATAAACTTTTCTTTTTCTAATACAGATTTTTCTTCGTTCCATTTAACGACCACTCTTTATAACATCAAAATATGCACAGTCCCCTGAGTATCGTTATATAGAGTTTACACCATATACATACATACATACATACATATCCCTAGTCAGGTCATAAATTCTGTCACATGTTTAATATAAAATAATTGAAACAAGTTTATTCATTATGTAACCATTTATATACCAAAATGAACTTAACAAAACATAGATTCTTATGACACTAAAGTTTATTCAAAATGACCTCCGTGATTTTGAATACAGGCCTTCAATCAGCGCGGCCAGGCGTCTATCGTAGCACGAACGAGGTCCATGTCAATATCGGCGGCTGCCTTAATCAAGAATGTCTTGAGTGACTCCAAATTGCGATGAGGCTTTGAGCACGCCTTTTCCTCCAAGTGTTGCCATATCTTGTAATCTAACGGATTCAAATCTGGACTGGAGGAGGGCCAGTCTTCGTGCCGGATGAAGTCGATTTCACGCGCCGCCAGCCAGTCTAGTGTGCTCTTCGCTCTATGAGCTGGTGCCGAATCTTGTTGGAATACCCAGTGCCTGTTATTGAACATGGTATGAGAAACAGGTTCCACAAGGTTCGTCAGGACTGTATTTTGATACACAACTGCATTCGTTTTTACACCTTTCTCACAAAAATGTACCTCTGTTAAGCCCCAATAAGAAACTCGCAACCATACCATGAGCGAGGATGGAAAATGACCTCGTTGGACACGCGGAATACGGTTGCTCGCTTCTTCACTACTGTGTGCGTACACCTTATTATTTTGTTTCTTGTAGCTCTCCTCTACGGTAAAAATTTTTTCATCCGAAAAAAGAATTTCCCGAAATTTTTTTCCGCGTACCGCCTCAACAAAGCGCGGCATCTCTTCAGTCTCAGGTCCATTAGACGAGCATTCAAACGATGTCCTGTTTTTCTTTGATATGCCCGAAGCCCTAAGTCTTCATTTAACACCCTTTTCACCGTGGTTCTGCTTAACCCCATCTGAAGGGCCAACAGTTTCTGCTTACGTTTGGGATTTCTTTAAATTCGCGCCTTCGCAGCTTTTATCAGTGCTGGAGTCCTAACAGACCGAGGGCGACCACTTCTTGACCTGTCATCTACACTAGAGTCTTCATTGTATCGTTTGATGGTACGATAAACGAATCTTTTGGTTATATTCAAATTTTTCAGTATGTCAAAAATTTGAATTGGCGCGTAACCGCAACGATGCAACGCAATAACTGCAACACGGTATTCTTTAAGCGTCCACTCCATATTTAAAAATGAGTAAAATTCTAAAAAGTATATAGTTTTATTTTCATGAACAATTCGAAATTCGAATTCAATAAACTTTTTTGTGGCCAGCATTCTAAAAGAAAAGTTTTTACTGTGTGACAATACTTATGACCTGACTAGGTATATGTATATATAGACACCTTGTCATGTAGTAGAGCCATGCTGCATTTATATTAGTAGTAGCACGTACTCGTATAGTCGTAGCATGAATGGGTTGGCTTGACCGGGGAAGCACTACGCTCTCACAGAATACCAGTGTAAAATAACAGCTTAACGCTGCTGTATTTCGTATGGTGAGAGTAGAGAATCGGAGACCCATTTTACTGCAAAACGAGGCATTTTATCTTAGTCCTCACGGGTGACAACGCATCTGCATTTTGATTCATAATTGAGAATAGATGTAGATGTCTATGGTCTGCAGCAACCATTTACCATCAGGTGGATTGTGTGCTCGTTTGTCACCCTAATCCTATAAAAACAAAACTTTGAATGAAAAATCAACCCTTAGTTGTCCCTAAGGGTTGATTTTTCATTTAATAGATTCCGTAATACACATTTACTACAGACGTGTACCACAAAATATTACAAACAAAAAATATTGTGTAGAGATATTATAATTTATCAATGATTGAGAAACGCTGCAGATTTAATCTGATTAAATCCATGCAGACGAAGAGACGGGGAGTTAAAATTTTATTAAAAAACATTCATTTCTTCATTACAGCCCATCACAAGTCCACTGCTGAATATAGACCTCACCCAAGAAATTTCAATTGGCATGGTCCTGAGCCACCTTCATCAGTCAACATTCTGCATGTTTTACTAGGCCGTCACTCGCATCTATGGTGGCTTCCCCATCGGTTGTTGATTCCTCGAGCTATATGGCCGGCCAATTGTCAATACAGCTTACTAGACCCTAGGGCTATGTCGGCTACTCTGGTTTTAATACGGATATACTCATTTCTAAGTCTATCACACATAGAAACCCCGAGCTAAGCTCTCCATAGGTCACTGAACGACTTTGAGATTCCTCGTGCGGTCAACAGTTAAGGACCACTTAAAATCGAATTCAATCACTTAATTGTTAGTCGGAAGTGACAATGATTGTGTGATGTAGGTCTATGAACCCCCCCCCCCTTTTTCTAGTAACAGTCGCTTGGTCACCCGCGGTGAACAAAGAGGAATATAATATAATCCTCTCCCGAGGAGGAGCCGCCATGGGGCTGCCGGCGCTGGTGGGCCGTGGATGTGTGCGAAAGCGTTCCCGTGGCCCTGCCAATATGCTACGAAGGTGGAGGGGAAACACCATGGGGTTTTAGTCCACGCAAGTCCGACATAACCCGTTCTTGGCACCAAGAGGCGTTTACCCAAGTTTAAAAAAAGAGGTGTGTATGGGTCACAAAATTTACTTACACCCTTTTCCTGTAAAATAAACATATATCGATCGTAGTAAACCTACATTGATATTGGTTTTGCTATTTATCCTTAAAATAAACAAAGAATTTAAATAATAACGCAAGCACCTTTTATTTATTTATTATTATTACTGTTTTAAAATGATAGACCTAAAAGTGGACTACGAAAAATCGTAGCTTCGTAGCACCTCCGTAGTAATTATTGTAGTCACGTTGTCATAATGATGAATAATCGTCAATAGTAGGTAAATTACCACCAGTTATAAGTGACACCAACACTTCGACTATTTAACGATATAGAAATATGCTGCAGCTATATTATGGATGTAGCATGAATGGGTCGGCTCGACCAGGGAAGGGCCACACTCACCAATTTATCAGCGTAAATAGCAGCTTAATGCTGTTGTGTTTCATATGGTGAGTGTAGAGAACCAGAATCCGTGTGTACTTATACAATCATCTTTTTTTTATAGGTAAGGGGGCAAATGAGCATGCGGCTCACCTGATGGTAAGTGACCACCGCCGCCCATAAACAACTGCAACACCAGGGGAATCAAGGGAATTGCAGATGCGTTGCCGGCCTTTTAAAAAGGAGTAGGCTCTTTTTTTGAAGGTCCCTAAGTCGTATTTATTGCTATTATTTTTATTTTTTTAACAGTCCGTAAAAGTTCACTGCTGGACGTATGCATATGCACCTTAAACTTGACTAGACTAAGGAATATACAAGCTCAAAGTAACAACCATAATGTTGTTTTGAAAGTAACATGAAAAAATTCAATTACTATTCTTCTAACTTAAAATAAAAACCCTTGAGGTTAGTCTATTTTTTTTAGTGACAGTAACTCTCTGTGTGCTGGGCGATGTGAAACATCACCATAACCCCATTTCGTTCAGTGGGCATGAAAAGGGGATATAGTTGAAAAAGAAATGACCGGCAATGACGAGTGACTCGCTACAGCAATGAATCACTAAGCTGAATTGACAATGGGCCGGCGATATAGCTTCAAGAACCTACAACCGACGGGGTAAAAAGGTTCTCACGTGTCACATACCAGTGAGCTCCACTCGATGTAGTGACGACCGGGTAAGACATGCGGCATTCTTTGCGGAGAGGTATATGCTCGACAGCGGATATGTGAAGGGCTAAAACTGGTGATAACGAAACACCTTAAGAGTTCCGATATACAATGGTTGTACACCAATTCTTATTTCACTGAATAGATTAAATCATATATGTGGTAGAGCCACGCTGCACGCTGCTAGTGTAGCTGTGTAGCACGAATGGGTCGGCCTGACCAGGAGAGAACCACGCAGAATACCAGGGTAAAGTTGCAGCTCAATGCTGCCGTGTTTCGTATGGTGAGTGTAGAGAACCGGAGACCCTTTTAACTGGAAACGAGGCATTCCATATTAGTTCTCAGGGATGACAACGCATCTGCATTTTGATTTTTAATTGAGGATAAACTTAGATGTCTAAGAGCCACAGCATCCACTTACCATCAGGTGGACTGTGTGCTCGTTTGTCACCATTATTCTATAAAAAACAACGTCGTTTATCTTCGTCTGTCTGCGTATTCGCTTAAAACTTTGAAACTAGTAAAAGTATGTTGATAAGGTTTTCAATTATATTTACAGATTTCTTTTTGCTTCTTCAGAAACAATTAACTTATGTGGAAATTATATGATTCTTTTAAGTTTTTTGGTCGGTTTTACTTTTTTAAATTACTTTTTCATCTTTTTGTGTGGACTAAACAATAGTGCAAGCTAGTTCAACTAGAATGTTACCTAAATAGTTACATTAAAATAATTCATCCTATTTTTCTAGCCTTAGTAGTGCAAATTTCTCGCTAAATTTAAATGCGACAGCTCTTGATGTACTCTATTCTTTAAAAACGAATTATTAAAAATCATTTCACAATCAGTGCAGATGTCGCGTAAAATTCATAGAAATACAGTCAAATTGAAAACTGTTCCGTTATAAAAATAACATAACAATATTGGAAGTACTTTTGACTCGATCGATGGCATGTACGTAAGTGAACCTTCATAATTGCCAACATCACGGAAAATTTTTTTCACTCTAATAGCTAGGCTATTGAAGGTTTACAAGAAACGCATTACGAACCGAAATGCCTTGTAAAATGATTGAGTTACTAGCTACTTTCAAGCACTGTTTATTCAACTTTATTAAACAAAACACGTCATTAAAACTGAAGAGAATAAGAGTGCTCGATACCGCAGAAATAAAATTGCCACGGAATGTGCAGTGCGAGCGAATATTCAAAGTAACTGAAAGAATTGAACTTACTTGCGTTTGTTTTAAGGTTGATTTTAGTATTGTTGTTGCACGCATGCGCGGGTGATGGATCGATGGTAGCCGCCGCGACGGCGACGTCGTTGACCCAATTGACGTTACGTGTCCGGCAACCAAAAGACGTCCGTTTGTTACGGTTAGCAGGTTCTTTCCGGAACCGGATTTGCGGTTACGTCTTTAAACCTTTAAGAGGAGACAAACGAGCATGCGGGTCACCTGATGGTAAGTGTCGACCGCTACACACGATCAACTGCAACATCAGGGAAATTGTAGATGCTTTGCCGGCCTTTAAAAATGAGTAAACTCGTTTCTTAAAAGTCCCTAAGACGTATCGACCGGGGAAGGACCACGCTCTCACAGAATACTAGCGTAAAATGGCAGCTTAACGCTGCTATGTTTCGTATGGTGAGTGTAGAGAACCGGAGACCCTTTTTACTGGAAATGAGGCAATCCATCTTAGTCCTTAAGGGGAACAACGCATCTGCATTTTGATTTGTAATAGAGGATAGATGTAAATGTCTATGGCCGCAGCAACCACTTACCACCAGGTGGACTGTGTGCTCGTTTGTCACCCTTATCCTATAAAAAAAAACATGATGTTTCTTCTATCTACCATGAGGTAATAATGTATGCTTGCGCATATACTTGTGAACTATCACCCTGTGCTGCGCAGATGGCTAGTCTCCATTGAGACTGGCTGCCGTGCCGTGACCGAAATTCGATGTGGAGGTCAAGCGCTATTATACTACCAGTGCCTCATGTTTAAAACATATTATATATTTTTCTTTTTGTAAGATAAGGGTGACAAACGAGCACACAGTCCACCCGATGGTAAGTAGTTGCTGTGGCCCATAGACATCTACAAGAATGTCTTGTTTCCAGTAAAAGGGGGTATCCGTTTCTCTACACTCACCGTACGAAACACAGCAAGCGTTAAGCTGCTATTTTACTTTGGTATTCTGTGAGAGCATAGTCTTTCCCCTGTCCAGCCGACCCATTCGCAGCTATGTCAGTAGTATAGTACTACTATACTACTGACATAGCTGCAGAATGGTTCTTTTCACGTTCGTACCACGTATTGTCGGACAATTTTCTTAAGTAAATAAATCTATACATATAATAAACCTGTGAAAAGTCGTGTCTGTACTCGTAATTCTAAAATATTCTTGAAAAAAAAAAGGCCCAAGGGACTAAATAAAGGGATCTGAAGCCAAATTAGTTGTTTTTAGAATTTTTGTCTGTCTGTGTATTACGGATTCACGCAAAAACTACTAGACCTATTTACATGAAATTTTGTATGTAAGTAGTTACTAACCCGGGGCAACTTATATGCTATTTTTTATCCGATTACGGAACTTCCGAAAAAAGAAGATTAAGTATTTTCCTTCCTTTAGATGTTACTTTTCTATTATATCTTAGTTATAGGCGGGATGACGGGTGTTTTTCAAATAAATATTTATAAATAAAGTTAAAATATAGTTATATCCTTGGTAAAATAATTTGAAACTACACCCATTTAGTTATCAAAACAGTGTCATCTTTCATCAAATGGAAAAAGTAGTATATTTTGCCTACTAAAACAGTTACTAATAAATGAAATAATATAAATAACTTACATTTACATGTTTATATAATTAGATTGTTAAAATTATTTAAAAATTCTAATGTTTAGTTTTTTAATATATATAGATAATAGTGACGTCTATCAAAAATGTGAAGATTGATAAGGTTATTATTTCAATTACTAATCTATATGTAAACTGATTAAAACTGTTCTTTCTACAATTATTGCAAAATTTTCATTATCATTATAGTTTTATTAAAGAGATATTTATATTTTCATATATCGAAAAGTAGCCTATCATTTCGTGAAATGGTGTGGTTATTTCATGATATTTGACACAGTTCGTTGCCCATGTCATGATATAGCTTAACCAAATCAATGAATAGAAATCGTTTGAAGATATTAATAACTAAACACAACGTTGATATTTCATGATATGGTCATATAACGACATCATTAAATCGCTTTCCACCGCTAGCGGCGCTGATAGCCTATTTTTAACAGAAAAAGTTTAACAGAATAGACATTATTTCATGCTTTATTGATATAATAAATAAATATTCGCTTTTATCGCTGATATTACTAGATAGTATAGTTTTAGCTTTCATTATTTCATCGAATAATAGCGCCTTCTACTTACTTCTAAATAAACCAAAATGGTAAGTCACTGATAAAATTAAATAATAGAATGCTACTGAATATACGATGAAACTTAGTACCTGGCATCGTTGGATCTGCAATTAGTAGGTAGATGTGGTCAAAAATCATGCAAAAGCTTAGTTTCAGTTTTTATGAATTGTATTTAAATAAATACAAGGGCCGTGTAACTCGCCGTGAGATTTCATCATGGCACGGGAGCAAATCGTGTACGATACTCTCGAGGATGAATCTGTTATATAAAATTTTTACGTGCTGACTTAACACGTGTTCGTAAAAGTGGTGAAGAATGACTTCGTGCGTAAACCTAAATAATATATGGGTAATTATAATTTAAAACTAAAAATTTTGTACTACCGACTTCAATATAAATTATTAAGAATAATTCAAAAACTGTTAGTCAAACCTTGATCATTTATGGTCCTACCACATGAGAAACACCAGCTTTCAAGTAAAAAAGAATCATCGTAATCGGTTCACTCAGAAAAAAGTTATGAGGAACACATAAATAACACATACAGTTGAATTGAGTACCTCCTCCTGTTAGAAGTCGGTAGAAAATAGTCGTGGAGATATTCTTTTTTCTGCCCACAAAACACTATAGGTAATGAGGAGTCCTGTGCACAGTAGTGAGACGTATACTAGCTGCTACTTTACTTTTTTACCTTTAATGAGACTTATAAATCAGTTTGTAATTTAAGATTATATATTTTCACACATATTAAGATAGATATTCGTTGTAAACAACAGTTCTGTGCGCAAAAATGTTGTCTGGAAGAAATCGCTTCCAGAGCGACAAGACCGCCTAGTGCTGTACCTTCTTCATTTATTTCATTTTGTTTTTCTACCGACTTCAAAAAGGAGCCGGTACTCAATTCGACTGTATGTTTTTTTTTATATTTGTTACCTCATAACTTTTTACTGGGTGAACCGATTTTGATGATTCCTTTTTTATCTTAAAGCTGGTGCTTCACGTGTGGTCCCATATAAATTTGATCAAGGTCAGACCAATACTTTTTGAGTTATTATTATATTGAAGTCGGTTGTACAAAATTTTTAACTTTAAATTATGTTTCAATGTGTATTTGTGTACAATAAAGAATATTATATTGATTATGTGATTTATTGATTGAGAACTGCATCAAATATATCCTTTATCCCCTATTATTCCCCGTAGGTGTGCATTATCAAAAATCCTCAAAATCGTGTTACTTAGTTTCTATTCCTAAGCTTTTAATAGTGTTATGAAAAATATACCTAATTAAAATATAGTAGAATTTCAAATAATATTTCATCCTTTATTTTACCCCATAAAGGGTAGGGTTGTCAAAAATACTGAAACACGTTTCTATTGGTTATTACGAGTAATGTAGAGCCTAAATACAAATTCATTTATCATACTTAAAAATTAAGTATTTTATACAAAATTTCATCCTCTGTATTAATTACCCTTTTTTGGGTGGAATTTCTAACCAAAACTTAGTTTTCAACCAAAAGCCCAAATATTAAAGATTTTGTAGTTTCAAATAAGTATCTACCTACCATTTATAATTATCATAATTTCGTTTTAAGAGTATCCCCACAATCTCGCAACTTAAAAACGCAAACTTTTTTCTACGTTTATATTTATGTGGGTGGTCTGAAATGTTTCACACCTAGCAAAGATACAAGACATTTTTTTCTTAAAATTTCTTTTTATATTTCTACATATACGCCTTGTAACTCTACACAATTCTCCCAGTGATGCTCCCATCTCTCTAACCCGTCCTAATAATACTCGGCGTTTTTCTCTGCAAAATAATTGTTCACGAAGGTGATTGCCTCCTCATTTGACAAAAATCTCCGTCCTCCAAGCGCAATTTTTAGATTAGGGAACAAAATGAACTCACTTGGGGCTAGATCTGGTGAGTAAGGCGTATGGTCAAGCACTTCAAACCGTAATTCGTGGATTTTCTGTATGGTAACCGCTGAGCTGTGAGACGGTGCGTTTTCATGGTGAAACAGGATTTTCTTTTTCTGGAAAAGTGGCAATTTTTCCGCAATTTCTGCCTTCAGTTTGTCAAGTAATGATGCGTAGTATGTTCCTGTAATGGTTTTTTTTATCTTTGAAGATAATTGATTAAGATAACTCCATGACTATTCCAAAAAACAGTCACCATCACTTTACCAGCCGGAAAAACAGTTTTTGCTTTTTTGGATCCGATTCCCCCTTTGCAGTCCACTGTTTTGACTGTATTTTTATTTTGGGTGTATAGTGGTGTATCCAAGTTTCATCTACGGTAATTAATCGGCACCAAAACTCGGATTTATTGCGCCTAAACTGTGTCAAATTGGAAATGTTCGTTCGAACGCGTTTTTAGTCTATCGTGATCAAACGCGGCACCCAACGCGCTGACAGATTTCTCATGCCTAAATCTTGATTTAATATGTGACAAATACGTTTTTTGATATTTTCATAGCCTCTGCTATCCTCTCACTTTGTTTTGGCAGTCGTCTAGCACCATTTGGTGAACTTTAGCGATGCTATCGTCAGTAGTTGCTGTTTTTGGTTTTTTTTTTCAATTCTTTCTCCAAAATTATATGGGACAACCGCTGAAGTATTAGGACCGATTTAATAAAAAAAATCTTCAAAATCGGGTCTCGTGTGAAGGTATCGCGACAAAACATATAAAAAGAATATACATTCGAATTGTGAACCTCCTCCTGTTTTGAAATCTGCTAAAAATGAGTTTCAGTAAGTATTGTAAAAAAATATATCTATTCCTATTTTGCCGTCCATAAAATTCGTTTTGTGTTATGATTTGACTTTAATTTGTCGATTTAAAGTTCAAAAGTGGTAAAGATTCTGCTAAAAATAGAGGCCAACGTTCTTATAATACTGTTGAGGTAATGAATGCGAAGCTTTACTGGCGAGGAGTCTATCTGGAAAGGTGCTCCTCTTACCTACTTTCAGCGCCAAGTAGCAGTGCGTGCACAGCTGAGTGCCAGTCTAAAGAGTATAAAGAGCATACTTATAGGCTGTAGAACAGTCGTGGTAGCTCGGGGGTCAAACGCTCGCTGTACATTTCATAGTGCACGAGCAACCCGTGTTCGATTCCCGCCGGCACCAATAAAATTGTTAAACGCAATTTTAAGTTTGTTTGTTTCTGTTTTTTTTATATAAAAAAAACGTAACTCCCACACTAGGATATTCTCCTGTATCGTGGAGGCAGTTTACAAACATAAATTGTACAAGGAAAAACATCCAGACCTGGAACAATTATTTGCAGGCCGTACAAATACTCGTTCCGCGCGGGATTCGAACACGCGGACCTCAGCGCAACAACTTATTGCTAAACCACTGCGCCACGGAGCCGTGCTTATTTGCCACGTCCTTGGCGGTGAAGGAAAACATCGTGAGTTCTCAGACATGCAGATAATGTCTGAGAAATAAAAAAATATATATATTTCGAAGACATGTGATTTTTTCCAACACGCATTATGGCAGCGCGGCGGACACTTCCTTGCCCTAAAACTCTCTCAGAAATTAGAGTCCTGTGCTCAGTAGTGGGTACGTATGTGGGCTGTAGCTTTAACTTTTACAGGTTATAGGACATTTTGCCTTGATCCTCAGAGGTGACAACGTATATGCAGCATTCTTTGTTTGAAGTTGGTTGCAGGTCGCGTTGACTGCAGCAGCCAGTTACCATTATGTGAACTGTGAGTTCGTTAGTCAATTCGATTTATAAAAGAAACAGGTGTCAGCTTGTTCATTGTTTATTTTGATCCGGGGTCCCGCTCCTCACACACAGGAAGGATGTCAGTTGACACGGGTCGAGATTGGACAAATAGTTCAATTACGCTCAGGCGTGAATTGAATAATTTGCGGATTCATAAAGATAACGTTGTTGCAGTTGTTTAAGCGTCGCTTAAAAAATTTGGGCAACTCGAACTCGGGTTACTCTCGTACATTTAATAGAAGCGCTAATCCACGGTCGCAGTGCATTGTATTTGGATTAATTTCAAGCTAAAGTCCAAAACATGATACGAGGGCAATGTATGTTTTTTATTTCATAGTTATTAGGTATATTTGTGATTTTTATAATTTACATTTTAATTAAGACTTATTAGAGAAGTGTAGCATTAAGCTGTAGTCAATATCTCTCAAAACTTTGCAATGTGAAGCATCAGCATATTGTAAAGAATTTTGTAAATAAAATACACCACAGACTAAGCTGTATTGGTCTAAGACCTTTGCCTGCCTAGGTTGGCAAAT